>JAIEZT010000054.1:22721059-23158559 GCA_019594935.1 Periophthalmus modestus | reverse complement strand
GAAGTCTGGTTCAACAGAATTACAAGGAAGTGACTGACTGAAAGAAGTGAGAAAACTAGACCAACTTTTATCAGTAAGAGGAAGAAGAGAAGAGGAAGACTTTTGAGCGATGACAAAAGAGAGGTGGAGCGCTAACCTCCTCTGAAGGCTTAAAACAAAAGACACCAAGTACTCAATACCCATTCCAATACTAATAAAAAAAACCCCCTTCCATCTTTCTTTAGAAAATAGACCGATTTTCAACATGAAATCCTAATTCTTGCTTTTATTTTTACCATGTGGCCTTATATCTTGTAATCCTTCAGTCGCCTAGGTAGATGGTCCATGGGCGTATATATGCGTATATGCAGTCTTATACTTGTTAATACTAATTAATACATGCTCCTCTCATTTGAGCCCATATTTAGTCCTTTGTGGTCTGATCGTCCTGGTTGCAAGATAGTAAGTGCCTACTGTTCCCAAAGCTGCCGCTAGGAGGCCACTGTTCATATTACGCAAGTTGACAACGTTGGAATTGTGTAACTCGGACAACTTGGTGGACAGCAGAGTGTACACATAGCCCTTACTACGCGGACACGCTTCTGTGACAGTTTTCTGTCCGCTTATTGTCAGAGAAACGTGTTCCAAAACAGGAAATCTACAATAACCTACAGGAGGAGCATGCGTAAAAGCACCGAG
The DNA here is from genome assembly GCA_019594935.1 of Periophthalmus modestus. Lineage (NCBI taxonomy): Eukaryota > Metazoa > Chordata > Actinopteri > Gobiiformes > Gobiidae > Periophthalmus > Periophthalmus modestus. Next base: position 23,157,881 of record JAIEZT010000054.1, on the reverse strand, counting down.
CTTCAGGCAGCACCAACAGAGAGCAATAAAAGCACTGACGAGCTTAATACTAACGGAGCAACCGTGAAGCTATACCATGGTTTGGATTATTCACATAAACTACGTTATGAAGAGTATTAAGAAACATAATAATTTAAGCATAATGTTCCAATAACTTCACAACATGAGCGGAACTGATGCGTCTGTAGCGTCAGCCGTCGCCAATGTCAACAGCGTGTTTCCCCCGTGTCCAACCCGACTCGGAGGACAGTTCAGGTCGCTTAAGGTCACAAACGAGGCAGAACGGAAAGAGACAAGTGGGGGGGACCGGCTGCGACTGTGCACAACTTCCAAACATTTTGAACGTGAGAGGGAGGGCTGAATATCCTACTCACAGTAAAGGAGGCGGCCCGCGCTGCCCAGTGCCGCCATGGCTCCCTCCGCAGCTCCGCACAGCTCACACTCGGCTCGGGTTCAGTTTAACAGCGCTATGGGTGCACAGAGACAGTCCCGTCTCCTCACTGTCCCCTCCGATGTGCCACAGGATTCCTTCAGCCTCAGCTGCTGCTCCTGACATGACATAAGCGGAACCGGGGCCAACCTCCGCTCCAATATCCGGTTTGGCATTTCACAGTAAAAGCACGCCTATATTTTACGCTTCTATACCAAACAGACACTATGTGCATCCAAGGATCTATAACAGTCACCTGTGATTCATGGCTTTCAACACCGATATTTTTAAGACATGATTATGCATAACCTAAAAAATACTAATGCAAAATTGAAGGCTACCCTGAATAGATAAATGCATAAATGAATAAATACATAGTTTTGTAGGATTTTGTTTACAACAAAATCAATATATTGAATAAAAATTACGAGGCCATGGCAGCGTCTCAGGCCGTGTCCTAATTCGCCAAAATGCCCTTAATTGCACCGTTCGAAATGTGCATCGAAAGGCATTACGTGACTTCCGGAGCGACAAGGGCTGTCCCATTTCAACGCACCCGACAAGTGCGCCAGACACCTGTGCCCTGCGGTTACAGCGTTTTCATGATGGAGATCAGCTGTAGCCGAAGCGTGCATCCATGCAGCGAACTGCTATATCCCATCATGCACCGCGCCTACGCAAAAAAGAGAAGAAAATGGGAGTCCGCTACGCAATACACGTTCAAATGTTCGTACTGGTTTATGTCACCTACAAAAGTGCGATATAAAACTATTAAATCTGAATAAAGATATGTACAGACCACGCGTTTGATGATTAAAAACCTTTCCAGCTCTGGCACACTTAGGTGTATTTTGCAGTACATTCTTCTGGGCTGGTTTGCGGAAACAAAAGAAGTTACATTGAATAAAAAAAAAAGGAACGTGCAGTTATTCCAAGACAATAATAAGAAGAAGAATACATCATTATTATTATTAGAAATTATTATTACAATAATAATAATGCAAGAATGTTCGTTTCTGGTGTAAGCGTCAAAGAGGACCAAGAGACTGAAACATAAAGTCAGAAGGGTTTAATGAGTCCCACAGGTAAAATGAACAAAGAAGTAATGGACTCTCCTGAAAGGACAGAAGAGAGTCCTGAGATGTGCTTGTTGAGACGCTGCACATCTTCATGAGTTCTGGTGCATTCTATAGGTCTGCGCCCCCTGGTGGCACATGTCATTTACCTTAGTAAATCAAGATACCAGTTTGATGTAGTGCTGCGCTGCTACAAAATACCTGACAATAATAAAATTGAATGAACTGGCACAGTATAGAAGGTAAAGAGCGCCCTCTACTGGTATTAAAGTGGTTTAGCCACAGACCTGGCCAAAATACCGACTCGTTAAACTGCGATATGCCACTTTATGTATAATATAAGACTTATACACTTATAAGAGAACACTTATTAAATTAACACTTATAATAAGTGTTAATTTAATAAGTGTTCTCTGGTTTATAGACTATGAATGTAAACATGATATTGTTACCTCTGTCTCTGTTATTATGTTTTAACAAGGTATATTTTGTTGAAGCAGTAACCTTTGGAGAAAAAAAAAAAAACTTTGGCTGGAATGAGTACAAAGTTGTAGATTTTCATACTTTATTGAACCTTCACAGAACATGATAGATTTAGACAGAGCCAATGCTGTACAGTACAGTATACCCACGGTACTAAGAGACCGCAGAGGCATAAAACAATGGAGGAGAGGAGAAGCTGGGAAGGGGCTGCAGTGTGGTCGATGGGGCATTGGGGGCTGACAGCACTGGATGAAGCACCGCAGTTACAGGGGCACACTCGCACATGAGTGTGTGTGTGTGTGTGTGTGTGTGTCTCAAGTGGGAGCAGCCTCAGGGCCGGCAGCGCTGGATGAAGCGTGGGTACAGGCACACGTCTCTGATGTGGTGTCTGTTAAGGAGCCAGGTGAGGAAGCGCTCCAGACCCAAACCATAGCCTCCATGAGGGCACGTGCCATACTTCCTCTGGAATCATAGGAAAACACCAGGGTCAAAACAAAGAACACTCTTATTTAGTTTGGGGTTGGTCTAAAACAGGGGTCGTTAACGTATGGCTCTTTTGATGATTGCATATGGCTCGCAGACAAAACATAAAATACTCTCACTTGTTGTAGCCCTTTAGCGTCGGATGCTATCGTCGCTGATAGACTCGCGGTGGCAGACTTTTTATTACCGTAACTCCGCAACTAACTGTGCTTCATGTAAATTCAAACGGCGTCTCAAAGCAGAGTCACGAGGTTCTTTAGATATTTTACCGTCATTATGGTAAACTGTCTCTGTTGTCCCTCGGAAATGACAAATGAGAGGCAGGAGCCACGGGTATCCCAGTCGCTTATTCAATGCGTCAAAGAATAAATACTAGGGATGGGCGAATGAAGCATTGACACCTCAGTCTCAATATTGTCTCAAATGGTTCGACGTGTCTGAGGCCTCGGAGAAACACTGACCTCTAGTGGACAAATTTAACCATTGCAAACCAGAACACAACCCATGATTTGGGAACCCAAAACTCTATTTTCAATTTTATTAGAAGTCATAAATAGTATATATTCTGTTTTTAACATAAAAAAAAAAAAAAAAAACAAAAAAAAAACAACAACTATTTATGCGCTGACACGCAGAGCGAATTAATGGTGAGTATGATAACAACATTATTTGAAAGAATAAATCAGAGGCTTATTGTACTCACATTTAGTTGAATTCAGTCTTAAATACATTATATGGCTCTCACTGAAATAAATTTCACAATATTTAGCTTTCATGGCTCTTTGAGTAAAAAAGGTTCCCGACCCCTGGTCTAAAATTTCATGGCAATTAGGGTGATCACATCGAAAGTACGTCACACACCCATATACATGCTGTAGCACTTGGTCAGTGTGTCAGTAACATGTGGTGTTAATGCTTTAAAGTTCATTTAGGTTTGGGTTGGGATCAGTCTCCAGGAAATAAATGCAATCAATGTAATCTCCCACACATAAACACATAAACCCTCTTAGAATGCATGTGTACAGGTGTATGGGCCATTACCTGGTCAGTGTACCAGTAGTAGGGTGTGGGGTCAATGCCCTCTCTCTTGTAGCCCTCCAGAAGCTCCTCACTGTCCCAGATACGCATGGACCCTCCCACAATCTCCCCCACGTTTGGCATTAAAACATCAACCTGAACAATGCACATACACTGGCATCAGACAGGAAATACAAGAAATAATTAAAAATATTGCTGCACATGTGCCTATTCTTAAAGTGGCTGTACCAATTTATTCATGTATTTGAAGAAAATTAGTCTTGCCCAAGCACAGATATACTGTAAATGTAGTTTATGTATGTAGTCAAAATAAGCCCACTGTGTACTGTCTGCATCCAATTATAAAGTGTTTTATTGTCAGAGTCAGGAAGTGTGGGTTAACAGTTTTGTGTGACTTGACTATTACCACTCAAAAGTTATGAAAAGTGCTTGTAAATTCATCATGGTGAATAATTAAGATGCTCAGAATGCATAAGGTAACAAGTAACAACACAGAACTTTTGTTGTTTAAAACACAAAAGTTCGTTTTTTTTTACATTTTTAAGACAGTAGAAATCTGGTAGTGTCTTTACCATTTTGCATGCAAAAAAGCTCTTCATGTGAAATGCTTTTAAAGTGACAAAAACAAGTGGTTTAGGGTGTGCATGATGGAGCGTACAGATTCCGTGAGGCGGCGGTCGTCGGAGCAGCGTTGCATGTAGAAGGACTTGATCTCAGCGGGGAAGCGGCAAAGCAGGATGGTCTCATTGATGGAGTCTGTCATCAGCCTCTCTGGAGCCTCTGGGATGTCCTGGAGATAGAAAGATAAGGCTATGTGGGGCACCAACTAAATAGAGATTATGGAAGTAAAACAAGACTGGGAAAATGAATCCAAGATGGCTGTTTGGTGTTGGTCTCAGTGGTGCATGAAACCGAAACAAGAAAACCACCCCTCAGTACTTATAATACATCCATGTGTGAGATTGGGGAGACTTCACAGGACACATGGTTTATACATATTTTGCTTCTATGGTATATTAACTGCTAACACATAACCTGTTTAGATGATGTTTGCCGAAAATGTATTAACATATTTTATAAGTTTCACTTTTGTTTTTGATGCTCTAAGTCAGTGTGCATCCCACTAATGAAACTACTCTGCATCGCATCAGGTTTGTCAAGTTGTTGTGTACAGTTTTGTATTATGTTTTTGTATATTTATGGAGAATTGTCATGGTGGAGCATGGATGACGTAGGCTTATGGACTGGGCACTGGACAGAATCTTACAGCTTCCCAGGGTTTGAATAGGGCCCGGCAGTGATCGCTAAAATACTAATAAATTTTATTGTATTCTCAAACTGTTTAGACACAACCATTTAATTATTACAACACCAATTGTAATATTATGATGTCACACAAAAGGAAGCAAATGGAACCACTAAGGTAAAAGATATATGTGAAGTAAGGGTGGGCCATATGGAAAACAATCTCCCTCAGAGCATGACAGAGGCTGACCAGTTCATGGGTCATTGGTGATATTTTCTTGACTTGACTTTTGGTCATTAAAAAAATATTCTGTTTGGAATATTTAATTGCTATGGGAATGGTGCTATGTTTTCATCTGTGAAACCCATGAAAGTGAGAAGAGGCTGTGCAAAAGTATATTTTTTGTGTATAGATCTGCATTAATCAAAAGCCCCTAATCCCTATATACTGCATTAGCTGATTATTACAAGCATGGCATTACAATTGGATTTGACCTCCACATGGCCCAGCCGTAATGGGAAGACTTGGTAAAGAGCATTCACACAGCCAAGCAGGTGTAGGGGTCTCACCTCTCCAAACTCATAGTAGGAGCCGTCGTCCTTCTTCACGTCGTGTTCTCGCAGCCACTCGATGGCCTCGCTGTAGTTCATTCTTTTGAAGGGACGCTTAGGCGGTTTGAAGTCCTGACCAGTCACAACAAGAAGGTCAGAGGAAATAACATGTTACCTCACATATATAGAGTACACCAGTGTAAGGTGCCTTGCTTATGGACACAAGAATGATTCCTCTAAACTAAGGGTGGATGCAGCCTGTCCATATGATCATGACTTATGGTCTGATTTATATCTGGCAGCAATCGCCAACTGCACCTAAAAGTTGAAATAAAGTCACCTCACTGACAATTTTTACCTTATGTCCTTTGCACTTGAGCAATTATCCACAGGTGCAACTGTAGGACTACTTTTTGACCTAACAAGACAATGAAGCTTATTTTCTTTAAAGACGGAATATAACACTTACACATTACATTTACACGAAACAAATTAAATCTTTAATTGCTTTGAAAATGGTATGCTTGCGGAAAAACAAAGTATTAAAATGTTTAATTGCTCTGAGTTTCCCCTCCCTTTGCTTCCCTTTATGCTACCTCAACACAAGCAAAGTCCACTCCGCTGATGAAACTACTGCACATCGCATATTTATGAAAACATGCGGTGCAGAAAGATGGTTGATGTAGGATTGGAGACTGAGCCTTCCACAGGCTTGTACTGCTAAACACAAAGAAGGATTCGAATAGGGCCTGGGAAGATTACTCCAACATGCATGGATGACATACAAGAGGAAGGAACAATGCTGTAACATGATAAAAACAGTCAATTATGCATAATACCCACTCTAATGATTTAAGCAACACCTGAAAGTGCTCCTTGCAACATTGCTCCCCATTGCTGAATGCTAAAGTACATGCTAGTTGGTTATCTAATGGGTTTGGACCTCTGCCATCTGCCAAAATAAACAAGTTCAGTTTTTAAATCTAGTTTTTAACTATGCCATTTCTGATGTTGTTCAAATAAATGTACAGTGTTAAGCCCGAGCACATGGATAAGCCAGAGTGAATAGGGCCGCTGTTGTTGTTGGGCATACATTGGACACACTGGACATGTGGGACATACAGGGTTGATGTCGTAGAGCAGCTGTCCTGCAGGAGACTGTAGAACTCTGTCCACCACGTCACACACCAGGTCCTCCAGCCGCAGCAGCAGGTCCTCGAATGTAATGAAGGGACACTCAGCCTCAATGTGGGTGTACCTGAACGTATCACAACAGTCACTGACATGTATTGGAATGCATCACAACAGTCACATGTATGATTCACAGATATGAATCTGAACGCAACACAACAGTCACATGACTCACTGACATGTACCTGAATGCAACACAACAGTCACATGACTCACTGACATGTACCTGAATACATCACAACAGTCACATGTATGATTCACAGCTATGAATCTGAACGCAACACAATAGTCACATGACTCACTGACATGCACCTGAATGCAACACAACAGTCACATGACTCATGTACCTACAAAAGTCACATTATCCAATGAAATATATCTGAACGCAACAACATCACAGTAATGTATTCACCATTTGGCGAAGACATGAAAGTGTTAAGTCTCTTATTTTTGAGCTATACTAGCTGAGGGGGCTCTGTGTGTAGACACTCTGTGTGTGGGTGCTCTGTGCGGTGCTCTGTGCAGGTGCTCTATGCGGGTACTCCGTGTTACTCACTCAGACAGGTGTCTGCGGGTGCGGGACTGCTCAGCGCGGTAGGACTGGGCAATGCAGAAGGTGTCTCCCAGTGCAGGAATACATGTCTCCAGGTACAGCTGAGAGGATTGCGTCAGATAGGCCTGCTCCCCAAAGTAATTCAGGCCAAAGAGGGTGGAGCCACCCTCCACCTGCGTCTGCACCAGGGTGGGAGGGGTGATCTGCAGGAGAGGGGAGGAGTAAGTGACAGTGGAACAGCATTAGACTGGTCTATGGGCAGCATTGCATTTCTGTCCTTTGGCCTCATCAAAGCCTCTGCCCCGATTCCTCCCACCAACAGAGGATAGGAGGAGAGAGACAAGTCTTTCCTATGGAGGGGTTAAGTCTGTAATTTTTACTTGTTTCAGTTAGACGCTGCTGCAAGAGGTTCTAAACCTTGGTGATGTAAAAAACCCTAGTCAATACCTGTTGTTTGAAACTAAATAATATTAATTCATTTCAGTTTTTAAAATCTTTTTTCAGTGAAATGTGTATTTCTATTTACAGTTATAGGTCTTGTTTGCTTGTGATCCAGAAGCCACACTTCTTCAATACTTGGAGAATATCGGATTGCGATCACCCAGGAGGTGACAGGTGGATTAGCGCAGCGTTTCCTAACCAGGGGTCAGAGACCCTTCGGGGTACACAAACACTAAACACTTGAAAGAAAGGTGGCACTGAATGGGATTTGAATGGAAAATATTCTTTGTAGTACATTTTACATCCTTAAGAATGTTTCTGTTTTGGCATAATTCTTGTTAAAACAAGAAAATATAATAGTTATAATGGGTAATGTACTAGTAAACAGATTTACAATTACTAGGGAAACACTGAGTAGCCCCTATTAACAGTACCAGAGAGTGTGGCAACGCTTAGAGGAAAAAACATTGCAGATTTATGCAGAATCTCTAATGAACTTATCAGATTTTTTCAAGAAGTTGTGAAGAGGAAGAAGAAGTTGATTTGTTTCACATGCATCACTGAAAAAAACAAATCTGATTGGACGGTAGTTAGAGGCTGGTTTGAGATGTGATGAAGGGAGTGGGGACCAGACTGATATCTCTTTAAATAAAAATACAGAGGCAAAGGTTTTGCAATTTAAAAAAAGCTTTAAATACTGTTATACATCAAGATGGAGATTAAAATGAGTCAAATTGCATTTGAAGGAGAAGAATTCACTTGGATCCAAAAAGAGATTGAGGACATGCCCTTACAATCTCCTCCCAGAACTGACACCAGAGGACTAGAGGATAAGGAGGTTTTGAGATGAACCACAGTAAAAGCCTGTGTGTGCAAGTACTGGTGAACTACCTGTGTGTGTGAGAACTGTTGATGTGCCTGTATGTGTGTGTAAGTTTGGCCTGCTGACCTCTCTGTGTGTGTGTGTGTGTGTGTGTGTGTGTGTGTGTGTGTGTGTGTGTGTGTGCGCGCTTGCTGACCTCCCTTTATCTGTGTGTGCGTGTGAGCACTGACCTCCCTTTGTATGTGTGTGTGTGTGTGTGTGTGTGTGTGTGTGAGTACTGACCTCCCTTTATCTGTGTGTGCATGTGAGCACTGACCTCCCTTTATATGTGTGTGCGTGTGAGCACTCAAGTCCCTTTAGCTGTGTGTGCGTGTGAGCACTGACCTCCCTTTATCTGTGTGTGCGTGTGAGCACTGACCTCCCTTTATATGTGTGTGTGTGTGAGCACTGACCTCCCTTTATCTGTGTGTGCGTGTGCACTGACCTCCCTTTATATGTGTGTGCGTGTGAGCACTGACCTCCCTTTATATGTGTGTGCGTGTGAGCACTGACCTCCCTTTATCTGTGTGTGTGTGAGCACTGACGTCCCTGTATGTGTGCGCGCGTGTGAGCAATGACCTCCCTTTATCTGTGTGTGTGTGAGCACTGACGTCCCTGTATGTGTGTGTGTACTGACCTCATAGTAACCGCGGCTGAAGAAGTGCTCCCTGAAGCACTGGGTGACTGTGGACCTCACCCTCAGGATCTTGGACACATTCTCTCCCCGGATGAGCATGTGCCTGTTGTTCAGCTGCACGTCCACATCCGACTCCTCATTCAGCAGGTTATCAGCGCCCCCTGCTGGAGATAGCCCAATGAGCTCCCAGAAGTCACAGTGCAGCTCGTGGCCTCCAGGGGCCTGGGGAAACATATACAGAGTGATCAACCTTTCTACCATACAATGTCAAACACGCCAATAACTCACTCCTATAAGTATCAACCAAATGACCCAACAATCCAAAGTCCAAAAGTAATTCAGTGTAGAGTTTTGAAATATTAAAAAATGAAATTCTAATTGATAATAAAACTAGTATAGAAACCAGACACTCAATATTAAAGTATCAAGTATCGAAACTAAAAACACATTCACATTCACAGGACAGAAATTAAGCTTTCCTAAAAAGCTTCTGAATTGTCTTGAGTATCAGATCAAGTATAAGACCACAAAGATTAATACCGTATTTTGCAGACTATAAGTCGCACTTTTTTTTAAAGTTTGTCTGGGGGTGCGACTTATACTCGGACACAATTTATATATGAAATTATTCAGGTATAGAATTTCACATCTTTGTTATTATCACACTGACACTCTAGGCTTGTGTACCAGAGTTGTTCAGAAACGACAAAGAGGATAAAAAAATTCTACGGATTTACTGATCTGGAATGAGATCGAGAGTAACTTGTTACTTGTTGATCTTACATTAACATATCAAACATGTATTCAATTTGCTGTCTACGCTTCATATACGTGTTTATTTCTTTGCCAGTTCTAGGGTGTGAACTGTGATGAAGAAGTGAGACCACAGTAAACATCAGTGAAAAGAACTCCCGTGTTTCTCGTGTTAGTGGACAAACCAGCATATGTTACGTTATTAGAGCATATCTGATTAACTGTTAATATCTTACATAAACATACCAGACAGCTCGTTGTCTATATGTTATGTTAGCGTGATGTACTGCTATTCAGCCTCTTGTTCTCCATTTTATTTATTGTTATTATTATAACAAATTTTGACTTTTGGTCATTAAAAAATTTGTCAAATAAATTTCCTCAAAAAATGCGACTTAATAGTGCAGTGCGACTTATATATGTTTTTTTCTTCATTATTACCCATTTTTTTTCTGGTGTGACTTATACCCCGGAGCGACGTATAGTCCGGAAAATATGGTATATGCCCATGGACCACTATGGAACCTACCTGGATGATTGATGGATTACACAGATATAAAACCAAATGGTAATATAAAAGTACTACAATTTAATGTTGAAAATCAAGTCCAATAAACTTCTGAAATGCTATGCTCCTTTGCCTAAATCAAAGGTGTGTGTTCAAGTGTGTTCGCCTCCCCACATCAGGTTGTTTCCGTGGTGACAAACATCAGTAGTGCAGTGTGTGTGTGCGTGTGTGTGGTGAAGGTGAGGTGACAGTGAGGCTGTACCTGTTTGCCGTCTGGGACTGGTGTGACGGTGCCGTACAGAGCCACTGTGCTCTCTGTGGACAACACCAGCCCATTGTAGCACTGACACTGCAACACAACACCTCAGATTACGTAAGGGCAGAGAGAAACAACACACTGCAATCACTATAGGAATGTATGCCTGTCAGTAGTTTTAGTAGACTAAAAATACCCTACCAGGAAATATCACATGTTCATTTTGGGGAAATGTAAAATAACATTTTACAGTGAACCTCAGCCAACACATTTACAGGCATGTTTTAGCACATATCTGACCTCTGCTGTAGGAGCCTTGACATTAGAAAAAAAGATATGAATATTGAAATCAGGAATAATTTACAATACAATAATCTAGTAAGGAAAGGAAATAAACACTACTTAAAATAAATATAGTATGTAACTAGGGATGTACAGTGAGGCAAATAAGTATTTGAACACCCTGTGATTTTGCAAGTTCTGCCACTTAGAAATCATGGAGGGGTCTGAAATTTTCATCTTAGGTGCATGTCCACTGTGAGAGACATAATCTAAAAAATAAATAAATTTGGAAATCACATTGTATGATGTTTAAAAATAATTTATTTCTATGTTACTGCTGCAAATAAGTATTTGAACACCTGAGAAAATCAATGTTAATATTTGGTACAATAGCCTTTGTTTGCAATTACAGAGGTCAGAAGTTTCCTGTAGTTTTTCACCAGGTTTGCACACACTGCAGGAGGGATTTTGACCCACGCCTCCACACAGATCTCCTCTAGATCAGTCAGGTTTCTGGGCTGTCGCTGAGAAACAGAGTTTGAGCTCCCTCCAAAGATTTTCTATTGGGTTTAGTTCTGGAGACTGGCTAGGCCACTCCAGAACCTTGATATGCTTTATGCAAAGCCTGATGCTACCACCCCCATGCTTCACAGTAGGGATGGTGTTCTTTGGATGGTACTCATCATTCTTCTTCCTCCAAACACGACAAGTGGAATTAAGACCAAATGACAAAGACCACCACATGACTTTCTCCCATGACTCCTCTGGATCATCCAAATGGTCATTGGCAAACTTAAGACGGACCTGGACATGTGCTGGTTTAAGCAGGGGAACCTTTCGTGTCATGCATGATTTTAAACCATGACGTCTTAGTGTATAACAGTAATCTTGGAAACGGTGGTCCCAGCTCTTTTCAGGTCATTGACCAACTCCTCCGTGTAGATCTGGGTTGATTCCTCACCTTTCTTAGGATCACTGAGACTCCACAAGGTGAGATCTTGCATGGAGCCCCAGTCCGAGGGAGATTGACCGTCATGTTTAGTTTCTTCCATTTTCTAATAATTGCTTCAACAGTGGATCTTTTTTCACCAAGCTGCTTGGCAATTGCCACGTAGCCCTTTCCAGCCTTGTGGAGGCCTACAATTTTGTGTCTTGTGCATTTTGACAGTTGTTTGGTCTTGGCCATGTTAGTAGTTGGAGTCTTGCTGATTGTATGGGGTGGACAGATGTCTTTATGCAGCTAACCATCTCAAACAGGTGCTTCTAATTTAGGAGAATAAGCGGAGTGGAGGTGGACTTTTTAAAGGCGGACAAACAAGTCTTTGAGGGTCAGAATTCTAGCTGATAGACAGGTGTTCAAATAGTTATTTGCAGCAGTGACATACAAATAAATTATTTTTTAAAATCATACAATGTGATTTCCAGATTTTTTTTTTTTAGATTATGTCTCACAGTGGACATGCACCTAAGATGAAAATTTCAGACCCGTCCATGATTTCTAAGTGGGAGAACTTGCAAAATCACAGGGTGTTCAAATACTTATTTGCCTCACTGTAACTAACCATTATTTTGGTAAACAGCAGTGTGCCCAGAGCAGCTGTGGCTACAGTAGTATCTTACCACCGCACAGTGCAGTGAATAATGACTACAGTGTAGCGCTTTGTTGAGCCTTACAAGTGTAAGGCATTATTATTATTATTAGTATTATTATTATGTTGACAAAATTGAATTTTCCCTTTTACTATGAATCATACCTGAATGACAAAGGGATTACACAGATATTATTATCACTTAAGGACACCCTGATATAGTAGGTTTAGTAAAAACACTAAATGTACTAACTTTTCCCAGTCATTTTCATGTACTTACTGTGAGTCATAAAACCTGTTCTGTCAGTTAATTGCATGTTTTGGAGTCTGTTTATAGATCAGTTAACATCTATTTGATAACTGCATTTGTGACCAATTATTTCAATAGTCGATTAGTTGCAATGAATTTACTTGTTGCAGCCCTACATGTAAAGCCAGCCACACACTATAGGATAATTTGCCCAATTTAGGCCCTTGTTTGCTTCTCTCCAACTTCAGAAAGGTGTGACCCAACTTTTAATGTGGGTGGTGTCAGTGCAACTCTGAGCTGCTCTGTCATATCATAACCAAAAAACATCACCACCACTGCACCAGCCGATAAAACAGAGTGTCAGGGGCAAATTCTTGGGGATCGTAAGATTTAAAATCTCATACGATTGTCCTCAAGTTTGTAGTCTGCACTTTTTTTCTCAGATTTAAAAACTGTTTAAGAATCAAAACTCTTTTAATGTGTGGTGGACTTAACATTGCATAACAATGTCCATACGGATATGACATTTTAGCATGAAATGTAAAACAATTTTCAAAACTTTAAGAGCTGTAGAAATATTTGACCAGATCAAAATTAGCTCAAAAACAGGATTATTCTACTTCTAAAATGAGACTACACATGTTACATAGCAGTTCTAAATTGGTCTAACCCAAGCTGACTCTCATTCAGCTAATATATGATCTTCAGAAGAATCGGTGTCCCACCAGATGCACATCGCACACTATACTGCATTTTAAACAGGTCACATTCTATAAAGAGTCAGTGTGTCATCAGACATTTGACACATTTAAAACATGTCCAGGATCAGGACCTACCAGTTTGTCTGACAGGACACACTGCAGGAAGCCTGTGCCATCACGAAGCACCAAGAACATAAGGTTCTTTCCTGGAACACAGATGCACACAAACACACTCAGAGCTGTAGGATGCACTGGATGAGCTCAGAGCAGCAGGAGGAGGAGCTCAGAGCAAAGTCCCTGTGTGGTGCCCTCACCTTGTCTCCGCAGACGATGGACCCACCCAAACACCTTCACCCTGCTGCCTCGCCTCTCCTCCAGCTGATGGATCTTCACCTGCACAGATCACATGTTAATAATAATAATAATAATGCCTTACACTTGTAATGCGCTTTATCAAAGCCTTTCAAAGCGCTACACTGAAGTCATTATTCGTTCATGCCATACTTGGCGATGGTAAGCTACTATTAAAGGAGGCCTTTTATAGAAAATCAACTTTTCAGAGCATTTAATCATGTTATAATTGATTCCCCTTCTTATTTACCCACGAATGATTCATGAGTAATCTTTATGCACTTGTTATTGCTCCAACCCAGGTTTGAAATTTATTTCACCATTTAAAAAACTTGAACATGGTTTAAAATCTGCTGGATTACATTTTAATTTGGTCAAGTCAGAATGCACTTTGGTTAGACAGATCCTACAACTACAAGCCTATAATTAGTTTGTAATAAATCTGAATCGTGATATGACATATTCTCCGAATAAGACCGTTACAGGTTTCAAGGCTCTGTTATGAATGTAGTACCACTTTAAACCAGTAGGAGCACATTACAGCCATTACCTTTAAAACAGGAAAGATGTACACAGGCCCACACTGTTCCACAAAAGATTATTCTGTGCAAAAGCTGCCAACCCTGTAGTTTAGACCTCTACAAACATGTTCTGAAATGTCTCTGTGCATCAGAGGCCCTCCCTGTCTCTCCATGGGGTCTTATTCTGTGTAAAAGCTGTTAACCCTGTAGCTAACCCTTTTCTCCAAATTAAATTATATCTAGATGTGATTATAACATGCACTGTGAACTGAATCTTGTATTTTTAATTGTATTTTGTTGCTTTTCTTAAAGCCAATACTAATTACAACAGGGGTGTACAAACTTTCTATTTAGGGCTGCATGTTGAAACACATACAAGCAGAGAGCTGAAGGCTTAGAATCTAAGCTATACTTAATACTTGATATTGGTTATATAAAAAGGCAGTTTGTAAAAGCATGCAGTAAAATTCACTACTTGTTGCCATGTCAACCAAAACTCCAAGAAGCTGTATTACACCGACATGCCATAGTTAGAAAGTGACATGTTGTTGTTGTGTTACCGTGTAAGGCTCGGGAAGACTGGGGTCCTTCTCGATGAGGATCTTTTTGGCCTCTTCCAGGTTCTTCTCTCTTCTCTCATTGTCCTCTGCCTAGAACATGCAAACCAACAACAGTTTACGCCCGCAACAGGTACCGCCTGCAACGGGTGACGCCCACAACATGTCACCCCTGTAACAGGTTACAACCCAGACCCCAGGTCAGGAGTTGTTTTTGGACTGCTACATTAGAGAGGACTCACCTCTTTCTTCTCTTTGCTGTTACTCTTAGCCTGCTCGCGGTTAAAAGCCTTCTTTGCATTTTTCATCTGGGTTTTAGAAATCACTGCCCATCGCTGTACAGACAAAAGAAAAGTGAAGCCGATTTGCATACAGTATGCATTGTTAGTCTACTATTCCATCAGTCTGGTAATATTACTGTTAATTTGGTGGCCACAGTGCATGTTAATGGACATGCTGGAAATATGCTGGATTGTAGCTATGGGCCAATTTTCATTTAGGGGAGCAAAACAGACAGCGCTCTTACCACTCACCCACTACCTCATTTACATAATGGTGTTGGAGAGTTCATAATAATGAATAAAAATAATTTCCTTAAAGAGCTAAAGAGTGCACTGACCTCTCCCTCCTTCTGAGAGTCCACATAGATGGTGGGAAAGGGCTCCTTCCCAGCGAAAAGCAAAGCCTGAGGAGACAGGGATTGGGTGAGCGTGGACACATTGGACAGTGATGTCTGTGAGGGTGACTCACCTTCACAGAGGTCTTAAAAGGCTTCTGCTCTGTCCCCTCTCCATCCTGGTCACTGCCACATTTGTCCGACACGTACAGCTCTCCTAGACGTGACAGGGACAGGACAAATATCTTGAATGTTTAGTCACTGCTTGCAGCCTACTTCACTCCAATCCCATAATATGTCAGACTCACTTTTGAGAACACTGTCATGGGCACCACAAACCACTCCAGAACAAAAGAGGGATCGGTCATAAGTAGGGATGGGATGGTGTGAAATTTCCATGGTATAATAACCGTGACCAAAAGAAAATACCATGGTATGATGGTATAATGTGGAGTAGGGTATTTTATAATGCTTAACAAAAATAAGGTTGTTTAGGTTGGTTGTTTTGTTAAACTGTTAGTACTAAATATATTGCTCTTTGGTTATATCTAAAATGGACACTGAAATAATTACAGTCTTATTTTTAATTCCTTATTATTTCATAGAAGAAGAGTCACGGTATCATTGTCGCAGCCTCTTATTTCTGTTTAGATTGAATGAAGTAAGGAATAAATCTTTCCCTTTGACTATCAATAGACAAATATAACGTTCCAGAAGAGAACAGAGGACGACGATGAGAGGTGCCACTCTCAAACATGTCTTTTACAAAGCAGTGTGCTTTTTATTTTCACTTTTGATACAACTCACCTATTTAGATAAATTATCTTGATATCTTATATTCATATAAAGCCATTAGTTTTTTAGAGCATAACATAAAACTACAAATAAAACAATACAACATGCAGATGATCTCAAATTAACTATTCAATTCACTCTTGACAGAAAGTTCTATGATACATTTTCTGAACTCATGCTCGCAAAAAGAATAACAAGCTATAAATAATTGCTCTTAGTATTGTGAGGTTAATCATAATCTAGTCAAAATTTCAATTACAATGGATACGTTTAATTAGCAAATCACAAGGGCTGCAGGTTATGAAGTACTATCATTTCCTCCACAAACAACAAAATCTCCTGTCTTATCCTGCATAAAAACTAGTTTAGATCTGTATACACATGTTTTAAAATGTGATTCTTGTTCTTAAGTTCAGTTTAGTTCATATTTCAGTCTTTCGGTTAATTCTCCTGGATGCATTAAAAATGTGTGAATGTGAACAAATCCTATTATTAAAACAAACCTTGCAAATCTAGTCACAATTGCAATGGTTGTCAGAAAAATCGCTACTAGATATTTTTATCAAATGGTGGTGCTGTTACAATATTTGATAACTGATATGTGCTTGAAAACAATCTCATAAAACATAACATAACATACAAGATCATGTGGTCTAAAAGTAAGTTAGTAGATGATGCAACCTCCTGAAACTGAAAGCATGATTTCTCTTTCAAGTCTGTTCAGGAAAAATTGTGGCAAAGAATTATAAAAATGTACCCACTTTACCATGTGATGCTTTGCCACAAATCAATCAGAGGAGGGAATGTCACACCTTTGTCCAGGATGGTAATATGTTCTGAATCTGAATCAGATCACCAGGTGTCTGTGTTTTTAAGGGCTGGTCCAAGTTAGACTCCGGAACAATAAAAATCCATTTCAAGGGGGTCGGGGCATGTGGCGTAGAATTTATGCGTTGATTGACATAAAAGCAAGGTGGAGAGTTTGGGAGGAGTGAGTTTGGGAGGAGTGAGAGGCGCACAGTGCGCACGGCTCAGGCTCAATTGTCATCGCAGTGCCCAGTGAACACGTCTCATTCCGCATTTGAAAACAATTTCAGAAAGGGCATTGCTAGCTCTTAGTATTAACAGCACTTCAGCGATCACCTGGAGTTATTACAGCTGCATTAGACAGAACAGAGTGAATACAGTCTATACTAAAGACGATCCATGACTGTAACTGACGCAACATTGGCACACATGTTGTGGGGCTAGCCGCTAGCTCACAGTACAGTCATTTTTCTCTTACCCACAGAGACTTTTTCCACACCTTTGGCCAAGTCATCCGCCATGACAGTGCAGGGTCCCAAAGCACCTTTCAGCAGAAACAAACCGGGACACAAGCGAGAGAAAAAGACACAAGAGAGCACGGAGCGCGACTGAATGGAGCTGTCACAGGAGCGTCCGGTGCGCTACGTCAACGCGTCTGTAGGGTCATCCTTCTTCGTGCGCGTGTTGGGGTTGTGAAATAGACGTATTGATGCCCTCTACTGCTCTGGAGTGTCTACTTCACGCGCCAGGTTCATGGATGTGGAGAATGGATCTGTTCTGAGGCATGCATCTGGTGTATGCATTTGGTGAGCGACAGAAGCTTTACCCAGTGAGTGCTTTTCTGGTCAGGGTTCTACAGAGGGGGAGAGGGGGAGAGGGGAACCTAAAGAACCCCATGACGACTTTGAAAAAAGTGACAAAAACTCACGTAAAAAAACTTAAGTTGCCTGAGCAATAATATTGAATGAACAGCGAATAAACATTTTAAGTGCAATTGAGGGCTCATTTCATCTTTAGCAATATATGTATCTAAATGAATAATAATATCCATCCATCCATTTTCTTCCTTTTATCCGAGGCTGGGTTGCGGGGGCAGCAGTCTAAGCAGGGACGCCCAGACTTCCCTCACCCCAGACACATTCTCCAGCTCCTCTGGTGGGACCCCAAGGCGTTCCCAGGCCCGCCGAGAGACATAATCCCACCAGCGTGTCCTGGGTCTTCCCTGGGGCCTCCTCCCGGTGGGACATGCCCAGAACACCTCCTTAGGGAGGAGTCCAGAAGGCATCTTGAACAGATGCCCGAGCCACCTCAGCTGGCTTGTCTTGACGTGTAGGAGCAGCAGCTCTACTCCAAGCTCCTCCTGTGTGCCTGAGCTCCTCACCCTATCTCTAAGGGAGTTCCCAGCCACCCTGTGGAAGAAAACCCATTTCAGCCGCTTGTATCTGTGATCTTGTCCTTTCATTACCCAGAGCTCATAAATTACCTCTTAAAAATGCACACACACCTCCACCCTTTTGTTTACTCTTGTTTCAGATTCAAATTTGAAGTTGGGTTGTTGAGCTGTGTTTTTGTCAAGCCATGTTTCGGTTAAAAACATAAAGTCAAGATTAAAAGAAGAGATAAGATAACTCATTAAAAATGATTTGTTACATAAAGATCTGACATTGAGCACAGCAAGTTTCAGATTAGTTTCAGTTGGACTGGATGTTATCTTCTTATAGGGAATGTGAACTTAATTTCTCTGATTGGACAATCTAACTGTCCTTTTGTTAATCAGTCTGTGGTGTAACTGCAGATATAGCTCCATCACAGGGCCTCAGCATGATATTATCGTTATCTTGACTTTATGTCCTGGAACAGCAGAGGCCCTGTGTGTCCTAGCTCATGGTGACAACAGTTCTGGGGGAAGGCCAAGCAGGGAGGAGTTTGGGTGAGGGACCAGGTGAGGGCCAAGGAGGTGGAGCAGGGGGGAGTTTGGGTGAAAGATCAGGGGTGATAGGTGGGTACAGGGAAAAGTTCAGCATAGTTGATGCCAGAACTCTTGATCGTGCTATATTGGGAGTAAGGGGAGCCATCTTAATTCCTGATCTGATGAGGCTTTCTAGATGGTTGGAAAGGGCCATGGGTGAAGGTGGGGAGGAAAAGGAGAGTGAAAAGTCCCTAGAGGGAGTAGCTGAAGCAAAGGGGACCTGGTCACAGACCAGGGAAGGTGATGATTGTGCTGCTGGCACTGAAACTTCTGTTTGGCGATCACAGACAGGTTCAAGGCCTGTGACGAGGGTCCTGGAGAAAGACTGACTTGTGTCAGTTTCTATTCGGTTGCATGAAGACCAGACACAGAAGCACAAGGATCATTCTGTAGATCTTTATTTTCGGTTAGAGCAATACAGTCGGGTTGAAGGCAGTACAGGGTGAGATTGTACCAGAGTCTAACAGAGTCTCATAGAGTCTGACAGAGTCTCACAGAGTCTCACATAGTCTCACAATCTCACAGAGTCTAAAGAAGGTGAGCTTGCACCAATGTTTTATATTACTCGAAGAGTGGGAGTTAACATTCTATAGAGAGGAAATTTAAAGCACTGTTGAACAATGTGATTGAATCAGGAAGTCAAACAATGTGAATGCATCAGTATTCTATAATACCCCAGAGTGGGGGTGATATATGGCCACTGCTGCATGTAAAACAGAACGTTTTACACCTTTGTAAGTCAACAATTTTACATTTATATATTGTCCACACTTGCTCTCTGGGGGAGTTGGTTGGCTGCTGAATCCCTCACTGGGGCAGGTGGTGCTGGTGATGACTCCTTCGCTAGGGAAGATGGTTGTGCTGCTGATAGTGACTCCTTCGCTGGGTGAGGTGGTTGGGGCAGTTGTGGTGCTGCTGGTTGTTCACATTTCACATGAAATGCACAGATATCAAAACATTACAAACATGTGCACACCACATGACAGCGCTTATACACTGGTAACACCAGAGGTGAACCGCCAAACAGATATTAGATTAACTGTACTTACGATAAGCAGAGGTGTCCATTACTGCATCTGCAAACTCTAGCCACACGTGTCACTCCTGCTGTAGTCGTTTGTTTGTTCTCCCATCACAAAGAGTCGCCAAATAATGATATATATCCATACAATGCACAAGACATATTTCCTCATGTGTGTTGAAAACAGCGAGTAGTCAACCTTGTCCCAGCATTAAACCAATGAAACGCCAGGCAGGTCTTTATGGCCACCTAGCACTGCTTCTAATTGGTCACCTTTACAGTGAGTTTCTTTTTCTAGCCAATTACTGTTGCTAATCCCTCGTCTCGGTCTTATTTACTTCCCAAAACAAATGGAAAAGGTTGCAGTCCATCACCCTTTCATGGTTTAGTAGTTCATTATTTGAGCCGGTTATGCCCTGTAATAGCTGATGATTAAAGCTGACTTTAGCGATCTTAGTGATCTCTGCACCTGTAGAGGGATCAATCAGACTGCTTCGCTTTTGCGGCACCTAATACAACTTTAATAACGCTAGACGGAGTTAAAAGTGACTGGCAAGGCAAAGGTTTTCTGAGAGAATAGAGCACTCGTATGTATGTGGCCCTTGACCTGTACATGAAAATATAAAGCCTCTGTGTTAGTCATGCTGGATGATGTCCACCATCACGTAGCCACTGGGTCTAGGCCTCTAGGGGATATAGAGATATTTGATGAAGGAACCCTGTTATAAAATGGTTAAATGCACAAAAGTTCAATTTTGCATACTACATACACTTCAAAGCTTGCATACAATTAAAGTTGCAGTGCATTGTTGGCAATTTGAGGTACTCCAAGGTGAGCAAGGATCCACAACCTCGATAAACCAGCAAAATTGAGGAGTCAAGCTGTAGAGTATGACGATGTATATTGTAGGCAGAATATAGCATATTTTCAAGATTAAAATAGGACTAAATACATAAAGGGCCACTAATCCTGTGGATGTTATCCAGCATGATTCAGGATGCTGCTGTGCTCTGAGTACATGTGAATCCTGCACGGTCATGCACTCCTCGTGGTGCTGAGAAAGTAAGTATGAAAATCCTCAAATAATATACAATATTCCGGTGTATAAATACTTATACTTTACTGTGAACAGGCTCTACACTCTGACATATGGCTGTGAGTCATGGTGAGCACTTGTTGAGAAATGACTTAAAAATCTGGTGATTGTACAGTATGTTCACTGTTAACTAGAAACTAATTTTATGATATGAAATTACATTATGCTGTCAGATATGACATATATAATTCTTAGAAAACAATTAGGAGATAACTTTGTGTTTATGTTTTACCTGCTTTGGTCTGTTTTGTATCATTGCAAAAATTTATATTATGACTGAGTGTAGGACACTCTTCTAATTACTAACTTGTTCACTTTACAAAGGTGACCATTACTCTTCTGCTAACTTGTATACTAAAAATAAATTTGATATATTTTAAAGGCAGACTATGTAGGTTTTCAATGCATGCATGATGTGATGGGATGACATGAGGGTGCATACATTTACTTTTCTGGGTCAGTTTCCTCAGTTGACACATGATGTTAGGAGAATGCGGTTGCTTTGCATAAAAAAAAACCCACACAAAACAAGATTGTAATTTAGAGAGCTGCAGAGCACTTTGTCTGAAGAATAAAGGAAACTCCCGCACACTGTCTCACAATGCAATTTATTCCACACACAACATTTCGGTCGCTCTGACCTTCCTCAGGTACCTCATACCTGAGTACAGTGAGTTTTTTGTGTTTAAACCCTGAACCACATGTGAATGTTGACTTTGAGTGGTCAGGTAAACTAAAATACCTACACACATAGCTAAGGTAGAGTCCTTGCTGACACAATATTCAAGCCAAGGAGGTTTTTGATACCAACTTCAACTTTTAAAGCTCCTCATTCAGTCTCCCTGCACTGTCTTGGAGAAAAGCTTGATGAGTGGATGCACTAGAGCTTCAGCCCTGGACTTCAAAATTAATAGAGTTAAGTTCTTTCTTGTATTCTGGTGGATTTTATGGCCACAATATTGCACATCTTTAACTTTAGAATTTGTCTGAATGTGAGTGTCCCCCACAGTCCCTGACTTTGTCTGTTTTGCTGCTGCAGTTCACAGCCTTTGTTTTTCCCTGTCCTTTTGCACTGAGAACAGAGGCTCCAATTAAATCACAAGCTGTTTCTGTCACAACTTCTTCATAGTTTTACTTTGCCATTACCCTGCTAGACATAAGTCTTTTGAGTGACTGCATGCACAGAAAAGGTTCCATGCAGTCTGGTCTTGTCTAGTTTCATGAGTGCAGTAGAAAAAGACTGTGAAGTTAGAAAGAGTCCCAGTGACCATGATTTGCCTGTGTGTGTATGGCTGTTCTAAAGACCTGCACAGAACTGGCTTTTCACACTCAAAAATCACACTCAAAAATGGAGAATAAAGAATTATATCACAGTGATATAAGAATATATCACTGTGATATAATAATGCACACACTCTTAAAAACGTTAATCGTTAATTGGTCTATTAACAGTCTCCAAAACATGCCATGAGCTGATAGGACGGGTTTTATGACTCAGGTCAGTAATTACGTCAAAATGACTTGAGAAATGAGCACATTTAGTGTTTTTGATTAAATTATGTAGTTGTTTATTATCCAATTCCCTTATTGTAAAAAAAAAAAAAAGATTTAGAAAATAGTCATCTGTACATTGTTTTGGAAATTGAGACGTTTCAACTGCCATTCGGAGACTGTAAATCTACTCCATCAAGATCTCCTCAAGTGGCTTCACTGTAGTTTTATCTCGGTCAAATGTCGTACGCCATTCGGGTTCTAAACAACTTATCAATTAGATTAATCGAGTAAGTAATCGCTAGATGAATCGATTACCAAAATAATTATTGCTGCCCTACTTTGGGTTCAGGCTTTTATTAGATTACTCTGTTATGGAAAATGATTATAGCAGAAGAAGTGATTCCGTTTTTTGGTTTCTCTTTTGATTTTAATAAATGTTATACCTTTTAAAAATCTGGTTGAAAATTATTTAATCAGTGTGTAAAATATCCCATATGTTGAACTTCCTCCAGCCCTTGTCATAATGGGGGATGTAATGGCTGCATCCGTAACAACTCCAAGCGTGTAATAGCACATTGGCCCTTCTCTAGCCCCTCCACCACCCCTACACTGCCCTTCAGCAGTCTCTCAGGGTGGGGAGTGGAGCTGAAGCACTGGCTGGAGATGTGGACTCTGAGAGCTGCAATCAGCAAAGTGACCACACTAGAGCCCTCCAGAAGCCAAGGAGCGTCTGATTGGGCCTAAATGTGGGACAATGAGCAGAGAAGACACCCAGAGGTCTGAGTGAAGAGCTGCCCACGGAGATAGGCCATTTACCAATCCAACTGCAATCAGACACAGCCTTCAGAGAGACACTTGACAAGCATGGCAATATGTAAATATGTCTTCGATTTATTGTCTTTTATGGGGATGGAGTGTCACAACAGGACAAAATAAATGTTATATTTATTTATATATTTATTTCAGCAATCAACTTGAAGTTGATTACTATAATGTATTTGTTTCTATTCACTTGCAGTCTCTTGCATAGAAAGAAGGTATGTAACATTAGAATACAGAGAAAAAGATCTTCTAAAAGATGGGCTGAAGTGATTTTTCTGCATCTCTGTAATCATACACTTTTTATTACTTCAAACTCTGATGGATTGCAAATATTGTTCCGATATGATCCACGATATTTTGTCACATTGGCCATCCCTAAGGAAGCTTCCACAAGACAGAGTCAAGTTCTATTTTAATAGCATGCAGACAAAACAGAATAGAAGTATGTATCTCTTATGTATCTCTCTGTCATGCCACTGATCAGAGTCTGAAAGTCTGTCCTCAGACTGCTCACTGCTCCAGCTGCAAAATTAAGTTTTGCTGGGTTTTTTGTGTATGTGCCTATGACCTATTTATTGATTATTTAGCTGTGATGGAATCACATATCTTTGGTGCACCATCACATGAACAGTTGTTCATGTGATGGTGCACCAAAGACATTTCCACTATGGTGGACAATAAACTTTAGTAAAAAGTTAGTAAGTTAGTTAGTAGTTAGTTAATGCATGAAATACTCTGTGTGTATCTGTAAACATCAAATTGCATGGGTGTAGACACCCACAAGCACTACGTTGTAATGTACACTGAAATGTATAATGTAAAACTGCCCAAATAAATTAAACTAAGCTAACTTGAGTGGCTCCTTTCTTTTGTACATGTTGTAGAGAGCTTTTATGTTTTGATATTTTTTTTAATGATTTTTACACCAGTTTAAGTTTAGATTGGCACATAAGTCTGCACTCTGCACACAAAGGCTAAGATCCTGAAGGAAACATGCCCCTTCCTCTGGCTTCCTGTTGCTGTGATGATGGGAAGGGCCTGTTTCCTGCATGTTCCCCTCAGTCAGTGCAGCCCCACACTGTGAAACCTGCTCTGAACAGGCTTCATTCCTCCAGCGCCCTGACTCCAGACTCTGTAAGTACACTTTAAAGTCTAATCTGTTTTGTCTATTCAAAGATCATTCAGATTTACAGACATTTTAAGGATTAAAACTGTCCTTGTAACCTGGAGTTCAGCATGATACAAATTGAGTGTTGTATTAGATGTAACAGAACACACTTTATTTTTCACTATATTTGTGTGGGAGCATTAACCTTTCCCTCACACTCCAAACATTGACATGAAGCAGCAGCACTCACAGAGGTGCTGGAAATGACAGCTGCTTGTTAGGTTCAGCCTGACATTGAAGTAAAAAGGAGTGGTCAGACCACTATTCTCTGAGGGATCAAACACAGTTCTACTGTCACATTCTGTGCAAGATTGCTCAATATGATTACTGTAAATGCAGCACCAATCTGATGTGTGGAACAGCAGCTATGCCATCACAGTACTAACAGATTATTTTTCCAAGCTTTTCTGTTGAACAGCAGTACCATGTGAATGTTTCCCAGTGATAGATGTGATGGAGGTGAGTGCAGGTGAGCACACCACTGTTCCATAACTGTGAAACTTTATTCAACTTGCCTTTTGTTCAGTGTCCCTTCCAGGCAGCGGTGAGAGCCTTTACCAACCCAAAGTGTGGTGTGGTGGCGTCCCACCCAACCACCCCTGCGCCCTCCGCCTGCCCTGGCAGGGAGGGGTCTGATGGGGACGTGATACTGGCTGTTCTCCTGGTGACCATGGCTGGAATAGCTGTGCTTCTGTTGCTCTTCAGACTGCTCCAGCTGCGCCACAGGTCTGGTAGCACTGCAGTAGACCTATGCATTTACCACCTTTACTTCTGACCAACCCCACTACTGTCTTTTGTTCAGGCTGAGGATGGCGAGAGCAAGACATGCACTGGAGTATTATGGCTTTTACCACAGTGCCACCTATAGGTTCCAGCATGTACCACTCTATGAGGACGAGGCTAAGACGGAGACAAAAACCTGCCCTGGACCTGGTCCACCTCTAGTCCACACCGTGACATCACTGAACCCCCCAATGTCAGTGGGCACCTCTTTGCTCCCAGTGCCTCCTCCCCCTGTGACACCTCCTGGACAGGCCCTGCCTCTTTACCAAGCCACTCCTTTTGTAGAGCCAACACCCCTCATCATCCCCCCACTTGTAGTCCCAGCCACGCCCTCCCTCCTCTCCCCACCTGTCAGGCATATTACGCCCCCAAGCCCTCACCTGTCCTGGGGGGCATGTTCTGATGCAGAATTGTACTCCCGGGTTGGAGCATATCGATCATCCCGCCTCTCCAGTCTCTCCAGCCAATCACGAGTCATCCTGTTTGAACACTCGTCGCTCTAACCTTTGTTATTGGCAAAAACAGCAGTGGGTCCAGTTACATAGTACTTACTTAGGAACAATCATCAGAACTAACAACCTATGAACTCTTTGTCTAGGTTATATTGTAATAAATGCTTCTCATTTAATGTTTTTGTTTGGTTTCAAATAATTTTGTTGTAGTTGTAATTAGCTTTTCACATTTTTTTTCCAAGCTAATATGATTCATCCAAATTTGGTTCTGCTATAAATAACCAGGCTCTGTCTCAAATGACAAGATGCTAAATAGTAAATATGTTATGCTGAGCTGCTAAGGGCTTATGTTATTACAATTATGCAGTTAAAAAGGTTCAGTAACCTGGACTATTATGACCTATTGAATTATAAAACTTATTTTTCTAAATTGCATTGCAGTTTCACTCTAAAAAAAACAAGAGCACTACATCACCCATGATCCTTTGCTACTCTTTCAATGCAGCCCACACACTTTAGCCCCATGGCTGCAGGTGTGAGAGAACAGCTGTCCATTGTTGGAGCACTCTCTGGTCTGTGATTCTCAGGTCAAGCTTTGATCAGAGAAGGACCTCTGTGCCTCACGATGTCCATGGAAACCAACTCTGCTGCCTCCATCTGTGCCACTGGCCCAGGGAACAAGATGTTAGAAAGTTGTTTTTTTTTTTCTAACCCTCACTTTAAGCATCATCTAGGCTTTTTGAAGCACTTTGGACTTGGTATTTCACATTTTACAGCTTAAAGTCAATATGACATGTGTTCATGTCCCCCCCCCCCCTAATTATTACTGTATTTGGTTGGATAGTACTGGTGTTAAATATTTCTACATAGTTTTACATCAGTCAAGCGTGAGTGTATGTGAGGAAGAAGTTTTTTGTTTTTTTTTGTTTTGTTTTTTTAATTATTATAATAATTATTATTATAATCATTATTATTATTTAAATTACAGGAAGTAGTGCTAAAAAGCAAATAACATAACATAGAAAATGCTGGAGGTAAAATTATAACACAGAAATTATGAAACTTGACAGAATTTTTCTGCAAAATCTTAAAAAATAATCAGGATAACTATGTTCTAGTGAAATGAGTCTTCTAGGTCATATGTACTTTAAAATGTATAATTACAAGTTATGTAATTCAGACCTAATTTCTGAACATATGTACATGTATTGCCAACAGGGGTCACAAGGAGTTATCTGCAGCTATTTAAATTCAAAGTCAAGCACATACAAGATAACAAACATGAAACAAAACACAACAAGTGTGTTGACGCTAACTTTATTTTCAAGTTAAGTTAGCAATAATTTACAAACATGTCAGAATACATTCATTTAATTTAAGTTTGTCCAGGCACAATAAACATTTCTAAATCTACAAAACTGGCACAAAAAACTTGAACCCTCCATATGTTTGTCCCTGTGAGGGTCAGTGTCTGCTTTGTTTTGGTCAGTGGATGCTCTGTAGTGAACGATGTGTCAAGGCGTGCAGTAGCGGCAGTGCAGGATCTTGCTGAAGGCTCGCCTAAAGTCCTTGTTGCAGAAGGCGTAGATGAGCGGGTTGAGCAGAGAGTTGGAGTAGCCCAGCCAGTTGATGACGTCTTGCAGCCAGCGGGGCATGGAGCAGCGCTGGCAGAAGGGCATGACCAGGGCCACGATGAAGAAGGGCAGCCAGCACAGGATGAAGGTGCCCATGATCACGCCCAGGGTCTTGACAGCTTTCCTCTCTCGGGCCAGGGCCAGCTTCCTCTTGGCCTCACTGCTCTGGCTGTGAGGCTGGAACAGTGGGCGGGGGCTGTGGAAGGGCAGAGGGTGGGGTTTGGAGCCCACCACCTCCACAATCTCCAGAGACTCCTCGTCAGCAGGGGGCACTGTGCTGTTAAGCGGCTCCACGCGGCTACAGCTCCGTATGCAGTGTGAAGGCATCAGCCCGGGCGAAGGGGCAGGTCGGGAGTCTGACACCTTATTCCTCTCGGCTTTGCGCGTGCTCCTGCGAATGCGAAAGCGTGCTGCCTTGAATATTCGCCCATACAGCACTAGCATGAGTGCCAGGGGGATGTAGAAGGCTCCAAAGGTGGAGTACACCGTGTACCAGGGGTCCTGCCATATGTGGCACTGGCGTGGGTTGGCGCGGTCATGGGCCAAGCTCCGTGGCTGGCTGCGCATGACCAGCATAGGAGGCACTGAGACTGAAAAGCTGACCAGCCAGGTGGTACCAATGAGGGCAGCAGCACGGCGGGGAGTACGGCGCAGGTGATGAAGGGGTGTGACTATGGCCCAGTATCGGTCCAGGGCAATGGCACTCAAGTGCAGGATAGAGGAAGTGCAGCACAGAACGTCTAAAGACACAAACACATGACAGACGAACGGCCCCAGGGTCCAGCGGTCCAACACCTGGTACAGAGCAGCCATAGGTAACACCAGTACAGACACCATCAGGTCAGTGACCGCCAGAGAGCCGATCAGGAAGTTAGCCACAGTCTGCAGAGAGCGCTCCAGGGCAATAGCTGCCACCACACAGGCATTTCCTATGATCGCACACAGAATCAGTGCCCCCAACAGGACAGATGTGACCACCTGATAACTGAGGTCCACCTCCTCCGGTTCTGGCGACCAGGTGGCGTTCAACATCATGCTGTCTGCAGGAGTGTAGCCAGAGTAAGGCAAAGTAAAGGAGCCCAAACACAAGCCCGATTTATAAGCATAGATGTGTCCTGCCCATATGACATCAGCACTGTCTTCAATCACATGTGAGGAGAGAGAGGAGGGGGAGAAAGAAAGAGAATGAAAGAGAATGAGAAGAGAGGTAGGGAGAGGTGGGAGAGAGAATAGTAAGAGAGCAATAGTGAAAGCCATTCAGACTGATCCTATTGGCCCTACACATAGCTAAATATCTAATCATCTGTTATGAATGAAAGATATTTATTTTTAGTCATTACATCCCTATTGTCTATAACTTACTAAGGTTACAGCTGTGCATAATTTGCAGTAGGATTATAAAAAACATACCCACATACTAATCGATTCTGAAACAATTAATACTGAAAAGAATTATATAGTGGCTTAGCTGGATATCAGATATCAGATCAATATTAAAGTATGGCAGCACACAAGGCTCATATTAGTAATAAAATATGTGTATATGTGTCATTTTAAAGACTTAGGGACTGACATTAATGTCAACTTGACATAAAAGTCTACAGCAGATGTCACACTTTATAATAGGTAATAGGTAATATAATAGGTATCATGCCATTCTCTTAGTTGTGAAATTGAGTTTGAAATCGTGACAACAATGCTTTACAGATAGGTTTTCATATTAACAAAGTCTACAGATTGTGAGAGGTTTAGGTGTGATTTGTCCTGTTCCTGTTTTGGTCTGCAGGTTAGAGCAGTCTTACATGCACCAGGACTGCATAGAGCCAGTGTTGTTGGGGCCACCTCAGGAACCATGCTGAGGATTACTACTAAAAATGTGGATCAGCTTGTCGGCTGATGCCTTTTGATGGAGGAAATTTGCAACTACTGTATATATGGAAATTACTGGACAAGATGATTTTTATTATTTTACTACTTTAAAAAAAATATATAATTCCTTTGTTTGTTAGGCATGATTTTGTATATTTAATATTACTACTATTGTTATCATTATTATTATTGTTACATTGTATATGTGTATATTTTTGTCGTGGAACACTGGACCGGCTCTACACTGTCCATCGGGTGCTCGAGGGTTCTTGGGAATTTGCCCAACCAAATCCACATGTGTTTTGCAGGAGAGAAGGCATTCGACCATGTCCCTCGTGATGTCCTTTGGGGGGTGCTCTGGGAGTATGGGGTCCGGGACCCCTTTGCTAAGGACTGTTCGGTCCCTATATGACCGGAGCAGGAGCTGTGTTCGCATTGCCGGCAGGAAGTCTGTATATATATGTATATATATATATATATATATATATATATATATATATATATATATATATATATATATATATATATATATATATATATATATATATATATATATATATATGTATGTATGTATGTATGTATATATATATATATATATATATGTATGTATATATGTGTATGTGTGTATATATATATATATATATATATGTGTATCTATGTATGTATGTTTATGTATGTGTCCTTATGTGTATATATGTATATACATGTACTTTTTGTATGCTGTGTGCCGTGTTGGTATGTATGTATGTATGTATTATAGGTTTTTAATCTCAATGGGTCCTTTTTTGTTATCTTTCCTTTGTATTAACTGTAGGTTTATTTGCTGCTGCCGCTTGCCAAAAAAAAAAAAAAAAAAAAAAAAAAAGTCCGACCTGTTCCCAGTGCATGTTGGACTCCGCCAGGGTCGCCCTTTGTCTCCAGTTCTGTTCATTATATTTATGGACAGAATTTCTAGGCGCAGCCAGGGGCTGGAGGGGGTCCGGTTTGGCAACCACAGAATCTCATCTCTGCTGTTTGCAGATGATGTTGTCCTGATGGCTTCATTGAGCCAGGACCTGCAGCAGTCACTGGGGCGGTTTGCAGCCAAGTGTGAAGCGGCTGAGATGAGAATCAGCTCCTCCAAATCCGAGGCTTGCCCTCTCCGGGTGGGAGTGATCACGGATACAAGCAGCCGAAATGGGTTTCCTCCATAGGGTGGCTGGGCACTCCCTTAGAGATAGGGTGTGGAGCTCAGTCACACGGGAGGAGCTCGGAGTAGAGCCGCTGATCCCACACGTTCGAGAGTCAGCTGAGGTGGCTCGGGCATCTGCTCAGGATGCCTCCTAGATTCCTCCCTAGGGAGGTGTTCCGGGCATGTCCCACCAGGAAGAGGGACCAGGGAAGACCCAGGACACGCTATGTCTCTCAGCTGGGCTGGGAACACCTTGGGGTCCCACAGGAAGAGCTGGAGGACGTGTCTGGGGTGAGGGAAGTCTGGGAGTCCCTGCTTAGACTGCTTTTTCCGTGACCCGGCCCCGGATAAGTGGAAGAAAATGGATGGATGGATATTTTTTGTCCTTATGGTTTATTTATTTATTTAACTTCTTTGTATATGCCCATCAAAAGGGGATCTTGGGAAAACAGGTGGGAGGTATGGGGTTAAAAAGTGGAAAAAATTGAATCAAACTATAACTTGTTTAACTGAAAAGTATGATCACAAAAAAATAAAAAAGAAGAGCTAAGACAGCAGAAGCTATTCAAGCAGGTTCCTACAGGTTTAGAAAATTCACGTGACTTCACGAGGTCCATGGCTAAAAAAGGTGACAGCAGGGTGGCCATCTTGAGTCTGTTACATAAATGCCCTGTCTCAATTCGATCATTGCACTCTTCGTCGGCTGCATTTAAAGGGCACTTAACATTTAAATTTGAGAAGTTTGGGATTTTGTGCAATAATCACTCTCTTTTTAATGTTGTTATCTGAGATAAAAAGAGAATTACAAGGGTATATTAACCTTGACACACCTTCAGCTTTGGATAAATGAATTCTTCCAAAAATTTTGAGATCTCTCATGAGTCACTGATCAAGAGCCCTCTTCATATCACCAACACACTTCCAGACAAGAATGGATTGGGAGCAGTTCACACTTGTTAAGGTTAAGAGATAGACCTGAAGCCTCAGAGAAGGCAAGGATCAGTTTTAATGCAGTGCTGACCATAGATTTGTCTTTTAAAAACACTGCTGTATCATCTGCACATCGACTAATCTTAAATTATTTTTCAAAAACTCAAATGCCTTGCAAATTTGGATTATTCATTAATGACAACATAAGCATCTGGGTGGTCAAAATAAATTATTTTGGTGAAATCGGACATGCTTGGGCCTTACCGAATATTTCTTAATCCGGTGTCTGCGTGCTCTTACACCCGTGAAGAGCTACTAAACATCAGAGCAACAACTCCTGCTGATCTACTGCCAGTTTTTTTAGAGCCGGCAGTAGATTTAGTTCACTTTCTAGCTAAAAGAGTGAGAAGTCGAAGAAGAGGAAAGCGGGCAGGGGCCTTGGTGCGCCTCCGGAGACACGGTGCCCGCACGCCCTTACCTGGGATTTTCCTCTCCAACGTTCGCTCACTCTGCAATAAGACAGATGAACTGGCGCTGCTGATGAGGAGAAACAGGGACTTTTCTTCCTCTTGCGTCTTGTGCTTCACGGAGACGTGGCTCAACGAGCGTATCCCGGACTGTGCGCTCCACCTGGAGGGATTCCAGCTCCTCCGAGCGGACAGACAACGGGGACTCTCCGGGGGAAAGACGAAAGGTGGAGGTGTCTGTTTCTACATCAACAACGCCTGGTGCACGGATGTGACTGTGATCTCTCAACACTGCTCTCCCGACGTGGAATATCTGTTCATTAACTGTAAACCTTTCTATTCTCCACGTGAGTTCGCTTCATTCATTCTGGCCGCTGTTTACATCCCGCCGTGCGCGGACACACACGAGGCCCAGCGCGCGCTCGCGGACCAGATTCTGAACATGGAGCGAACCTTCCCGGACTCTTTACTCATCATCCTGGGGGATTTTAATAAAGCAAATCTGAGCCAGGAACTACCTAAGTAAAAACAGTTTATTAAATGCCCGACGAGAGAGCAGAAGACGCTGGACCATTGTTACACAACGGTCAGCGGAGCTTACAGAGCCGTGCCTCGTGCTGCTCTGGGATTCTCTGATCACGACATGATTCACCTCATCCCTGCCTACAAACAACGGCTGAAGCTCTCCAAACCTGCTGTGAGGACTTCTAAGAAGTGGACCAGTGAGGCTGTGGAGGAGCTTCGCTCCTGTTTGGACTTTACAGACTGGGAAGTGTTCAAGACTGCCACAGACAGTTTGGATGAGTACACAGACACTGTGCCGTCATACATACAGTTCTGTGAGGACAGCATCATTCCATCACGTACCAGGGTGACTTTTAACAAACGACAAACCCTGGTTCACTCCCAGACTGAGGCATTTAAGGAGGGAAAAGGGAGAGGGCGTACAAGGCAGAAGATCGTGAGGGCTACAGGCGTTGTAAGTATGCTTTTAGCAAAGAGGTGGAAAAGGCTAAAGCGAAGTACAATACACGTCTGAGGCAGCATTTCTCCACCAACGACTCTGCTTCCGTCTGGAGAGGGCTTAGGCAAATTACCAACTACAAGCCCAAAGCCCCTCCCGCTCCGGACAACAAACAACTTGCAGAACAGCTAAACGGCTTTTATGCAAGGTTTGATGTCCCACACCCTTCCCCCACCTCCATCACCACCATGGACATCACAGCCGAACCCACCTCGGACCCCTCCTCCGCCCCCACTGCCTTCACAGTTTCGGAGCGGGACGTGACTAAGCTTTTCAAGAAGCAAAACCCCCGCAAAGCCCCGGGCCCGGACGGTGTCTCTCCTTCCACCCTTAGACACTGTGCTGAGGAGCTGGCTCCTGTCTTCACAGACATCTTTAACACTCCCTGGAGTCATGTCACGTCCCAACCTGCTTCAAGCTGTCCACCATTGTCCCCGTCCCCAAGAAGCCCAGGATCACCGGACTTAATGACTATAGACCTGTGGCGCTGACGTCTGTAGTCATGAAGTCATTTGAGCGCTTGGTCCTGCACCACCTCAAGTCCCTCACCTCCCCCCTCCTGGACCCTCTGCAGTTCGCCTACAGAGCCAATCGGTCTGTGGACGACGCCATTAACCTGGCTCTTCACTTCATCCTCCAGCATCTGGACTCCCCGGGAACCTACGTCAGGATCCTGTTTGTGGACTTCAGCTCTGCATTCAACACCATCCTCCCTGCTCTGCTCCAGGACAAGCTCGCTCAGCTCAACGTGCCTGACTCCACCTGCAGGTGGATCACTGACTTCCTGACGGACAGGAG
The DNA here is from genome assembly GCA_019594935.1 of Periophthalmus modestus. NCBI lineage: Eukaryota > Metazoa > Chordata > Actinopteri > Gobiiformes > Gobiidae > Periophthalmus > Periophthalmus modestus. The sequence goes on along the minus strand of JAIEZT010000054.1, from coordinate 23,124,205 downwards.
GCAGCGCGTGCGGCTGGGAAAGAATGTCGGACACCCGGACCATCAGCACAGGATCTCCACAGGGGGTGTGGTGTACTTTCTCCTCTGCTCTTCTCCCTGTACACTAACTGCTGCTGCACCTCCAGCCACGACTCCGTCAAACTGGTCAAGTTTGCGGATGACACCACCCTCATCGGCTCATCTCGGACGGGGATGAGTCCTGTCTACAGGAGGGAGGTGGATCGGCTGGTGTCCTGGTGCAGCAGCAACAACCTGGAGCTCAAATGCTCAGAAGACAGTGGAGATGATTGTGGACTTCAGGAAAGTCACAGCCCCCCTGCTCCCCTCGCCTTGACCGATTCCCCCATCACCACCGTGGACTCTTTCCGCCTCCTGGCACCTGCATCACCCAGGACCTCAAGTGGAGCCGACCATCAGCTCCCTCATCAAGAAAGCCCAGCAGAGGATGTACTTCCTGCGGCAGCTGAGAAAAGCCAAGCTGCCGGTCCAGATGATGGTACAGTTCTACACGGCCATCATCGAGTCCATCCTCACCTCCTCCATCACTGTGTGGTTCGCTGGGGCCACTGCCAGGGACAGACAGAGACTCCAGCGCATTGTGCGCTCTGCTGAGAAGGTGATTGGCTGCAGCCTTCCATCTCTCCAGGACCTGTACGCCTCCAGGACTCGGGGGCGAGCAGGTCGTATAGCAGCTGACACTTCTCACCCTGGACATGGACTATTTCAGCCACTTCCCTCTGGCAGGAGGCTACGGTCCATCAGGACCAGAACCTCTCGTCACAAGAACAGTTTCTTCCCCTCTGCTGTTTCCCTCATGAACACTACATAAACCTGCACTAAACTGGACATTTCATAACACTGGTCACTTTAATAACCCATGTTGCACTGTTGTTGTTGTTTTGATGCCACTATTGTATATATTTCTACTATTGTATATATTTCTACCTCCTGCATGCCCTTATTTGTATTTATTTAGTGTGGGGTTTTTTGTGTGTGTGTTGTTGTATGTCGCACTTTATCACCCAAGTAAGTTCCTAGTCTGTGAGCTCTGCTCACGGTCAATGGCAATAAAACTTTTTCTGATTCTGATTCTGATTCTTGACATCTTGAAGCTAGGAGTCATTCCCGATCCCAAAGACACTGAACTACTTATATCTGTATAGAACATTTTAATTATATTACAAAAAATATAATATAATTAAAATCCCAAAGCCCATATTTTTTAAAGTTTGAATAATAAAGTAATGCTCAAGTGAGTCAAATGCTTTATAAAAATCTAGGAATAATATTAAAATTTAATTTTCTATAATTTGTCTGTAGTCTAGCATATCAAGAATCAGGCTAGTGTGAAAATGTACGGTTTATTCCCACCCTTTATAAAAGCAAATTGACACTTGCTAATAATATCTGCCAGCCCAGTGCTTAAATGATTGGCAAAAATAAGAACCAATAATTTGCAGTCTGTACACAAAAGGGTTATGGGTTGCCAATTTTCAGTAGAAAGAGGATCTTTGTTGGCTTTAGGAATCAGGGTAATGAGACCATGCTTCATGGTGGGAGAGAGATTATGGTTTGCAATAATTTCACCAAGGGCTTTGAGTAACAGTTGGTGGATTTCATTGCAGAAAAATATATAAAATTCAACAATTAAACTGTCTAAACCAGGTGACTTGCCTTTAGCCATTTGATGAATTGATTTATCCAACTCTTCTATAGTTAGATCATCATCTATGTCACTTTTAAAGTCATCATTCATTTTTTTACAAAAAAAAATTAAGTGATTCAAAAATTGACTTACAGTTTGCTTCTGAGTAGTTAGAACGATATAATTTAGTATACAAATTGTGTATTGCCCTATTAATTGAATTTAGGTCATCAGTTCAACACTATAATGTTTAATTTGGAAATTCTCTTTTTAGATTGCCTGTGTTTCTCAAGACTAAAAAAAAATATGAAGAATTCTTCTCCCCCTCCTCAATCCATCAAGTTTGAGAACGAACAAAGGTGCCACAAGCTTTTTCCATGAAAAGATTGTCTAGTTGGCTTTTAAGGGCGTCTAATTGGACTCTTTCTTCGTTAGATAACCCTGCTTTGGAGCATACGTTATTTATAGAGGTAACAATTTCATTTTGTTGGACTCTTTTGTTGCACAGAGAGCTTCCCAATTGTAATTGCTTTTCTCTAACTCCAAGGTTTGGAGTTTAGAGAAGTTATTTCAGCAACAAGATTCTTAATTTTGATACAAAAGTTTTTGTTAAGCAAAAGATTACCAACGATTACCAACGATTACCAAGATTATGTTTTCCAAACTAAGGCTGGTGGAGATATGTTATTATTTAGAGTAAGGGTCACTGCATAGTGGCCTGCTGGAAGAGAGGAAGAGATTTGACATTGTGAAATATTTTTAACCCAATTGCATGGAATGAGCCAATAATCCAGCCTAAAGCATTGACTGTTGTTGGCTGCATTAAACCAGATGTATTAACTTTTACCATTTTTTCTTAATCTCCATCAGTCAAGTAAATTGGTGCTAGAAACCAGGGCAATGAAACTGTCATCAAAGGATTATGGCTAAGTTATTCATGGAACAATTTGAACAGGAGGCATTGGCCTCATTTCCAGGCACTCCACCCACACATTGGTATCGACACGTGGATGACAACTGGACTAAAATCAAAATTCAAGATCTGGAGCCCTTTACTGCACATATTAATGCCGTGGATCTGTTGCTCCTCTAACCAGCGGGTCAGAGGGCATATGCCTCGCTGAAGTAAACCTGTTAATAGAAGAATAGACAGAGTGCATGTCTTGAGCTGCGTTTACTTCAGACAGAGGATTGGTTTCTCCCTCTTTTCACATTACATTACAATCCAAGTAACATGAATCCATCTACATATTCACATTTCCACATATTAACAATATAACTGTAAATACATTTCTTTTTAATACAAATCTTACATAAAATGAATTAATGTTTTTATACCTTTTTATCTTTAACTTATTTAAACTCGTATCACTATTTATATTTTTAACAATAACCCATGACATATTTATTAATTCACTACGTTCAACAAAACTGACCATTCAACAAGTGTCCATATGATGGCGCTGGTCTCTCCAAACGTAACATGACCCGCCACGTGTTTATAACACTTTTACAATAGCATTTCTGGTGCTTGGTAATAAACTCAAAATGTACACCTTTAATGTACATACCACCCAGTAAATACACTATTGTTTGAAAAACGTTTCATAAATGTCTGTAATTAATATTCTTCAAGTGGTTCCTTGCACCTTAGACTGGTTTGGATTAGCTTTACCCACGTTGTACTTCCCTCACACTTGACCACTAGCTTAGCAGGTTAGCATACAACACGATCACATTATACACAAAAACTCTTTGTAAACTCTTGTTACACTTTCTCCTACCGAACTCCATTTGACCTTTGACATCTTATAACTTTGATACTTCACACAAAACTTGTGATTTTAGTGTTACCAACCTGTTAATAGAAGAATATAGACAGAGTGCATGTCTTGAGCTGCGTTTACTTCAGACAGAGGATTGGTTCTTCCTCTGCAGCGCTCAGTCTACTCTCTACCAACACTGCGTGATATTCGCCATCTACTGGCCAGTGAAGGAACTGCACTTTAACTCAAAAGAGATACTGGAGCCACATGAATTGTTAAATGAAAATAGAATATTAGAGTAAGAAAGTAAAATTTAAGGGGTGTCTGTTTTTTATACTTAGCATTTTTTTCCGGCCTCTACACTCTCCCCTACTTAAAATAAATGTCTCCTGACATTTCCCATACTAGGATGACTTAATTTACGAGAGTGTACCAGTTATAACCATAAGGTTGGGGTTGGAATGGGTATGGGAATGGAATGAAGTTCTGAGGTACATTAGTAGGAACTAAGAGAGGTCTTACATCTGCATTCCAAGGTTGGTATGACGGTTGTCCCAAAGTATCATAAGTAAGTCTCTCTACGGGTCTTACTCTCCTTTGTGTCCTTCTCAAATCCTCCTGTTCTCCATTATTTCCATCCACATCCCGTTGTCCATGTTCCTCCTGCACCACAACTGGTCCATCCATTTGTTCCTCAACAACCTGTTGTATAGGCACAATTTCCTGCCTCTCAGGTGGGTAAAACTCTCTGGCAGTGGCATCAAGGCTGGTATGATTTTGAGGAGTTTGCTCTGGCCTGACAGGTACTGGTTGCTGGGTATTTTGGTTTGGAAGGATAGGTTCTGTCCGCTGAGGGTTGACAAATCTGTACACTGGAATCTGGCTGCGGAGGTTGTAACGATAAGTGTATTCTTGTTCATCCTCCGAGCTATCATTGTCTGTTTATATCTTTGTCTGGATTTGTCTCTGTTCTTTTGGGTCTGTTTTGTTTTTGTCTTTTTGACTACAGGGAGTTCTTCCTCCAAAGGCAGTCATTTACAGGCATCAATAGGTTCCTGTGTAACACACGCATAACTTTATTACCTCTCTCTGCTTGTATTTTATAGACTGGTCCCTCTCCTACTCTTTCCACTACTCGGTGTATTGCTGACTCCAGTAAGCGCGCAACTTCCCTGGACCTCCTCTTTCAGAGAGATTTTTCACTAAGACCCTGTCACCTGGTTGTAATGCAACACCTTTTATGCGTTTGTCATACTGCCTTTTGCCTTTGTCTGATGACTTTTGACTATTGTCTGCTGCTATTTTGTAAGCTACACGCATCCTATCAGCCCACTTTCTAGCATAGGTCTGAGGATTGTGTGTTTCTGTTTCGTTTTTGTGGTCAAAAAGTAGGTCAACTGGCAACCTTGGCGCTCTACCGAACAACAGAGAAAGAATGGCGAGTAGCCTGTAGACTCGTGCCTTGTGCAATTGTAGGCATGCACGATTTGAGGTAGGTGATCTTTCCATTCACTTTTTTTCTCCTCCTGTAGGGTACGGAGCATTTGGAGTAGTGTACGATTCAGGCGCTCCACAGGGTTGCACTGCGGATGATACGGAGTGGTTCGTGAGTGAGCTATCCCAGACAGTTGTTGTAATCTTTGGAAAAGACTGTTTTCAAACTCACGTCCCTGATCGTGATGCAGCTTTTCTGGATATCCGAAACGTGGTATAAAATCTTGGAAAATCTTTTCTGCAGCTGTTTTACCTGACTTATTTCTTGTAGGGTACGCCTGAGCAAAGCGAGTGAAATGGTCAATAAGCACCCAAAATGTACTCGTACCCTCCCTTGCTCGGCTCAAGGTGCAAGTAATCGATAGAAACTAACTCAAAAGGAGCACTGGTTGTGATAGTTCCCATAGGAGCTCTCTGAGGGACATTTGGGCGTTTTGTTTGATGCACAGACATTTCTTAGTCACATAGTCTTCAATGTCTTGTTGCATATACGGCCAATAAAAACGTTCACGGGCCAAATGAATCACTTTATCATAGCCAACATGGCCCATGTCATTGTGCAAGCTCTTTAACACTAGTGACCTTAACTGTTCAGGGAGAACAAGTTGTTTGTTACGTTCTGTTTTTCTGTACAATAGTCCATTGTCAACTTCCAACTTATTCCACTCGTACAACAGTCTCCTTGTTTGTTTACTCATTGTGCGTTTTTTTCTTTCTCGTTTGGTGTCCATCCTTTGAGTTTGAGTGAAATTATTTTCTTTGAGTGACTCATCTTCCTGTTGCGCAGCTCTGATGTCTTGGGTGTCATGCTCAAAACACTGTCTGTTGGTGCATTGTTGTCATTAGAACTTAGTTGTAAAGCAGCTATCCAAGGCACATCATTGTTTTTGGGCTGCCTTACTACCCTGCCCACACTGCGAACACTACTTCTGGCAAAACTGTTTCGGTATACTCGCCCATTTGCTGATCAAGATCTAATGGGTGTCTGGACAACATGTCAGCATCTGCGTTCCCTTTCCCTGGTCTATATTTGATATCAAAATGGAAGTCTGCTAACTCCCCGACCCACCTATGACCCACGGCATTTAACCTGGCTGAACTGAGTACATAGGTTAAGGGATTGTTATCTGTATAAACGGTAAAGGTTGGAGCATAATACAGATAATCACGGAACTTATCGCAGATGGCCCATTTTAGAGCTAGGAACTCGAGTTTACCAGAATGTAAGTGATAGTTTTTTTCTCGGCAGGTGTAAGAGTTCGCGAGCCATAGCCAATCACTTTAAGTCTGTTTTCTTGTTTTTGATACAAAACCGCTCCCAAGCCACTGTTTTGACGCATCAGTGTGTAAAACAAAAGGAAGGTCAAAATCGGGATAGGCTAAAATGGGCGGGATTGGTCAGAATGTCCACAAACTTGACACAATTTCTTGATGTTCACTTGTCCAAATTATTGGTGTCCGGGAAGGCAACTGGTTTTTGTCTCCTTTCTTTATTGGTTGTTTTACCCCTTCTTTGTGCTGGTTCGTATTCACTGTTAGAGTTCTTAGAACTCTGGAGGAGTTCAAACAAGGGCCTCGCCAGTCGTGAGAAGTCCTGGATAAATGAGCGGTAATAACTCAGGAATCCCAGTAGAGTTCTGAGCTCTCCAACTGTGCGGGGTTTCTTATCTTTCAGAGCAATTACAGCATCCAAGTCTTTTGGGTCTACCTGTACCCCTTCGCCTGACACTAGCCTACCAAGGTAACGTATTTGCTTTTTGAATAATTCACACTTGGCTGGGCGGAGTTTTATACCATGTTGTCTCATTCTACAGAGGACTTGTCTGAGATGCTCTACATGCTCATCAAAGGTTTTAGAGTAACACAGTACATCATCTAAGTAAGGCACGCAACACTCATCTCTGATCCCTTCTAACACGCCCTCCATACACCTCTGGAATGCGGCCGGTGCGTTAGTTAAACCAAACGGGATCCGCACCCACTCATACAGACCCCAGGGGTGTGCTAAAAGCAGTTAAGTGCCTTGACTCCTCGCTAACGAAACCCTGATGATATGCACTGCCCTGGTCCAAGATGGAGAACCAGGAATTTCCTCCGAGACTATCCAAAAGATCCTGTATCCGTGGCAACGGATGTCTGTCAGGTACAGTTTTCCGGTTGAGCTCACGAAAGTCTACACATAAGCGTAAAGCATTGTCCTTTTTACGCACACACACCACTGGTGACGAATGAGCGGACACCGATTTCTTGATCCAGCCCCTGTTCAAGAGGTTTTGCACGTACTCCTTTACTTCGTTGTACAGTGGTCTTGGAATGGAGTTGTAACTTTTTTGCACAGGGGTGTTGTCAGTGGTGTTGATTTTTAACTGCAGTCCAGGAATACATCCGATGTCTCCTTCCTCACGAGCAAACACATCAGACTGTTCATAGAGCATTTGGCGGACAATTTCCTGATCAGTCTCTGAGAGATGGTCTAAGTTAACATTTGGATGCCATCTCAAGGATGAAGGAGCAGCATTTACAGTCTCTTTATCCTCGCTTTGACTGTCACATGCCACTTGAGTTGCAGAACAAAATACTTGGTTGGTTTGATCGACATTTCCAGGACTAATGTTTATCGGTTTGTATTCAGAAACCTGCTCAATAAGCCCTAACAGAGTCTTGGATGCACGAAAATGTCATGTTTTGTTGAGTTCTGGATTGGGATTTTGACAGTCTTTGAAGCACCAGAGGGTACATCAATAAGAGCTGGGAACAACTCCAATCCCTCCGTTAAGTTACATTTCACGGCTGGTTCAAACAACATTTCTCCTCCACCAAGAAATGTTCTGATGTGACATTTGACCATACAGATTTGGTTACTGTGGACAGTGTGCCCCCTTTTTTTTCCTACTCTCACTATTGGACGTTCTGGTTCATTTCCAATGGACTTTGTGTGGACGGCAGAGATAAGTGACTCAACATTACACTTCGGACCTTAAGGGTCTCTGACAGTAAATCCACTAGGCTTATGTGGTTACTGTTGTCACCGTTTCCCATTATTATCTCTTGTATTACATTAAAGCCCAAGAGAGGCGCGCTTACACTTTGTTGGCTGACAAGCATTGGGACATAGAGGGATACAGAACCATAATGTGGACTGGTGATCTCGAGTAGAACTTCGATCCACCCTTCAAAGGGAACATCTGTCCCATTTGCTGCAGTGACTTTGAATGGATAGTCTGACAATAAACTTTCAAGTGGCTGTATTCTCACATTTGGCAAAGCTGTTTGTACCCATGACTTTTCCACAATGCTAACTTGTGCCCCACTGTCTAATAACATCTGTAGTGGTACTCCATTTAACTGGCAACTGATCATACACCTACCGCCAATAAGTTGTGCCACATGCCGTTTGTTGTTCACCTTGTGTGATTTCTGGGACTTGGCAGTAGTTGTGGTTTGGTTTTGTTTCACCTTTTCAGTGGAATGGGACTCTAATAGCAGGACGGTCGCTGGTGGTCCCTCCCCTGCGACCTCCTCCCGTTTCCCGACACACTGCTTTGCTGGAGGCAGCCTATTGCTCTGTGCCCCTCCTTTCCGCATCTGAAACAGTGAGTACAGTGTTCAATCTTTTGAGTGATACATTTTTGGCACTTTCCTTTTGTTTCAGGTTTTGAACTTGGCTGTTTTGAGACAGGGGTTGTGGAACGGGTGCTATCAGTTACAGCATTGACCATTGGGGTAAGGGCCTTTTCTAAATTTTTGGTTAGAGAGGACACCTGAGCTGTCAATTTTGTATAGCAGCCCGATTGGCTTGGACTTCGGTTTGCATTTTAACTGAATTTTTGTCTTTCTCTCCGGGTGCTGTATTAACATTGACAGTTTTCAGTTTTGACTTTGCCCCAATCTACTTTGTCTCTCTGCCTCTTCACTCATAGCTTTTGAAATGAGCTCCAAAATGGAGTCATCTGTGACACCCAGATCTGAGATATGAGGTTTAAGATCTCGTCTGACAAATGAACATTTTTCATTCATACCCTGATACAGTGAATGAAGGAAAACACCTTGTACCAATTGACTATCATAATGAAAACCACTACTGTTCTTGGATGCAATCAGCACACGCTGTTTAAGACCCATAAGCCTATACATAAACTGTTGTGGCGTTTCTTTGTCACACTGCTTCGCATTGCTCAGCTCCTGAAATAATTCAGTGCTGCTCTTCTCCCTTAGGTGTGCTTTCAAGAAACGTTTTAACTCAGATACTGTAAGGCTATCTTTTGTGACAAGCATGTCTTTAAAAGTACCAGGCTTAATTATCTTCAACACTGTTCTAATAATCTCAGTCTCTGTGAAGCCTTCATTTAACCCTTCATCAATCTGTTTACACAAAGTATTGTAACTCAAATCAGAATCAAAATCAGAAATTTGACCACCATGAACCTTGTACTCTCTATGTGGTAAAAGCGATTTGAGTTCAGACAGCTTGACTAAACCTGTAACTGGATCAGCGACTACTGATGGAGATGGCGAATTCACTGTGACGACTGAAGGTGCAGCATCCTCACTGGTCACAGGAGCTACAACGACCACTTCACTGTCCGGCAACACCACAGCGACTTCCTCCACAGCTGGTTGTGGCGATTGCAGTTCTCCGATGAGGTCATGGAAAGCAAGCAGGCGAGACATCCCCTGGTCCTCAAGGCACTTCAGTTGTGGACTTCTCAGAAAGTCAACAATGAAGTCATAGAGTTCCACTTCGGTCGATTCTGCACCTGGCAATTCTTCTTCCACCTCATCTTTGAACGACTCTGCCAGCTTGTAGAGAAGATCTCTGCTGCGGGCACTGATCAGCTGGTGAAGTTCTTGCTGGATCTCCCACCTCAGGTCACGTAGTACAGACATGGCTGATTCTCAGGATTCTGTTGCTTGGATTATCAGCTCGAAACACGTTGTCAGCTTCCCTTGGTTCTTCATTGATTAGCACCGGACAGCAGATGGCGCTAATCCCGGACGAGCCCCAAAATTGTTGCTCCTCTAACCAGCGGGTCAGAGGGCATATGCCTCGCTGAAGTAAACCTGTTAATAGAAGAATAGACAGAGTGCATGTCTTGAGCTGCGTTTACTTCAGACAGAGGATTGGTTCTCCCTCTTTTCACATTACATTACAATCCAGTAACATGAATCCATCTACATATTCACATTTCCACATATTAACATATAACTGTAAATACATTTCTTTTTAATACAAATCTTACATAAAATGAATTAATGTTTTTATACCTTTTATCTTTAACTTATTTAAACTCGTATCACTATTTATATTTTTAACAATAACCCATGACATATTTATTAATTCACTACGTTCAACAAAACTGACCATTCAACAAGTGTCCATATGATGGCGCTGGTCTCTCCAAACGTAACATGACCCGCCACGTGTTTATAACACTTTTACAATAGCATTTCTGGTGCTTGGTAATAAACTCAAAATGTACACCTTTAATGTACATACCACCCAGTAAATACACTATTGTTTGAAAAAAACGTTCATAAATGTCTGTAATTAATATTCTTCAAGTGGTTCCTTGCACCTTTAGACTGGTTTGGATTAGCTTTACCCACGTTGTACTTCCCTCACACTTGACCACTAGCTTAGCAGGTTAGCATACAACACGATCACATTATACACAAAAACTCTTTGTAAACTCTTGTTACACTTTCTCCTACCGAACTCCATTTGACCTTTGACATCTTATAACTTTGATACTTCACACAAAACTTGTGATTTTAGTGTTACCAACCTGTTAATAGAAGAATAGACAGAGTGCATGTCTTGAGCTGCGTTTACTTCAGACAGAGGATTGGTTCTTCCTCTGCAGCGCTCAGTCTACTCTCTACCAACACTGCGTGATATTCGCCATCTACTGGCCAGTGAAGGAACTGCACTTTAACTCAAAAGAGATACTGGAGCCACATGAATTGTTAAATGAAAATAGAATATTAGAGTAAGAAAGTAAAATTTTAAGGGGTGTCTGTTTTTATACTTAGCATTTTCCGGCCTCTACAGATCCAAACATCAAGTTCACATGGGAAGAGGCCAAGGAGAACAAACTGGCCTTTTTAGATTATGCAGTAACAATAGGAGAGGACTGACGACTCCAGGTAGAAGTCTTCAGGAACTGTTGGACTATTTGCTCATGCAGTTGTTCATGTGTCGAACCTCGCCCCATCCTTGCTTGTCAATGACTGAGCCCTTTGTGGATGCTCCTTTTATACCCAATCATGACACTCACCTGTTTCCAGTGAACCTGTTCACCTGTGGAATGTTCCAAACAGGTATATTTTAAGCATCCTCAACTTTCCCATTCTTTTGTCGCCCCTGTCCCAGCTTTATTGGAACGTGTGGCAGGCATCAAATTGAAAATGAGTGAATATCTGCGTAAAACAGTAAAGCTTATCAGTTTGAGCATTAAATATTGTGTCTTCATAGTTTATTCAGTTCAATATAGGTTGAAAAGGATTTGCAAATCATTGTATTTTGTATTTTTTTCAAGTTTTACACAGCATCCCAACTTCATTGGAATTGGAGTTGTACAGTTTATCTGTACTGGGGCAAGACACATTTTGCTCAAATACATGGGGAAGAAAAACTGGTACAGGCTCGATAAACGACATGTACAGGACACACAGAGCAGTACACAACAGCCATATTGAAATACTAACCTTTTCGTTTGCTTGCATACTATTTAGTACAGGCTTCAGGATCTAATTAGTCATTTTGATGTTATTGAAAAAAGTATTACTAATGGTAGACCGCAGTATATATATATATATATATATATATATATATATATATATATCTATATATATATATATATATATATAGATATATATGTGTGTGTGTGTGTATATATATATATATATATATATATATATATATATATATATATATATATATATATATATATATTATATATATATATAACAAAAAACTTGAAATACATGCAATCACTTCTCCATGGATCTGACCTGTAAAAAAATAGATTTAATGACATACTGTAGAGCGTACAGGCAAAGCAATAACAATGCCATAGAAACAAGCAAGTAGTGGATACTCCAATTGAAAAGTTGCACAGTGCACCTACCATATGCAAGTTTATCTGAATTTTTGTTTTTACCAGTAAATATCAGACGTGAAACCTGTGCCCCCCTACAATCACATAGTCCTTTCCCGTCCCTTCACCTTGCCCCTCCCCTCACATGGCCTGTGTTCAGACTCAGCTGTGCTCTCTGATCCTCTTCTGTCAGACCACTCTATCAGACAGCAATAATGGCATTGAGTGGTGATATGTGACAATACAATAGGGGCAGGTCAGCCAATCTAATTATGTATAGTAGATTTAAAGCAGACACAGAAGTAAGAAGCGATTTTGGGGTGTTTGAAGGGTCTGCTGGCTCTCCCAGCTGTTTCTCAGCGGAAAAAAACAACACTTTTGTTGGTACCGACCTGCGGTCAGCTCTTGGGAGTCTGTGCTCGTTCTCGTGTTAAACAAATTGCTTTACAGCAATGGTTTGCGTGTACTGAAGTGCTTTACAGTGCCTCACCTGTCATCACAGAGAAAAAATAAATGAAATAGTTATATTTATCCAATGATTTGTACTATAAAGTTATTTTCTATTTAACCTTGCAATTTTTTTTTTTTTTAAACTCAAAATCACAGAATTTTTATGTTTACCGTTGAAAACCTGAGAAAAGACGCGTGGTGAGGCATGCCTCACATGGACTGACTGTGCTCTAGCTAAGCTGCTGATTTAACCCTTTAATGGCAGAGCACATTATAGTGGCTGTGAAAAGGCACCAGGTGAGGCACGCAGTTACCCTGCCTCATGTTAGGGGCCCTCCTGTGCCCAGGGATTCTTGCAACTCCCGCAGAATAAGGGCTGCAAACTACAATTTAGAGTTAGCAAGTCAACTTTAACAATTCACTTTTTTCTTCGTGTCTGGCCCTTAAATGGAGGAAGATTACATATTAAAGCTCAAGCAGTTTTCTAAACTGAACTTTCGATCGAAGCAGGAGTTTATAATTAAAGGATCGAGACCAACGCTAAAGCAGCTAAATGGTTTGATCCAGACGACGGGAAGACTCGCTCTTTTCAAACAGAGACGTACAAAATAGTAAGAAATTTAATTACTTCAATCCACTGAAAATTGGGGAAGCAGAATAAGGATAAAAAACAATACAAAATCAGATTGCTTTTTATTTCATACTATTAGATCAGTGGTTCTTAACCTGGGTTCAACCGAACCCTCGAAGTTCGGTGAGTCAGTCTCAGGGGTTCAGCGGAGGTCAAGACACATACTCGACTCATATGATTCGTGATGAGACGCTTGTCCATCACTGGCTGCAGGTGATCATGCTGCTTGGTCAGTCTGTGCTGCAGAGAATTTAGTGACTCAGTATCAACTTGTGACTGTCGTGATGGTTTGTCATGTGATTTGTTTCTTAACTCTATAGCGTCAGATTCTGTCACTGCCAATAGACTCGCGGACTGTGAGCGTCTCCAGATCCCGGCCGTGTCCTGTTCGACAAATGCACCTTCAATGTGCCTATCGAAGTACCGCCTGACTTCAATGCGCGGTTTGAACGGTGCATTTAAGTCGTGCAGGTACTTTGACCAGCACCTTGTATAGTACATCGAATGGTGCATTTGTCGAATTGACGCTGTGTCTCAATTCGCCAAATGCACCACTCGATGTTCTGTTCTCACGGCATGAGACACAGAATAGACTTTGCTGTGAAATGACATGAGAGTGGCACAAGGTGAAGCCGCATTTCTGAACTGGTCTCTCAAAGGCAACAGCAGAAGTCACTGATTTGCAGTAAATATTCATTATTATTGTACCTGATGGAAATTAGGTGATGGGTGTGTGTTAAAATGTTACAAATAATAAATGGCAAAAATACAATAAGTTAATTATTAGAATATTGTCATGATCCACGTCCTCCTGCTCCTGTTTTTGCCTCCTGTGTCCTCCTCTCCCCCTCCCTCGCCTGCCTGACTCCGGAGCTGGGCAGAGCTCTGGCTCCTCCCGCACGCACCTGCAGCCCATCGGCGCTGATCAGCACCACCTGCGGTGGATAAGAGGGGCCAACTCCAGTCACTCGGTGCAAGTCCGTCCGCGTGACAACGTGAATACGCCTGTCTTGTTTTTTGATTGCTGCATGTTCTCGTTTTGCAAACTTACCGGATTTTTGCTGCTCCTTCAGATTCCTGTTCTCGGATCATCCCAGCTCCTGCACCTCTGGCTCCACTCCCGCCTCCTGCCTCGTCTTCCTGGTACAGTCCTGCCTTGTCTTTTCGTCACCCTACTCTTACCTGCACTCTGCTCACGGCTCCCGCTCCTCGGACCTTACCTGCTCCTCGTTCCTGGTTCCACTTCCCGCTCCTGTGTCTCCGGCTCTCACCTGGCTCCTCGTTGCCTGCTCCAACGCACTCCATGTCCCTGCCTGTTTGTTGCCTGATAGATCGTATTATTCACTATTGTAAATAAACACTGTTAAACCGCTCCCGAATTCTGTACTTTTGGTCCGCTTCACACCCCCTTACGACAAATATATAAGGTTAAAAATTAAAATCATTTTAGTGTGGTAGTATTAAAAAAGGTCATGTCTTTGTGAAAAGGGATGTATGTGATTTGTTGTGAGTTCATGTATTGGTTTTGTTCTTTGTTAATGCACACTTAATTTTGTGCACTAGTAAAACATACCTATGTCTTGAATAAAAAAAAAAAAAATCATATTTTATTTTTCAATAAAGGGTTCGGTGAATGTGCATATGAAACTGGTGGGGCTCAGTACCTCCAACAAGGTTAAGCACCACTGTATTAGAGCTATTTCATACGGTCTTCTGAACTTTTATTTTGAAATTCTTTTTTATTCTGGTCCCAAGTCACTAGGAGAGAAACTGACCTGGGGCCATATGTACTGACACCTGGTTTATATGTTGAAAAATGTAAATTTGATTGTGACGACATCAGTGCCTCACCAGTCATGAATCTCACCGCACGTCACTGGCATTCAGGATATGTGCAGCAGTTATTAGCTTAAATAATCCTTTATAGTAGCATACCCCTTATCCCCACCCACATCTCTGTAACATGATATTTTTTTTTTTTTTTAAAACTCGAGGTCACACAGGGTCTCAAATTGTATTGCAAGGTTCAAACACCATAAGTAAAATATTCACCTCTGCTTGTTACTGTGAAATGTGCATTAAGAACCGGGACCAGCAGCAGAAAGACACTTGTGCAGTTTTGAACAGCAAATCAATCATTAAGTATACAGGCACAGAGAACACAGAGCATGCTAAACAACCAAATTTAAATTGCCTTTTCCCCAAAACTTGTCAGACTAAGCATTTTATTTTCATACATTGTTCAAACTGTGTTGCTCATAAGCTATTTGCTCTCCACAGCATAAATAACCACATTGAAGCTCTGAGTTTTTACTTTCACTTTAACATAGTGGACCTAAACAAAACAATATGTGCTAACTCGCGGTGGAGAGGTCTTAATTTGTCATTGCTGCTGATCTAAAACAACTGAGAACATGTCCAAACCATAGACTATATATATAAACTGACATAACTAACTGCTAGCTGCCGTGTTCCAAATGGGAAATGAGCCACTGAACTTCCGGCTCCATTGACTCTGGCTCCAGCTTATTTTACATTGGAAAACGTACCTCTCTCCCTAATTACTGCTGCTTTCAGGCTTGTCATTTTGGTCTTAAAATTTATTTATTTTGCTATTGTATCTGTATCTGTAAAACAAGATATGAATATTAATAACAGACAAATTAGGTGATTTCTTTCTCTGAGGTCACTCCCACTAGCATTAGCAACAGGTTTGACTGACAGCCTTGCTACGTGCCTGCTCCCTGCTAAACCAGTGGTGCAACCAAAAAGGTTGTGTTACCGTCAACAGCCTCACTCCAGATTGGCTCTTTGTTTGCTATGATACTCGTAGTCGGAATTCCTAATTTTCAACTTGGCTCCAAATTAGCCCCTATAGCCAGTAGCCTCGACGAGCTTCCTTTGAGTCAAGCAGAAAGCTATGGGTCACACTAACGTAGTCCACTTCTTTATACACTCTGGCCAAAACACATGTCTAATGTTTGCCTGGTTGTTTCTTACCTTGTGCAGTTGAATGCCTCCCCTAGACTGCCCTCCACAATCCTAATTAATACTATGAGATGCCATGATATTGCCTTTACTGTTCTAAGGCCCATGTGTCCTGCAGGAGCCCACAGGGGTGCACTGCTGTGTCCCTTCCCACACCTGACCAACATGGCTGGGGCATGTGGCTCTGTTTGGCCCTGCTCATCGTGTGTGCCCACTCCATGGGCCCTCCTGGCTCTGCTCCTCTCTGTGTTACTCTGCTGTCTGTTTACAATGTGCTGAGAAAGCCTACGCTACTTAATCACGTCATTTAAAGTCTCTGTGTTTTCTGTCTTGTGAAATAGTGTGCAAAATCTGCTTTATTTAGATGAACACAACTTGACAATGTTTTGCTCATCTCTAATATGTAATGCAATGTTTTCAACAGACCACTTAAAAGGGCCCTGTGGTTGAGGCAGAGGTATGTAGTACTCATTTACATGAGTAATATTTTTACTGAAGTAACAGTACACTTACTTCAGAATAGTTTTACTTCCTCTTCCCACTAGAGTGATTCTACAAGTGACAAAAGCTTTATGCAATAATGTTTTGTTACTTACATTAACTTTAAATTATAAATCAGATGTTACATCCTGACTGTTACTCTTACTTGAGTAGTACTTTTCCCAAATACATTTACTTGAGTAATTTCTTGGACCATTACTTTGTACTTCGACTTGAGTAATATTATTTTGAAGTGATATTACTTTCACTTGAGTATAATTTTTGGATATCCACTGCCTTTTCTGGTGAGGGCTAGTGAGATATTGAACTTTCCCTGGAATGTTCCACAGTATGGTATTAAACTTAAGTTATCTTGCATTTGTTCAATTACAGATGTATTGCTTAATAATATCCTGAAAATCATGAAATTTTCACTGTGAATGTGGTAGCCTCTCCACAGATATGGCCTGTAACTTGACCCAATGCCATCACCTATCACGTAATAAATAATGTGAGCTTTTTGCAAAAAAAATCATGTGAAGTATTTTCATGATCATTTTTGTAGCATTTAATGCTTGTAACTTTTAGTGAAAAAATAAAAGCATGTTTAGTTTAGTTTTTTTCTTTGGTTGTGTTTATTGCACAAAAAATATTTTATTGGCTAGTGAAACCAGTGAAGCATGAGGCAATGTACTGGCCCTGGGGGAGAATTCTTGAGCAGACAGGGCAGTACACATCTGTTTTACATCATGTTGTGGAGAAGAGAGCCGCAGTTTCCAGTAAGGAGCATCCAGTGGATGTTGTGTAAGATTGCGTAAAAAAAAAAAAAAAAAAAAAAAGTTTAAGAGTGGGGGAGTTAGAGCAGAGGTCTTCACTTGACAGGAGCCCACGGAGGAGCCTGATCCACAGCACCGTGAGTTGTGAGTCCATCTCAACATTATAACGGCATGCCTGATTTCATGTAGTATAGTATAATAGTGCAGTATCTGTGTAAAACCTCTACCTGTGTCATCATGAAAATTTCATCCAAAATGCAGGGACAATTTACGCAAGGAAAACATTTTTCTGGTAGTTTAAACCGTTAACAAAATAAAGGTGTTGTCATTTATTTGTAATAGTTAATCACAACTACTATGTAATTTAGGTTTTGGCCCTTGTGTATATCAGAGATGCTAGGTAACAGTTATGGAATTACCTCCATGTCACACCTACTGCCCATATCCAAGCAGGAAGTCGTACTATGTAACTTCTGGTGGAGGGTCAACTACTTGATAGTCTCCATGTAGATGTTACTCAGTTGCCTACATGTTTCACAGTAGGATTATACTTCTATATATTGGATTTTTTTCAATGACAGGTGTTTTTATTGATCTAAAATTCTTATCTCCACATATCTGACCCGGCCTGGGCGCTCTATCTGCTTGTCTCCATGGAAATAGTTTAGGCCAGGGCTGTCCAAACTTTTTCCATCAAGTGTTGCATGTTGAAACACAGACAAAGCAGAAAGCCAATAGGGAGCATGAAAAAGTTGTCAATACAGTGAAAATTTCATAATTTAGCAGAGGTTAGACTGAGCCACAAAACATATTTAGGCTTAGAACCTAAGAGATATTTAAATACTTGACAATGACCTTATAAAAAGTCCAATTGTTTTTATATGTGCAGTAAAATGCACTACTTACATGCTTGGATTAGATCAACGCAATCCAGGCAAAGTACCAGAAAAGTGACATATGCACCTTTAAATTATTGTGTAGTTACATTTATGCAGCTCTTAGTCTCTTGCCTTGACAAGCTCTTGTCTTGTCTCCCTTTGTACAAACTGCTTCTTTTTGCTTATGTTTCTTGAACATATCAAAATAGTTTAGTCTGCTGTGACCAAGGCTTTGTACAGGTACTTGAAATACTAGCATAAATTTAAAGCTCCACTAAGTAACTTTTGTTGTGGGTGTCTGCCACTGGCTTGTCTTAATAGAGAAGTTATTGTTTTCTTTCCTTTTTAAATTTTTTTTGTAACAAATGCCTTGAGAAACAAATATTGAACTGTGGGAAACCTCTCCACAGATTGGACCTGTAACTTGGTGAGAGAGGAGGCCAAGAGGAGAAAGAGGAAGCAGAGGTGGAAAGGAAAAGCAGGCAAAGGAGGAGTGGGCAGGAGGAGATAAGGATATGGAAGAGGAGAATGGAAAGAAGGAAGAGGATGCAGATAGGGGTGGAGGTGGAGAGGGCCACAGGCTGGGAAGCCAAGGAGGCAGGTTAAGTTTAAACTGAAGTTGCTGAGTCCTCCAAAAGCTCCAGTGGGAGAGGTCAACCAGATGAGAAAATAAGTGGAATCCAGCAGTAAACTCACTCCTAACTTGGTTTGTGTGGTCAGGGCACTCATGTGACTTTACAGGACAGGTGTTTCTAAGGATTCTACAATGAGGTCAGTCTTTGGGTAGAGGCAGAATGCTCTGTAGACATATGTGTGAAACCCTCTGTGGTCCCCTTTGGCTTGCTACCAACATGCATAAACAACACTGTACCTATGAAAGCCCGCACTCAGCCTGCCTGTGCTCCCCAGAATAGTGCTGTGTCTGCCCCATTGACGAGTGAGAACGAGTCTGGACGATGTGGGGCTGCATTGACTGCAGAAACTCTGGAGGGGGCCTGCTGTTGCTGGGTCTGGCCTGCTGCCTCTCCCTGTCTGAGGCCTGCTTCTGTGAGAAATACCCCTGGAGCCAGTGGTCCGCCTGCTCCAGCACCTGCAACCATGGCACCCGCACTCGGAACAGGTCAGCAGCAAAGATTCACAGCACATTTTAGGAGGAACAAATGGTGTAAATCCTGAAATGCACTGGCTGCACACACTGTCAGCTTAGCAATAAGCTCCACACTTTGGTATCAGTCAGATTCAGTGATGTGCGGTGAGGTTCATGGCTGGTGAGGCACTGATGTCGTCACAATCAGATTTACAAACATATAAACCAGGTGTCAGTACATTTGGCCCTGGGTCAGTTTCTCTCCCAGTGACTTGGGCCAGAATAAAAAATAATTTCAAAATAAAAGTTCCAAAGTACGTATGAAATAGCTCTAATAGTATGAAATGAAAAGCAAGCTGGTTTTGTATTGGCAGTACCACTCTGTTTGAAAAGAGTGAGTCTTTCGTCCCGTCGTCTGGAGCAAACCATTTCGCTCCTTTAGTGTTGGTCTTCCTTTAATTACAACCTCCTGCTTCGACTGAAAGTCCACTTTAAAACCTCTACCGTGTCATCATGAAAGTTTAGAAAACTGCTTGAGCTTTAATATGTAATCTTCCTCCATTTAAAAAGTAGGGCCAGACAAGAAGAAAAAAGTGAACGGAGTGCTAAACTTGACTTTCTAACTCTAAACTGTAGCTAAATTGTCAGCTTGCAAAATGTTGATGCTGTGGTCCTTTTCTGATCAAAGGGGGATGCACTGTGATCTTGAACTCAGCTGATTACGAGGCTAAAGTCAACAGCCTCCTCAGTGACAGCGCCACCTATGAGTTGCTGAAATGAGACCCTACCAGTGGGTACAAGAAGAAAATCATAGACTGCTTACAGAAGCTGGAGAAGGAGGAAGTCATTGATAGACAGCTGTATTACAGACTCTATCCTGGTGACTCCATTCCTTGTATCTATGGCCTCCCAAAGATCCACAAAGAAGGAGTACCCCTCAGACCCCTCAAACATCTGAAGACCGTCCTGGCTCCTCCTCCACAATATTGAGAACACAGCAGAATTTGTGTGCAAAATCAAGCATCTCCAATTTGATGCAGATGAGACCATGGTTCCATTTGATGTTACCTCTCTTTTCACTTGTATCCCCACGTCAGTAGCGGTGGAGACTCCAAAGAGGAGGCTACTGCAGGATACTAAGCTAAAAGAGAGAACTAACCTGACACTGGACCAAATCTGCAAACTGCTGGAAATTTGTCTTAATACCACACATTTCCAGTTTAGAGGAAACTTCTACAGGCAAATCCACGGCTGTGCCATGGGCTCACTGGTCTCCTATTATGGCTAACTTATATATGGAACAATTTGAACAGGAGGCATTGGCCTCATTTCCACTCACTCCACCCACACATTGGTATCGATATGTGGAGGACAACTGGACTAAAATCAAAATTCAAGATCTGGAGCCCTTTACTGCACATATTAATGCAGTGGATCCAAACATCAAGTTCACACAGCAAGAAGCCAAGGAGAATAAACTGGTCTTCTTAGACTGTGCAGTAACAATAGGAGATGACTGGCGACTCCAGGTAGAAGTCTTTAGGAAGCCCAGACACACTGACCAATACCTGCTGTTTGATTCACACCATCCACTGCAGCACAAACTCTGAGTTACCTGTGCAATACAACACAGAGCTCAAATGGAGCCCACAACCACAGAGGGAAAAGTGAAGGAGGAGCAGCACGTGGAGAAAGCCCTCTCTGCTTGTCGATATCCAACGTGGGCCTTCTGTAGATCTAAGAGAGCTAAAAACAGGGAATCTAAACCTAGAAGGAAAGGTGTTACCATGTCTTACACCGCAGGTGTGTCTGAAAAACTTTGGAGGATTTTCAGACAGTATGAGATTCCTGTCTTTTTTAAACCCACAAACACTTTAAGACAAAACCTGGTTCACCCAAAGGACAAAATCCCGAGCCACAAACAAAGTACTGTGTCTACTCCATTCAGTGTAGTGAAGAGTGCAGTGAGTGTTACATTGGAGAAACTAAACAGCTACTCCAAAAGAGGATGTACCAACACGGGGGTGAGAGTTCCTCTGGACCCCAGTCCGCCGTACATCTCCATCTCAAAGTCACTAACCAATATGAATATAGTGAAGTTCAGATCTTAGCCAGAGAAAAAAAATGGTTTGAGAGCGGAGTTAAAGAAGCTATTTTTGTTAGGAAAAAGAATCCTTCCTTAAACAGGAATGGGGGCCTGAGACATAATCTCTCCCCCATCTACAACTCCATCCTCAGTCCCAGAACAATGAGAACAATAGCAGGGTTGTTAAGAGCTGAATAGGGTAGCTCCACCTGAAACTAGAGACAATAGATGTTTACAGTTTCAGTGTAGTTAACCCCTCCCTGCAGATAGATATAAGGCAGTGGTCACCAGCTATCTGTCCAGAACTGAAGAAGCGGCTTGGATGAGCAGTGAAAAGTCTTCACTCCTACAACGATTTGTCCAGTTGACAGATTTTAAATTAGTCTTTTGCTATGGGTCTAATATAACACAATTTAGTTTATATCTGATGTCCTGTCCTCAGGAAAGTAGATGTCTGGGATGGATACTACTGGAAGTACAGCTGTCCACAGCTGTGTGTGTTCAGAGAAGTAGGCCCATGTAACCAGCAGGCTTGTCCCATCAACTGTGAGCTGAGCACATATACGCCCTGGTCTGAGTGCTCACCCTGCGCCAAGAAACAGGTACAAAGCATGTTCAATAAACAAGTACACAGTCAGAACACAAGCAGCTGGGACATGCATGCAGACGCAGGCCATTATTCAAATCAGTAATATGAAGGAGTGTTCAAAACATATGTCCTTATATTTTGAGGCTTTTCAAAGTTTGAACTCCAGCCATGTTATATCCTGCGGTATAAGTTTGATCATTTGTTTGTACAGAGAATCACAAATTATAAGTAAATTGCCAGCAGACTGAGCAAGAATGTCTTCTGCTGGAGTATTGAAAAAGAAAGCAGTTTGTAACCAGCAAAAACAGTATCTTCTAATAGTATACTTAAAAGTACAAACTTAGTGAGGCAATGTGAATGATCAGAACAGGTTTGGTGAAGATGGACTTTAAAAATAGATTAACATGTTCAAATCAAATGTAGCTTTTACTGATAACAATGCTAATTTATTCTTATTTACAAAACATGATGGCTAATTTGTTTATGTTATGATTTGGTATTTTGGTTCTCAATATGATAATCTAATGAGTAGAATGAGCCTCACATGAGTCTTTTCATCCTTTCATTCATGAAATCCAGTTGAAAATAATCCCAAAAAGATCAGTCTCTACCTAAATCGCAACAGCCTCTGCAGCTCACTGGGTGAATTCAGAAGGTTGTGTTCAGGCTCAGTTGTGATTATAGTACCTTTTTATTAAACAGTAAGAGCACATAGCTTTACATGTGTGCCCTCCCTTAGTTGCGGACACGCTCAGTGCTGACCCCAGCTCAGTTCGGAGGAGCTCCCTGCAGTGAGGAGCTGATGGAGGAGCGTCCATGTTACCCAGCCAAAGAGTGCAGACTGCCAGCACTCAGCTGCAAGGGCCTGTTCAAATGTGAAAACGGTAAGCTCTCTGCAACTAATGTTATTATGGACTCTTACTAAAGATAGAAACATAGATTACAATGCACTGATATGTTACCATATTGTTATAAAGGCAGAAAAACACATATTGGAAACTAGCTTTTGGCTATAATTGGGTGTATTTACATTCATGTCGTTTGTTTGTCTGTTCATTAATATACATTGTCCCAGTCAAATAAATAAATAAATAAAATAAATATTCTTAATTCTAATCCGACAGTACATAATCCTCTGCTCTGTTTAAGGCCATCTGTTTTTTTGGGTTTTTTTTTTATAAAATCTCTTATATCACTAAAGGCCTATAATACTTTGTATCATTAGCCTCATCACAACACTGCAATTCATCACTCAGGCATGATGATATCTGTTTAATTGCCAGACTTGTATGTGATTTTTAATATTGATACATTACATAGGGCAAACTGTCCATATGTAAATTGTATGGTGATCTCAGATGTGTCAGTTCATACCCTGTTTCTGTGTGAAATCAGTCACTGATCAAACAGCACTGTGTAGGACATACATGACCAACTAAGAAGTGCAGTGTCCACCAGTAATCTTCCATCCCCCTTGGTGCATCTTATGCAGCCAAGGGTAAGTTAAGGACTACTGGATTCTGTGGTTTGAGTGGTTTGTTTTTCTACATGGGAACAAATTAGGTACATGACCTTTAAAGGCCCAAAAAAAAGGACCAAAAAAAAAAAACAACCCTGCATGTTTGTGTAATCCCTCAGTCCTCCAGGTATGATCCACAGAAAAAGAAAAATATAAAATCTGTCAACTGGATGAAAGCTTCCAGGAGTGAAGACATTTTGCTGCTCATCCAGACCACTTCTTCAGTTCTGGTCAGATTACTGATGGACACTGCTTTTTATATAACTGAAGGGAGGAGCGAGCTACAAGTGTACACTGTGCCTGAGTCATACTTAGCATAATTTTTCAAGCCCCTAATGGCTGCTTTCACACCTATTAGCATCCTGGCTAGTCCTGTTGTTTTCTTTGTTTTGATTTAGCTCTCAGGATGGAGTTATAGATAGGAGATAGATGATGTCTAAGGATGTCTAATGTCCATTTCTGTTCAAGAAAGGATTTGTCTTTTCTAACAAAAATTGCTCTTTTAACTCCCCTCTCAAACCATTTCTTTCCTTTGGCTATCTGTACCTCACCATCTTCAAAGGAGTGATTTGGAAGCGGCTTGAATGAGCAGCAAAATGTCTACTCTTATAACTTTTTGTCCAACTAACATTTTTCTTTCTTCTTTTACTACAAACCTAGCATATTTAGGCTGTGTTCTTATCTCAAACAGAAACCACTCTGTTCTACCTTGTTATGTTATGTTATGTTATGTTATATAGAAAGTGCTCCACTGTGTTTTTAAACTCCATACACCACCACCAGAACCATCCAGATAATTTCAGTCCTGGAAATGCCAATGTCCGAATTAAAAGTAAAAGGTAGCTGTTCACTTGAAAACTACCACTTCATGACATCCTAAGGTGGAACAGAGCATTTTGAGCGTTGAATATGTGGATAGACTAATAACGCAATGTGTGAATGAAATGGAAACGCAACTCCGGGTATGTTTTTGGGGGTAACAGCATTCTAACATGGCATAAAAGAATCACAAGAATAGATTTTATTTAGACCTTGAAGCAAAGCAATAACATCTTCATGGACACAAGTACATGGCGAACCCTCCACCTTATAGGTTACAAAGTGCACCTTATTCAAGTTGGTAACTCAACAGAGTGTCTATCACACCAGACTAAGCTGTGGTTGTGGTGTGTGCTGCAGGCCGCTGTATAAACACCACCCTGACCTGTAACAGCCAGAATGACTGCGGAGACAACTCAGATGAGCGAGACTGTCGCACTGTCACCTATGTGTGCCCACGCCAGAACCTGCGCATTGTGCCCGGAGCGGACCTCATCGCCAACGGGTGAGACACAAGGTTACAGGGGGCTAAACCAGAGACATCCCAGCTCTGGTTCAGCTCTGATTCAGCACTGGTTCAGTCCTGGTCCAAGCCTTGTTTAGACCTGGTTCAGTCCTGGTTTTAGTTCTAGTTTAGTCCTGGTCCAATCCTGGTTAAAACAGCCCTGGCTCAGTCCTGGTCCAGCTTTGGCCCAGTCCTGGTCCAGCCCTGGTTCAATCCTGGCCCAGTTCTGGTTTAGTCCTGGTTCAGTCCTGCTCTCTCTGCAGGTGGGATGCCTTAGGAGAGAGTTCTCGAGCTGCCGTTTTGGACAATAACTTTATGGGCCCAGAGTGTGTGATTCGTAGACCTCCAGAGACACAGGTGTACCACCGAATGTCCCACAATTTCAACAGCTTTGAAGTCAAGGTCAGTCACCTACTTGTTTATTCACACTGATCTTACAGTGCTAGAGCCTCCTCAGAGTACACTTTGTCCAAATCTCTTTAAAAGTTCAAGCACCACTGTGTTGATATTATTCTGGCAATGTGCACATTTGGAGTTGCTGTAAGGTGTTTTTTGTTTGTTTAAGAATGAGTATTGAAGTTCTAGAGCAGGGGTCGGGAACCTATGGCTCGCGAGCCAGGTGTGTACTCTCACTTGTAGTCCTTTCGAGTCAGATGCTATCATCGTTGATGACGAATGAGAGCGCAGGAGCCGCGGGGGATCCTCATCTTCGAGGGACAACAGAGGCAGATTACCGTAATGACAGTAAAATATCAAAAGAGCCTCGTGCCTCTGCTTTGAGATGCCGTTTGAATTTACATGAGAGCACAATTGGTTGTGGAGTTACGGTAATAAAAAGTCCGCAACCATGCTCTATCAGCGACGATAGCATCTGACGCTAAAGGACTACAAGTGAAAGTACACACCTGGCTCGCAAGCCATAGGTTCCCGACCCCTATTCTAGAGTTTTAAGTGTATTTGAGCATAATATAAGACCTTGTAAAAGTATGTAAATAGAGACATTTCCTGTTGTTGAATCATATTTGTTTTCTCTATGAAATCATTTTCAGTATTCAACATTTTATTCAACATTTCATTTATGTATGTTTATACATTACCCAATTTGCTGAGATTCTTATAATCAGAAGGATATTCTCTGGTATAAACCATTTAGTGATATGCCACTATAAAGTGGAACTAAACTAAATAAACTTTTTGCTACTAAACTGTGTATATACTGTGTATATAGTGTTGTGTTATAATTGCATTATCTACTGTTCCTAGAACTCCTTTGGTTATTTTAGTGCAAACCAGGTAAATTTGCAAGTGTGTCCTGGCTTCAGTGGCCAAAGCAACTTTAGGTATTTGGTGACATCACATATGACTGCCCTGATTATTGCAAGATGTCTGATTACAAACATGTAACTGCAGGGGCAGAGTTGTGGATGCCTGTTAGACCAGTCACACTGTCCCTCATATATCCAGAAACCCAGGAACTACAACAGAGGTGTTGTGATTCAAATCTTGAGAGATCCCAATATGTGTCTATGTGTAGAGAGAATACAGAAGCAGCTTTCTCACATTAAAACATAGTTATAAAAATGCCAGCAGATGGAGCTTGTCCTTAAGTGCCCACATATTGAAATTCATTATATGAGCTAAAAACAAAGCCAGCTAATGCTAATGTTACACATCCTCGACTGACTCACACAAGCAATTTGAGCTCAGAATTGATGAGAACTACTTGATGGAGAATGGCTGGTGTGAAGCAGACAGGTGAGCTCTGCAGAGGGGGACAGGACACACACAGGATCTCTTCAGCTTGGGAATTAAGCCAAATACAAACACAACAATAAGCATACTTGACTGTATTCTTCATGTCAGACAGAAAGGGTATCTGGCCTTTATACACCGAAAAAAAAAAAAAAACCAATATACTGTCGTAACGGGCCAGACAGAGGGACCAAGGATGCAGCACTCCAGAAGTCTTTACAGTGTTTATTTACAAGATGGTGTCAAAGGTAAGTACAGTTCTACAATTCTACAGGTGCTCGGGTGCGTGGGTGCGTTTCTAGGTCCAGGGGGAAACACACAGGTGCAGGAACAAGACAACAGGACACAATACCGGTGCGGGAGTGCAGGAGTGCAGGAGCGAGTCTCCGGAGCGGATCCAAGGCGGAGTCTGGAGAAGAGCAGAAACCAGGGTAAGTAACATATACTGAGCATTGAGCAAAACTAAGCCAGGCAAGAGGATTCACGTGTGCACGCGGACGTTCTCGCACAGAGTGGCAACTCCCAGTCCATTTTATTCCCACGGCAGGTGGAGGTAATCTCAGAGATGAGGTGCAGGTGCGCGTAGAGGGGACTGGAAGCTCCGCCCAGCTCCAGAGACAGCAGGTGAGGGAGGGGGAGAGCGACACAGGAGGACAACAGACAGGAATCGTGACAGTAACCCCCCCCCGAAGGGCCACCTCCCGGTGGACCCCCAGGCTTCTCCGGATGAGCAAGATGGAAGTCTCTGACCAAGTCTGGGTCGAGGATACGTGCCCTGGGAACCCACGAGCGCTCTTCGGGTCCATAGCCCTCCCAGTCGACCAGGTACTGCAGCCCCCTACCCCTCCGGTGGACATCGATGAGCCGCCGGACGGTGAAGGCTGGGTGACCGTCGATGAGTCGGGCGGGAGGAGGGGGATCGGAGGAAGGGCAAAGATCACTGGTCCGGACCGGCTTAATCTGGGACACATTGAACGTGGGATGGATTCGGAGAGTTGGGGGAAGCTGGAGCTGGACTGCGGATTCATTGATGATTTTGGTGATCTTAAATGGTCCGAGGAAGCGTGGAGAGAGTTTGCAGGAGTCTGTTTTGAGAGGAATGTTCTTGGCTGAGAGCCATACAGACTGACCCGGTAGGTACTTGGGAGCTGGGACACGGCGTCGGTCGGCCGCTCTCTTAGTGCGGGCCCCGGATTGGAGGAGTGCGGCTCGCGTCTTCCTCCAGACCCGACGGCAGCGCTGGAGGTGGTGCTGGACCAACGGCACTGCCAGCTCTCTCTCCTCGGCTGGGAAAAGCGGTGGTTGGTAGCCCAAGGAAGCCTGAAAAGGGGATATTCCGGAGGCGGAGCTCACCAACGAGTTATGTGAGTACTCGATCCATGGGAGGAAAGTACTCCATGCGGACGGATTGGCGGATACCACGCATCGTAGGGCTGTCTCCAGGTCCTGATTTGTCCGTTCCGTCTGACCATTGGACTCGGGATGGAAGCCGGAGGTCAGACTGACAGAGGCCCCCAGTCCCTCACAGAAGGCACGCCAGACCTGGGAGGTGAACTGGGTTCCCCGGTCCGACACAATGTCCATGGGGATACTGTGAAGGCGGAAGACATGGTTAGTGAGCTGGTCTGCAGTCTCTTTCGCAGTCGGGAGTTTGGGCAAGGCGACGAAATGAGCTGCCTTGGAAAAACGGTCCACAATGGTTAAAATTACAGTGTTACCGTTAGATGGAGGTAGTCCGGTGACAAAATCCACGGCCACATGTGACCAAGGCCGGCTCGGGACAGGAAGCGGATGCAGGAGGCCGGACGGAGGAGAATGGGAGGACTTTCCCCGGGCACACACCTGACAGGCGGAGACGAAAGCTCTGGTGTCTTTATCCATCGTGGGCCACCAGAAATGTCGCCTGAACAGGGAGAGGGTGCAGGAGGCTCCAGGATGACAGGCAAAACGCGAAGAATGGGTCCATTGCAAAACCTGAGAGCGGACAGAGTCAGGGACAAATAATGTGCCGGGGGGGAGCGTTACCTGGAGCGGGGTCGTCCCGTTGAGCCTCCCGCACCAAGTCCTCGATCTCCCAATGGAGAGCTGCCACGATCTGAGACGGAGGGATGATGGTTTCTGGGGTGGTGTTAGCCTCCTCCTGAGCGAACTGGCGGGAGAGTGCGTCGAGCTTCACATTGCGGGACCCCGGGCGGTAGGTCAGAGTAAAGCTAAAGCGGCTAAAAAACGGGGACCAGCGAGCCGTTTAGCAGATTGAATGTACGAAAGATTTTTATGATCAGTCCATACCAAAAAAGGTTGCTCCTCCCCCTCCAGCCAGTGACGCCACTCCTCCAGGGCCAGTTTCACCGCTAGTAGTTCGCGGTCCCCCACGTCGTAGTTGGCCTCCGCTGGGGTCAGGCGTCGGGAGAAGAAGGCACACGGGAACAACCGATTGAGTGGGTCGAACCTCTAGGAGAGGACCGCCCCCACCCCGGTGTCAGGGGGGTCTACCTCCACGATGAACTGACGAGATGGGTCAGGCTGGTGCAGGATAGGGGCAGAGGTAAACAAGTCTTTCAGTCTATCAAAGGCTGATTGAGCCTCAGGGGACCAATTGAATAGTTGAGCAGGAGAGGTGAGTCTGGTGAGGGGGGATATAACCCTACTAAAATCTCAAATGAACCTCCTATAAAAATTAGCAAAGCCTATGAACTGTTGAAGTTGTTTGCGGTTCGTAGGGGTTGGCGAGTCCCTAACGGCTCTAATCTTTTTGGGGTCTGCTCTTACCTGGCCCCGCCCCACTATAAATCCCAGAAAACTGACCTGTTCTGCGTGGAACTCGCATTTCTCAGCTTTAACAAACAGCCTATTTTCTAGTAAGCGCTGCAGAACCTGGCGAACATGCGGTCTGTGTTCCTGCAGGGACCTGGAAAAAATCTAAATGTCATCCACATATACAAAAACAAACTGATTCAAGAAATCGCAGAGGACATTGTTAATTAGCGCCTGGAACACAGCTGGGGCATTAGTGAGGCCAAAGGGCATAACAAGATACTCGTAATGGCCGAGTGGAGTCTTAAAAGCAGTTTTCCACTCATCTCCCTCCCTCATCCGCACTAAGTGGTATGCATTGTGTAAGTCTAACTTAGAAAAAATGGTGGCGCCATGGAGGGGGTAAAAGCTGAGTCTAAGAGAGGGAGTGGATACTTGTTTTTGACAGTTATGTTATTTAGCCCACTATAGTCTATGCATGGACGCAGGGTCTTATCCTTCTTAGCGACGAAAAAGAACCCTGCGCCCAGTGGGGAAGAGGATGGGCGGATGATACCTGCGGCTAGAGAGTCCCTGATATATCGCTCCATAGTCTTCCTCTCAGGCCGGGACAAATTATACAGACGGCTAGCAGGTAAGGGGGCACCGGGCAAAATGTCTATGGCACAGTCATAAGGGCGGTGAGGAGGTAGGGAGAGAGCCTGGTCTTTACTAAAAACGTCCCGGAGGTCGTGGTACTCCTCCGGAACCAGGGACAGGTCAGGTACCTCTGAGGCGGGTCCAAAAGACAGAGCAGCTCCCTCAGCCGGAGACAGGGCAGACCGCAGGCAGCTGGCGTGGCAGGCGGCGCTCCACCCCGCTATCCTTCCTCGGGTCCAGTCGATGATCGGGTTGTGGGTCCTAAGCCAGGGATAGCCCAGGACCACGGGCGAAGATGGAGTGGAGATGACGTGAAACCTCCGTGTCTCTCTGTGGTTGCCAGACAGAAGCAGAGTAATAGGCTCCGAGACCTGAGTGACACGGGTTAGTATTAATCCATTGAGAGCGCGGGCAGTGAGGGGGCGTTTTAGAGGCTCCAGACGTATTCCCCACTGCTCCGCCACCTGCTGGTCGATAAAATCTATCTAAGAAGAAGTCTATTGTTCCTTTCTGGGATCTCGGACTGACCCACAAGTACTCCCAGAGCTACTGGTGTGTCCTCCCTTTTGGCCGGAACGGACAAGAGGCAATCCAATGCTCCCTGACGCCGCAGTAGAAGCATAGGCCCTCCGCGCGCCGCCGCATGCGCTCCCCGTCCGATAGGTGAGCTCGTCCGACCTGCATGGGTTCCTCCACGGGCGGCGAAGGGGGGCGAGCCGGGGTACGAGCTTGTGGGAGTCGGGTTTCCCGCCGACGCGCCTGCAGCCGATTGTCAATGCGACTAGCGAGGGTAATCAGGGCCTTCAAATCTGAGGGCTCGTCACGTGACACGAGTTCATTCTTTAAAGTGTCATTGAGCCCTCTTAAAAACACGGCCCTCAGAGCGCTGTCTGACCAGTCTAATTCGGCAGCTAATGTCCAAAATTCAATAGTGAAATCGGCTACTGACCTCGACCCCTGTGTAATGCTTAACAGGCGGGAGGCGGCGTCGGCTTGGTAGTGGGGGTGCTGGAGGACTAGTTTAAAGTCCGTTAAAAAAGTCTCAAAGGTTATCCGATCTAGGGCGGAATTAGCAAATTTAGCCTCGGCCCACTGGAGCGCTCCCCCTGAGCAACCCGCAGATATAGCGCACTTTTGCCGCGTCTGATGGAAAGCGGGACGGGCGCTGTTGAAAGAGGGAGAGGCACTGAAAAAGGAAGCCCCGGCAGAGGCCAGGCTGACCTGCATATGGCTCCGGATCCGTGCTTCTCGACTCTGGGAGCGGAGGCGGCGGCGCGGAGCCAGCGGGGGCGTTCGGAGAAGCGTGGGCGAGTAGCGCGGTGACCTGATTGGAGAGGGACTGGTTGTGCTCCGCCAGGGTCCGGATGGTCTGCTCGTGTTGTCCGAGCAGATCGCCGTGATGCTGGAACGCTTGTTGTAGCGTGGAGCCCGGAGTTGAGCCTGCTTGGTCCATTTCTGGCGAGAACGTTCTGTCGTAACGGGCCAGATAGAGGGACCAAGGATGCAGCACTCCAGAAGTCTTTCAGTGTTTATTTACAAGATGGTGTCAAAGGTAAGTACAGTTCTACCATTCTACAGGTGCTCGGGTGCGATTCTAGGTCCAGGGGGAAACACACAGGTGCAGGAACAAGACAACAGGACACAATACCAGTGCGGGAGTGCAGGAGTGCAGGAGCGAGTCTCCGGAGCGGATCCAAGGCGGAGTCTGGAGAAGAGCAGAAACCAGGGTAAGTAACATATACTGAGCATTGAGCAAAACTAAGCCAGGCAAGAGGATTCACGTGTGCACGCGGACGTTCTCGCACCAAGTGGCAACTCCCAGTCCATTTTATTCCCACGGCAGGTGGAGGTAATCTAATGGTGCGTTCACACTGGTGCGTTAGATGTGTCAAGGTCACATTCAAAGTCTATGGTGGACGCGCGTCTTGGTGACGCAGCGTTTTT
Organism: Periophthalmus modestus; assembly: GCA_019594935.1. Lineage (NCBI taxonomy): Eukaryota > Metazoa > Chordata > Actinopteri > Gobiiformes > Gobiidae > Periophthalmus > Periophthalmus modestus. The sequence continues at coordinate 23,092,303 of JAIEZT010000054.1, read as the reverse complement.
GCGGCGCATCTTCAAGCGTCATCGCGGCGCGAATCTGGCGTCAGCGCGGCGCGTCTTGAGCTTCCACGCGTCTACGCGTTCAGACGCCCAAGCGTACAAGCGTCGAACGCCTCGAAAGTTCAACTTGGTTGAACTTTTGAGGCGGTCGACCAATCAGAGACCACGCTCCAGTGACACAGCGACGTCATTCTGAAGCGCTGGAGTCACAAACAACGCTCTAGACCCGCTCTCTGGACTCGCGGCTTGGATGCGCTTCCAAAGCGTCTGCCCTCAAATGCACACGCGTCCAAATAGAGGCGGCCAGCGTGTTTTTGACGCTGCGGTGTGAACGCACCATCAGAGATGAGGTGCAGGTGCGCGTAGAGGGGACTGGAAGCTCCGCCCAGCTCCAGAGACAGCAGGTGAGGGAGGGGGAGAGCGACACAGGAGGACAACAGACAGGAATCGTGACATATACAAAATATAGTGCCATACCCAGTGCTTTTTCAGAGCAGAGGTTTAACAGCATGGCCTTAAGCCACTTTGTAACCAGTTTGGCAGTATGCTTTGGATCAGTGTCCATTTAATTTCCTGGCTGATGTCTTGAGATGTTATTTCAGTATTTCCACATAGGTGTGTTTCAGGTGTGCCTTCAAATACATCCATAGGTGTTTCCAATTAACGCAAATATTGTCAATAAACTTATCAGAAGCTTCCAAAGATATGAAATCATCTGGGTTTACCCAAATTGTTTAAATGCATAGTAGTCTTACTATATGTAAACATCTGTAAGTAGTAAAGTAATACAAAATTATCTAAAAAAAAAAAAAATCTGCTCTCATTGCTCTGGCATTTAGCAAATAGAAATTATTTTGGTAATCCTAATTGACCAAAAAACAGGAAAAGATTTTGTTTAAATTCATGTCAGACAGTGAGAAAAAAAGTATGTATTTTTATATAGTGTATATATGTCTGATTTCAGCTGTACATCCTTGGTCCTGCATATATACCCACTGATATACTTACATACATTCCGTTGTAACAACGGGTGGATCAAAAGGTGCAGACATGGAAGTGAAAAAATTAATAGGGTTTTGTTTTTTGTTTTTTTAAATGCAAAGGCTGGGTGTTGGGAGCTCGGTCGGAGGCTGAGGTGATCAGTGTGAGTCAGGTCCAAAACACAGGGTCTGAAGAAGACAAGAAAAAACTAAGTACTCAGAAAACACAATGAAGCAAACTAGGACAAGCTGTTTTAATAGCACAGGAGGATAAACTGACGATATGGCAGCGTGTGGAGAAATTAGTCTTTGCAGTTTAGAGGTTGAAGCTTGATTGGTTTTTTTCTTCTTCTTCTTCTAGTAGTGTTTTATGGCGGTTGGCACACAACTGAAAATGGTGCATTACCGCCACCATCCGGTATGGAGTGTGGGCCGGGAAGACCCCAATAGTCATTCTATACCCTCTTTATCAGTTTGGTGGAGATAAGATACTTTGTTACTGCTTTGAGTACACAGTCTTGTTTAAATCCTTGCAAAATGTCTTTTAATTCGCAACGAATACTATTCTGATGAAGTCCATCTTTTAAAATTCTACATTGCAACTGATACTTTGGACAATATATGATTACATGTTCAACAGTCTCCTGACAGCTACAATAGTCACACTCCCCCGTTTCATGCTTTCCTATAATTTTAAGTGTGGTATTTAGTCTTGTGTGACCCAGCCTCAGTCCCGCCAACATCCTCCCCCTCCCAGTTCTTGCAACCCCATTCCACTGTTTTACCCTCGACTCTTCCCTGCAGATTGTATTAAAACCGGCCCTTAGGGCATGAATCCCATTGTCTTAATTTCTGATTTACTATATTTTACTGGGAAATCTACCTCCTCCTTTTGCCCACTTATCTGCCAGCTCATTCCCTTCCACCCCTATATGTGCTGGAACCCACATGAAAATTACATATTTCTTTTGTCTGTTTATTCCTTCCAGTACTTGCCCTACTTCCCAAGTTATGTCTTGTCTCATCTCTGACTTGAATGTTTTAACACTTGTCACTGCACTGCCTGAGTCTGAAGCGATCACATTCTGCTTTGGCCCATTCTCCTCCACCCAACTCAATGCCAAGAGTATTGCCAGCAACTCTCCTGTATAAACAGCCACATTGTCACTTGTCCTCTTTTTAACTGCAACACCTATATCTGGAATAACACAAGATAAACCCACTTTCTCATTTGCTAGCTTTGAAGCATCAGTATACATTATTAAATGTTCACAATACTTTTCACAGATATACTTATCAACTCCCACACTACTACACTTCCTCCCCAGGAATCCTAAATCTACTACAGGTTCCTTAAGCAACCACGGGGGCACCCCAACAATCGGGACTGTAGGACTCGATTCCAAATGGGCTATTCATGCCCCTTGCGCCATACCCTCTGCCACCCACCCAAAGCTGGTGAAGTTTGCCTTTTCTTTTTCCTGACATGGTTTTAACATTCTCAGCCCTGGATAACTTTCACTATGTCCTTGCAAACTAGTTCAATAAACCAGAACCAGTTGGTCCCTTCTACAGCTCAATGGCATTTCCCCCATTTCCACCTGTAGTGCATCTACCGGAGTTGTCCTCATCGCCCCACAACAAATTCTTAACGCCTGATTCTGAATTATTTCTAATTTTTTTAAGACTACTCTTTGAAGCAGAATTATACAAAATACACCCGTAATCCACCACCGACCTGATCATAGCTATGTATATTGTCTTTAAACATACCCGGCTGGCTCCCCGCTCCTGTCCTCTCAAGCATCTCATAATGTTGATTACCTTTTTACATAGCTTGATTGGTGATGGGCTGCAGGTGAGTAGTGGGTGGTAACCATTGGTGAGGGTGGTGCCAGACTCTCCACCCAGCTCCAGGCACACAAACACAGAAGGGAGGGGGTAGACAGCATAAGAACACACAGGGAAAAAAAACTGGAAGACTTACATGCATACTTACATACATACTAAGACCAAAGAAACAGATGATTATGTACGACCCTGTCTGTATTTAGGCGGGCAGAGAGGAGGACTTCTCAGCCAACCCTCAGCCCCTTGTCACAGAGACCATCAACTTTAAAGACTCCAAGATGAGCAATGCAATGACGCAGATGGACAAAGGCCCACTCTTCCTTCTTTTCTATTTCGGCCGAGGTTCCAACTCCTACAGTAACTCCAAGAAGATGGCTTTTGAGTCCTCCAAGAAAAAGGTATGGGCAAGCTCTCCTCACAACTGAACGAAGCTCTATCATATCATGTTTTCTTAATTGCGACTTGGTTAGCCAATTTGTTCCCATGAATTAATTCTTAAATTTTGGTTTACTGAAACCCCGTCCAAATCAAGGGTTTTCACAGTGTCCTAGTATTTTAAGCCTAGGTTAAAATAAAACTCAGTCAAACTGTCTGTCCATTTTTGCGAGCTGCCAAAAGTATCGCCAGAAGTATCTACCTATCCTCACTGTATAGCGGAACTTCTGGTGAGTGATAAAATGTGACTCCTTCCATATTGTTCAGATCATAGTTTCTAGGTCCTTTGGAGCTACATCATAGGGTCAACCATAAATATTCTAGGAGGACAGGAGAAGGAGCTTCAGCTGCAATATTCTGTTCTTCTGCAATGATTTTAATGAAAATTTCAACATTGCACTGAACTTAAATGATCGCAGTGTTTACACATGAGACATAATGTTAAAAAAAAACAAAAAAACACACTCAGCAATAAACTTTGCAGCCTGTATATCTGTCACTCTGAAAAGTTTAAACACCTTCAACATCTCGATATGCGCCTATGCACAGAATAGAATAAATATTTTCCAGACTCACCATCTGCTCTGTCCTCCCGCACAAATACATATTCTGTCAAATCCTGTCCTTTAATCCAGTGGTCCCCAACCACCGGGCCGGGGACCGGTACCGGTCCATGACGCATTTGCTACCGGGCCGCCGACCAAAAACAGTAAATAATTTATCAGCGACCGCTTTTTCTCCGAAGTGACTTTTCCCCGCTCCTCATGACACACTTATAAGCTCGTCCGTAGATATATAATGAAAATCCTGATAGAAAATCGCCACATAAACCCATTTGATATAACAACGAGTTTATTATATCTGTGCTAGATGTGTGTCCGCCGCACAACAGTCAGAGCGCGTCAGGGCAGAGGTCGAGGAGAGGGGGAGAGCTTGTGAGTCTTAGTGGGCACAAACAGCAGAAGCTAAAGGAAAAACAGCTCTATGTGAAATATTAAGGTTTCTTGACATTGACTCCATATTCTGAAATATTTGAAATGTTCACGAAAATAACACTTTATAAATGTATTTGTGGCGTCTCTGAATCTTATTTTGAAAGCTCCTATGTGCTCTGTGTCAGTGTGGCGCATGTGGCGTGTGGTTGAGCGAAGAAGCGACGTGTGTGAGTCTAGAGTTGTACCTGGAAAAAGACAGTGGAACTGATGTGTAATTACGGTGCAGTAGAGACAATAAAGTAGCCAACAGAGCAACAGGCTGGGGTCTTTCAGCTTGCACGACACTTGAAACAACTTTGAGGTAAAGAACAGGGAGTTAAACCCCGGAGGAGGAGCGACCCTTCGGCCCTGGAGAAGACGGCTTTCCCCTGTGTTTCCCGACCACGGTCAGGGGAGCAGGAAAGGTTTAACATAAACGTTACGATAGTGACCAGTCACGAGTCAGAGCCCGTTGACCGGTCCGCAGTGAGAAAAAGGTTGGGGACCACTGCTTCAATTCATCTGCAGCGGAGCATAGAGTGGTGAACAGGGCTCAATCAGCAGATTTTATGGGTCAAAGATATGGCATTACCTCTACGTATGTCATATCTGCAGCCCATGTCCAACCAGGAAGTAAAACTATAAATTTTACAAAATAAAAAAAGACTTGTAAATACATCTTAAATAGAATGGAGTTAGCTATGCTATGTTAACTAGGCTTATTTTTTCTCCAAAAAATTGTCACTATTATAATGTTTCTTATGATTAAATTGTGACCTGTATCATCACATCACATATTATTTGCTTATTAATATTAAACATGATTTTTATTAACAGGCCAAACCCCCCCCCAAAAAAAAAAAAATGGCTAAAAAAAAAAAATTGAACAAGCCAGACATCCTTTCACAGCCTCAGTGCTCCCATATGTGATCTGATGCAAACAATTAAACTAGGTAATAAGAAATACGTCCTTAAATGTTAATGTAAGCATGTAGCAGTGATGAATGAGCATTTGAATGCATAAATGCTCAAAATGAGTCTGACATCACAATCCTGGGATCCTTTTTATAGAGGATTACTGAAACCACTTTAAATGTAGTTAACTACAACTCCAGGTATGTTTTCATGAGGGAAATATATTATAACATGGTTAAAAGCTGAAAAAAGATGAATCTTGTTATCCTTAACAAGCCCACAGAACAGGACTTCCCAGTGGGAGCTGGTGGTTTCTCACAGTTTCCACTCTGCCTGTGCTCAGAGCTCGCGTTTCTTCCGGGTGCACCAGATCCTGCCAGTGGCTGACTTCTCCCTGCGTGAGGCCTCAGACCTAGTTTTGGCTCAGCCCTTCCTGCAGTTCCTCCACGCCCTCCCGCTGGAGTACAACTACCCACTGTACCGGGATATCTTTGTCCGCTTCGGCACGCACTACCTGGGTTCCGGAGTGGTGGGTGGCCACTATGACCTGCTCTACCAATTCAGCGAGGAGACACTCAAGGCCTCCGGTACATTCCACGGTCAGGGCCTTAGCACAGGACATGAACAGGATCACTCAAAGGGTCTCTTTTCTTCTGACTCATTACAAAATGTCTGTATTTAGATGTATCATTATACTTTGTTTGGTGATGCTGCTCCATTAATACATGACACTATCAACACTACCCTAACAATACATGTGGCTCATTCAGCAAAAGAAGAGTTAATGCTGAAAACAAGCTCCATCAAGGCCTAACCCTGCTGCACCGAACAGAGTAAATATTGTCTCATTGAATAGAATGTTATGTAAATTTTTAAACGGCATAAAAATATTTGAGGAAACAGTTATTTTTTTCTGAGGTCTGAAACATATCTAAGTGGAATCATTATTTTGACCCATGTACTGACATATGTGTGAAATGATGAGAAAACTGGTATAGTCCCTAAAACCATATACAGTACAGCAAATATGCCATTATTGACTCAATATTATGATGGTGAGGTACTGAATGATTCCAAGCTCTAATAATGATGATATTTTTAAAAAGAGAGCTGGTTGATTAACTCATAGATGTCCTCAAAAATAGTTGGTTGGTTGACTCACAGATGTGCACAAAAATGACCTACATATGGGGAGCAGTGCCAGGCTGGTGGTAACCTGTAGTTGTGTTTCCAGGGCAGTCTGAGGAGACGTTCAAAGGTTGTGTGAGTAGTGAGACCTTCTTCACAGTCATCCTCTACTCTCAATACAGCAAAGTGACACGCTGCAGGGATGAGAGCTCCACTGAGAGGATTACAGGTACAGGGCCACTCCCTCAGGACAGTCCAAACACCTGTCTCCACACCAGGTCTTCCCTAGCACAGCCCAAACACCTGGCCCTCATCTCTACAACAGATGTATACACCTCCACCAGAAACGGATATGGTCTAGTAGTTTAAATAAAAGGTGCTATGTTAGTTGCTACCTTGTAATGCAGTATACAATATGTGCTCCTTTCTAATTTTGGATGCTGGTTGAATTGCTAACGTGTGATTGGACTTGCTCATCAGCGGGCAAGAGGGAGCTGATCTTTTAGGTTCTTTCAGATTTGAAATCTTTCTCAAGAGAACATTATTTCTCCTTGCCTTTAGAAAGCTACTATTGTTGCCACAGCTTCCCTGGGGCAGACTGACAGAAATGAGGCTGCCAATCTGCATCATCGGCCCTTCCAAACACTCACACACACACCATATTAATACTACGCAATGTTGGTGAAGTGAAGCCTAAGTACACAACAATAGTAGGCTCCAGGGCCATTGCTGCTCCACTGTCCTATCTGATATTGCAAGTAGCTTTGCTTAGGTTCTGAGATTGAGCAAATCAGTTGTGACTGGATTGTGCTCTGTTGCAGCATCATACATCCAGCGCTCAGAGACGTCCTTCTCGATGGTGCGGGGGGGTCGGCTACGTGAGGCAGCTCGTCTGAGCTGGGAGAAGGGCCAGGAGCCTCCCAACAAACAAGTGTTCAGAGACTGGGCACGCTCTGTGCTGGAACAACCAGAGGTGGTCGACTACAAGGTACATAAGCTGTTTATGTTTTCATTTGGTCTTTTGGTGATTATCCAGTTAGAGAATGAGCCTCACATGAGTCTTCAGTGCTGAAATCCAGCAAAACCTAAAATCACTGGTCTGAATTTTCACTACGTAACCCCCAGCACCTGCAGCCAATGATTAATCAGTGCAAGTGTAACCTCTGCAGTTCATTGAGCGAATTCTGGAGATTCTGAGCTTTCACATGAGGCACGGCCTGTCCATATACCGAGAATGAGAAAAAGCTGTACATGTCCTCTATCTGTAGGTTAAGGTACAAGCAGCTCAGGTTCAGCTGTAGTTGTGTAGTACCTTTTTAAACTATCAAGAGTACAGGCTACCTAAGGTACGTTTTAATTAAAATGTACTGATAAATGCCAGTGTCATTGTTTAGTCTAGCTTTACTTTAGGTGTAGACCAGGTTTAATTTGTTTAATGCAGGTTAACCTCAGGCTTAATTCTGGTTTGTTCTATTTTCAATGTGCCTCAGCTCCGCCCCCTGGTGGAGTTGGTGCGGGGCCTACCCTGTGCGGTAACTAAGCGTAGACACCTGCGGAGGGCGTTGTTGCAGTATCTGGATGAGTTTGACCCCTGTAAGTGCTCTCCCTGTCCCAACAACGGGCGTGCTGTGCTGGAGGGGACCCAGTGTTTGTGTGTGTGTCAGACTGGGACCTACGGGGCCAACTGTGAGCTGAGGGCCCCTGACTTCACCTCAGGTACACCCACCACACCACACACAGTACAAGTCTGCATCACAGCTCTTATTTGCATCAACCAAACAAGGTCAACATAGAAGCACCTTGACAAAGAGTGGACCTTTCTGTGTGGAGTTTGCTTGTTCTCCAGTTAAGAAGGGGATCCTCCAGGTGCTCCAGTATGTACCTCAGCTAAATACACCCAGTGAAAGACCCTTATGGGAGCAAACATCATGTCCCTATGATGACTGTTCTTATTATAGCAAGCAGTGGATTCTCAGATATGACTTGGGGGGTGTGGTCTTACATGCATGCCTGTGTATATGTATGTGTGTGTTTGTATATGTGTTTGTGTGTGCTTATGTGCAGAGGCGGTGGATGGCTCCTGGAGCTGTTGGGGTTCCTGGAGCAGCTGTGGGGCCTCCATGAGCAGGAGGAGGACCAGAAGCTGTAATAACCCCGCCCCTCTGAAGGGAGGGAAGCCCTGCCCCGGGCCCAGTCGTCAGGACGACCCCTGCTTCATCTCCATCTTTGAACAGTAACACACCACATCATTCCATCTCGGCCTCAACCAGGACTATACACCATAGTCTTCATTAATAGAGTCAGTCATCTTGCCCCAACACACAAATATTTTGTAAAAGTAGCTCTTAGGGTCAAAATGAGAATGGTGTGTCTTGTCCATAGACTGTGTGTATCAGTGACGTGCGGTGAGGTTTGTGGCTGGTGAGGCACTGATGTCGTCACAATCAGATTTACAAACATATAAACCAGGTGTCAGTACATTTGGCCCCGGGTCAGTTTCTCTCTCAGTGACTTGGGGCCAGAATAAAAAAGAATTTTAAAATAAAAGTTCCGAAGTCCGTATGAAATAGCTTTAATACAGTGGTTCTTAACCTTGTTGGAGGTACTGAACCCCACCAGTTTCATCTGCACATTCACCAAACCCTTCTTTATTGAAAAATGAGAGAGTGAGTTTTAGTGGTGCACAAAATGAACCGTGCATTAACATCACTGTGTTCAAAGAACAAAACTAATACAATACATGAACTCACAAACAAATCACATACATACCTTTTCACAAAGACATGACCTTTTTTAATACTACCACACTGAAATTATTTAAATTTTTAACCTTATGTATTCCAATAATGAACTTATTGTATTTATGCTATTTATTATTTTTAACATTTTAACACACACCCATCACCTAATTTCCATCAGGCTACAATAATAATGAATATTTACTGCAAATCAATGACTTCTGCTGTTGCCTTTGAGAGACCAGTTCAGAAATGCGGTTCACCTTGTGCCACTCTCATGTCATTTTCACTTCGATAGGCACATCGAAGGTGCATTTGTTGAACTGGGACACGGCCGATGCTCGCAGTCCGCGAGTCTATTGGCGGTGACAGGATCTGACGCTATAGAGTTAAGAAAGAAATCACACGACAAACCATCACGACAGTCACAAGTTGATACTGAGTCACTAAACTCTCTGCAGCACAGACAAGCGTCTCATCACGAATCATATGAGTCGAGTGCGTGTCTTGACCTCCGCTGAACCCCTGAGACTGACTCACCGAACCCCGAGGGTTCGACTGAGCCCAGGTGAAGAACCACTGATCTAATAGTATGAAATAAAAAGCAAGCTGATTTTGTATTGTTTTTTTATCCTTATTCTGGTTCCCCAGTTTTTCTTACCATTTCATACATACGTGTTTGAAAAGAGCGAGTCTTTTCGTCCCGTCGTCTGGAGCAAACCATTTAGCTCCTTTAGTGTTGGCCTCGGTCCTTTAATTATAACCTCCTGCTTCGACCCAAAGTCCAGTTTAGAAAACTACTTGAGCTTTAATATATAATCTGCCTCCATTTAAGGGCGAGACAAGAAGAAAAAAGTGAATTGCTAAAGTTGACTTGCTAACTCTAAATTGTAGTTTGCGGCCCCTATTCTGCGGGAGTTGCAAGAATCCCTGGGCTCATGAGCGCCCCCTAACATGAGGCAGGGTAACTACGTGCCTCACCCAGCACCTATTCACAGCCGCTATAATGTGTTCAGCCCTTAAAGGGTTAAAGCAGCAACTTAGCTACAGCACAGTCAGTCCGCGGTGAGGCACGAATGGCCTGTGCCTCACCACGCGTCTTTTCTCAGGTTTTCAACAGTAAGCGTAAAAATTCAGCAATTTTGAGTAAAAAAAAGAATAAAATTGCAAAGTTAAATAGAAAATAACGTTATAGTACAAATCAATGGATAAATATAACTATTTCATTTATTTTTTCTCTGTGATGACAGGTGAGGCACTGCTTCACCTGCCTGCACGTCACTGGTGTGTATGTGCATATATATATATATATATATATATATATATATATATATGTGTGTGTGTATGTGTATATATATATATATATGTGTGTGTGTGTGTGTGTATGTATGTATGTATATTATGTATATATATATATATATATATATATATATATATATTATATATATATATATATATGTGTGTGTGTGTATATATATGTGTGTGTATGTATATGTATATATATATATATATACACACATACACACACACGTGTGTGTGTGTACCTTCTATAACTTGGTTCAATCTCCTTGTCCAACTCCAAATCTCCATTTCCTACTCACTGGCTAAGCAATGCTAAAAGGTATTTTCTATGTTGTTTCACCTAGCCTTTGTAATACCACCTAGTCCTGCTCCTACCTCCTGGCTCATTGTTCTTAGTCCCACTTCTATCTCTAAGTCCTAATTTTATCTCTAGGCCTACTCCTCCCTCTTGTGCCACTCCTATGTCCCATTAACTAGCCCATTGTTTTAGTTTTTTTTTAAAATATATATTACTATGTGCCCTTTTATCTGCATAATCCCATGTTGCTTATTTTACTGTTTACTTCCCATTTGTTGACTTCCCACTTCCTATGCAGACAGCAAACATGCGACAACGATGATGACTTCACAGAGGGCTGGATAGATGAGCTGCCCCCAGGGTTCAAGGGCTGTCTGCGACCCAAGAGACCTGAGAACGGCTACCTCCGGGTCAGTACCTCCCAGCATCATGGAGTGTTAGAATATGTACTAGCACACATGAGGCTTAGTTTGGAACAGCCATGCAGAACAGTATGCTAGTATGCTAAATGAGAGGCTGAGGAGGCTGATGGTTGTGCTGCTGTGGTGGAGAAGGGGTAGAGGAGGGTTGTGACTAGGGCTGCTCAATTGTTTGTATCAATTGTGATTTTATTAATGGGCCAAAGAATTTCTTGTATACTTGCAAAATTAACCTAAAGAAAAAGTATAGACCTAATATGAAATTAGTAATGTTTTGTAACTGAATGAAGTGGTCATTAAAAACACAATTAACTCATGGTTGTGTCAGATCATTTAAATGGCTGGAAAAAGAGTCTCTTATATGCATGTCTTGTGTGGCCAAACTTCCTTGTCAAAGCGTGATCCCGTCGGATCTTAGAAGCTAAGCAGGGCTGAGCCCTGTTAATACTTGGATGGAAGAAAGCTGGGAATACCAGGTGGGACAGCAGTGGCAAGACTGTTATAGTGTCCTCAGGCAACACACTTCACCCACATTGCCTAGAATATTTGGTGTGTGAGTGTTGTTGGTGGTTGGAGTCCTCACTGCTTAGTAAATGGATAATGCACTGTAAAGCATATTTGAGCACCCAAAGTAGCTCTGTATAAATCAAATGGTTTGACCTGACAGTGTTCCTGCAGAAAGCCAAGCAGTACTATGAGGTTGGGGAGGACGAGGAGATGGTCTGCTTCACAGGCTTCGAGCTGGAGGGATACCAGTTCTTTAGCTGTCATCTAGACGGGTCCTGGGGCTCCTTGCAGGGACGCTGCATCAGTCAGTACCACACACACTCAGACCTATGTTGTTTTTTTTTTCAAAAATCATTACAATTTATGTATCTGTGATATGTTGTACTACAGCCATCACTTTATCTTGATGTCTCTTCTTTTTCCATTGTCTGTTTCTCTCTCACCTGGTTATTTATTGCCTGTCTCTATCTACTTGTTGATGATCCTCTCCCTTTCTTCTTGTTGATCCTCATGCTCTTTCTCTCTCTCTCCTTTTTATTGAAAGTCGGTCTCTCTCTCTCTTTGTTGTTGATTGTCTCTCTCACTCTCTCTTCTTGTTGATAGTCTGCCTGTCTCTCGTTCTTCTTGTTGTTGATCATCTGTCACTCTCTCTCCTATTGTTATTGATCCTCTCTGTCTTGTTGATCTTCTGTCTTCTTTTTAATAGTCTCTCACTCCTTGTTGATAGTCTCTCTCCTTCTTGCTGATAGTCTTTCTTTCTCCCTCTCCTTGTTGATCTCTCTCTCTCTCTCTGTACTTTTTTTGATAGTCTCTCTCTCTCTCCTGTCCCAGGGCGAACCTGTGCCCCCCCTGACGTGCCTGAGGGGATGCTCTTGTTCCCGAATAAACAGCAGTACCGTGTGGGAGAATCTGTGGGCTTTAACTGTGAGACTCCAAACCTGAGCCCCCAGCCCCGGACCCGCCACAAGTGCAGTCCGGCTCTGAGCTGGGAGCCCGCTCTGCCACAGGACCTACGCTGCACGAATGGTACCATACAACACACTACGAACACCAAGTAGGGACACATGAAAATGACATGAAATTATACATGTTTGTAGAGGTCTGATCTAGGACTGTGCAATTAATCAAATCAATCTGCCCATTCTAATAGTGATCAACTTTGAAAGAAGTACAGCCAATCATCTGTCAGTAAAAGCATGTGATAGGGAGCAGAGAAAAGACTTAGGAAGAACGTTGCCTTTTTAAAATCTAAAATAGCAAATATTAAAAGTGAGTATTGCTTATGTCTAGGAAATTCATATTGAACATGTGTACGTAATATATGTCTCCTTCATTGCAAACTTGATGAGGTTGTGGAAAACCACCCTAGAGGCTAATGGCAAGCCACTTCACCATCAAATGTGGCATATACCAAGGAGACGCATTGTTCCCACTGCTGTTCTGCATAGGTCTGAACCACCTCAGCCGAATCATAGACAACACTGGCTATGGATACTGACTAAGGAATGGGGCCACCATCAGTCACCTCCTCTACATGGATGACATGAGGCTGTACGTGACACATCGACTCATTGATCCACACCACCAGGATCCACAGCACAGGCACTGGAATGTCATTTGGGCTTGAGAAGTGTAGCCAGATGGTGACAAACAGGGGGAAGGTAGTCCACACACAAGGGGTCTCGCACCCAGAAGGAACAATAGCAAACATTGAGGACAGTTACAAGTACAAGCAAATGGCAACTTTGAAGAGGAAACAAGGAAAGCAGCCACGGCCAAATACCTTCGAGCTGGAGGGACGACTAAAGCAAGGCCTACAGAGTCAGCTCGATGGCAAGAACAAGACTCGGGCAATAAACAGCTACGCCCTGCCAGTAATCAGATACCCAGCAGGAATCATAAGCTGGCCAAAGGAGGAGATACAGACCACAGATGTTAAGACCCGAAAGCTCCTGACCATGCATGATGAGTTCCATCCCAAATCCAGCACTATGAGACTGAACGTGAGCTACAAGAAAGGAGGCCAAGGACAAGTGAGTGTGAGAGCCACTGTCAGGGATGAAACATCCAAAATCCATAAGTACATCAAGGACAAGGCCCCAACATGTGACGTGCTCAGGGAATGTCTGTAGGGAATGTTGCAGTACCAAGCAATGGGAACATCAGGAAAAAGGAACATGAGAAAATAGAGCAATACCAGGGGCTCAAAGAAGAGCTGGAGAAGGCCTGGAAGGTGAAGACATCAGTGGTGCCTGTGGTCATTGGAGCACTCGGGGTAGTGGCCCCCAAACTGGAGGAGTGAATACAGCAGATCCCAGGAAAAATATCAGACATCTCAGTCCAGAAAAGTGCAGCACTAGGAACAGCAAAGATACGAGCAATGGGGTAACACCACTTACGAGCAATGGCGTAACACCACTTGGCTAGCCATTTGTCCTTCTTAGCTCAGAGAGTTAACACCTTTACATTAGCATTTGAGTACAGTAAGGATGATCAAGCAATAGACATATGAAATAAAACAGGAGACTAAAGGATCTGACAAAGAATAGTGAGACTTTTAACACTTCTTGCCGTGTATCTTGGACAACAGAAAAACAACATACAATACTAAAATTCCTACCACATTAACTTTAAAAATTGTATCGAAACTAGATACCCATTTGAGCAAATATCAATACTAGTCTTGATTAGGTTCGGATTTCCGATACTTTTGACAACCCTATTCTAAACCCCGTCCACTGTGAGAGTGGGGGCCAGCGGTCTTTGGCTAACGTTATGTTTTGACCCCTGTGCTGTATGCAGAGGCCCCATACATCCCTGAGAGCCGCTGTGGCCCCGGACAGAACCTGCAGAATGACCAGTGTGTGTGCAGGGAGCGACAGAGCTGCATGTGAGTCCACTCTGTCTGCCCACTATTTTTCTAATGCACATTATATGCATTAAACTAGCTGACTCTAAAGCACGTGCCTTCCATAATGTGTGACCCTAGCTGACTCTAAAGCATGTGTTGTGGCACAGTGGCAGAAAGCCCTAAAAAAATTGTGAAAGGCTACAATTTTGCTCACTAACCCCAATTTTTAACCACAGATGTTTGTCCACCATGCCACCCGAAAGGGAACAGGTAAATAATTGTCATATAAAGCCATATAAACACAGGTAAGTATGAAGTGACAGAAATGAAATATGAAAAAAATATACAAGTTTATTAAGTCACTTACTGGTTTACTGTATACAAAGTTATTTAAGATAATTTACAAAAAGTTATTCACTCACATATACACTCACTCGCTCACATATACAACAAAACTCAGTAATGACAGCATTTGGCTACATTAAATCTGCAGGAAAAAACAATCCAATACCCACAGCAGCTTAAGTCAAAAGCCAAACTTGGAGTTGAGCTAAAGGTCTGAGTCCAGTTTTTAACCCTTGAGTGTTCCTCCCAGTAGAGTTGCGCTGAAATTCCTCTGGGGTCAATTTGACCCCAGTTTGTTTCTCTTATAACTCAGCCACAAAATAACATTTTTATATTGTTGGGTTCTATTTTTAGCCTGACTTCAGACAAATTACTGATGTGAAATTAATTTTTTTTAGAATTTTGGTTTAAAAAAAACTCAAAATGTCCCGCAACTCTAATCACTGCACTTGACAAACACTAGGACAAGTGGGACTGAGGGCAAAAAGTTATACTGAAGTTCCTCAGGGATCAACTTGACTCCAATTAGTTTCTCTTATAACTCGGCCATAAAATAAAATTTTTATGATTTTGGGATCCATTTTTAGCCAGACTTCAGACTAATGCACTGATGCCACTTTTTTTTTTTTAACATTTATATATTTAGAATATATTCTCGTAGTACTATGACTTTATTCTCGTAAAATTACGACTTTAATGTCGAAATGCTACGACTTTATTCTCGTAGCGCCCGCAGATTTTTTTTTTTTTAAGTGGCACTTATATGCTGTTACGACGGCGTTTTACTGGCAATAAAAAAAAAAAATTCTGCAGGCGCTACGGAATAAAGTCGTAGCATTTTGACATTAAAGTCGTAATTTTACGAGAATAAAGTCGTAGTCAAAAAAAGTCGTAAACTTACGAGAATAAACTCATAGTACAACGAGAATAAAGTCGTAATATTACGAGAAAAAAGTCATAATTTTATTAGAATAAAGTCATAATTTTATGAGAATATCGCTTCAGACAGTTCCTCCTCCTCTCCATAACGCATAACACACTAGTCTCATTCACGCACAGGAGCCTATATTCTCATGGAGTAGAGACAGTCCAGCGTAAGGACCAAACGCACTGTGGCATTTGGAGTCATGATAAACTGAAGCTGTGTGGCGTTTGCATAAATGTCTGTGTTGATGCTTCAGTCTCACATTCTCTGGATGGAGGCACGTTACCAACAGTGATCCCACAGTAAATGTGGATTACTGTATCCACACAGTGACTCTTGTCGGAGAGTGTCCGCAAAGACTCCGGGCGGATCCAGTTTGTTACGACCCAGATGGATAAAACATATTAAAGAGACACAGGAGTCAAACGGGATATGAAAAGTTAAATAGTTTATTTTAAATTAATTTTTTATTTACTTTAAAATGCCCCAAACCCCCCAAACAAACTAACAACAGAAAGGTGGACCTGATGAGTCAAACATTACAAAAGGATGGGGGACCGGGCCAACCTCATACAGGGCCTGTGCTGACATCACTGACCTAAAACCAAACCATCCCCAAACCAACCTGATCAAACAAAAGGCGAAAACAAGACAGTCCCACCAGGTCAAACACAAAAATCTAACTGCAGCTCACAGGCCTGGTGCAGCCCGCACCGAGCAGCTCAGAGCCGAGGAGCAGGACGAGGAGCGCGCTCCCCAGGTGTGGCAGGTGAGGCGGTGCTCAGTGAGTGCCAGCACGCACGAGAGCGCGCAATGGATAGACAACCTATTTATACAGCGACCAGCGACCAGCTTCGTCCCAAAACAAGCATAAATACAGAATACACATAAGATAATGGAGCAAAGCGGTGTCAGCACGTAACACAGGTACAGAAAATTCACACGCCCGCGACATGCAGCGGTTCTTGCCCAGAGATCAAAGCTTCATCCATGGAGGCAGCACCGCCAATCAATGAATAGTCTTGGTGGGGAGTCCTGCATAAACAATGCATTCAATTTTGGATGAACATCTTTCAAACTCTTAAAGAACAATCAACAACAAATCCTCTCTGGATATCCCCCTGCAGCCGACCACTTCAGACAGTTCCTCTTCCTCTCCATAACGTCTCGTTCACGCACAGGACCCTGTATTCTCATAAAATTATGACTTTATTGACTTTATTCTGGCTTACGACTTTATTCTCGTAATTTTACGACTTTATTCTCGTTGTACTATGAATTTATTCTCGTAACGACTTTTTCTGACTACTTTATTCTCGTAAAATTATGACTTTATTCTCGTAATTTTACGACTTTATTCTCGTTGTACTATGAATTTATTCTCGTTAAAATTACGACTTTTTTCTGACTACGACTTTATTCTCGTAAAATTATGACTTTAATGTCAAAATGCTACGACTTTATTCTCGTAGCGCCTGCAGAATTTATTTTTTTTAAGTGGCAGTATAACGCCGTCGTACGCTGTCGTAAAAACTGGAGCCAAAAATTATAAATGGGTGTTATTTTATTATAAGTGAAACAAATGGGGTCAAATTGACTCAGAGGAACTTCCAGAATATAGCGCCCCACACTATAGACATCGCTGGATTAATTACTTCAAATGAAATGGCTTATTGTAATTGACCGGAACAAAAACACTTATCGGAGCGTCTGAATGAATTGGTGCGCAGCATGAGCTCTGGAGGTGTCTGGAGAGAAGAGCCATGGACGCCACGCACTACAAAAACACAGCCAGGTGAATATATATTTTAAAAATGTCAATTTGGGATCACAAAATTTACTTACCATAGAGTTTGACAAAGTGCTGCACGCACAACTCGGGAGTTGTCCCGTGTTGACCCTTGTGCACGCGCCGGAGGTCTGCGAAAGCAGAAATGTTGTCAAAAAGTATTCAAATAATATGTGAATTCAATATAAAAGAAGTGTTGAATCAATACAACCAATATGTGACTATATGACAAATGATATATATAAAAATAGGTAACTTCAGTGTTCATGTGAGCGTGTGCATGCACCTGAAAGCTTTATTAATTTGTCTTATCCTTCAGGGCATAAAAAATACAACTCACTATACCACTGAATCAGTGGGAGCCCTGCGCTTGTTTCTTCTTTCCTTCTTGTTCATGTTTTTTCTTTCAAAAAACTCTAAAGTCTCATCATTTAATCCAGGTCCTTAGTCTTTGCCGAAGGTTTCATTGCCTCGTTCTCTTTTTCCCCGCATATTACGCAGAGCGGACTCGGCGTGTGAGAGTCACATGTAACGACAAGCTCATATTTTAAGCAAGACTCCTGGTATTGTCTGTTAAATTGATCTTTCTTTTTCTTGGAGGTCATAGGCTCCTCTTCTGGCTCCTCAGTTTGGCCTTTTCCTCTTTACAATACAGCTCTCCAAAGACTTTTGTTTTTGGCTCATTTTCAAGAGCTTGTGGTTCTACTTTTGGGCGACGTGTCTGATGCTTTACACGTGATATGCCATCGTGAAGGACAAGAGCTGATCTAGCACAGATATAATAAACTCGCCATTATATCAAATGGATTTCTGTGATGATTTAGCAGGATTTTCATTATATATCTACAGACAAGCTTATTAGCGTGTCATGAGGGATGGGCGAAAGTTACACTGATGAATTATTTACTGTTTTTGTGCGGCCCGGTAGCAAATGCGTAACGGACTGGTACTGGTCCCCGGCCCAGTGGTTGGGGACCGCTGCTCTAAAGCATAGGCCCTCTATAATGGTGTGACACTAGCTGGCTCTAAACTTCTCTAAAGCAGTGTATTTCACATCTGGGTTTCTTTCCTTCACTCTGCTTACAAAGCCTTTGGTGCGCCAGACCACAGCTGCAGCTCCATCAGTGCAGACACTCGTGCCGTTTTCCCACTTAAGTCCTCCTTGTTCAAGATATTCTGACGTGACCCGAAAAATTTCCCCTCCTATTGTTTTTTCTGGTAATGCCTTGCAAAAAAGGAAGTTTTCTCTGATTGTGTCTCCATCCACAAAACGCACATTGTCCAAGAGTTGAGCGTACCCACTAATGTCAGTAGATTCATCAAGCTGCAATGCAAATTTCTTACTGATACAGATCTTTTCCAAAATCACACTTTCAATGTCTGCAGACATGTCATCAATACGTCTGGAAATTGTGTTATCTGAGAGAGGAACTATGGCTATGTCATTAGCTGCGAAGGGTGTTTCGCTTGAAGATGCCGTTTAAGCTTACTTGGGACCATAGCACCATTGGATAGCTTTTCACCACAGACCAAGCACAACGGACTCAGTTTCATTGGATTTCCAATGAAAGTAAATCCAAATGAAAGATAGCTTTCGCTGTATTGCCTTGCGCCAGAGATTTTGCTTGAGCTAACTGTCTTTGCTTTCTTTTGACCTCCACACATACTCCACAGTTCGGAGTCAGCATCTTTTGTTTTCAAAAACTTCTCCATCACTGTCACCATATAGTCTCACTAGCCACAATGCCACTGCCACTTGATGCATCCATGTATCACTAATTATCTTGTCTCAAAGTGAAATCAATTAGCAGCTAATTATTAGCTGCAGCCACCTACTGATATGGAAGAGTACTACATGGTTACTCTGCCGATCGTTAGACAGCACAGCCATTCGACAACAGCACATTATCTGTGGCTAACAATTATTTTGTTTTCAGAAAATAGTTTTAGACCAGTTAGGTGAAATTGTATAATTTCCCACGGCACACCAGACAATATCATCACGGCACACTAGTGTACCACGGCACAATGGTTGAAAAACACTGCTCTAAAGCATAGGCCTTTTATATTTGTGTGACACGAGCTGACTATAAATCATAAGCCCTTTATATTGGTGTGACACTAAAGCATATTACTATAGGCGGAAATCACAAGGGGGACGGAACCCCCCTTTGCTGACTAGTGTCCCCCTCTCCCCTCTTACTGTTCCCCCTGCTCTTGCATTAAGGCTTTATAACAGTAAATTATGGTAAAACCTAATTATATATTAGAATATATACAGTATCCACACAGTTCACTGTCATTAAATAAGTGAAAATGAAAAATCGGTCCACCCCTCCCTGTTTTACACATTGGTTTAGTCCGTTGCTCCGGCGACGTGCACGCAGGCGCCAGGGCTGTACATTTGTGTAATTTTTCGCGCCAAAGAGACAGAAAATCTGCGAAAATGTTTAGCTAATGCCAATAAAACCTTATTGTATCATTCAGAAAGTCAGTTTGTTACTTTATGTAAAACGTTATGTGTCACAGTAATGTCCAAACACGGAGAAAAGGAGAAAAGGAGAGTGGAGATTAGGTCATAGTCGCCCAACACAGAGTAAGTTACTAAATTTACGGTTTGCCGAATATAATGTTAAAGACTTTGAAGAGTGAAGATTATATATATATATATATAACTTAATGTCGTAGGCACGGGACCCTGAAAAGGAAGGAGCAGACTGTTACAAAACTTTAACCACGCTCCGTATCACGTAAATCACAAGTTTTGGTTTAGAAACTTAGGACAAAACAAGAGGGAAACGATGAGTTTACTCTTGATACGTACAATATCTGAACTGATGCTTCTGGACAGTCAGTGTGACTGAGATAAAACAAATACTGCAACTGAATGAACAGCTGCTCAGGTCACGACACAAGACACAACTGTCCCTGCGCCAACAACAGCACCACTCACGTTTTACCACTGGGTTTAATGTTTGTGCCAAGCGCAGTGTATTTTCTTACCGGTAACAGAAGAAACTGCAGCTTCCACGCCTAAAGTTGAAAAAAAAAAAAAAAAAACAACACATAATATGAACCAAACTCCGCCAAAAAAACTCCTCCTCGCTCTTTAGGTAAAGGTGTAATTCCAGGTAAATGTGGCGTATCCATGTGGAGCGTGTGCGTAAAGCTCCATAATCCTCCTTTACTCAGGTAACCCCACAGGAAAATCTAAATCTTGTAAGTTATCAAAACAAAAAGCACGTGCTCTGCAGCGCTGCATTTGTTATTAATCCCCAGAAAAGAAAAAAACAAAAGTGACATTTAAGCGCGTCTACGTGAGCTTCAGCTGTGCGCGCGCTCGTTCATTTGCGCGTTATTAGTTATAACTAAACTGACTTCACATAGTCACGTATTTTAAACAAAGAAATTATAGTCATAACGTGATTAAAGCTGGAGTAATATTTTCCATTCATTTACACTTCAAAAAATGGTTGAGCAGAATTGAGATGTAGTACTTCTATTTAATCTTTAAATGGTTCTTTTTAACAATAGTTACTTTTATTTGTTATTGTGAATGTTAAACAAGCATCTATTGCTCAGCTTGTTTTTAGACTAATATCTGTGAGGAGAAGTCTGGATTATGGGGGGCCTCCATAATCTCCTCTATTAATGGGACACACTGGGTTTTGTGTTCTGCTAAAGTGTGTTTAAAACATTTACCACTTTGATAACAGATTTTTTTTTTCTAAATCTAAACATAAATAATAATAATAACAGAAAGGCGTACGTGGAGTTGTTAGAGCGTGTTGAATTTGTTTCCATATTTTCACATTGTTCAACAGTATTTTGTACAGTTGCACACATAGCTTATTTGAAAATAAATTCAACTGTTTACTGAATACCTTTTCATTGTTCAAATGGCAAATATTCGCCAGTAGGCTAATAATAGTCTCATCATAATAACATGGTTATTGAATTTATGATTAAGTATCATTACAATGACCTCAAAAGATTCGAAAAGTTTGAATTTCCATCAATTTATTGTCCCCCTCTTGACCAAACTCAGAGTTTCACCCCTGCATATTACATATATTTAATAATAGTGCCATTTTCTCCTGGTCAGGGAATATGTGGCCAGTGTGTGCGTGCTGAATACTGAGGCAGACGTGGCCGTGCACATGTCTCTCTGCTCCTTTAACACGGGCCGCTGCCATGGTGACCCCCTCTTCTACATCTCAGACGGACAGTGTGACAGCCTGGACCCTGCCAAAGTGGCCTGGGCCCGCTTCAGAGTCAAGATGGCCACCAAGAGCTCCATCCATCAGAGCTGCGATCTGGACACATGCTACGAGTGGGAGACGTGCTCAGGTCAGTCCTGGTTTAGTCCTGGACGAGTCCTGGTTTACATAGTACTGGCTAGAAGAAGTTTAGTGCTGGTTTATTCCTGGTATAGTCCTGGTTTAATTCTGGTTCAGTTCTAGTTTATTCCTTGTATGGTTCTGGTTTATTTCTGATTAATTTCTGGTTTAGTCCTAGTTTAGTCCTGTTTCAGTCTCGGTGTAGTTTTTTTTTTTTCATGGTTTATACCGGTCTATCAGAGTTGTGACCTGGGCAAATCCAATAGCTCTTACTCCTGGTTGTGTTCTAGTTTAGACCTAGTGTAGTCCTGGGTTTGTGTTTGGCACCTTATTGTCTTTAGATGCTCAAATATTCCCCTTATGGAGGAAACAATTAGGTATGGGTTAAAATAGGTTATGGTTTTGGGTAAGGTTAGGTAAGTGGTGACTATTAAGGTTAGGGTCAGTCTCCAGGGAATGAATGTCTATGTAATGTCATCAAAAATCTTGCATAACACCCAATATGTGTTTGTGTGGCAGCATCAAAGAGGTGTGAGTGCAAGAGGCCCCGGGACTGTCCGTCAGATGCCCCCCCGCTCTTCTGTGTCTCCATCTCTGTGCTCCAGATGACCCACCCCATGAGTCTATGTGCCCTGGCTGCCATGCGCTGTGCCGGACACCAGCTGGAGATCAGCGAGGGCCCCTGTCCGTGAGGGCCTCTAGCTCACCACCACTTGAATTGGGTACTAACCAGCTTTAAGTTCTTCAACAGGGTGTCTTGGCACATCTGTCGATGTCTGCTATGGCTTTACTATTTACATGAAAGATGAAGAATTGACTTCTGACATAAAGTTATCCTAAATGTGCGCATTTTCTTCATGTGTAATTGTTTAAAATGTGTAACTTCATGCACATTAATTAATAATTCTGAGCTTAGATTTTTTTAAATCTAGAATAAATGTTTGTATATACACTGCTCAAAAAAATTTTGAAAACACATTAGATCTAAATGAAGGAAAAAATAATCCAGAATTTCTTTACTGATAATGAGAAAGTAATTTATTAGTAACAAAAGGATTCCACATGATTTTATGTAAATGAAAATGATCTCCCTACAGAAATGAAACTGAGAAGTTGATGCAGCAGATGGGTCTTTTTTGCCAAAATGTCATTATAGCAACTTAAAATGATATTCAGTAGTTAGTGTGGCCCCCACATGCTTGTGCCTGACAACGGCGGGGCATGCATAAGGCTCCCAATGAGGCGACGGATGGTGTCTTGGGGGATCTCCTCCCAGATTTGGACGAGGACATCACGGAGCCCCTGGACAGTCTGAGGAGCAACCTGGCAGCACCACATGGACTGAAATATAATAATAATGCCCCAGAGGTGTTCTATTGGGTTTAGGTCAGGTGAATGTGCGAGCCAGTCAATAGTATCAATACCTTCATCCTCCAGGAACTGCCTGCAGACTCTGGCCACATGAGGTTGGGCATTGCCGTGTATCAGGAGGAACCCAGGTCCCACAGCACCAGCCTAGGGTCTGACAATTGGTCCAAGGACTTCATCCCTATACCTAATGGCAGTCAGGGTGCCATTATCTAACCTGTAGAGGTCTGTGTGTCCTTCCAGAGATATGCCTCCCCAAACCATCACTGATTCACCACCAAACCGGTAATGTTCAGTGATGTTGCAGGCAGCATAACATTCTCCGCGGCCCCTCCAGACCCTTTCACGTCTGTCGCGTGTGTTCAGGTTGAACCTGCTCTCAACAGTGAAGACACAGCACACCAGTGGTGCACTTGCCTATTCTGGTGGTCTATGGCAAATGCCAATCGAGCTCTACGGTGCCGGGCAGTGAGCACAGGGGCCACTACAGGACGTCGGGCCCTCAGGCCACCCTTGTGGAGTCTGTTTCTGATTGTTTGGTCAGAAACATCCCTGATTGTTTGGTCAGAAACATTCACACCAGTGGCCCGCTGGAGGTCATTCTGTAGGGCTCTGGTCCTCCTTGCACAAAGGAGCAGATACTGATCCTGCCGTGGGTTTGAGGACCTTCTGCGACCCTGCCCAGCTCTCCTGGAGTAACTACCTGTTTCTTGGAATCTTGTCCATGCTCTTGAGATTGTGCTGGGAGACACAGCAAACCTTCTTGCAACGGCACGTATTGATGTGCCATCCCGGAGGAGTTGGATCGCTTGTGCAACCTCTGCAGTGAAAACAGTGGCATCAACCTGGAAGTTTGATTGATAGGCTGCTATACTCTGATTGTGAGTGTTACTCACATTTTTTTGAGCAGTGTATATATATTATACACACACATATATATATATATATATATATTCTTTTTTGTAATATTCTAACAGTGACTTCAGTGGTACTAAATAACTTCATTAATGTGACCGACCCTTTTGATTGTCTGTACACTGGTTGTACCTGTCACATATTCACAACTGTGAAAGTGTGATTACAAGATTACAAAAAGAGGATTCTGACAGAGATCAAATACGGAGGGAGGGTACCATGACGGGGCACTACCTCTTCTATAACTGAGAAGAATCTGCGATTTTCAGTTTGAAGACTTAAAAAAATCACAGAAATAATAATTTAGAATTGACCTGATTTTGTGCACTATAGCAGCAGATAGATGTTTTTGGGTCAATCAACACCTTAAGTGGACAAACAAACATCTGAAATGTATCTGTTCCTAAATGTTTTTTTTTTACTGTCATAGCACCTTTTAGCTAGGTCACGAGTTTTGGTGATTTATGTTTAATTTTATGCTGATTTTTCTTCACTTCAGATTACACATGCACATTCCTGTTGTAATGTTCACATGTTATTCAGTGATTCAGAACTATTAAACCACATTTAAACATTGAGCTTGTGTTTTCCTTTTGCTTGTGAGGTTCAGTCCTGGTACACTCCTTGTTTAATCTTTGTTCAATCCTGGTTGACTAGGACTCCCTGGAAGAAGAGATGTTCTACCTAAATGGGACCTTCCTGGCTAAATAAAGGGAAACAAATGTAGTCCTGGTTCAGTCCTGATTCACACTTGCACTTTCAACAAAAAGTAAACCTGGACTAGATCAGGCCTAAACTAAGACTAGACCCAAACCAAGTGTGAACTTAGCCTTGGTTTCATCATGATTCTTAAGTTACGCTGCGTTTAGTCCTGGTACAGTCTTGATCTAGTTCTGATTTAGTCTTGGTTCAGTCCTGGTTTAATCTTGATCTAGTTCTGGTTCAGTCCTGGTTTACTCCTGTTTAGTTGTGGTTCAATCTTGATTTAGTCCTGGTTTAGTCCTGGTTCAGTTCTGATTTAGTCCTGTTCAATCCTGGTTTAGTCCTCTTTAAGTCTTGGTTCAGTCCGGTTTAGTCCTGGTTCAGTCTTGATTTAGTTCTGGTTCAGTTCTGATTCAGTTCTGGTTTAGTCCTGGTTCAGTCGTGCGTAATTCTCTTTTTAGTGATGGTTCAATGAGGTAAGGTGGAGTAAGCAATTTGTAAATCACTGCCTTATGTAGTTCCTACAGTATGTGTGCCCAATAATTTGCTGTTAAAATAATAACACAAAATGTTTGCCTAAATTACCTTTTTAATATTGAAATACACAGCAGCAGCACATTCATTCAATTTTTTATTTCATATAAAAAATATTTACAAGTGAAGACTATGTACATCTCATCTCCTCTGTCAGCGACCAGGGCAAGCCTCGATGCCGATCACGTGGACCGTTTCTCCGGCGCACCTGCGAGCCCCAATCTCACACTCGCTGGTCGTCACAGCCACGTCACTGCTACCATATTTGCCACATAAGGGGGTGGAGTTTGGTGGGCATTCTGAGACTCTCTGGCAAACGCATTTATCTGAGGATTCTGAAAAAGACAGATTCATATTTGGTTTACAAAACAAATCATTACAAATCATAAATTGTGAATTATCCAGGCGTTATTTAGCGCCAGCAGTATAATTTATTACTGCATGTGCATGGGTCTGAAAATGACCTCAATCTCGTTCATCGTCAAATGATTACAATATAATCTACAATCTACAATATAAATCAATCTACACTCCAAAAAGAAATGTTGTTTTTTTTGTTTATGTCAAGCTAACTTTATCATTCAGACAGTTTGATTTGTAAAAGCTGATCACAGATTATAGGAATGCTGATCTGTTAGATAATGTGAATGAAAGGAAGAAGTATGATTTAGTTTGGCTATAGTCTTCAGTTATAAGTCAAAACAACAGCAGTTAGCGTCAGAGATGCCAAGTGGAAATGATCAACTATCCAGGTGAAGAAGTCCTGTTGCCTGCCTTCACTCTTTTAGACCTGGTTTGATGTTCAGTTGTGCAGTTTTATCCTCATTTAGTCCTGATTTTTACTGATGTGATCTCACTTTTGAAAATACACTAATCTTTTTAGTTCAGTCTTGTACATATTTCAACACAAAGTTGATGTGCAAACATCAGCATGGAAGCAGGCATGAGAGTGAGAGCTTTCAGAAGGTAACCGGTCCCACCTCAAGATTAGTCCATTTAAATCAAATCTCAGCTTTCATCATTCATTACACTCCTCAGCTATTGGATAAATTGAGTAATCAGGCTGTCTTCATAACACAGTCTTCTGAATTGCTCTTTTAAGCGAAATAAAGAGTGAAAAATCTCATCACTAAAGTCCATCAAATGTCAAATAATACACTCAAACTATTACTATATAACTATATACTATCAATATTCCATTTTGTACACTGATGTAAATAGCATGTGATGCTGAGATCTATTTATATATTTATAGACTCTATTTTATTTTATTTTTATAATTTTACTGTTTTGCACTGTTGAACGACACTTTATTCTTACTGAACGCCATTTTATTCTTATTCTTTAAATTTTATTCTGTGGTCGTGGCATCTGATAACTAAGAGAATTTCCCCTCGGGGATCAATAAAAGTGATTCTGATTCTGATTCAAACACTGCACTCTAGAATTTCAAACATCTATTTCAAGCTTTAGATTGAAAGCCCATTTAGATACATGTGTACTGGTCTCCTGTCTGTCTGGGTGTTTCTGACCGTCACAGCGGGTCCCGGGCACGCAGCCTCGGCACGAAGGCTCCTCCCACGTGCACTGGTTGTCAGAGAGCAGAGTGAAGTTCCGCCCCAAACAGCGCAGCGCCCCCAGCTGGCACACCCCCAGAGTGCGCTTAAACAGGCCCAGGTCAGCACACAGCGGTAGGGTCGATCTGGACACAAACAGGGTACATCTGTGTTTCAAGAAACTACTGAAAAAGTATTGTAGTCTAACTGACCAACACTTTGAGCTTCTAATCCCGTTACAATGTTCATTGCTCATTAAAAGATGACTGGATTTGCATCTCTTAATGTCATAATTCAAGAAGAGCTCCCCTGCATTCGAGGCTCAGCATTATAATTTTAGCCTTATTTAAAAATGCTTTTCTCCTAAACTTGGACCAGCATGTGTAAAAGGTTTTAAATGTATTGAAAAGGTGTTCTTTTGCAGCACTTGGTCACTTTCCATAAGAATGATTCAATTGTATTTGTATGAATGCCTCTGCTGTAGAATGAGAGTGAAGAATGAGCTGTGTTCAACATACGGCCATCAAAGCATTTCATGGTTATATGGTTAGATTTTGTGGTTTCATGGCTCATATACAGAAGGATCTAAAACATTATAGCAGAGTTAAAAGCTCCCTTCTCCTCTTGTGTATTTAACAGTGGTACTCACTGGCATTGGTTGGGCATCTTACACACACAGCCTCTGTGTCCAATCTTCTCCCACAGTGCACAGGACAGTCCGGAGGGAGGAGGGGGGGCAGTAGACTCTGAGGGAACAGCCGGAGCACAGGTCACAATGCAGGTCAGAAAACGGAGCAAAACTCACTCAGATATATGTGTATTTTAAAGGAAAAGAGCAGTCTCCACAATCAGGGGTGAAAACATTTTCACCATTAGATTCAAGTAGTATAAGAGGAACCTTTCTTCCATATTAAACAATGGTACATATCTGTGTCTGAGATATGAAGTTACAATATTGATTTATTCACAATTACAAAAACCTTTCACATTGTTGATGTTCACATTTTGTGTGTTGGTTCTCAATCTTATTTTCCAATCAGAAAGAGGCACACTTTGGTTACCATATGGAAAGATGTGGCAGTTTGCTGTGTAAATTGCGTGTATTAAAAACATCTTTGTACATGTTATTAATTTGCATTTGTTACATTGTTCACGCATCAAAACGATGTCTAAAGAAGTTTTAGATGTCACCCGCACAATTATGGACAATTCTCCATAAATGTACAAAAACGTGATACAAAACTGTACACAGCAACTTGACGAACGTGAAATGATGTGAAGTAGTTACATTACAGGATGCACTCTGTGCTGTGATAGCATTCTGAAGGGGAATGACTTAGCGGCAGAGGTGAAACTCTCAGTTTGGTCTAGGGGGGGACAATAAATTGATGGAAATTCGAACTATCTTTCGAGGTCATTGTAACGATACCTGATCATAAATTCGACATTAAGTTATATATACAGTGGTCCCTGGCCATATTGCGGTTCACCTTTTGTGGTCTCGCTGTTTTGCTGATTTTTTTTGTGTGCAATTTTGCATGTTTTTTTTTTTGTTGTTTTTTTTTACATTTTTATACATGTATGAGCACGTGTTGTGGACGCACATCCAGAGCATCCACTGCGGTCTCTGCGAGTGCTTTCGGAAGTTTTGTTTTCCCTGTTTTTTACAGTCTTAAAATACATATAATAACTGTAAAAAATAAAGTTTTTTACTTCGCGGATTTTGCCTATTGCGGGTTATTTTTGGAACGTAAGCCCCGCCATAAACGAGGGACCACTGTACTTCACTCTTCAGTAACTAGTAACTTAAATGTGTTTTGGCAAACTATGACCTAATATCCACTCGCCTTTTTGCCATATTTGGACATCACTGGGAACACGTAACATGTTTCACATAAAGTAACGGAGCAGAATAAGGAAACTGAAATTCTGAATGATACTTACACTACATCTCATTTTTGCTCCAACTTTTTTTTTAAGTATAAATTAATGGAAAATATTAAAAATAAAAAATATTATTCAAGCCTTAATCATGTTATGACTATAATTTCTTTATTAAAAATACGTAGACTGTGAAGTCAGTTTAGTTATAACTAATGACGCACAAATGAACGAGCGCGCGCACAGCTGAAGCTCACGTGGACGCGCTTAAATTTCATTTCACTTTTGTTCTCTCTTCTGGGGATTAATAACAAATGCAGCGCTGCGGAGCACACGCTGTTTTTTTTGTTTTTTTGATAACTTACTAGATTTAGATTTTCCTGTGAGGTTACCTGAGTGAAAGAGGAGGATTATGGAGCTTTACGCACGCGCTACACATGGATATACTACACCACATTTACCTGGAATTACACCTTTACCTAAAGACCAAGGAGGAGTTTTTTGGCAGAGTTTGGTTCATATTATGTGACGGAGTCTGTCTGCTCCTCCTTCCTTTTCAGGGTCCCGTGCCTACGACATTAAGTTATATATATTCACTCTTCAAAGTCTTAAACATTATATTTGGCAAACCGTAAATTTAGTAACTTACTCTGTGTTTGGCAACTATGACCTAATCTCCACTCTCCTTTTCTCCTTTTCTCCGTGTTTGGACATTACTGTGACATGTGACATTTTACATAAAGTAACAAACTGACTTTCTGAATGATACAATAAGGTTTTATTGGCATTAGCTAAACATTTTCGCAGATTTTCTGTCTCTTTGGCACGAAAGATTACACAAATGTACAGCCCTGGCGCCTGCGTGCACGTCGCCGGAGCAACGGACTAAACCAATGTGTAAAACAGGGAGGGGTGGACCGATTTTTCATTTTCAGACTTTTTTAATGACAGTGAACTGTGTGGATACTGTATATATTCTAATATATAATTAGGTTTTACCATAATTTACCATTTGTCATAAAGCCTTAATGCAAGAGCAGGGGGGATAGTAAGAGGAGAGAGGGGAGAGAGACGGGGGTCCGGACCCCCCCTAGTCAGCAAAGGGGGGGTCCCCCGTGATTTCCGCCTATGCTTAGTAGGGAGCAAAGGGTGGGGAGACTCAAGTGTGTCGAAAACAAAAGTAAAACTTATAAAACACTTTAATACTTTATTTTCGGCGAATATAGCATTTTCAAAACAATAAAAGGTAATATTGTGACCTAAATATGTTATGTATTAGCAGTTAATACCCCACAGAAGTAAAATACCCCCTCTATAAAGTGTTCAGACTCAATTTCATTGCTAAGGAAAAGGCTCAGTAATGACGATTACAATGAATGAAAATAAGATAACAAAATTTTTTCGTCAACCAAATGTAATTTTCTATTCATTAGTCTACTATTCAGAATAATCCTCCATTTGGATACTACCATTTTTTCTGGACTATAAGTCGTTCCGGAGTATAAGTCGCACTAGCCAAAAAATGCATAATAATGAAGTGGTATGTTAACATAAAAATATTAACAGTTAATCAGATAACTAAAGCATAAAAAACAAGCTAACAAGTTTACTCTCGATCCCAGTCCAAATCACTAAATTCATTGAATTGTTCATCCTCTGTGTCGCTTCTGAACAGTTCTGCTTTCGCTTCCATGAGGTTGTCACTACACTCGGCAGAATACAACTCT
Organism: Periophthalmus modestus; assembly: GCA_019594935.1. Taxonomy (NCBI): domain Eukaryota; kingdom Metazoa; phylum Chordata; class Actinopteri; order Gobiiformes; family Gobiidae; genus Periophthalmus; species Periophthalmus modestus. The sequence continues at coordinate 23,061,826 of JAIEZT010000054.1, read as the reverse complement.
GTTGTATTCTACAGCTACTCTTTTAAATTACCATAACATTCAAATTTTCCATTTTCAATGGTACAGGAGTAGTAGATACTGGTAAACAAGTCTAGTGTGACAATAACAAAGATGTGAAATTGTATATTTTAATAATTTCACATATAAGTCACATCTGAGTAGAAGTCGCGCCCCCGGACAAACTATGAAAAAAAGTGTGATAGTCCAGAAAATACGGTTGTTTTAGTATTTAGTAGTATTTAGGATTATAAATGTGTGTATAGGTTTTTGTTGTTGAAGGAAGGGTACATCATTGTTCATCACCCATCCTTTTGCGTCACCTCAGCATTTATCTGTAACAGCTTAATCACAGAGAACATGCTATGCTACACAATCTACTTACATAGTACATTCTGTTTTTATGCGATAGGGTTTTATCTGATAGGGCAAGAATGGAGTGTGTTTGTGCCATGTTGCGTGCAAGTCCTCCGTGTCATTGTCTTCCATGTACTTGTGGGTGTGCTGGGGTGTACCTGGTTTGCAGCGTGTGTCTTTGGGGGATGGGGACCATTGTAGACTGGAGCTGCACATGCTTTGAGACACGTCCCCATCCAGGTTCAGGCCTGGGGGACAGGACAGAGACACGGTCTCCCCCATCTCATAGCTGTACTTCAGGGGAGAGGCTCTGATGTCAGGCTGGAGTTCTGGAGCTGCACACACAGACACTGAAGGGAGAAACATCAGGTGTGACAGCCTGCACTGGGATGTACCTATACTATCATTATTTTATCCCTCACCATTTACCCTCTTGAAGTTGTATTTGGAGTGATTTGTGCATATGTGAGTAATCTTTAATCACTTATTTTCACGATGCCATATTGCTAATCAACTCCCATTTTCACCATTCCCGGCATGCACCCTCTGCTCTATACTTACTTCATTCTCCAATTTTATTTTCCTAATCTGTGATACACATAGGATTCAGCAGCTTCACGTAGTCATTTTGATTTAAATGAAAAAAAAACCCAAACAAACAAAACTCCACTACTTGCTAGTGTGATGTGCAGTTTTCCATCGGGGATGCTGACTCTTTGTTCTGAAGTCAACAGACGTATTTCTTTTATTAAGTCATTTCAGATAAACTTTGCAATTTAAAATGTCCAAATTATAACATAATGATCCACAGATGTCATAGATTATATCTATATAACAGACACAAGAACACTATGTCTTTTTTTTAACACTGCAGTGGTGTTCACGCAGGGCTGGGCAATAAGGAGATACAAATCTTATTATGATCTCATCCCTGTGATGAGCTGCTATTTTGGTAAAAATTGCCTCATTATGATTCCCTGTTTTTTCTGTTTAATGCAGTTCTACAGAGACTGTTCACCACCCACTCCTCCTATTGGTCAACCTCTGTTATGCTCTGAGTCAGTAACAGCTGAATATAACCAATCATAGTGAAGAGTGAAATTTTACCTCTAAGAAAACATGACTCCTGATAAAATTGAAATCATGATTTGGCTCTTAGAAAGTTGTGGTACAAATTTTTTTGGGATATCGCTCACCCATATGTGCAGGTCAGAATTATCTGTGCTCAACATGATAATATTGAAATAGTTGTGGTTCCCCTTGGGGATGAAAAAAGTAATTCTGATTCTGACTGAATATATGCCAAATTAGAATATTGAGTGTTTTTGTGGGAACTAAAATCTGTACATTTTATGGAGACTTGGCTGTCCATTTTATGGAGACAACAATCAGGCTCTATGATGTAAATCCTTTATTTATTCTATAATAGATGAAAAACATGTTTCAAAGCTTAGATACGAGTTAAAATAGGTTAAGAATTTGATTAAGTTTGTCTGATTTTTGTGTCTGTCCTTTGAAAATACCAGAATTTGTGCATTATTCAATGTTTTGTCCTTCCAGTTACATTCACTTCAAATTATAAATCAGATGTTACGTCCTCATTAAGTTACTCTTAGTAGAAGTAGTTTTCCCAAATACTTTTTTACTTGAGTCATTTCTTGGACCACTACTTTGTACCTTTACTTCAGTAACATTATTTTTAAGTAATGTTACTGTTACTTGAGTACAATTCTTACTACTCTACTCACTGTTGTTACCTGGAGTATCTGAATAAGAGTCTGCAAAAGTGTATGGCAAATATATTGAGCTGCTTCATAGTTTATATATCTAATTCCTGGCTCTGTCCATGAGAGATTAGTGTCTTCTCTGCCAAAAAACTCACTTGCACAGGCGTAATTGCACCATCAACTGGTTGGACACAACTTTTGGACATAACAGAGAGTAGAATATGAGCACAGCACCATCGAAGGTCAGACTCTGTCATAGCGTGTGTGTGTGTGTGTGTGTGTGTGTGCGTGTGTATGCGATGTGTGCATGACTTCTGACCTTCACAGCGCCTGCTCTCTGTGCTCCATGTCTGCTCCTCTGTGCACGTGGTCACAGCCCCACCATGGAGGTGATAGCCGTGTATGCAGGAGAATTCCATCTTGTCCCCGACCAGGTACATGTCCTTGGGGCTCTGAGGAGACAGACAGAGATCAGACCATAACACTCTAGAGCTTCAGATCAATGGTACATTAACAGACTATTTACACAGAAGTGTTAATAGTTTCAATGGATTTTTATTAGCTCAGTTGAAGAACTGACAATGCAGTTAAAATATCTTGATATTCCATGGCATCCTGGGGATACCAGTAAATCAATATTTAGTAGTCAGGAAATATCAGTCCCTGGTGTCTTATAATAAATAACACCCCTAAATATCAACTCTAAAGAGTTCAAAAAACAGATACTTTTGTCGTAATTTTTAGCTTCATAAAGATGCCCTTGCCAGTCCAATTGCACATTTGATAAATTTAACTATTAAACAGGACATATTGTCAACAACATGGAAAATGGACAGGATTACACGTTTAAGGTGGGAGATAATGCAAATAATGACAAAAATAGCAGAAAAATGGGTTGCCACAGAGCTAAATGAACACCTAAACAAAGGCCAAACTCCTCTCCACCCAAAGCCCTTCTGTTTTAGGAAAAAACACTACACACTGATACACAGTGATATAGCCACCTGTCACTTTGTAAATATGAAACACCTCCTGGACCAGGTTGGCTTTGTGGGTGCTATGCTACTCAACCATGAGCTACAATGTTACAGAGACAGTTTATGAGTGTTGTACTGTATGACTGACCCGCACAAAGCCATTGGTGAGAGGGGGAGGAGGGGGGCACATCTTTGGAGGGGGCACCGACAGACCCAAACACTGGGGCTCCATCAGCCTGCAACACACAACATTAGCCACATGAGGAAAAGAAGGAGGGTCACACTTATTTATGCAGAATTACAGACAAAAAATGTATGGTATTATAAATGTATACTGACTTGAGGTACTCCATGTCTGGGTCCTCACATGGACCTTGCTCCACACTGGCCCCGATGCACTGGATTCCTCCTCCTCTGGGGGCGGGATTACTGCAGCTCCGAGTGCGTGACCTCTGACCTCCAGAGCACGGACTCCATGTGGACCAGCAGCTCCAGCCCCCATGCACCACTCCTGAGAAGAACACATGTAAAGGAACAGTCACACACATTTAGACAAGGTAAACGCTGGTTTATAGATGCTGTGTGGGCTGCTGAGCTACGGGTTTATGCAATTTTGAAAACAAATGAATGTGTTCCTGTATTGAACATTCAAATCTGTAGCTTTAATCTACAGGTAAAACTGTGTTTAATAATGTTAAATCTGCTTTAGTCACTACTGGTTTAAATCTGATTTATTAATCCTAGCAGGGTCATGGTATAGATCTGATTTAGTTCTGGCAAAGTATACCATGGTTTATTCTCTGCTCTGTTCTCTGGGAAGTCCTGGTTTATGCATAAACCCTGGCTCTGTACTGGTTTAGTTTCTAGTTTACCCCTGGTATAGATCTGTTATTGCTCTTCTCTTGTATGCTATTATTTGTACAGTGAACACTGAATGCTTGTGGATAATCAGAGCCATGAGCAGCGTGTCTTACCAGGCTGCTCTCCTATGACAGCTCCCCTCTCACAAGCGGGCCCAGACGTCCCAGGTCTGCACATACAGGTGCACTGGGTCCCTGTCACGAGAGGAGCCCCGTTGTTGTGACAGGGCCTACAGTGACAGGGGTCCTGCTCAGAGAGGAACTGCTCCAGCGCCTGCCGGAGGTAGAGCTTCTTCAACCCAGAGCATGGCACCTCCTTCACCAACTCGTACAGGGGCCGCAGCTGCACAGGAGGCAGAGTCAGAATGTAACCCATAGCAACAACACTGAGGGTAGAGGTTGTATTGCAGAACTCTGTATTTTATTGCTGTTATCATAAACTGCATTAGAAGTGCAATTAAACGAAGTACAACAGTAGAGCCACTAAAGTGCCTAACATGACCAGATGAATCGGATCAAAAAACCCTATAATTCTAATCAAGAGCTTCAAACCTCACTGGTACGGTAAGGCTCGGCCACCAGTGGGCCAGAGACTGGAGCCATCACCAAGCAGCATAGAGGTTTGAGTGGAAGCCAGAGGCAAAGTGCCCAAACAGCTTGTTTTAGTGAAAATACGGAGTGTTTAGTTTGTGAAAACCATGCAGAGGGAAACACTTTGTGCATTTGTGGACAGGGAAAGTGTCTCTTTTATCTTAAATGGATGTAACCAAAATTTCTTAACTTTTTCCACTGTTGTGACCCTTTGACCCAGTGACGTGCAGTCAGGTGAGGCAGTGCCTCACCTGTCATCACAGAGAAAAAATAAATGAAATAGTTATATTTATCCATTGATTTGTACTATAAAGTTATTTTCTATTTAACTTTGCAATTTTATTCTTTTTTTTTACTCAAAATCGCTGAATTTTTACGTTTAAAGCTGTGAGGCACAGGCTGTTCGTGCCTCACCCCGGACTGACTGCGCTGTAGCTAAGCTGCTGCTTTAACCCTTTAAGGGCTGAACATATTATAGCGGCTGTGAATAGGCGCCGGGTGAGGCACGCAGTTACCCTGCCTCATGTTAGGGGGTGCTCGTGAGCCCTGGGATTCTTGTAACTCCCACAGAATAGGGGCCGCAAACTACAATTTAGAGTTAGCAAGTCAACTTTAGCAATTCACTTTTTTCTTCGTGTCTGGCCCTACTTTTTAAATGGAGGAAGATTACATATTAAAGCTCAAGCAGTTTTCTAAACTTGACTTTGGATCAAAGCAGGAGGTTATAATTAAAGGAAGACCAACGCTAAAGGAGCTAAATGGTTCGCTCTTTTCAAACAGAGGTGGTAAGATGGTAAGAAATTTAATGACTTCAATCCACTGAAAATTGGGGAACCAGAATAAGGATAAAAACAATACAAAATCAGTTGCTGTTTATTTCATACTATTAGATCAGTGGTTCTTAGCCTGGGTTCGGTCGAACCCTCGGGGTTCGGTGAGTCAGTCTCAGGGGTTCAGTGGAGGTCAAGACACACACTCGACTCATATGATTTGTGATGAGACGCTTGTCCATCACTGGCTGCAGGTGATCACGCTGCTTGGCCAGTCTGTGCTGCACAGAATCTAGTGACTCAGTATCAACTTGTGACTGTCGTGATGGTTTGTGATTTCTTTCTTAACTCTATAGCATCAGATTCTGTCACCGCCAATAGACTCGCGGACTGTGAGCGTCTCCAGACGCCGTGTCCCAGTTCGACAAAAATGCACCTTCGATGTGTCTATCGAAGTACCCGCCCGACTTAAACGCGCCGTTAAAACGGTGCCTTTAAGTCATGCGGGTACTTCGACCCGCAATTTGAGCAGTACATCGAAGGGGCATTTGTCGAATTGACACCGTGTCTCAATTCGCCAAATGCACCGCTCAATGTGCTGTTCGCATGACATGAGACACGGAACGGACTTTGCTGTGAAAATAACATGAGAGTGGCACAAAGGTGAAGCCGCATTCCTGAACTGGTCTCTCAAAGGCAACAGCAGAAGTCACTGATTTGCAGTAAATATTCATTATTATTGTACCTGATGGAAATTAGGTGATGGGTGTGTGTTAAAATGTTACAAATAATAAAGGGCATGAATACAATAAGTTCATTATTGGTATACATAAGATTAAAAATTAAAATCATTTCAGTGTGGTAGTATTAAAAAAAGGCCATGTCTTTGTGAAAAGGTATGTATGTGATTTGTTGTGAGTTTATGCATTGTATTGGTTTTGTTCTTTGAACAGTGAAGTTAATGCGCGGTTCATTTTGTGCACCAGTAAAACTCACCTATGTCTTGAATTTGAAAAAAATCGTATTTTATTTTTCAATAAAGAAGGGTTCGATGACTGTGCAGATGAAACTGGTGGGGTTCAGTACCTCCAACAAGGTTAAGAACCACTGTATTGGAGCTTTTTTATTCTGGCCCCAAGTCACTAGGAGAGAAACTGACCTGGGGCCAAATGTACCGACACCTGGTTTATATGTTTGTAAATCTGATTGTGACAACATCGGTGCCTCACCAGTCATGAACCTGCTTTGACCAATCAGCCTGGAGTATTCATTATAACATCCTGATAGGTCCTGATCGCTTTCAGCAAGAGCTGTTCCAGATTGGTAAATGTGTAGCACTCAATTCAGAGTGACACACATGACAATCTGGTGTGAGCCACTGCTTATAGTGCTTTCTGGAAATTAAAAGGCTTAAAAGGTCTTTTGATCGGGCTATGGGAGTATGTTGAATCACGATTTAAGCATTTAAAATGTTGAATGATCAGTGTAGGAGCCATATGTGTTACCATGGTGATACGTGAGGGGCGGGGTTCACGTGGGCAAGGGTGACGCACGGGGAGGTACAAAGGCACCGGGTTTCCTCTTGTCTACAGGTGGAGAGGGGAGACGCCGGGTAGCCGTATTTTCGTTGACCGCTTTATTTTCCGCTTTATTTTCACCGCATTTATTTTCTTTCTAGTTACCTACAACTTACCATCTTTGTATGGGTAACCTGTTCAACTTTCATTTCAATCACTTTATTAAAACCACCAAAATGCCATACCACGAGTCATTCCATTCATTCAAACGTCAGGACGAGGTACTGGACCCGGACTCCTCTCAAGCGACATAGTCTTAAGGTCGCTACAATCAGTTTAGGCCTTTTTAATGGGTTTAAATCATTTGTTGTCAAAGTTGGTCTCATCTGTTTGTCAACCTTATTATAACAAATATAATATAAACTGCCTGTATATATTTATATATATATATACAGCTTCAATTCTTCACTGCACCTCACTCAATCATAGAAGAAGTAACTACTATCACTGACTGTGTGGTGCCGTACCTTGGGCTCGATGAGCTCAGGGAAGTCTTGTACAGAAGCTGCCCAGTTGTCGTAATGCTCTCCGTTCTGCTCAGGTTTCTCCAGATCCAAAACTGACAGGGCTGCGATCAGGGACACGTCTCCCCCAACTATATTCACCTTGATGGGCATGCTGCTCCGCTGGAACCCTGCACATAAGCACCCACACAAAATGTTATACCAGCTGCCAGTCAAATAGAACTGACAATGTACAAATGTCTGAAACATGTTTGTTGTTTCACTTATAGTAGATATAAGCAATAAACTTTGTCAACACATGTGTATTTGTGGCACGTATTAGTAACAGTAAATTAGTAATACAGAATATGTTAAAATTAGAGATAGACCAATACATCCCCTGGCTCATGTATATATTTGCACATTTCTTTGACTCAAGGCCACTTACCTCATTCTGACTCAGTTGTACCATAAAAACTTCCACAGCAGTATTAAAACACATTTGTGGGTGAATTTGTAATAAAGTGAAATATATCAAAATGAGCACTATATTGGTCCAAATAGATGGACAGAGCTTATCGGCAATCAGATTCTAAACAATCAGAATTGGTATTGGCAACAGCCAAGAAAAAAAAGTCAATCCCTTGTTGAAATTATGGTAGTAGTTTTGATTTGTCTTTTCTTGTGGGACTACGCTGTCTCAGGACCAGCCACCGAGTATGGAAACTTGAGGTGATTTTTCTTCTAAACTAGTTATTGGTACTAAATATTGACTATACCAGTTAATATAGTTGAGGAGACTTCCTACAATATGCTACCATAGCAGGGCTTCGCTTCCTATAACCTTACCTGTATTTCACTAATGACCACTTGGACCTGACATGAGGGCAACCGGCCTGTCTGACCCACTCAGAGACATAGAGTCCACTCACCGTCTTTGGAGGCCAGCGCCTGTGTGAGCCGCTCACATGTCACTGTCACCTTCTTCCTGAACAGGCGCCGCTTTACTTTTCTCCAACACCTCTGGTACTCGATATCTGTGGTACCTGCCAAACAGATGAGGAACAGCACAGCAAAGTTACACTCAAAGCAAGTATTTACAGTAGTAAGAGAGCTAATATGTATGAGCCACCACTAAGCAAGACTTAGGATTGTTCACTAGAGGGAGATTGAAATCTTTGTTTTATTGCTGTTTTTTGTGTGCTTTCTTAGGTAAAGGGGGACACAAACATGAGCTGAGCCTGGTCTGGAATGGTGCTGACAGAACTAAGTCTGAATTCCCATAGCGAACTATATACTAGACAATAGCCCTGGATTTTCTGACCACATTTTAAAGCTACGATTAAAACAAGAATCATCACCACGGCAGATATATCTATAAAGCACTAAATACAAGAGAAAAAACATGATTTCTGTAGTATCTACAACTGTTTGCTTGCTTATTAAAAAAAATGGAGATAAACACTAAAACTTTTGCACTACTAAACTGTGTATATGCTGTTTTACTAGCATTGTCGTGTTCCAAGTCATTTTTGACAACTTTATTGCAAACTAGGTAAATTTGCAGTTTTCTGGTCAAAAATGGCAAAATCTTAGTCTGTGCTGTCTTTCAGTGGCTCCTGCAATTTCCGGTAGTTGGTGACATCACCGAGGACAGCCCTGATTACAGCCAGGCTGCAGTGATGGAGTTTGAAGTGTGGATACCTGTTAGACCATCACACTTGTACATCTAGACCCGCCCCTCCTCCTTTCCTCACTCTCCCCTTTAGTCCTCCAGGTACAGCCCAGTTTAGCAGTTCTATTTGAAATATGATTATGGGTTAGGTATTTAGTTGCACTTTAAACAGAATGCTTTTGTTGTCTTGGCTCTCAGGATTTTCATCCATGTCTGGCACAGTGTTGCTCACTTGTAGACTCCATGGCGTGTCGGTCAAGTTGCAGCAAAGCGCTGTACTGCCCCCCTAGAGACCCCTCAGACAGGTAGTGTGTCCCGTAGGTGTGCAGGACTTGGCTGTAGGCTGTGTAATCGTAGATGAGAGGGAGGGAGACCAGAGCACGCCAAAACCCCTCAGACAGAGTGAGGTATGCAGGGGCTGAATTTGTAAAATGTCCCAGCACCACGCTGTTCTTCAGGATGATCAGCCTGTAGGCCTGTGCACAGTAACATTTAACAGAGCTGATTGTAAAGGTGTGATTATTGGCTGCTGTAGCTGAGAGTATAGCTGAATTGTATGGGAAAAACATTATTGTAATTTTTCTTACAAGCACTGCGATTGTGATTAGATTTGCGATTTATGTTCAAATAGTAGGACTCTGTTCAAAGTTCATTCAGTTCAGGTCCAGTAGAATTGACTCAGATAGGTCTATGAACTGATAAACTAATACAAAAAACACATTTCAAATTGTTTGTACAGATCTAAACTACAGGGTTAGCAAGTTTTTTATGCAAAACACAACTTTTTATGAGATTTTGTTGTTTGTGGAGGAAATCATGGTTAAAAAATTGCAGCCTTTGTGAGTTGCTAATTGCATCCATTCAAATTTAGATTTGACTGCGTTTAATCTTACAGCTGGTAGTCACATGATAAGGGTTTTGTGATGTCATATTTAATGTGGTGAGTTGTGTATGTGAGGAGACTATCCTGGGACAAGGCACCAGTTCACAAGAAGGTCTACAATCAGATATGAACCAGGTGTGTAAGCAGGACTACAGGCAGATATGTAACAGGTGTCTAGGCAGGACTAAAGTTAGATATGAACCAGGTGTCTAAGAAGGAAGGAAGAAGTGAGTCTAAGCAGTTCCTCATGCTGGTACCTTGCTTTCGGACAGCTCGTGGTGGAAGGTCTGTTTGTAGTTGGTGAACAGAGCGTTGGTCTGGACGTGCTTCATGTAGGACCAGGACGACTCGTAGGACTCATCGCTCTCTTCATTGTTTACTGCCACCTGGACACATATATTCATACATCGACACATCAAAATAATTCAACAAAACGAGAGCCTAAGCCTGGAATTCTACCCACGTCACCATAAGAACATTGATTAAGTAATGTTAGAACTAGGATAATATGCTAGTCTTCATGGAACAGTAGTTACACAGAATGGCTTCGATAAGATGTCGGGAAACGATAGCTTTTTCTCTGTTTTCAGTGTAAATTTATTATTATTATTAATAATAGACTAATAAGTAAAAATACATATAATCACTACTACAAACTTTACACCTAACTTTATGACATGTATCAAAGCTCAGAAAAGTGCATAATATGTATGAGGATGCAGATGGAGGTGTGGTTTGACCCCTCACCTGCAGATTGTAGTTGAGCACATTGTGAGGCAGTCTATAGTGTGTACCTCCCTGTGCACTGTACACTTTTCTGCACTGTCCTCCGAAGCTCTGCGTGTTTATCACAGAGGCCTTCAGCTCTCCGGTCAGGGAGTTGTACCTACCATAAAACACAGGACGTGAGGGCAAAATCAGCAGGGTTAGGGGGTGCAGGATATATAGAATTACTCAAACATGAATCAGTCTAACTACAACTTTGTGTAAGCTAATAATGAGGGAAAGGAGAGTTAGTAGCTCTCAAAGTTAATTTAGGCTGATAATTCTCCTTGTCGCTCATCTGTCTCTCACTCAGACCAGACAGAGGCTGAGGAGCGGCTGGGTAAAGTGTGTTTGAACATAGAGCCCTGACCCTCTGCCGGTGAGATCCGAGTTGGGTGGGGTTTGCTGGGTGTCACAGGAGTAGTAGCTGTTCTCACAGCGACCCTCGTCCAGCCCGTCCTCACAGTCCTGGTCTCCGTTACACAGCAGGGCGGCGCTAATGCACTGGCCTAAAATACAAAAAAAAAAAATCATTGAGTTAAAATTAATGGTGGCGTTTCAGTGTGTGTGCAGTAGCTCTGTCACTACCTGAGGAGCAGCGGAAACGCCCTCCACATCCATCTTGTAGGGGGCATTGTTTGTGCGAAGAGCAGGGCTGGACATCGAAAGATGCCCCAGAGCACAGAGTACCTCCAAACTGAGCAAACACCTGGATGTGACGGATACGCACCTGCACCACACAAATACGGTAGTATATAAGGGTTTTCCACAACTTACCAGAATAATTTATCAGCCCCACATAACAGATCATATAATAAATCATGACTCTAAATGCCTTTGATTATGATTCTATAGAATACATATGCTAAAACATATGGTATACTGAGACTGCTCTTATCAGCTTGACAAATGACATTCGCCTGAATACAGATGCAGGCAAACTTTCAGTCTTGATCCTGTTAGATCTGAGTGCTGCTTTTGACACTGTGGATCATGGAATCCTCTTACAGAGACTAGAGGACTGGGTGGGCATCTCTGGTACAGCACTAAACTGGTTCAAGTCCTATCTAGAAAACAAGGAGTACTTTGTTGAAATTGGAAAATGTGTTTCACATGTGTTCCTGACCTGTGGTGTGCCCCAGGGGTCAATCCTGGGACCCCTGTTGTTCAATCTCTACATGCTGTCGTTAGGCCAGTTAATACGCAGCCACAACTATGCAGATGACACTCAGATCTATGTCTCACTGGCATTAGGTGAATATGGACCAGTGGATTCACTCAACAGATCAGTGTGTGGATGCAAAACAACTTTCTCCAGCTTAACTCAGACAAGACTGAAGTTATAGTCTTTGGCCCACAGAAACAAAGTGAAAGTGTCAGCAGTCACCTCCAGTCTCTCTCTCTAAAACCTTCAAATCAGGCTATAAATCTAGGTTTAATAATGGACACAGACTTGAACATCCACATCAAATCAATAACATCTGCAGCTTTTTACCATCTAAAAAAACATTGCAAAAAGCAAAGGTATACGTTAAAGCCAGACTTAGAGATACTTGTCCATTTGTCTCGAGTAGGTTAGACTAGTGTAACGGCCTGCTCACTGGCCTCTCCAAACGGGCCTTAAGACAGCTGCAGTACATCCAGAACACTGCTGCTCAGGGCCTAACCAGAACCAAGAAGTATGAGCACATAAGTCCTGTGCTCAGGTCTCTGCACTGGCTTCCTGTAGCTCAAAGAATAGACTTTAAAGCAGCTCTGCTTGTGAACAAGTCTCTTCATGGCCTAGGTCCAAAGAACATCTCTGACATGTTAGTGCCATATGAACCATCTCGCATTCTGAGGACTTCGGGAACTAGCCTCCTGCTGGTGCCCAGAGTCAGGACTAACATGGGGAATCAGCATTTCAGTTTTAAGCAGCTAAAACCTGGAATAGTCTTCATGAAAACGTGAGGCCTCTACTTTGACAATGTTTAAATCCAGGCTAAAAACAGTGTTGTTTAGCTGTACATGTCACTGAAAGGTTTTTATTCTGCTCTCCTTTAATGTTAATTTTATGATGATTATTTGTGATTTTGGTTAATGTTTTGATTGGTTGTATTGTGATTTCAAAGCACTTTGAATTACTTTGTGTACGAATTGTGCTATATAAATAAATTTGCCTTGCCTTGCCTAAAACAGTAAGATACAATACAGGTTTAGACTAAACTCATGCATTAACTCATGTAGTCCAAAGTAAATGAGCCCCAGGTATCAATGCAAGATACATCTCATCTACAGATGAAATGTTTCCAAAACCAAAATCTATTTATTTAATTATGTTCAAGTAATTTCCAGAATTGGCAAGGCAAATTGGCAAAGCACTGGCAAGCAGAATATGCTCAGAAGGCAGTTTAATTTAATTGCTTTAACACAGCCCTCATTGCCACAACTAAAGTGTGTATGGAGCACTGACCTTAGTACTGGAGCAAGGGTCACATTCTGACCATGACCCATAGTTGGACCAGCGGCAGTTAACAGGCTGCTCACCTCTGTAAGTCAAAAGCATTTGGAGATTAGAAAACATAAACAGTATACTGAGCTGCACAAACAAACTGCTACTGTACATGAGTTGCTTGAATTGAAATATAGTCTCGTGTAGTTTTAACTAATTTCAACTGACTGCATAGTTGTCTGAAGATTTTTAACTTGAACTAAGGGAAAATACTGTGAAAGAGCAGAAAATCTGTATTTTATTGTGAATGTTCATATGAATGGAAAATGTGTGTCATACCGAGCAGGTGAGAAAAGGAAGAGCCACACGGACAGGACTGCTGCAGAGTCCAACTGTCAAAGTCATAGGCATAATGCATTAACATAACATTAACATATAAATCATATAAGACCAAACACTGCAGTAGCCTATTCTTAAGTAGTATCTTTCTACAGGGCCTGTTTCTTTGACTTGAGCTGAGGATCTTATTTTTTAGGAAACAAATCAAAATACGAGTATGACTTTAGAAGTTCCATCCTCTTGACCCTAACTGCTGTAAATATTTAAGTAGCATTTAAAAAATGGTTTACTCTGTGGCATCTACTACAATTTAAGCCTATTTTAACTGTTAATCGAGTAATGCCTACTATACTCAGTAAACATAGTCATAAAGCCTTTTTAACAATCCCTAAGTGCCGATGTATAAAAAATACTGGATTTGTTGTGTTCCTACCTTCATCTTGTTTATTCCCACTGTTGTGGGCTTGCTGCATTGCTCTTATAAACCCCAGCTAGGCCAGTATTTCACAAGCACTGTGCCTCAGGACTTTCCTCACCCACATGCAGCCTCTGCGTCAGGGACAGAGCCTCCCATTGTTGCCTCTAGCTCAAACACATCCAGAGCATTGTGCAATAGCAGAGCAGGCTTGGGCCAGCAAGCACTATGACAAACATGGTGTTCTGCTAACACAAGAGGAAAAAAAAACATTTGCATGAATGGAGGCCAACAGTTGGATGATTGAGTAATGTGTGTTTTTTTTCAGATGAGTCACAGCGCGAACAAAACTTTTAGGACTTTTCATTATCAGACATCAAACAAAGAATATGTACTGTATGTCCTGTGTCCAGAGAGGGCAACTGAGAAGCCACAGTCCTATCATCTGTGAAGTTAGACAAGTTAGACATTCCACAACAAGTAAAATGTGTTTTGTGAATCATTTCTCCTATAAGCATTATTATTCATTACTAACCCTCAGCAAAAGTAAATGAGTATGGTAAATGCCATGTTTTGGTCTTTTTGTGATTGCATTCATTTATTTTTCTGCCTGCGAGGCTGTTTTTTTTATATTGAAAAGGTGTATGACATGTTGTGGAGGGAGGACCTTTTAATCAAGCTACATAAACTAGGAGTTGGAGCAAGGACCTTTAACTGGATGAGGTATTTTCTCTTTGGTAGAAAAATCCAGGTTTGAATAAGATCTATATTATCTAGTCAGTATACAGTAGACAATGGTATGCGCCAAGGCAGTGCAATAAGTCCTTTGCTTTTTGTCATCATAATTAATGATGTGTTTTCTGCAGTCCCTGATGGAATTGGCAGGTCCTTATTTGCAGATGATGGAGCTTTATGGACGAGAGGGAGGATCATTGAGCACCTAGTTAATAAGGTCCAGGATGCTATAAATTATGTGGTTGAGTGGGGTTTCAGATTTTCAGTGGAAAAAACTAAACTAGTGTTCTTTACTCTTTCGGAAGGAAAGTAAATGAGACCTTAAAGCCTGCTGTAGTGTTCCCTGCTGTGCCTCCCTGGCTGCTTGTGTCCCCAGCTGTTGTTAAGGGTGCCTCCTAGACCTGAAAAGGGAGCATTGGGGGAAAATAAATTTTGTTGCAGCATTTCATTTCCATATTCAGCAAGAGTACTTTGACTTTACTGATATATTCACAGATGAAAAAAAAAAAAACAGACACAGATATCACAGGTTTTTGAAATTGCAGTCCCCACTAGGAACACAGGCATAAACAGGCATACTTCAGATGGGGTTGGCGTGTACACTGTGGAGATGGTGGCTATATTGGTGGCACTTCAGTGGGCAGAGGTTGGTAAGGTGAGTCAGGGGCTAGCGTGCTCTGCCTCTGCCTCAGCTCTTGCTAGCATATGTTTATGTCTGTTACTAGAATACATCGGCAGGGTAGCTGTGTTCATTTTCTGCGGGTGCCAGCTCGTACTGGAATTAGTGGTAATGAAAAGGTGGGCAAACTGCCCAAAGGAGCCCTAAACAAAAGCAATATTGAAATGAAAATTAAGAGCAGCAAAGCTGAGGCCAAAGCTGTAGGTTGGAGTCAGGTTGTTAAGGAGTGGCAAAGACAATGGGAGGCAGGAACCAATGGATGGCATCTGCATCACGTTAGGAAGTAAGTGAAAGGATTCACGGGTCACAGGAGGGATGAAGTTGTAATAATTAGGCTGTGTCATTGTGTACTGAACAGTACACTATGCCTGATAGGGAAGCATGGGACGGGTCTGTGTGTTCACTTTAAGGAAGATCCTGGGTTGTGGTAGTAGAGGTCAAATGGGGAAACTTGTAGGCTTTTTAAAGCTGACAGGTGTTTTTCACAGGATATAGGTAGATTTTCTACGTTTTATTTTATTTAATTTTATTATTATTATTATGAGTGCACTATCAGATTGTGAGCCTACCCTTGACCCTTACTCCAGACCAGTAGGTGGCGGTAATGCTCCCTTAAGATGGTTGCGAACCGCCGTAAAACAACACAAATAGGAAGAAGACGTTTTGCAAAATAGATCCGGTCGAGCCAGCACAGACCACACAAATCAGCACTGATCCCCGGCTCTATCTGTCCCTCCTGAAAGAGGCCAACAGCTGCAGCTGCAGCAACAGCTCCCCGGAGACCCCGAACTACAGTCCCGGAGGAGTGCATCTAGACGGCCCTAGTTTGATCCAGCCCGCGGTGCTTAACCGTGTTTTTAACTTCTGTTTTTAAGTAGAGTCTCCATCAGCGGCGCTTTCTCTAGACAAAAGGTGAGTTACTGAAAGAGCTTTGATCACTGCTTTAAAAATCTACAATGTAGTTTAAGTCGCCTCATAACTGTTCGTTCTGAGCATAAACCCACATAAGTCAGTGGGTCAGCAGTTCCTGTTCACACGTGTCAGTTTGTTTACGAACTGTAATACCACACAGAAGAAAGGAGAGATAGAAGTTAAGATGTTGTATTTCATCACACAGAACACTTCTTTGGATTTGTGCACGTTGTTGCCGAAAGGAAAATTCAGTACAAATCTGACCTAGCATTGGAAAAAAAACGAACAAAAAACTTGTATCTCTCGCCTAACAAAGTAAATGGTCAAAACTAGTTAAATGGTAAAAACAAATATCAAAATATTCCTGGTGTATGCTTGACAAACGTTTAAAAATGTGTTCAGTTTGCGTTTTTTATATATTTAACATTTCTCTCTCTCATTTATTTATTTATATTTTATTTATGTGTGTGTGTGTGTGTGTGTGTGTGTGTGTGTATGTGTGTATATATATATATATAGATATATATATATATATATATATATATATATATATATATATATATATATATATATATATATATATATATATATATATATATAAATAAATAAATAAATATATAAATAAATATTCTTTTATTTATTTTTATTTATTTATTTATTTTTTTTTTTTTAAAGATGACAAAGAAAGAAAGCTGTGCCTACCTGACTTTTAAATATGGCTAACATGCTAGCGTAGGCTTTCAGGGGATAGTTACATACAGCCAATAATACGTTAAATCGTTGAAACAGTTTACCACTATAACGTTAGTATGTTAAAATATGAATACACGGCTCTTAATGGCACACGCTTTTTAAATAACCCGTCTGTATTTGAGTTATTTTTAGAGAAACTCTCGCTAGCTGTAGCCATTAGCCTGTTAGCATGACTCAGTGGATTTGCAGAGCGAGTTGGCCCTAGGATTGTTGAGCAGCACAAAGTTGTTTTCATTTTGAGACTATTGTTTCAACAGTTTCAAGTGTACGAACTTTTACCTACTTTATTGTGAATTTTAGTTATTGGTATGACCCTTGTCTTTGGAGTTTGTGGTTTGATTCTCGTTATAAAAATATTTTTCACGTGATTAGCTGGGCTTCCACAGCTGGGTAATTTATACACAACAGTACTAGCCTTTTTCTCCTGGTAGGTAGACTGCTACATGACTGCTTTAAAGTGCCCATATTACATCATTTTCTGATCTGTTACAAAGTTGTTTCTACATCAAAAACATACCTGGAGTGGTGTTTTGTTTCATTCACACATGTGTAATGCACAAATCCTGCATATTTAGGCTGAATTCTTCTCTAACAGAAAACACTCTGTTCCTCCTTATGATTTCATGTGGTCATGCAGGAAGTGCTCCACTGTGTTTTTTAACCCCATACACCTTCACTAGAATAATTTTGCATGATTTAGGCTCAGTAAAAGGCTGTTAACTTAAACAACTACTTCATGACATCACAAGGTGGAACAGAGTATTTTGAACTTTGGAGATTTAGACAGACTAATAATAAAGGATTTCTCATGTGTCTGAAAAAAACCCACAACCATGGGTATGTTTTTGACAAGGTAACAACATTCTAACATGGTTTAAAGGTCACAAGATTCCATTTTGTGCAATGTAGGACCTTTATAATCTGTTCCAGCATATTCTGTTGAGCCAGGGTATCTGTGGTTTAAGTGGCTTTCACAAAACATCTTACACATGCTTGTCTTTGTGAAGAATTATTAAAAAAAAAAAAATGAATACTGTAGTTGAACACACTATTACTACTTGCATTCTAAAGTGTCACCCCTATTATGAATAGTATTGTCATATTTTGTTTATACCAGTTTACACATTATGTTACATTTTCAAACATGTCACTTGCTTTAATTTACTAGTATTGGATCAAAAAAGAAACTTCACAAAAAAAAACAAAAAAAAAACATTTAAGGACTAAAATCTCAGATGAAGTTTTGCGTTGTTTCTATTTGGGTATCGCAAGAGCCATCATCATGATGTATTGTGGACTACCCATTTGTAATGAATGAATTGAATATGATTTTGCTGTAACTATTTACAGTGTGTGTAAACCAGATTTGAGTCATTGGTTTGACTAACGGCCTCCTCAGTGTGTCTGCCCTTTATGTGAAGGCGTCGCTATGGCACAAGAGACCAATCAGAGCCCAGTCCCCATGCTGTGTGCCACTGGCTGCGGTTTCTATGGCAACCCCAGGACCAACGGCATGTGTTCTGTGTGTCACAAGGAGCATCTATCCAGGCAGAACTCCACAGGTATGCTCTGCTCTTGTCTGCCTCCTGTGGACACCCTCCTGCAGTTCCCATCGTCTTGCCCATTAACACTGAAGTCTGTGTGATCCCTCAGTCATCCTGGTCTGATTAATAGTAAAAGCCAAAGTTTAATTTGTCAGCTGTCATTAACACTGAAGTGAATATTTCAAAATCGTTCAAAAGTTATCATTGCACATCTATGTGGTGTCATTTTTGTGATCTTGTTATTAAACAGAACAGATTGCAGATGGTGGAATGGGTGTCAGCTTGTATTAAAAAGTATTCCTCTTGGTTATGTTGTGTGTCTCAGGAGCCAGCTCAGAGATGTCTGCGATGCAGAGGTTAGAGGAGACCCTGAACTCTGCTGCTGCAGCAGCTGTGGCTGCAGCTGAGGAGGCAGCTGAGAGCGCTGCCAAGGCAAATCTCTTCAGGTACATGGGGCATCTGACAACATTTCCATTATAGTGGGCAGTAGTCTATGTGACCCAAAATGTAGAACTAGAACAACAGATTTATTGAACCTTTTCTATACGAGAGTTGAATACTAATGTAGTTAAGGTAATTTTCAAGAAGATAATTTTCAAGTGAGTACATGTCCGAGCACATGTCTAATATTTGCTTGACAGTTTCTTGCCCTACATGCAGCATGGCAGAGTACCATCCAAATTCTCCAGATGTGTTTTGGGGATCTGGAAGATTCAAATAACCTCAAATGAAGTAGTGCAACTACATTGAAGTTAAAGATCCTGTTAAAATGAGACTCTGATTGGATTTACCATTCAAAAATACATAGTGAGCACGTGTGTAGTGACTTCCAGGGTGACTTTGCCCATATCTCATCCACAGTAGCGTGTCAGAGCCCAGCATGGTCACACAGCAGATGACAGAGATGAGCCTACAGTGTGAGGAGTCCAGTGCTTCAGATGTGCTCCTCTCCCCTGGTGAGACGCCGCTTCCCCAAGCTGCTCTAGAGGACCCCACAGCCCCCCCACTCAAACCCAAGAAGAACCGCTGTTTCATGTGCCGCAAAAAGCTGGGCCTGACAGGTATTCACCAGGAAACTGCTAGCACGTGAACATTTGCTTTTTAAATGTTTGCTATTTATAATTTTT
Organism: Periophthalmus modestus; assembly: GCA_019594935.1. Lineage (NCBI taxonomy): Eukaryota > Metazoa > Chordata > Actinopteri > Gobiiformes > Gobiidae > Periophthalmus > Periophthalmus modestus. The sequence goes on along the minus strand of JAIEZT010000054.1, from coordinate 23,042,269 downwards.
ATTATATCATATTTTCCGGACTACAAGCCGCTACTTTTTTCTACGCTTTAACCGCTGCGGCTTATGGTGCAGTGCGGCTTAAACATTTTTTTTTTTTTTCCGTGGTGCCAAAAACATTTTGCCTAGCAACAGTAGACATAAAAGTGAAAAGAGTGGATGTTGCTCCTTACCTGTCTGTCACCCGCTGTCAGTGACTCATTTCTTACAGTGATAAGAAGACAGTGGTCTGGTTTATCTCGGGAGTTACGTTCCATAAATAACCCGTGATAAACAAAATCCTTTTTACAATTATTCAATATGTTTTGCAGCTGCAGGTGTATTTCGCAGTTCCTCTGTCCCCACCTCTTAATCCTGGCACCGCTCCGCTGTAATGTTCTCGGAATGTTCTTTTTCCTGCAGTCACTGATCCACAAACTAAAGCAAACTCCATCCGCATGGTTACAGCCCTTTTTGCTCCTTGTTAAAACTTACTCTACTGAGGTCCTTATGTTGTTTTCCTCCTTCTTTATGTTGTTTCACATGTAAAGTCTCTCGTGGACGCACGTCCAGAGCGTCCACAACGCATGTCGGAGGCATTTGTCCTCAAATACAAAGGTGTCCAACGCGATTGTTTCAGAGTCACGCTGCAGCATCGAATATTTTGGTAAATTTGGCTGAATGCATTCTGTCCTGTACAGGAGACACGGCACCTCCTTTAGCCAACCATACACTGTAAAAAAAAAAAAGCATGCAAAACTGCTCTAGTGGTCCCTCGCAAATGAATGTTTTTGAGCTAATTTTTCATATTACTATGTGGGATACCTGTGGCTTAAAATCCGGTGCGGCTTGTAAAAGTTTTTCTTTCTAAAATTAAAGCATGTGGCTTTTATCAGGTGCGCTCTGTAGTCTGGAAAATGTGGTTATTGTTGTTGTTATTATTTATTAAAGGCCTGTATGCCACTATTTTTTAAATTTTAATATTGTTTCCTCATCACGAGTTGAGTTTTGTTTCATTCACGTTTGACATACAAACTCTGCATATTTTAGGCTGTGTTCTTCTTGTGTTCAGACTGAAAATGCTATTCCACCTTGTGATTTGTGTCATTGCGTCATGAAGTGGTAATAAAGGAAATGCTCCACTGTGTTTTTACATTCCATACATCTTCGCTAGAATCATTTTAGCCCTGGATTTGTCTAACTTTGAAGTTACAGCTATTGTTTTAGTCTCATTGTAACGGCTTCACTCCTCAGTGCACTAGGCAGCCACTTTCTATTGACAATGTCAACTGTACAAAAGGTAAAATATAAATTATTGAAAAATAAAAGCAGCAAATTAAGGTTATTTCAGAGTATTGAAGAGTAAAGCAGTTAAGTTGGACAGTATTTGAGGCTAAAAATAGCTGTTGACTTTAAAACTACTACAAGATAATGTCACAAGGTGGAATAGAGCATTTTGAACTTTGGAGATGCAGAGTAGGGATGGGACGATATACGATAATATCGTAAATCGTGATAGAAACGGTCCGCGATAAATCGTTCATGGCATTTTTTCAAAATCGCGCACAATTATAATAGTCTTTACGGCACCAGACTGCCTCATGTTTCTGGTTTCAATACAACGTTTAGATGCTAGATTTGGTGTTTGCCCACAAGGGGGTGCTCTGTAACAGCAATGCCACAATGTTCTAGTGGCAGAGTCTGGTGGCGAAAAAAAGTTGCGGGTCAGAGGGCAAAACACAAGCAACGAGACAAACATCCTGCACTGTTTGACAAACTTGAGCTGAAAATATCCATCGTAAGTGACATAAACTATTGAATGTAGATTGTGTTGTGTGTAGTTAGCTAAACACCATTTTACAGACACACACACAATATATATTTACCTACAGTCATGTCAACAGCAGAATAACCCACTCTTGCCAATCGAGAACGGCATCCAATCCATCCAAAAATAAGCTCCTCTCCTCCTGAGTCCACAGTCGTCTTCACTCTGACACAAACCACTCTGGGTCAGAGATGCCTCTAGTTTAATTTGTACAAACATCCAGTGTCCTTCATGGTTTACTTCCTTTGTTTTGTCCGTTTCATCATGTTTAGAAGCAAAACAGCACCTAGAATGCGCACGCATTAGGCACGCTCAGTAAGGCGTGTCAGACACGTGCTCCGCAGCTCATTGGCCGTAAGGAGAAAACGTCACTAAACGTGTGTGATGTGATTGGTTGATTCTACACGGGGGGGAGTGGGGCATAAACTTTCAGTCACATGTAGCACTGATTCGCTATTTGCGGCTCCAGTGACCCACAACCTTCACCTTATTGGACAACACTGGTGTCAATCAGAAGCTAACGCGTGTGTTTAGCTCTGAGGAAGAAAGGCCGTGTCCCAATTCGTCACATGCACTGTTCCATGTACTGTTCGAGGTGCAGGTCGAAGTACTGCCTGACTTGAATGCGACTTAAGGGCACTTTGGTGAATTTTTGGTGAATTGAGACACGGCCAAAGTCGGCACTGTCTTAAGTTTATTATGCCTGAAATCGACCAAAGAAATGCAAAAAAGTGACGGAGCAGATTTCACATGCAGAATACTTTCCTGCAGCAGATTGGACATGGAGGATCTAACTTATTTTGTGGACATGATTTCTTCAGTGGGTTATATTCTCTGGATCTGTACGGAACGAATGAGAACGACTTTGTAGAATATGTTGACGTTTGACAGAATCAGAGCCTCAAAGGTGAGCGAAGTCCAAATCCGCATTTTTGGGTTTTCTGTAAAAACATCTTTCCTGTCAGTACTGTGGTGATTCCAGGTGAAAATTGTTTGCATATACGAAAAGAGGAGCTGTAGCTTTCATCTGATGTGTAGATTGTTTGCGTGGGTGACATAGAAGTACATGTACATTCCTGTAGAGTTGTAAACTAGGCCCAGGCCGTTGGAACGTTTACAAATTAATAATTTATGGCAATAATATCGTGAATCGATTTATTTTGGTCATGATAATCATGAGTCTAAATTTTATATCGTCCCATCCCTAATGCAGACAGCCTATTAATGCAGGATTACTCAAACGTGTGAATGAAACGAGAAACAACTCCAGGTACTGTATTTTCCGAACTATACATCGCTCCAGAGTATAAGTTGCACTAGTGGAAAAAATGCATAATAATGAAGGAAAAAACATGTATAAGTCGCATTTTTTCTGGAAATTTTAAAAATCTGAGACCAAGAACAGACAGTTTATCTTTTAAAGGCAAGTTACAATAACAATAAAATGGAGAACAACAGGCTGAAGAGCAGTACAACACGCTAATGTAACACATAGACAACAAACTGAATACGTGTCTGGTATGTTAACGCAAGATATTAAAAGTTTACTTGTTTTCTTTTATACATTTCATATTTAATTTCCTTTTATTTATTTTCCCTTCATTTTTAAGACCATAAAGGTGATGTTTTTTCATTTGGAACAATATTGTAGATGTTTAGTTTATCATAAGTCTAGTTAAAGGTCATGAAAACTACTTCCTGTTTTCCATTTCAGCCTTTTACACTAATGCGAAGTCTTACCCGACAGAGCACTAAGAAACAATTGAAAAGTAAAATATAAAGTTTTCGGTTCACCAGTTTGTTTACTAGCCAAAGTGGTATGTATATTTTCCATGCTTTCATATGCAATTTTGTGTGTGTATGTAATATGAGCCAGAGCTTTTTGTTATATTTTATTTCTTTGCCCGTTCTACAGTGTGAACTGTGATGAAGTGAGACCACAGTAAACATCAGTGGACAAAAAGTTAAATCTTGTGTGTCTTTATCGATATTATTAAAATCGTGTTTGTGGACAAGGTGGCATATGTTATGTTAGCGTAGAAGCAGAGAAACGAAAATGTCAGAAAAAATGTTCAACCGCAAAATACTTCTTGCATAAACATAAACCATGTTGTTTTTTTTTTGGGACATGTATAAGGTTGAAGCCTTTTTTTTTTCTATCGTATCGTATCGTTTACAGTAGTGTCGTTGTACTGCTCTTCAGCCTGTTCGAGGTACGTGTCGTATTATTATAGCCCTAGTACATATCGCCTTTAAATTAACATAGAATGTCTGTTTCTTTGTCTCGGTTGTTTTGTAAAATAAAGATAAAAATAAATTCCCCAAAAATGCACCTGTTTTTTTTTTTTCTTCATTATTACGCATTTTAAGTCACTGGCACGACTTGTACTCCGGAGTGACGTGTAGTCTGAAAAATATGGTGTTACTTTATATCAGATTTTAGCTGAAAAACTTTCTCAATTTTTCTATTGGAATGAATAGGATTCCTGCTTTAACCGGAAGTGCTGCCACAAAGAAAGCGTGATTTAGTAGCATTTACAAGCAAAACTGGGCGGGATGGAATAAGGTCAACAGAACAGCAGCAGTAGGAGTGGCAGAGAGGTAGATATAAGTGTAATATACATATACATGTTGCCTCTGCATATGGGGATTTACACTGCAAAACTGCTGTTTTAAATAGTTTTGTTAAAAGCATAATGAAAATGACTTCATTTTTATCAACACAAAAATACTGTCACAACACAATTTATAAAACCTTATACTATTGTACATTAAAATTGGATTGATGTATTGGTCACATGATTTTTAATTCAATCAAAAATCTCATGTCTTGAACCCTACCTCATGCCTCATCCTACCCCTAGTCTCTTGTATACTACTCTATTGTGTGGCCACATAGACCACAGGCTTATGATCTGATGCTACACATGCCTCCTTCTGTGTCCAGGGTTCGACTGTCGCTGTGGGCATCAGTTCTGTGGACTGCACCGGTACTCGGATAAACACCACTGCCCATACGACTACAGAACAGAGGCGGCTGAGAAGATCCGCAAAGAGAACCCTGTGGTGGTGGCAGACAAAATCCAGAGAATATGAACTCTACCCCTCTGCTCTTGATCACTCTTTATCCTTACACAGAATCATTTGGAGGCACGGTTATTGTTTAATTTGACTCACTTTTAGGTAGATCTGTGGTTTATTTTTTATGTGTGGTTTTATAGTAAATTCAGGGGCCCAGTAGACTGGGCACTTTAAGCAAGGTATTGAGAAAACCCCATTTGTAATCATTGCCTATTGTAAGTTGGCCTCAAAACAGTCTGGGACAATTTTTGAATGAGGCTCTCTTTTTGTCTGTTGCAAATGTTTGTATTAATTCCTATTACCATGTGGTGCTGTTACCACTTGCTCTCTGCTGGCTACAGAAGCAAAATGGACTTGCATCCTCCTCCGCTCCTATGTGGCCTGCTCATTTCCTGGAGCTGTACACACGGATCACCACAAGCACGCTTTAGTTGGACCACAATTGATACACATCCCACTGGGTTTTCACTGTTTAAACTTTCAAGAGCTAGCATTATTTCAAACGGAGTGAAGAATCTTAATATCTGGATGTCATTGTTTTGCTCTCATTTTAAGTTACCGTTAAGCAGAAGTTAAAATTTTGTTTAATATTTAAAGTTGTACTGTGTAACTTTGTTGCCAATGGAGATCAGTTTAACATCAGAAACAGTTAAATATAATAGGTCTGGGGCTCATTAGTTATCACATAGCTGATTTGCCCTAAGCAAGCTTTCAAACGTGTGTGTGTGTAAGTGTGTGTGTGTGTGTGTGTGTGTGTGTGTGTAAGTGTAAATGTAATTTTCTTTTTTTCTCCCGGGAAGTCTAAGAGAAAAATGATAAACTAAGGTTTGGGTGGTCACTGTTGAGCCCCATGTATATTAATGCCATACAGTGGATTTCTGGAAAAGCAGTAACAAGGTGCGGTGTTCTCTCCACTAGTAAGGTTACATAGGGCATCTTTAACAACTCCTGCATTAGGGTGCACAACTCGCTTTGCTCGACTTAAGAACAGTTTATTGTATTAAAAATGTACGTAGTATAATTGGGTACATGTTTCAGTTTCTCACTAATGTTGGTCTATTCTTTTCAGTGTCCAGTTGCACTGACATTACAGATGAACCCCATGTATGTATTGTTAGTTGAATAGCGTTTGTAGAGGAATATGTTGCTGATAGATACATGTGGTTAATACCTTGTTGCATGACAGGAGGTGACTGGTTGTTTGGATATGTACACTGCCTTTAGTTTTTTTTTTTTTTTTTCCTTTTAGTTTGTATTAATTTTATTTATAAAAGTCTTGCAATTTTCCATTAAAAATAAACTAACTTGTCAATAAATTATGTTCCATGCTTTTCACATGATGCGCTTCATTCATTTTGTTTTTGAAAATGTTATTGTTCTAGATCCAGTGAGCTAATGTGAGATTATTAATGTTTTGACACCTGTAGAGCACTGCACCGAAATGTGTTTTTGTCCTATCAATGATAGCGTAATTGATTTTAAGACACTTTGTCTTAAACTTCTCCCTGAGGACTACAACATTTGGCCTCAAGTCCCACTCCTGGCAATGTGTATTAGGGCCACAAATGTGTGAGGGCAGGTCAATGACTCGTCCGCGTCGCATTAGTGCCAGAGCTCTAATTGTACAATTTTGAGGAAAATGGCAAAAAATTAAGCAGTAAACAATAATGTACGTGGTATCAAAAATTTCAGTAAGCTCTAACTTACGCGAGAAAAAATATAAAAAGACGGCTGAGTAGTGCCACCACAACATTTTTTTTTACGTTTTTTTACATTGTGCCAATGGGAGCCAAGCCCAGAAAAATGTCATTGTAGATAAAGGAAGCTTAGCATCAAAAATTGGTCATGTCAGGACATGTAAAAAATGATATGGCCCGGCCCTAAACCCTACAGGAAGTGGGCCAAAAAGAAACAAAACCCATGTGCAATAAAAGGTTATTCATTACGTTTTACAAAACAAATTTTGGGTCATGGTGACTTTTTCAACAAAATGTCAATTTTTTGAAAAATTAAAAAATGGTGTCTTTCATAAACATTGTCAGATTTGAATGGACTGAAGTGCGCGTGCACATTTCTGAGCTGGACGTAATGACATGCAAAATACAGCTCTACCATTTAAGACAACTTTGTAGCGCTCCCTTCAAATTTCATTTTTAAAAATCATAAAAGCCAATCTATTTGCTGTGGATATGTGAAAAAATTAGAGGTGCTCTTCATAATAAGGAACAATGTCACAAAGTCCCATAATTCTAACTCTTATCATTTAGGTGTAAAAAATGTAAGAAATAAAAAGATTATTATTATTACGCCCGTGCCTGGGACTAACACTGATGTGAGGGCAGTCATTTTGAAAGCATAAAAATGTCTAACTTTTGCAAACATCGTTGGATTCAGACAAACCTAATGTAGCATCTTTGTATTTTCATGAGGTGGAGAAATGAAGTGTGGAATATAATTCTATAATAATAGAATGGCTCCCCAGCGACCCCTACAATGTTATAATGGGCCAATAAACATTTACCCCCAACATGACACTGGAAATATCACATGTCAAGCTAAGTTTGATATGCAGCTCTGCCACTGTGGCGTGCCCTTCCACGACGGCAAAGAGTGCGAGGGCCTTTTATCACTGCTTGCACTTCTGCCAACTAAATCGCTCCTGAGAGACAGTCAGGTTGTTTTTCAGGGTAAACCTGCTGCTGTTTTTGCACACTGTTTTGTATTGATTTTGTTTTGCATTTGTTTTTGCACTGTTTTGTTGTTTTGCATCCATTTTTGTTTTGTGTTTTGTTCTGCATTGATTTTGTTTTGCATTAATACAGTTTGCAATTATCAGCATGTTTGACCCAACTGGATTGAGTCTAATTAATTATTTTGTTTTGTTTCAGCGACGCTGGGTGCCTTCTGGTGGTTGGACGAGGCCCATTGGTGAGGTTCCCCCACCTTCACATGTGATTTTAGTGCACTGGGATCACGAGTTTAGTTTTATGCACTTTTCAGTTTGCTGTGCCGTTTGCTGTGTCCACTGAGGTGAGTATGTGGCAGCACCCCTGGGCACCCCACTGATAGTCACCACTGGTGGCCCCAGCTAGCTTATTTTGTTTTTGGTCATTTTAAACTGCCTTTAGTTGTCCTGTTTAACTTTATTTTATTTTAGCCATATATTAGAATTTGAATCACCCCCCCAAATCACATGCCAATGTGCCTCGTCCAACCACCAGAAGGCACCCAGCGTCGCTGAAACAAAACAACATTTACTTAAAACTTGACCCAGTTAAGCAACCTGCTGATAAACAGAAATACAAAACAAAGTGCAAAAACGAATGCAAAACAAAATCCAAAATTAATGCAAAACAGCACTGATACAAACAGCAAAACAAAATACAAAAAGAGCAAAACAGCAGCAGGTTTAGCCTGAACAACAACAAAATCTGTTAAAAAGGCCCTCCTCCGCCATATCCTGCTCCCTTGCCACCAACTTACCACCCTTTAAAGCCCAGCCGGAGCCAAACCAGCCCTCTGTCACGAATTTGCCATTGGTTGTACTCCCCCAGACCAACACTGCAGAGCAGGACTACTAATGAAAATAAATTGTGTGTTAATCTAATGATTCAAGTCATATTAAAAGCCCTTTTCCTACCTCACAATACACCAAAGTCCAGGCACAGCAGCAAACTAGCAGCAGCAAAGAGAGTGCCATATGTAGTGATGTTCCCTCTGACACGGAGTTTCGAACCACGCCCCAAAACTCGGCAGGGTTTTTCTCTGAAGCGCTGCTCCGGAGCTTGCTTCAAGTCACGGGACTGATGACGTTTGAACCAATTCACTGCTTCATTCAGACTGAATCAGACTGGTTTGGTTCAATGGGCGATGCTTTGAAAATCTGGCAGGTCTCAGTTGTGTTTAAAATGGCTGAAACAATGCGATGTGTTGCCTATCTGGTCAATACCATTTGGATTGATTTGATTAGCGTTCGTAGTTCGGTTTACTTTCTTATTGCTTTGCAATGAAACCAACCAGGAACCAGGAGAAACTGTTGTTTTTAAATAAAAATGCATAAGCACCCCAGTTCACCTAAGTACCTTAAGCCCATAGACTCACTTCATACTGACCTGAGGACAACATTCCATTCTTCATGTTTTTAACATTGGTGGATGACAATTAAGTGAACCATCTACATATTGGTAGGATGGAGCAAGAAGGAAAAGCAACACATGAACTGAAGTGTGCTTCAGTTTTATTTAGAAATATATAATTTATTGATCCTCAAGAGGGGGGAATTATTGTCTTTATTGGCAAACATACATACAATACAGAGTAAAACTTACCAACGCTGGTAACTTTATAACAAAAGTGCACAAATACATCGAAACTCAATGTACACACTTGCAGGGCCATCAACCTTTTGCATGGCTGCAGTACAATCAGTGCGCCAGCAGAGGACACCCACGTTCATATCAGTGAAGCTTCGAGTAATTAACCAAATTCCAACACAATAGTCCTAAAGGGTTCAAAGCCCCATGAAACTTCATTTGGACATCACTAGCCATGTGGGCAACAGGTGCCTTAAATAGTCCCTAACTAGGAGGGCGGGGTCAAGGGTGGAGCCCACAGGGGTGCTTTCGAGGAGAGCAAGGGCATGCAGACAACCCCACTACACTTGCTAACTCTAAATTGTAGCTTGCCGTCACTATTCTGCCGCCCCTATTCTGCGGGAGTTGCAATAATCCCTGGGCTCACGAGTGCCCTCTACCATGAGGCCAGGCGAGTGCATGCATCACCCGGCGCCTTTTCACAGCTGCTGCAGCAGCTGTCACTGCTGAGCTACAGCGCAGTCAGTCCATGTGAGGCACGAACGACCGGTGCCTCTCCTCACGTCTCTTCAGTGTTTGAACGCTAAACGTAAAAATTCAGCAATTTTGAATGAAAAAATAATAAAAATTGCAAAGTTAAATAGAAAATAACTCTATAGTACAAATCATTGGATAACTATATCCGTTTCATTAATTATTTCTCTGTGATGACAGGAGAGGCACGGCCTCACCTGCCTCACCTGACTGCACATCACTGCTATGACCATACTTGCTAAGTATGGCTATGATGATATCAGACTGTGGAATCTGCTGAGCCTTGCTTCTGGATCGTTTTTGTCCCATTTTCCTTTCTCTAAAAATGTTCAGTGCATTAAATACCAACCTCTATGCATCTGAAGGGTGAATTTATTTACCAGATGTTATTTTCATCTTCTATAGCTCTACCCCTGTACTAATAAACCCACATTCCTGCGAGGTGCATCAAGGACAAAATTTGTAACATCTTCTACCTTGATATACACTATTCGAGGTGCATGAACAGATCAAATGTCATTTGACGTTTTCTACCTTCAGAACCCCAGAATTAAAAAAGTACATTAATCTTGCTCTAACCCTGTATAGATAAATCCTCATTCACGCTCGGTGCATCAAGGACTAAATGTGTTATAATAAATGCCATCTTCTACCTTCAGAATGACAGAATTTAAAAAGTATCGTAAGCCTTAACTCAACCCCAGCCAGTGTGCTCACAACACCAGCTAAATACCAGATTGGAGGTCACACCAGGGCACAGCAAATAGTGGCAGAGCTTTTTGGTTTAAAGCGTTAATATATAATTCCCACTATCTTTTTTTTTTATTTTTTTTTAATCTCTCAAAACAAGACAACTCACCACAATTTGAAGTACATCAAGTTAGTCTTACCACCAGCGTTTTCCAGAGAGACTGATTCAGCCCCTGTATTCAAAGGTATAGATGAGGCAGGAAGGGGCCCTGCTGCTGGATCAATGTTGCAGAAAAAGAACCGGACAAAAAGCTTAGTTTGTGACGCCAGAACTGTTGTGAAATTTTCTAAGAGCAAAAACCTTTAAAATATAAAATAAACAAAGAAGTTGTCTTGAATCAAATAGTGTGGTTTGTTGAAGCAACTGTACACAATTGTCAAGAGCTGCTCTCCCTGACAGAGTGTTGTCTCGCCCTCTGCTGTCAATTTAAAACCCAAGCAGCATATTTATTCCATGAGAACAATCATACCAAAAGAACCAGTTTGGACTAGTCAAAGTAGCACAAGGTCACTGGACATATCTTAACACATAGGATTAAGCCTTTGGGTCAAGAGGCCCTAAAGGACCTCTCTGTAATCACCAAGAACTGACACAAGAGATATAACCATGGGGAAACACAGATGGCATCACTAAAAGGTGGTTGTGACACAGACTGTCTCAACAGTAAAGTCATTAATATTATTACAGATGTATGATGCATCTGTAATAATATTTATGAGGGCTCAAAGATGAGCTGGAGAAGGCCTGGAAGGTGAAGGCATCAGTGTTGCCAGTGGTCACTGGAGCACTCGGGGCAGTGACCCCCAAACTGGAGAAGTGGCTACAGCAGATCCCAGGAAAAACATCAGACATTTCAGTCCAGAAAAGTGAAATACTAAGGACAGCTAAAATACTGCACAGAACCCTCAAGCTCCCAGCCCTCCGGTAGAGGTCCCGACCGTGGGAAAGAGGGGATGAGACCACCTGCAGAGGGTGAGGATGAGACTTTATATATGACTCGGGTTCGAATCCTGCCTAGGGCACAATGAATAATTACCAACAGCCAGGGTCCTTAGGCAAGACCCTTCATGCTACTGCATGAAGGGTCTTGCCTAATGAAGAGTGCGAATGAAACTTACAAGATCCCGGCTCAGATGTTGCCTGGCCAAGTAAGGATCTCCGGACATGGAGACTGGCTCTGGGCGCATGGAATGCCACCTTGGAAAGAGCCTGAACCCCAGTGGCATTTTGTTATTGGACCTCTGTGCTAGCCACTGTTTGTCCATAACAAACACCATGTTCGAGCACAAGGGTGTCCATCAGTGCACCTGCATTACACCTGGCACAACCAAAACAGTCGTGACTTTAGAGACAGCTTTACAACTAACAAAATACTGTGTTTACTTGAACATTCACATGGAATAACACCCTTGAATGCATTTTAAGCAAGAGGGGTCTATGGTGCAGAAAAAATAACACGAATATGGCTGAAGTGGCAGCTTTTATTGAGCAACAACTGGAGACATCTGGTCAGTACCATGGTTATCGATGGATGCACCAAAAATGCTGGTAAACAATATTGTGACAGACAGAGAAACCATATTTGCGTTTATTGAACTGTGAAGGTGTTGATCTGCAGTCAAGAAACAGACTACGAAGACGAATATACCACACAGTTGGGCTCACATTTTGTCTGGCATATAGATGGCTATGACAAGCGCAAGTGCCATTTGGAATAGCAATCAGCGGGTATATAGATGGTTTCTGCAGGAACATCAGTTGGCTTGAAGCCTATAAAACAAACAATGATCCAAAAGTTTTGCTGGGTCTTTGATGGATGCTGTAATCACTTCAAATGGCTGTCCTGCAAGAGTGGGGCTTGATTTAGGAACAGGAAATGGACATATTGCAGAGCTTCAGCACTTTTTGCATCACTCTGGAAATCAAGCTAAAACAGCCCCAGGCCCAGTAACCTTTGGTCCTAGCACAGGAAATCAGTGAATTGAACGATGGTGGCTCACCCTGCCAAGTGAGCGTGTTCTGTACTGGATAGAGCTGCTTTAAAAGCTTAAAGAAGATGAACATTTTTTTGGCAACTTTCTGGATAAATCCTTCATCCAGTTCTGTTTCATGAAAACAATACAGGTGGGCTCTTTTAACTTTTTACACCTTCTGACACAAATATTTCAAAATTGGTCTAGTTTAGTCCTGATGTTGACCTGATTTTAAATGAAATTAATGAATTTAATGAATTGCAAAAGGGTTGGAGCCCACTGAGTTAGGGTAATGACCAATGTACTAAACATGCAATGATTATTTTTATGTTTGTATTCTAGGAAGAACTTAATGAGGTCGGTATGACTTAGTACAAACATTACATCTGTGTAGTAAACAATGCAAGATCACCTTATAGAAGAGCTTCCATATTGTATGCTGTTCCACAAATATATGGTGGGCAGAATTATTTACATCCCATAACCATGGACAAGATCTCACTCTGCCTTGAGGAGTGCAGCTTCAAAGATTTTCCCTGTGATGAAGGTGTGTTTCATATCGGTGTGGACTTGATGTCTGAGCATAAGTTGTCTTTTTCAAATGATATGTATCAAACTATTGATCTGTACAGTGGTTTACGAGAGCTCATCAGTGATGAGTTGCAACAGCAATGAACAAACATATAATTGATTAAACAGATTAATAATAAATAATTAATGCTCATTTATTTATTATTAGTCATGATCTATTTTATCCCCAAATAGTTCTTTTGAGGAATTATAATTGATAAAAGTGGGAATGCAACATTTACAAAATGTAAACCTTATCAATTTTTATTAAATTAATTTGGTATTTTAATAATTTCCTCAATAAACCAGCAGGCATTGTAACCAAACTAGCACTCCGCTCAGACTACAGAAGAGGAACGCTCACGACCAGAGCCCATGAGTTGTCAGAATAGCGCTCACAGCACAAAAGAGTGGTCAGAACAGTGCTCACGGCCCACTGACTTGTTCAAGACGCCAGAAACTTTACTGGAGCTTAATTTATTCATTTATAAAAGTACATAGTTGATAAACACAACAGTCCTCCTCTTGTCTCTTCTGCTCTGTACACTCACTTGCAATGTGCGTATTGGCTACAACCTCAGCACAACCTCCGTGAGTCATTCTGAACAGGAGCGGGACCTGTCCAGGTCTGATAACGCGCCTCTGACAAGTCCATCTGACCATCTAGTGATCACATTATGGCATGTTCCTTTGAGTATTGCTTTTGTTGTACATAAATTGTAGCAGTCTGACTGCAGAATGTGCTGCACAAGATGACTTCTTCAACTGAGTGTGTATTAATTCTACAACCACTGAAAGACAGGCCTTTGTTCAACTATAGTCTCGATGTGCATACATATATACATACAAATGACTTCAATCAATTTGTGTCAGCCAGTCTCTGTGTATCTGTGCGTGTGCATCATTTTGTGTCTCGTGGACATCAACGTTGTCTGTCTGGTCCTCTCCATGTACTACCAGTACTGGGCCATTATGTCCATCAACATCCTCCATGAGAGGGCCCTCAAGGCCTCCACATTCAATAATGTCTCCATGGATCTGCTGCTGCTTGTCCTGTTTCTCAGTCTGTTGCCTGTGGTCTACACCATTATGACCATGCCTCCCTCTTTTCAGGTCAGGCCATAGCAATGAATATAAAGTCAGTTGGATCAAAGTAGATCTGTAGTTTCTTCTGAGTTTGACCCATCCTCCTGGAGGTTAAAACTGTCTCACGTAGTGGGAGACCCCAGTGCAGCATCCGGGGACCTGTCTACTGATTTTAGCTAAGATCTTTGTCAGGACAACCTTGACAGGGACTGTTTGTGTGGGAATGTGTCTGTACTGTAATAGCTCAGATGAAACATTTTCTCAATACCTTAAAGGTTGGTGGTCTGCTACATGCTACATGTACTGCATACTGCTGAGCCGTTTATTCCCTGCGTGAATGTGTGACTGCAAATGATAGTGGTCAGAAAGAGTTTGTACAGCCCTATTTTTGTCATCCAGCGCCTCTGAGATAACTAGCACCAGGGCCTGACAAAGGGGATGGAGGCACTTATTCTAATATTGCATTTCTTTGTGTATAAAACATGTCTTAATGATGGTTCTTTCTGTGGCAGTGGCAAATTGTCTTGTAGTATAACGGTGCTCATGGTGAGAGTATAACCCTGCTCATGGTGAGAGTATAACCCCGCTCATGGTGAGAGTATAACCCTGCTCATGGTGAGAGTATAACCCTGCTCATGGTGAGAGTATAACCCCGCTCATGGTACACCCTGTTCATAGCGCATATATAAGATAAGCCTTTATTAGTCCCACAGTGGGGAAATTCCAGTGGGGAAATTATTCCATAATGGTGCAAGTATAACCCTGGCTACACTAATTAATACCTACAATTGTTTTTGTAAGGTATTAAAACCAAGAGATGTTTTCAAGTCCATAGTCTTCAAACTGTCTTCACTGACAATGGCTATACTGACAATAGCCACACTGCTAATTGTTCAGGTCACTTCCCTCTGTTGTCAGCAGAGGGTGTCAAATATCCAAGCATTCACATTCACAGTGAAAGTTTTGCTACAATCCTATGTTCATTATTCTGGTAAGAATTACTAAAATATAACAAACCTGAATAAAACACATGAATTTAAACTTAACTATTTGTTTAAAAAAAAAAAATTATAAAATAATAATAATAATAATAATAATATAATAATAATAATAATAATAATAATAATAATAATAATAATAATAATAATAATAATAATAATATAATAATTAATTAATAAATCAATCAATCAATCAATCAATTCATATTTGTGTTTCTTGTCATCTACTACCTGAACTCAGTGTCTGAGGCCTACAAGAACTCCAACAGGGAGCTCAAGAAGATGCAGATGGGGAGAAGATACTGGACTCAGGCTTCTTTCATGGAGGGCAGCTTAGACCACAGTCTTACTAATCCATCATTTAAATAACTTCATATATCGTCTAGGGGTAATATAAATATTGAACATTTTTATTGAAACCTTTTTTTTTAAATTGTGTTTTTATTTTGGCAGGGCTGCACAGGCTGATCGTTGTATAACGCAGTCTCTGTGTGCTGGTGAGACACACCTTCTATCTTTTATTGTCCTTTATTGTCTAGAGGAGTCCTATCCTCATGTGTCTCCTCCTCCTAATTAGGCTCGAGATGAGGAGAAGAACTGGAGGAACAACACCAACAGCACCAACCAGGTGCCAGGTCTTATTCTCTAAAAGCACTAGTTTTGATCATCTTGGCCTAACTGTTTGTGGAAAAACAGCTGTCATGGGCTTAGGGGTTTATAAAGTATCCATGGTATGGCATTGAATGAACATGAGACAACATGAACAATGAATATTATGTGCCAGATCACAATTAGAGTCTCCCTTTCTTAAAAATGCACTCATAATAGTACAAAGAACATTGTGCTCCTTTAACACACTGCACCATTCTGTAATAGTACTTTTCATTAGAGTTTTCAATAAACTTTCTTATTTAAACTTTTCCTGTTACCACTCAGCAAAAACAACTCATTTTATTTCAAATTACTGTATATACCCACAAAGTGAAGTAAACATTGTCCATTCAAAGCATTAAAACTTACACACGCCTAGACTACACATCATAAGATTAATGAAAATAGCCTACAAGGCTTATTATAAACATTAGGGGCAGAAAAAAAGCATATGCCTGAGCTTCTGTTTTATAAGTCATAATTAGGCCCGAGCCCCCTACAGGGCGTAGGGCCTATTGCTTCCGCAACGATGAGTGCCTGGGCGAAGCCCAATGTTACGAAATTTGACACAAAATTCCAGTGGGTCATCCCAATCAATAAAGTCAATCAGACCCATATTGTTTTTTGCACCGTGTTGCCATGACGATGCACCAAAATGCCCATCTTATCCTAATGGGAACGCTCCGAAAATTTCCCATTCATGAGAAAAACATTAGTTTCATGGAATTAAGTGAAATTTGGCACAATGACTCATCATGTCATCCTGATCAAAAAAACTCAATCACAAATTTTCCACATTTTTGTACATTTCAAACTCTTATAACGACTTATTACCTTTAAGGAAGACCGTGCAATTTGGCACAGTGATTCTTCATGTCGTCCCCATCAAAAAAGTCCAAGGTGCCAAGTTTGTATTTTGCACGGTGTTGCCATGGCGATGCCTGGAAAAACCCATGTTGGTGCATTTTGTGCATCAGGGCTCCCAATGTCTTTTGCCTTTATTTGGTGACACATGCAGCTCAAAGCCACAATCAAACAGAGGCAAATGATGGATCAGCGCCACCTACAGGGAGTGCCCTTTCGGCCGAGCGCGAATCGCGGCCCGCGAGGGCCGTTCGATGCCGCTTGCGGCTTTAATTATGTTTTCTTCTCCATATAAGGGGGGAAAGCATTTTAAGATATAAAATTATACACACTTTTTGAATGTCCTAGTCACACACACACACACACACACACACACACACACACACACACACACACACACACACACACACACACACAAACACACACAAAAATACACACACACACACACACACACACACACACACAACACACACACACACACAACACACACACACACACACACACACACACACACACACACACACATACACAC
Source organism: Periophthalmus modestus (assembly GCA_019594935.1). Lineage (NCBI taxonomy): Eukaryota > Metazoa > Chordata > Actinopteri > Gobiiformes > Gobiidae > Periophthalmus > Periophthalmus modestus. The sequence continues at coordinate 23,025,112 of JAIEZT010000054.1, read as the reverse complement.
ACACACACACACACACACACACACAACACACACACACAAATACACACACACACACACATACACACACAAATACACACACAAACACACACACACAAATACAAACACACAAATACATGCACACGTACACAAATACATACACACACACACAAATACATAAATACACAAAAATACACACACACACAGATAAATACATACATATACATATATATATATATATATATATATATATATATATATATATATATATATATATATATATATATATATATATATATATATATATATATATATATATATATACACATTCTTCTGCTGGCAGCTAACTCTTGGTGCACAGACTAGCCCACAAACCTCCCATTGACACTGACAGGAGATGTCACCTCCCCTCAATGTGTGAGAATCAAACTCACCTGTCACCTTCAATATTAATCATCAATCAAATACTGATACTTTACAAGCCTTTAATGGACTACTGTACCCACCTCTTTCGTATCTCTTATGGCACATTTAATAAACTGAGACAGGCTGAGCTGGTCCGACTCCTCATAAGTATGTAGCCCCACCCGCACCTGAGACAGAGGGCTGGGACTGGCTCTCACTGAAGGGTGTGACCACTATATTTAACCTCACATCTTCCACAAACACTCCTGAGATTCAGGAAAAGCCTTCACTCCCACACACAAGATACAATTTGCATGCTGTTTTGTAGAGACATTTTAGATCTTCAGGTCCAGAAAGCAATATGGCCTTCTTCAAGAAGTTCTTCAATGACATCATCAAAGACCACAAAGCTGAGGACGACACAGTGATGGTGAGTGCATCATATTTGAATACACCTGATGCCCCAGGAGGTGTGACACATGGCAACAGTGAGATTTGAAATAGATCTCTCTAAGACTCTTGCTAACCTTGTCTTGATGTAGGTGTAAACAGTGGCTGCAGGTGGGGTTCCATGTAAATCATATGTAAAGTGTATGTTTTGAATTCTCCAATAGTCACACCAACAACAACATGTGCAAAGTCAATAGAGAACATATATTTATATATTTATTTAGAAAGATTAACATTACAAGCCTCTTTCTGTATGAAAATCCAACATCTAAGCATTATGTGAGAGGCATAAACTGTGTATATATACAAGTCTGATGGGCCAAATATCAAACAGATGTTGTTGTGCTGTGCAGGTGAGTGGGACGCCCAAGCCCAAGTATTATGGCACAGTGGTTCCGTACCCCAACTTCAATGCCAGCCACGATGCCTCCGTCCTGCAGAGCGCCATCAAAGCCAAAGGTAAGTCATATGGCATGTGAGCGGCCATTGAGAAGTGTTCAAACACTCTGCTCTGGTTCTGATGGTGTCTGTGTGTTAGGTGTCGATGAGGACGTGATCATCTCTATACTAGTGATGAGGAGCAACGAGCAGAGGCAGAAGATCAAGGCTGTGTACAAGGCCAACACCGGAAATGTAAGTCCACCACAGGAGAAGTACTGTAGGTCAATCACAAAAGTAGGTCCACCACTGATGAGTAACCGTTTAACCCTAACATGCTGATGTTCTGTTGTGGGCAGCATCTGGACAAAGATCTAAAGTCTGCTCTGAAACATGACCTGGAGGATGTGTCCCTGGCTCTGCTCATGACTCCGGCACAGCTTGACGCTTACTGCATCAGGAAGGCCACCAAGGTAAATGTCAGCTCTCATCGGCCACAAGATCCTCATATGTAGGACAGAAGATATGAAACTTCTCAGAGCTGAGTTAAACATTTTTATTTTACTTTATGATGGAACATGTCATTTGTCTCAGCGTTTAGGAACAGATGAAGATGTTCTGGTTGAAATCCTGGCCACAAGAACCAGAGAGCAGATCCAGGAGATCACCAGGGTTTTCAAACAAGGTTGGTGGGTGCTTCTTCTTGTTTTCATTGTGATAGTAATGTTTCATAGTAATGTGATAGTAATGTTTCATACAGTGGACCATCAGTGGGCATAGCAATACCATTTCCATGGAGACAAGCAGGTGGCAAGAAAGGTTTCACAGTGCACCTCTAATGACATATGTACATTTTGTCACTATAACTATCTGAGGTGTACTTTGGCTTGAAAACTTTGAGTATATTTTGCATAGATGCGTGCAGTATTACTCATTTCATTTGAGTTGTAACCATTGTAATCATCTTTGTAGGGCAGTAGACACACTGTCGGGAATACACACAAAGTGGGAATCAAACCTTCGACGTGATGGTTAGTTGGTGCTCCTGGAAAACAACTATTACCTCAAATATGTCTCAGTTGCTTAAGCCCAAATGATCCACTTTACAGAGCCTCATGATAGACGCTCTTTTACTGCTGTGTTTGCGTGAATTCCACTCTGTGTGAGTCATGTGTGAGAACCTGGGTTAGTCCTAGTTTAGTGTCAGGTTAGTCCTGGTCTAGCCCTTGGTTTCTACTCAGCTATCATTAAAAAGTTCTAATTTGAAAGCATTTTTGTTGTGCTGCTGGGCAAGACACCTCATGTCCATTGCCAATACTGTATAGCTGTGTGTTTAAGGTAATTCAGTGTTTATTACATTCAACTACTTTCTATATTGTAGATATGAACTGAATACATCAAATATTATGAAGCAAGATGTATAGAACCATTTAGCAAAGAAAAAAAGTTGGAAAAAAAAAAACCCCCCCAAAAAAAAACCCCCAAAACTCACCTTTGCTTTGGCAACAGTGCTGCAAAGTGCAAACCCTTAGCCTTCTCTCAGTGATGCAGTCACCTGAAATGGTTTTCACTTCACAGGTGTGTCTTGTCAGGGTTCATTAGTAGAATGCCAAGAGTATGCAAAGCAGTGGTCAAAGCAAAGGGTAAAGGCTATTTTGAGAAATTTCCTTAGAATGCCTTCATCACTCGGTTTACAGTCCTGGTTTAGTCCTTGTTCAGTCCTGGTTCAGTCCTGGTTTAGTCCTGGTCCAGTCCTGTTGTGTGCTGTTTGCAGAGTATCATGTGGAACTGGAGGAGGTGCTGAAGAGTGAGACCAGAGGGGACTTTGAGAAGGCCCTCCTGGCTCTGTTTAGGACCAGTAGAGACACCAGTACAGAGGTGGACATGAAGCTGGCCCAGAGGGATGCCAAGGTAACTGCTCCCAGCACCAACACAGAGATTACTCACAGCAATATAGGATATTTGAACAATCTGATAACTCCAGAAATCAGGTAATGATCAGATTTCTGGTGTGAATGGAAAGATATGAGAGAAAGATTTGAGAGAAACAATTGAATGACATAATGAGTAGACACTGAAGAAAGAGAGGAGGAGATAAAGAGTCTATGGAGGAGGGTGGACAAAAGAAGGGTACAGAAAAACAAAAGAATAAGTTTACACAATACACAAACACATGATTCTTAATCTATTTGAGCTCTTAGAACTATTATTTGTGTGAAAGCACTTCAAATTGTAAATAAGAGTGGAAGTACTTCAAATTGTGAATATTTGCCTCCAAATGCCTGTCTCCATGTCTGTACAGATTCTTTTTGAGGCAGGCGAGAACCAGAGTGGGGTCAACGTGGACACCTTCATTGAGATCCTGACTACTCGCAGCCCAGCCCAGCTCATCAAGAGTGAGTAAATCCTCTTGGTTTAAGAGTCCAGATCTGAGTATCTCCTCGCTGCTTCGCTCCAGGCTGAGTACCTCCTCGAGGCTGGGTGCAAATTGTAGTACAGACTGTGTAGATGTGATGGGACTAGTTAGTCAGGTGTGTCCTTGCAAACCTGAGGGACCAAGCCTGGGACATGTCCAGGACTGACATCTGGCACAAATCAGACAGTGAGACATCTGATCATTGGTGGTTTATTGTCTGTCATATTAGAAGTGGTTTGAGTTGACCTGAAGAAGACACTCACCCTTCATTCTTATCATTCCTCCCAGTGTTTAGTTTTTAATCAAATTAATGTATTATTCCAGCATTCGAGATGTATGCCAATGTGAGCGACCTGTCTCTGCCAAAGGCTCTGCAGAGCGAGCTCAAAGGGGATGTTGAGGACTGTCTCATCGATATCGGTTAGACTCTTCCCTTTTCCTGTCTGTGCACATTCCTCTGTCTGTGCGCACTGCTTTACATTAATAATAATAATAATCTAGATCTGTGCATGTTACAGTGAAAGTGTGCTGGAACACACCGGCTTTCTTCGCAGAGAAACTGTATGAGGCCATGAAGGTGAGACTGCTCTCCCTCTCACCCTTTCTTCTTCTCCTCTGATTCTCTCCAGAGATGTTTCTCCTACAGGGCCATGGTAGGTGTGAACAGTCTCTGATCTCCATCTCTTCTCCCTCCTCTCCTCCTTCCTCCTCCTCCTTTCCTTTCTGCTTCTTCTTCTGCTAAAGTGAGATGCTTCTCCTGATAGGGCCATGGCACATGTGAGCAGTCTCTGATCCGAGTGCTGGTGAGCCGCTCTGAGTTGGACCTGAAGAAGATTGTGGATGAGTACTATGCCATGTACAACCGCCGCCTACAGGAGGACATTGTGGTAACTGCCCTCACCCAAACATATACTTTAAAGAGCGGGTATTATGCAAAATTGCCATTTTGGAGCTTTCTACCTGTCTGTTATAATGTTGTTCTCTCATCAAAAATATGTCTGAAGACGTTACTATGTTGTTTTTGGCGAACATAACATTTTAAATATAAGGTAACATGGTGACCTAAAAATGTTATGTGCTATCAGTTAATATACCCAATAGAAGTGTAATACGCCATCTTAAACTCTCTACTCTCCATGGTCTGAGGGTCATGACTGTGAAGAGCAGAATCTCACTGTGAGCCTGTTGTTTGTGTCTCCAGAGGGACACAGAGGGACACTACCAGAAGGTGCTGCTGGGACTGTGTGGATCCAGCTGACCCCTGGACCAACTCATCTGCACCAGGGACATCGAACCGTCTTCCACTGAAGACACTGGAGGAGAAGACACCTGTGACAACTATTTAACTGGACACTTAAAAAAAAATCATTTAGACATTACAATCATGTTATATATAAGGACTGTGGTGAAAGAGTACTGAAAGTAAGTACAGTTACATACAAATTTACTCAATTGCAAGTACAAGTACTGATGCCAAATTTGAAGTTAAGTAAAAGTACATCTAAAAAGTACTATTCAAAGTTAGCTGGTTCTTTTTTATGCTATTTAAGTCACATTTTTAGATGACTTCTTAAGGCAAGACACTGTAGGCAAAACACATTTTTTCCAACTTTTGGTTTCTTAGACAGGTTGCTCTCTCACCATAAGCTTTCACATAGAAACATCATGGTTCAATCTGCACCAAAAAAATGTTTGATTTTTACATTTAATACTCTCACATCCATAGATTTACATGGGACTTTCTATTCTCCTGTAGTGACCTTAAACTACAGTCTTCTCTGACAAGTCAGGGCAGATGATACTTTTATGTGTGTTTGTGGGTTTAAAAAGGACAATCATGCTTTGGGATGACTGGGAATTGTGCTGTGCTCAGTAACTCTTATGACTTTAATTGTAACTAACTACAATTACATGGCTAGACTTACACTACAAGTAAAAGTACATGTAAAAAATATACTGGAAAAAGTACAATTACCCCAAACATCTACTAATTATAGTTATGTGAGTATTTGTAATGACTACTTCCCTCCCCTGTATATTGACTGTTACATTTTGACATAGTAAATACATTTTGTCAACTTCTCATGTTAAAGTAAAATACAAGGAAATTCAAATGGAGCAAAAATAAACCAAAACCATTTAAAATAATCATCTGGTGTCACATTTCTCTAATCCTGTTTTCCCTGAGTTTGCATGTTTGTATGTATGTTATGTTTGCACTCCTTTTTTTTTTGCTTCCTATTATTTAGTTGAGATTGAATTGTCCTTTTTTTCTAGAGAAAAGGGATTTGAATAGTGCACCAGCCAGGAAATGAACCATCAAATCCTTAGAGCATTAACAAAAGATTGACATTGAAATTATAAAAAATACCTTATTTATTTACTGTGTTCTGAAATGTATTCTTTGAAAATGCAAAGTTTGGATATCATAATCTTGTTTTGTCTCTCACACCCAATAGGCTAATGGCAGGTACCATTTACTGTAAAGGGCCCATATTAAGCTATTTTCTGATCTATGTTATAGTGTTGTTTCCTCATCACAAACAGACCTCTAGTTGTCCATCCATCCATCCATTTTCTTCCGCTTTATCCGGGGCCGGGTCGCGGAGGCAGCAGTTTCAGTAGGGAGGCCCAGACTTCCCTTTCCACACACACTTCCTCCAGCTCTTCCGGAAGGATCCCAAGGCGTTCCCAGGCCAGCCGAGAGATATAGTCCCTCCAGCGTGTCCTGGGTCTTCCCCGGGGCCTCCTCCCGGTAGGACGTGCCTGGAACACCTCCCTAGGGAGGCGTCCAGGGGGCATCCGGAATAGATGCCCGAGCCACCTCAACTGACTCCTCTCGACGTGAAGGAGCAGCGCCTCTACTCCGAGCTCCTCCCGTGTGACTGACCTCTAGTTGTGTTGTGTTTCATTCACACATATTTAACACACAAACCCTGCATATTTGGGCTGAGTTCTTCTCTCAAAGAATTAAGATAGCATTCACAAGGATCAATCTAAGAGTTAAACAGTTAAACTCCGGAACAGCAGGTGGCGCTATTTCCATGACTCCCTGTGCACGTCGTGCTTACGCGCAACCCTGACACTCTGACGTGGACTGTTTACGCACAGCTCCAGACACGGCTATAGACAGTTTATGAACACCGCTCACAGCTCACGGCGGCCCCAGAAGAGACTTTACACTTCCCACGGTCCCGTCCGCGCGGCGTGCCCTGCCCGCAGCTGACACACGGACATCACACTGCGGCCACAACAGCACCAGACCCGGGATGAAAGCAAGCTAACACGGCTAGCCTCTGGAGCTGAGGCTAACAGCTGATCCACATTGTTCCGTGCGTTCTGTTGTTTCCTGGTTTAAAATCTCTGACAGGCTCTGGTGCTGTTCACAGGGCATTGGTGTTTTTTTAAGTGGCAGTCACTCTAGCAAGTTGGTGATAACAGTTGAATTAATTACTACACTGCCTAATAGTCTGACAGTGGCGTAATTAGTTCAGGATTCAGTAAAGACTTGGACTAAACCAGGTCTTAATTAGGACTAAGCTAGGTCTTGCGTGTGCGCGTGTCATAAATGTAACCATTTCTTTTGCTGACGTGACCTGCTCCTGTGTGTCACCAGGTGCCGGGTCTAAACTAGGACTAAATAATGTCTAAATTAGGAGAAAACCAAGTCCAAACTGGGAGCAGGTCTAAACTGGAAGGACTAAACCAGGTTTAAACTATGTGGTGACTTTCTCTGTGTTTTCAGAGGACAGTGATGGTGCAGAGGTCTTAACTAGGTCTAAACTCTGTGGTGACCTTGTGTGCATTGTCTTGCAGGTTAGTGATGGTGCAGAGGGCTGTGGACTGAAGCAGGATGGAGGAGAAGTACAGCAGTAACGTTCTATCAGGAGGGAAGCTAGGCATGGTAGAGGCATCAGACTCCAGGTATCTGCACTAGATCTGGATTTCACCATTTGGAATTTAACTTATGGGAACAAAAAACTTTTAAAGTAGTCCGTATCACCCTACTGGAGCTGTTTGCTTTTTTGTGTTTCATCGACTAATCAGTCAATCAAGACTTGGTCAACCAAAATTTTTACTAGTCGACTAATCTGTTTATTTAGATTATAAGGATTTATACGAGACAGCAGCTGAAAGGAGTGAGTTTAATAAGCATTTTTACATATAAATGTAGTTACACTTTTTCTGCATAAATTATTAATAATATTTTTTCATGAACTGCCAGTATAGTCTTGTGAGTGCAGTATGGGTCAGATAGATAGAGAGATGTAATGGTTTTGAGAGCTTTTGCCACACCCCTTTTTTATTTGACTAATTGACTGGCAGGACACTTTAGTCAACCAAGAATATCTTTAGTCGACAACTGCACTAACCCCTAGGGATCGTTTCTGATAGATCTTCGTGGGTAGTCCATATTGTATGTTGTGTTGTTTCAGACTGACGCGATACTTGGTGCTGTTGGTGCTCTCCAAGGTGCTAAAAGCTGTGGGGATCTTCGAGGCATATGACATCCTCAGAGTGGTGCACATCGTCCACTTCATCTTCATCCTCAAACTGGGGTCAGTATGTGCTGTACGCCTCTGTCAGGCCAGTGCCACTAACTGTATTCTTCAGGTGTAAGATTTAGTGTGGTTATCGTCATAGGAACCAGTGCCCCATGTGAGGGCTCGTACAGCTCAAAATTTCTGCTGTCAATGATCAACACAGCCCGTGTCATATTATCTCCACTCCCCTGTCACAGCACCTTGCTCACAGCCTCCCATTGGCCCGCCCCATGGCCTTGCTCTGCAGCCCCACAAACTTGACCCTGTTAAAACTTGTTTAGGAGCGAGTGCTAGCTGACAATATTTCCCTTTGTTTTCACACTCAGTCTCAGTCACAGCCTCCAGTCATGTCTTTATCCATTTTTACCTTGGATAAGAAACACCACTGTGTGGCACTCTTCATCGACTTGTCCAAGGCCATTGACACTATAGACTTGAATATTCTCCCTAATAAACGTGCATAAGGTTTCTCTAAATTGGGTCATCTCATACTTCATATAAATCACAGTCAGTAATGGCAGATGGATACATATCTCCATAGTCAATAATAAAAAAGGGTGTTCCTCAAGGTTCAATCCTTGGCCCATTGCTCAGAAAGGTCTATCCAAATTACAAAATGCATTTGATATTTTTCAACGGTCACTAAAAAATCTAAAACTGGTCTTAAATTTGTCAAAAAACATGCACTTCACCAGATCTCATGTCAAGGGCTTGTATACTGGCAACACTTCCACAGTATCTCACCTCCCTGATTCAATTCAATTCATCACTTCCATACCAGGTATAAGCAGAGACTGAGCTGAGAAGTACCACAAATCTACACAGAGTAAGGAAAAATGGTTTTAGATTCTATGCCCATCATTTTTGGAACACGCTCATAAACCACCTCAAACTAAACAGTGTAATTTAAACACACTATATCTGTCATCTTTTCAGACCATTGTAATTGAATTAACTGAACCCTGTGGACCACAGGTTCAGTAAATAATTAAATTTTACTTATTTTAAATGTTGTATGTTTTAACTGTGTACGTAGGACTTCCTTGAGAATGAGACGCAAACTCAGTGGGACTTCCTGATAAAATTAAATAAATAAAATGCAAGATCCTCCAGCCACTGTAACATCATCAGCTAATGCCATATCCCGATGTTATGTGACAATGACATGTAGATTTGTCATAGTCTGGTAATTGGTGTAACTGGTATTGTGGTAAAGCTAAGGTCATCAAACAAAGGTCATCAAACACTTTTTTGTCTTTCCTCGAGTCTAAAATGAATGATTGATTTTGTGACTTAAAGGCCCTGGGCTGTGCCCAATGTTTCTCAGACAGCCACATGACATGATATTAGTTTGAATTGTGATCTTACCATGTTAAAATAGTATATTATTTGTATAAAGTTTGTGGTGTTTTCAGGAGTGCTGTGATCTTGCTGTTGTTTCAAAAGCCCTTCTCTTCTGGAAAGCCCATCTCCAAGCGGCAGGTAGGTCCCTCACAGGCCCATGTACAGTGTTGTCATAGATAATGTCTCACTGCAGTGTGTTCTGTTGCAGTGGATAAAGCTGGTCAAACACGCTGTATTTAGCTGCATTGTGTCTCTGCTGGGCTTCTTTGGCCTGACACTCTGTGGACCTCTCAGGTACTCACCAAAAACATCATATTTATACTGAAACTGCAACTCTACAGGTTTGTGTTATGTGCATGAGGGAATGTCAGGATCAATACATTTTACAGTCAGTTATGACGATGGGCGTTACAAAAGAGTAATGAGACTTCATGCATCAATATTATTATGAATATCTGAGATTATTAAATGAGACATATTGTGCAAAATTTACTTTTTACAGCTTTTGACAATCTTCAAATTGTTTCACTTCTCATTTACTCTCTCGAAGTTGTATTTGGACAAATTCATGCATGTTTGTTTGATTAATCTTTATACTCCTTTATTGAAGATATCAGTGCTCCAATCTACTTCTTTTTACTTCCTTCCCCGATTTTTATTAATCAGTGATACGTGCAGGATTCGGCAGTGTGACAAAAATCTGCTGCTTGCTATCATGATGTGCAGAACCATGCGGGGGACAAACACATGGCCTGGGCTTGAAAGAAGCATTTCAAGGTCCTGGCGTGGCCTAGCCAGTCTCCAGATCTCAACCCCATAGAAAATCTTTGAAGGGAGTTGAAAGTCCATGTTGCCCAGCAATAGCCCCCAAAAAATGATGTTAATTTTTTTTTTTTTTTCTTTTTTAAAAGCTCATATAGTCATTGAACACACTTTTTTATTGTACCAAATAAAAGATATTACAGTTAAGATAAAATTGCATTAGTATGGTAACCCTGGTGGTGTTGTGCAGGACACTGCTGCTGCTGGAGCACAGTGACGTGGTGGTCATTGCTCTCCTGGGTGTCCTGTTCACCAGCTCTGGAGGAGGGCCCTCAAAGGTAAGTGTACTACAGGCTTATGTTTGGGCTGCTCAGAGGAGGAGCTGCTGCTGATCTGTCTCTGCTTCGTTAGACCCGAGGAGCAGCTTTCTTCATCATCGCCGTCATCTGCCTGCTGCTCTTTGACAACGATGACCTCATGGCCAAGATGGCAGAGCACCGTATTCTTTTGCTGCTGATCACAAAACACAACATAGTGTGAAAGTCCTTTTTATCTCTACTGCAGAATAGTGATTTTCAACATTAAATCATAGTACCTGATTTTCTATTACCATGTGGTCTTGCATCCGTCAAGTCCCTCAGTCACTCACATAGGTTCCATAGTGTCGCTTAATATCAGATTTTCAGTACTTAGGACAACTCCGCTTACTAATAATTCACAGATCAGGGATATGGTTTCACAACAGTTATTGAAAATTATTTACGAAGTTGTGATTACTGACAAAAAGCACGTAGTTATTTTTAAATGCTGAGAACTGTGTGTCAGAGTGTATTCGTCTTAACCAAGCCTAGCCGAGGGACACCACGACAGTGCGCTCACCCACTGCCTCCACACCGCCATCGCTTTTCTGGGAGTCGCTGATCACAAGGTACCCCCACCTCTGCCTGCCCTAGCTCATTGTCTTTGCCAGTGCTGATTCTGTGTCTATTCCAATACCACAATGAAATTTCTTTTATATTACGATGTGGCCTTATACCGTAGTTGCATATGTAACTATGAATCCCGGATGCCAGGCCAGAAGGTGGTGCTGAAAGCACTGAATGTGTGAAGGGAATATTCAGTGCTTTTAGCATCGAATTCTGGTGGTCAGGATGGATGAAATAGAGCTGTGTAATCCCTCATTTGTTAGGTAGGTTCCATAGTGGTCCATTGGCATATACTAGTCTATGTGGTATACGTCTGACACAATTTAAGATCATTCTAAAGCTATTCAGGAAAGATTCATTTATGTCCTCTACTAGTTTTTGTATCGAACAGTATGTGATTTTTGATACTTATAACTCTGCTCTGTATCAGCACTGTTCTCCAGTGTCTGTACCAGTGGCGGTTCCAGTGGCAATGCAGTCCGTTGGCTCTGATCCTGTCTCTGTTCTCAGGGAGGAGTGGTGCTGCTTGTGGCCTCTCTCTGCCTCAAGGTGGCGTTCCATACAGCCTCCAGGAAGCTGTCAGCAGAAATGGGTGGGGCTAAGCGTCTGTATGCCCTGGACAACCTGGTGTCGTCTGCGGTGCTGCTGCCCTGGGTCCTAGTGCTGTCGGTCACCACTGAGGTCAGCCATACCACACTGCACTCCCTCTGTGGAACACTCTTATATTACATTTGCAAAACTACTAATTCAGCATTGTTAAATAGAAATATTCAAATTATTGCTCACAATACTTTTTTGTTTTATTATTCAACCTTTGTTTAATGTAATAGATCTACCAGTATGTTTTTTTTCATGGTCAGTGCAGATTTATTTACTCTGATGTCTGATAAGCTTTATCAATAACTAAAGATAAAATCTGTATTTAAGGCCGTGTTTTAATAATAGGATTCTGTTTAAAGTTCACATTTTAAACACTTCCAGAAGAATTGAGAAAAAGACTAAATTATGAACTGATGAAAGAATCACATTTGAGAACATGTTTGTGCAGATCTAAGCTACAGGGTTAGCAGTTATTATGCAGAATAAGACAAAAAATGTTGTTCATGGTGAAATTACATTAGTTCATAAATGAGTTAAGCTTTTAGCCCTACGGTGTGCATTGTCCTCCCCCTAAAACCTGTCTTGTGTCCTTCAGAGTAAGGTGGAGTCATGGGGGTCCCTGTTGTTGCCCCTGCTCATGGTTGTCCTATGTGTGATGATCCTGGAGTTCTATGTGGAGGCCATGTGTAGTGCTAAGATGGAGGCTCCTCGCGTGGCTCGCTGTGGCTCTGTGGCTTTGGTGCTCTCTGCTCTGGTCCTGGCTCACCTCTGGACACATCCCCTGACTGATCAGCTGATGAACCTGAGCAGAGGCCCCTCCCAGAGCACCGAGCATGTGTTGTCAGGAGGAGTCATCGTCAGTTCTACCTTCTTCATCCTGGGTCAGAGTCCACCTAAGCATTATAGCACATTTTTGACATATGTTGCTAAATGTATCTTTTCAGAGTTTTTAACCATGTTATCATTGCTTTTATGCAGAAGTTGTTTTTAATTTGACTCATGCATATTTGAGTAATCGATTTCCTTGTATTCAAGAAGTCATTACCCCAGTACAACCCCCACTGTAACGTGCTTAGTTTGTTCTCCAATTTTCTTTTCTTATTTGATGATACACCAAACACTTTGGCAGTGTTGTGTAGTCATTTTGGCCATACTATGTGATCTGTGATCTGCAACTGTCCATAGGAGGGGCCGACAACTACACGGCTGTTTGTTGTGATGACGTTTACGTCGACATCAGCAGCGGACTTGTTTCTTTTCTTAACTCACTTTAGATGAATATTCCGATTTAAAATGTCCAAATTATAACATAACGATCCATGGGATCGTTATGTTATAACATAGATTATAGCTCATAGATTATAACTATATAGCAGACAGAAACACAATGTCTTTTTGAAGTTATGTTTTATATCTATATATATTTATTAGGTTGGAGGTCGATGATCGACTTTGTAATCGTGTCATCTGACCTCCGGCCACGTGTTTTGGACACTCGGGTGAAGAGAGGGGCAGAGCTGTCAACTGATCACCACCTGGTTGTGAGTTGGATCCGATGGCGGAGGAGGAAGCCAGATAGACCTGGCAGGCCCAAGCGTATCGTGAGGGTCTGTTGGGAACGTCTGGCGGAGCCTTCTGTCAGGGGGGTCTTCAATTCGCACCTCCGGGAGAGCTTCTCTCTGATCCCGGGGGAGGCTAGGGACATGGACCCCGAGTGGGCCATGTTCTCCACCTCCATTGTTGATGCGGCTGCTCGTAGCTGTGGTCGTAAGGTCTGCGGTGCTTGTCGCGGCGGCAATCCCCGAACCCGGTGGTGGACACCGGAAGTAAGGGATGCCGTCAGGCTGAAGGAGTCCTATCGAGCGTTGTTGGCTTGTGGGACTCCTGAGGCAGCTGACAGGTACCGGCAGGCCAAGCGTGCCGCGGCTCGTGCTGTCGTGGAGGCAAAAACTCGGGGTTGGGAGGAGTTCGGGAAGGCCATAGAGGAGGACTATCGGACGGCCTCAAAGAAATTCTGGCAAACCGTTCGGCGCCTCAGGTGGGGGAAGCAGTGCTTCACCTACACTGTTTACAGTGCGGGTGGAGAACTGCTGATCTCAACTGGGGACGTTGTTGGACGGTGGAAGGAATACTTTGAGGATCTCCTCAATCCCACTGTCATGTCTTCCGAGGAGGAAGCCGAGACTGGGGACCCAGAGGCGGACTCGTCCATCACCCTGGTCGAAGTCACTGAGGTGGTTGGCAAGCTCCTCGGTGGCAAGGCTCCGGGCGTTGATGAGATCCGTCCCGAGTACCTTAAGTCTCTGGATGTTGTGGGGCTGTCTTGGCTGACACGTCTCTACAACATCGCGTGGCGGTCGGGGACAGTACTTCTGGCCTGGCAGACTGGGGTGGTGGTCCCTCTGTATAAAAAGGGGGGCCGGAGGGTGTGTTCCAATTATAGGGGAATCACACTCCTCAGCCTTCCTAGTAAGGTCTATTCCAGGGTACTGGAGAGGAGAGTCTGACCGATAGTCGAACCTCGGATCCAGGAGGAGCAGTGTGGTTTTCGTCCTGGTCGTGGAACACTGGACCAGCTCTATACTCTCTCATCGGGTGCTCGAGGGTTCATGGGCGTTTGCCCAACTGGTCCACATGTGTTTTGTGGATCTGGAGAAGGCATTCGACCGTGTCCCTCGTGGTGTCCTTTGGGGTTGCTCCGGGAGTATGGGGCCCGGGGCCCTTTGCTAAGGCGTGTCCGGTCCCTGTATGACTGGAGCAGGAGCTGTGTTCGCATTGCCGGCAGTAAGTCAGACTTGTTCCCGGTGCATGTTGGACTCCGCCAGGGCTGCCCTTTGCCACCGGTTCTGTTCACTATATTTATGGACAGAATTTCTAGGCGCAGTCAGGGGCTGGAGGGCGTCTGGTTCGGGAACCACAGGATCTCATCTCTGCTGTTTGCAGATGATGTTGTCCTGATGGCTTCTTCGAGCCAGGACCTGCAGCAGGCACTGGGGCATTTGCAGCCGAGTGTGAAGCGGCTGGGATGAGAATCAGCTCCAAATCTGAGGCCATGGTTCTCGACCAGAAAAGGGTAGTTTGCGGGTGGTGAGCCCTTGCCTCAAGTGGAGGAGTTCAAGTATCTCGGGGTCTTGTTCACGAGTGAGGGAAGGATGGAACGCAAGATTGACAGGCGGATCGGTGCAGCGTCTGCAGTGATGCGGTCGCTGCATCGGTCCGTTGTGGTAAAGAAGGAGCTGAGTCGAAAGGCAAAGCTCTCAATTTACCGGTCAATCTACGTTCCTACCCTCACCTATGGTCATGAGCTCTGGGTCATGACCGAAAGGACAAGATCGCGGATACAAGAGGTCGAAATGGGTTTCCTCCGCAGAGTGGCTTGGCGCACCCTTAGAGACAGGGTGAGGAGCTCAGTCACACGGGAGGAGGCTCGGGCATCTGCTCAGGATGCCTCCTGGACGCCTTCCTAGGGAGGTGTTCTGGGCATGTCCCACCGGGAGGAGGCCCTGGGGAACACCCAGGACACGCTGGAGGGACTATATCTCTCGGCTGGCCTGGGAACGCCTTGGGGTCCCACCGGAGGAGCTGGAGGACGTGTCTGGGGTGAGGGAAGTCTGGGAGTCCCTGCTTAGACTGCTGCCCCCGCGACCCGGCCCCGGATAAGCGGAAGAAAATGGATGGATGGATGGATGTTTTATATTTATACAACCTTTGCACATTAAATTCCAGCAATAAAGTGTGAAAAAGACCATGTTTAATTAGGCCACAGAAAACGGTGCAGAAGGAGGTAATGAATGTGTGCTTTTTAAAGATAATCTTGCCCATTTTTATATGCAAAAATAATTATTATTAGAGAGACAGACAGACAGACCGACCGACTTACCTACCTACCTTCCCAAGGGTCAAATGTAGTTTAAAAAGCCTGTGTAATACATAATATTTAAAAGCATGTTCTGTGTGTGCAGCCTCCAGTATCCTGGCGTCCCCATCCCGCCGAGGGCAGAAGGGCACTCTGGTGGGCTACTCTCCGGAGGGCACCCCTCTCTATAACTTCATGGGCGATGCGCTGCAGCAGACGTCTCAGTCCCTGCCCCGCTTCATCAAAGACTCTCTCAAACAGATCCTGGAGGAGTATGACTCCAGACAGATCTTCTACTTCCTCTGCCTCAACCTGGTACTCATACTTTGTTTATGACATAACACTAACCTGTATCCTAGAGCTGTCTAACAACCATTATGGGAGTGGCATGAAAATAAATTGTCTAGTGAGCAAAAATGTCCAGTCTAACCCTGAATAGAACACTGCACAGATCCACCAGTTGTGTGACTCTTATCTGCTCCTCTGTTCCTCTCAGGCGTTCACGTTTGTGGAGTTGTTCTACGGCGTGTGGACCAACAGTCTGGGTCTGATTTCTGATGGCTTCCACATGCTCTTCGACTGCTCTGCTCTGGTGCTCGGGCTCTTCGCTGCCCTGATGACGCGGTGGAAGGCCACGCGCATCTTCTCCTACGGGTGAGTCGTCTCCTCCACATCCCCTCCTCCTCCACACCTACTCTGTGGGAGAGTGCACAGGGTCTGACCGGTGTGCGAGCTTTCCTGTCCTCCCCTCCTCTTTGTCTTCTCTTCTCTCCTCCCCTCCTCTCCTTCCTTTCCTCCTTTCCTCCTCTCTCCTCCTCCTCACCTTGTCCTCTTTCCCCTCCTCCTCCTCTCTGTCCCTCTTCCTCTGCTTATGAGAAGGTGCACAGGGTCTGACCAGTGCATGTGTTCACAGGTACGGTCGTGTGGAGATCCTGTCTGGTTTCATAAACGGCCTCTTCCTGATGGTCATAGCCTTCTTTGTGTTTGTGGAGTCGGTCACTCGCCTGTTAGACCCACCCAACATCAACACGGACATGCTCACCGTGAGTAGCTACAACAACAATCCACCCACACAATCCACCCAAACAAACCACTCACCTCACACAACGAAACCACACAACCCACTAACATGAAATAAACATGAAATACTAATGCGGATGTCAACGAGTATTTTGCCTCAGAGAAGTATAACCCTCAGTATGGACGGGGTTTGTATTTTGAACGTATTTTACCAATGCAGCACAGGTTCACTACAGACCACTGTGGTGTCTGGGAAAAATAGACTGTGGATTCTTTCTGTGGACCCGCTCCTCCGCTAATGCAACAGCATGCATATATCAAACAGTAGCCAACTCACATTTGATATAAACCCAGTTTAATATTTAACCAATGCAGTGCAGTTTTGTTTCATATACTTGCCTCTGGTTCTAACCCTCTGTATGTGTGTGTTCATGTGTGTGTGTGTCCAGCCCGTGTCAGTGGGGGGGCTGCTGGTCAACCTGGTGGGCATCTGTGCCTTTAGTCATGCCCACAGCCACGGAGGGAAGAGCTGCTCGTCACATGACCACGGGCACTCTCACCATGGCCACTCCCACAGCGAGCACGGGCATGGTCACGGGGGGCACGGTCATGGAGGGCACGGACATGGAGGGCATGGGCAGGGAGGACATGGGGGACATGGATATGGAAGTCATGGCCACGGAGGACACGGACACTCAGGCATGAACGCCAACATGAGGGGTGGGTTTGTCCAGAATCATTCAATACAAAATGAAATGCATTTTATTACATATAAATAAAAAATACAATACATATAGAATAGTATCTTTGGGGGGTGAGGCTTAGATCCTGTCCTCTGAGGTGCTCTGCTAACCCTGACCCATGTTGCGGTGTTGTCTCCTAGGAGTGTTCCTCCACGTCCTGGCCGACACTCTGGGCAGCGTGGGCGTGATCATCTCCACCATCTTGATACGCCAGTTCGGCTGGCTCATTGCTGACCCCATCTGCTCACTATTCATTGCCACACTCATCTTTATCAGTGTGCTGCCTCTGCTCAAAGATGCCTGCGAGGTGCTACTGCTGAGGACCCCCCATGAGCATGAGAAGGAGCTCAACACTGCTCTGGAGAAGGTACACTCAGGGACTGTGCCATATGCAAAGTAGGGATGCAGTCCACCTTTTTCACTTCCAATGTGAAAACATATATATGTGTGTGTGTGTAATATATACACACACACACACCAGGTCACCAGGTACTTTCCTTAAAACTAATTGATACCCGATCTATTAAATTTTCCACTCTTGGCACCAATATCAATACTTTTATCTCTTTTAATCCATATTGAGGTTATATTATTATTGTTTTGTTTTATTGCCAGAGATACAAAGGTTCCCTTTTGTAATTCCAATATTTGGATTTTGAATACCTGGTACCAACCATTATCAGTGCAGAAACTTTCCTTAAAGGAGACAATGTTATGTTCAGCCCTCTTTTCCTGAGCCTTTAACCTAACGAGGTTATTTCTAATCTAAAAACCAGAGAACCCTGATTAGTTGTACATAAAGTGGGTTATTACTGTTTAACGATTCGGTATTTGGGCAGGTTTAATTTGATCTGTGGCTAAACCACTTTAATACCAGTAGAGGGCGCTCTTTACCTTCTATGCTGTGTGCCAGTTCATTTTATTTTATTATAGTAAAGTATTTTGTAGCAGTGCAGCGCTACATTAAACTGATATCTTGATTTACTAAGGTAAATGACACGTGCCACCAGGGCGGTACACACGCACACACCCACCCGCGCACACACACACACACACACACTCACATACACACACACACACTCACACACACACACTCACACGCATACGCACACACACACACGCACACACACTCACACACACACGCATACGCACTCACACACACACGCATACGCACGCACACACACACACACACACACACACACACACACACACACACACACACACACACACACACACACACAGTTACAGTTCTGACTTTGTGTGTGTGTGTGTGTGAGTATGTATGTGTCTTCATAAGGTCCACGCTGGTTTGCACATCTTCATGAGTTCTGTTGGGTCTGCGCCCCCTGGTGGCACATGTCATTTACCTTAGTACATCAAGATACCAGTTTGATGTAGTGCTGCACTGCTACAAAATACCTTACAATAATAAAAATAAATGAACTGGCACACGGCATAGAAGGACAACAGCGTCCTCCACTGGTATTAAAGTGGTTTAGCCACAGATCAAATTAAACCTGCCCAAATACCGAATCGTTAAACTGTAATATCCCACTTTATGTACAACTAATCAGTGTTCTGTGATTTATAGACTATGAATGTATGAATATCATTACGTTTTAACAAGGTATATTTTGTTAAAGTTATGGCATGCTGCTTTTAATCAGGTGCACTCTGTAGTCTGGAAAATACGGTGTTTTTTTCCCTCCATCATGTAGCGTTGGACCTCAATATTTGCGTCTATCACGCTTTGTGTTTGTGTCTACCTGACGCTGTCATCCACAGGTTGTTACCTACGCGACAAGTTGTTACCCGCGACAAAATCCGAATCGCTTACTGAATCAATCACGTGGTACAACCAGGCAGCGAGGCTTCGGACGTCATCATTTTCAGCTCCTCCCCTAAGTGAAGCGAGTCTCAATACGCGCATTGCGGAAACACCCCCTCCCCTACTCGGCACACGCTTCGAAGCTTCGATATGAACGTCACATCACTAATTTTTTGAGTTATGCACAATTCCATCGTACTCCATATATTTGATGTCGTCAGTTTATATCTCCAATGAAAAAAGTAGAAAACATAAAGAACTTGTGCCTGGAACTGCATGTTCTTTCTCAGTATTAATAGTGAGCTATCTCTATCCTCTTTCAGCTAGAGAAGATCGAGGGTGTAATCTCCTACAGAGATCCTCACTTCTGGAGACACTCGGCCAGCATCATGGCCGGCACCATCCACGTGCAGGTGTTGCCCAATGTGGTGGAGCAGCGCATTGTACAGCAGGTATACAGTCATCTTTCTATGTTTAGACGGAGGTCATGTTTCTGCATTCAAACCTGCCTCTGCATGAAGGAGTAGGCCTGTAACGATAAATAATATATAAACTTATTTTTCAATACATGACAGATGGAGCAATAATTTTTGTGGGTCAATATTTATCGTGGCGACTTTTCCTTTTCACCAGTGGGAAATATTAAATTTTCTGTACCTTGATGAGATCTACTTTTACATTTTGTTATTTATTTATTGCAGTTCCGATTTTTTTTTTTTTTTTTTTTTTTAGCAGCAATATTGTACTTTTAGAATACTTTTTGGGGAATAATTTTGCTTTATGATTCTGAATCTGAGAGTCTCATAATAGTATATGAATGGCTATGTTAGTTCTTTTCAGTCAAAAGCACAGGGTTTATGTTACACAACTCTATAGCTTCATTTCAAACTTTGTCAAATGTAGTAGTATTTTATTCGGCCATTACATTCAAAATCAAACATTCAACTTGCATAAGGTTGTACATAACATTTCTATCATGACTAAAAGGGTTTACGCTGAAGTAAAA
Organism: Periophthalmus modestus; assembly: GCA_019594935.1. Lineage (NCBI taxonomy): Eukaryota > Metazoa > Chordata > Actinopteri > Gobiiformes > Gobiidae > Periophthalmus > Periophthalmus modestus. Next base: position 23,004,858 of record JAIEZT010000054.1, on the reverse strand, counting down.
ATTACTTACAATGCCTAACCCTATTTAATAATAACGCACAAGAATTCCAAGAAAAGCAGCTTATCAGTTCTACAACACGAGACTGCATATGTATACAAAAAAAAACAAAACTACAAACCATGGCAGTTCATACGAATCCTTCCTGAGTCTTGTAATTTTCAAAAAGTAATGTTTTATACCTCTTTTTAAATGCTTCTGTTGTGTAGGTGCTTTTTATAATTTATCAGGTTGTTCCACAGACTAACCTGTCAAACAGAAATACAATGACATTTTTTACTGGTTCTAGTCTTACTTTTTTTGAATATACCTGTTCTTCTAACATGATATTGACTCAACAAGATGAGACAGTTTTACTATTTTTAACTTAACAAAAATAGGATTTGTTGGTGCAAGATAGCCTGCTTGGTTAACTATTCTAACAACCTTTTGGAGTAGAAAACTTTATTTTATGTTAGATTTATAAGTCTTACCATATTTGAATTGTGTAGAAATTTGCGGTAAGAATAGACTATTGTACAAAAATTTCATTTTACTCATTATAGCAGCAATTTTGGCTAACTTCGTCTGAAGAACACTAATGTGCACTTTCCAATTAAGTTTTTCATTAATATGAATACCTAAGTATTTGGTTGCAGTCACTTGTTCAGTTTATTTTAATATTAGGTGGGAAGTAAATTTTTCTATTCCCAAAGATAATATATTTAGTTTTATTTAGATTCATTGAAAGTTTATTAATATCAAATCACTTTTTTTTATTTTGCTAAGGTCATTTTCTACTGTATGTATAAGATTTGGTAGATTCTTTCCCGAGCAATCGAGGCTGGTGTCATCAGCAAACAAAATATAGCTCAGATTGTCCACTGCCTCACAGACATCATTTACGTATAATAATAAATAATTTGGGTCCTAAAACGGAGCTCTGCGGAACACCATGCGTAATAATTTTTTCAGCAGAAAAAAGCAGAAGAATGTTTAATACTTGAATATTATTTCTTTGCTGTTCCAATCGTTGGTAATAATACTTCTCATTCAATATAATTATGTTTATCAGCTTGTTTTTATGTCTTGTATGTGTATTCTGCTTCTTTAGTTTTTTGTTGTAGATAAACTGCATCCTGCAGGCTTGTCTCCAGTCGCGGACTTGAATAGGCTGCTTTGTGTAGAATGTGACTCTATGTTGCACTATGTATCACCACAGAAAAACACATTTTCATTTCTAACACAATAAAATGGGGATGGGAACAGATCTGGATTATTATATATATATATAGATTATATTGCCACAAGAATGTCTGCACAACAGTCTTGTAAGGTTTTATCCCTCGTCTTTATTCTACAATCTACAGAAATGCTACAATGACAAGATATAAACTCCAATTGGAGCAAAAATCCTGATGTCAAGGTTTTAGCTGAACTAAACCATGTAATTATTATAACTCAGTTGCTGTGCCTGTGTAATGCTGTTCTCTGCTGCAGGTGACCTCTATACTGAAGGATGCAGGAGTGAACAACCTGTCCGTGCAGGTGGAGAAGGAGGCCTACTTCCAGCACATGTCTGGCCTCAGCACAGGCTTTCAGGATGTGCTCCATCTCACACAGCAGAGGGGCTCCATTACGCAACTGCATGATGGGACCTGCATTATGTGACTTGTGCCACAGGACCTGTGCAGTGTAACCTATACCACCGTCCTGAGTCATGTGACCTGGAGACATCGATAGGCCCACTGTTTACCATTCCTACAGACATTTTACTTAAGAATCCCGAAAAGTGAATGCTTTAGCCTTGAGCTGCACTGACTGTTGTGGAAATATGGGACTAATGCAGCCAATAGCATCTCTTGATACCAGAATCGTGTGACCTGCACCATGTGACCAGGACATGATCAAAATGGACTTCCTCCTTTGTTTTACTCTGTATAGTATGTGTGAATGTTTTAATAAAAGGAATTCTATTGGGTATTTTGTGGTTTTTGTTTTTTTTTGGTTCTTTTCCACATGGAATGTTTTAAACTGATATATAGTAAAAGCTGAAGTTAAATCTGTCAACTGGACAAAATGTTGTAGGAGTGACTGACTCCAGTTGACAGATTTGACTTCGGCTTTTATTCTGGCTCACACCTGAACCACAGGGATTACGCAGACATACACTGTGTGCGCAATTATTAGGCAAGTTGTAGTTTTGAGGATTAATTTTGTCATTGTACAGCTACAGTGCTCTTGGTCAATCCAAAATGTTAACAAACCCTCAAACCTGAATATTTAAGTAGTAAAAGAGAAGTTTTGGCTTTCTTAAGAGAGTATCTACATGTAAACCATTATTAGGCAACTATTAGTGTGCAGAATTATTATGCTACTAAATGAAAAACAAAGATTTTCCCATCTCACTTGTTTATTTTCACCTGTTAAAGTGAGAATAATAAACAAACTCAAAAATCAAAAAATAAACATTTGTGAAAAAAACAAAAAAAACCCCTCAGTGACCAATATAGCCACCCTCCTTTTCTTTTCGATAACAGTCGCAAGCCTTCCATTCATGGAGTCAGTCAGTTTCTTGATCTCATGAGAATCAACTTTTTGTGCCACAACCACAGCCTCCGAGACACTGTTAACAGAGGAACTGTTTTCCTTCACTGTAAATTTCCTGCTTAAGAAGGGTCCAAATTGACTCAATAGGGTTTAATTCAGGTGAAGGAGGAGGCCATGGCATTAGTTTTTCATCTTTAAGGCCTTTACTGGCCAGCCACAGGGTGGAGGACTTTGATACATGTGATGGAGCGTTGTCTCGCATAAAAATCAAAGCCTTCTTGAAAGATGTAGACTTTTTCCTGCACCACTGCTTGAAGAAAATGTCTTCTAAAAACTGGCAGTAGGTCTGAGAGTTGATTTTGAGTCCATTTTCAACCCAAAAAAGTCCAACTAGCTCATCTTTAATAATACCTCCCCATACCAGTCCCCCACCTCCACCTCTCTGGTGTCTGAGTCGAAGTGGAGCTCTGTGTCTGTTACTGATCCAACCACAGGCCCATCCATTTGGTCCGTCAAGAGTCACTCTCGTCTTATCAGTCCACAAAACTTTTGAAAAGTGTCTTCAGATATTTCTTGGCCCATTCTTGACATTTCAACTTATGTGTCATGTTCAGAGGTGGTCCGGTTTCAGCCTTTCTTACCTTGGCCATGTCTCTGAACCGAACACCTCGTTCTTCTTGACTCTCCAGGTACGTTGCAGCTGTGGAATATCACAGCACTGAAGGATGAAGGGGTTCCTGGTATCTTTATGATTCATTCTTCTCAAATCTTTGGTGGTTAATTAGCATCTTTTCTTCTCGACATGTTTCTTGCGACCCTGTTGACTATTTGCAACAAAATGTTTGAAGGTTTTGTGATCACGCCCGAATATCTTAGATATTTCAAGAGTCCTGCATCCCTCTGAAAGACTTTTCAGAGTCAATAAAATCTCTTTTTTGGTCAATTTTTCCTGAGGAGAAAAATCTGCCTAATAATTATGCACACCTTGTTATAGGGTATTGCTCTCCTTAGACCACACCCTCCCTTTTTACACAAATGCACATCTCCTGATATGCATTAAATCCAATAAGCATTCAAGTTTATAAAGCTGGAGTTGGAAATTATAGATAAAATGATGATATGGTCAAAATAATCACTTGCCTAATAATTGTGCACACAGTGTATAGATAATTATCTATGTACATCTATAGCTTATATGTTATACAGTAAGTCTCACAAAACCAGAAAGGAGCTCTTAAGTACTGTAGAGATGGAAAATACTGTGCTCACTAAACAACCGTAGGCTGTGTGTATGTGCCTGTGGCGACTGGTGTTTTTTCAAATAGTGGAAGCTTATGTTTTATTTTCATATTGATTGGCACTGACATCAGCAAGTTCTGAGCAATATACGTAAACTTAACACACTTCAGAAGATTTTTTAAAACCGTTAAATGTCAACATTTACAACAAGAGTAAACATTTAAAACAACTAGATTGTCAGGGAAGCTTAGCGTCCCTGGCAGTTTGCAGTCAAAAGTGTGGACACACATTCATTCACCGTTTTTCTTTTGCTACCTACTCCATATATTGATGTTTGATGGCTTCATTTTTGATATTGGATGTCTTCATTTTGTACGCAAGATGAAAGTAGGGAAGGAAAAAGGTACTTTACTTTGTTGACAGTGCTGCAAACCCTTGAAGCTTGAGCTTCATGATGAAGTCTCCTGAAATGGTTTTCACTTCAGAAGTGTATCTTGTCAGGGTTGGTTAGTGGAATGCCAAGAGTGTGCAAAGCTGTGATCAAAGAGAAGGCTAAAGGCTCATTTTGAAGAATCAAACATGTTATTTCACACTTGTTTACTATATTTCATACATGTTGTTCATAGTTTTGATGTCTTCAGTGAGAATCTACAATGTCCATAGTCACGGAAATAAAGACAAAACAAAAAAAAATTAAATGTCCAAACTTTTGACTACTGTTAATAGGACAAACCTTTGTTTTGTCTTGTATAAGTCACGCACTGTAGAAATGACACATGAGCTGAGAAGACTGAAATCCCTTTATAACACGTCTGATATCACTGAATCACTTTGGACTACATGACTGTCACCCATTCACCAAAATATCTCCACATGTTCAACTTCACAGCCACATGCAATCATTGAAAGTGCATACATTTCAGTTCAAATAAAGTGGTGTGCTCAAGTGCATTCAGTGGTATGTGGTCACCATGTTAATACTTTTATCAGAATAATACAAAGTGTGTTTTGATGTGGAACTGTCCCAAACCCGTGTGGTCTGTGGTCTTCAGTGCACAGCTCAGACTGGACACAGCACATGTCACAGCTCATTCATATGACCTCTGACCTCAGCCTCTAGACAGGTCAGAGTGTGTGGGGCTAAAGCCAGGCCTGTGTCCACAGAAGGAAGACCCCAGAGGAGGTAAGACCAGTCTGTGTGCTTGGCCTTCTAGGTTGGACAAATGCAGACCTGCGTGTGGAGCAGTAGAATACTGAAGTACACAGCAGACGCCTCCTCAGATGGCCCACTCTGCCCTGACCTTTTGCAAGGACTTGTGTTTGAGGAAGGCAGCCAGCGAACTGGTCCTCTTGACTTTGGCGTCCCCAGCCACAGTCTGAGGCCGCTGCCCTGAGGCTGAGGAGAAGTGGTGCCGTCTACGACGCTTCTGTGACTGAGGGCGAATCTGTGGGGTGGCACATGTCTCACCTACCCTTGTCTGTCCCAGGGCAGCTTTGGCAGGAGCTCCCAGCAGCTGGAAGAGGTCTGGAAAGGTGCCCTGGGGCAGGTAGGACCAGGCCTTCTTCCCCGCTGCATCCCGCAGACTCACGCTGGCTCCAAACTTGTTGACCAGAAGCCGGATGATGTTCTTGTGATTGTGGATGGCAGCAATGTGCAGCGGAGTGTAGCCACAGGAGGACTGGGCATCTGTGTCAAAGGCCATCCCTGCCTTCTCCACACCATACCTGGGACAGAGGACAGCAGGCAGCAGTTTAGAAGTCACTGTAACTACAACAAAGCACCAGGAGGACACAGAGAGGACACAGGGAGGTCAATAGGACATTACTCAGCAGCAGAAGGAGGCAGGGAGGACACTTTCATTGTTGATTTTCTAATTCTGTTGGTTAATCAACTCTCATGTTCAGCCCCAAGGGGCGACTGCTGTCGTGATTTTGGGCTCTACAAAAATAAATTGAATTGAATTGAATTGGATACAGCAGGAGGAGGAGACAGGGAGGACACTAGGGCAGTACACAGCACTACAAGACTGTTTTGAATGTACAGACTGGAGCATATTCAAAGAGGCTGCAACATGCAATGATCTAATCAACATTGATGACTTTGCCATGTCTGTATCCAGGGCTTTTTAATTGCCTCAATGTGATTGTTGTAGCCTGACAAAGTCTGGTAATGAGGAGACATTGAGGACTGTTAGAGCATCATCAGACTTTCTACATGTACCTAAAGTCACAAAGTTCATGACTTCTTCAATGACCCTTCAAACTTGTGTTCAAACTATTATTATATTTTTTAACATCTTAATGAGCCAAACCATAGTTCCATCCTGCTTTAAAAAGGCAACCATTATTCCAGTGTCAAAGAAACCTCAAATCACCTGACTAAACAATTACAGACCAGTTTCACTCACTCCCTTCATAATGAAGTGCTTAGGAGATTATGTGGTCTTTTACCACCCTTTCAAACTTCCACCCACATTCAACCCATTCCAGTTTAAGTAGCAACCATTCTGCTCAGTTGAGGATGCCATCTCTTCCGCTCTACACCCGAGTCTCACTCACACGGAGAAGAGGAACTCGTACGTATGCTGTTCTTGGACTTTAGTTCAGCATTCAATACCATCATCCCACAGCATCTGTGACTGCTGCACAAACAGACCACAGTCAGTGCAGGTCAGCAAGAACACCTCCAGTGTCATCTCTCTCAGCACAAGCTCTCCTCAGGGTTGCGTCCTGCTCTTCACATTGATAACATGACTGTGTCCTCAGGTCTGCTACAGACCACGTTGTGAAATTTGCGGATAACACAACAATGGTGGGCCTCATTAGGTACAATAACAAGCAGACCTACATGGAGGACAACAACCTGATCCTGAACGTCACCAAAACAAGAGGTCATCGTGGACTTCAGGAAGAACTGCCCCTGCCAATTCCACAGTGGAGATGGTCAGCAGCACCAAGTTTCTGGGAGTGGACATTATGGATGACCTCACCTGGTCTGTGACCACTGGTTCTTGGTCACGAGAGCACAGCAACATCTGCACTTCCTGTGCTGGCTGAAAAGAGCTCATCTGCCCCCATCTATTCTGACAACATTCTACAGGAGCATTATAGAGTGTTCTCACTAACAGCATTTCTCTGTGGGGCGGAGGCTGCACTGCCTGTGACTGGAAGAATGTGGGGAGAGTGGTGAGGATCGCAGAAAAGATTGGGACCACCCTCCCCTCTGTTCAGGACTTTACCCCAATGCACTATTTGTCCCAGCCCAGAAACAACATAAGAGACCCTTCACACCCCCATCAGCTGACCTCTGCAATTTGATGCAGGACATCCAGGTCATACAGTAGTTTTCAGACTGTTGAAATCCTCTTACATTTATAAGCACTTCACTAGACATTGCTGCACTTTTTATCTGAATTGTTTATCTTAACCATTAAGCACTTTATATTTTATTCTGCTGCTGATTTTTTATTTCTGTAGAGAGCACAATTACAAAGAAAAATCCATTCTGTGTACACTTGTACATCTGAATGATAATAAAGTCTGTTCAAGTCTAAGCCGGAGGTGGACACAGGGAGGACACTACACAGTAGGGGGACACATGGAGGACACTAGGACACTACACAGCAGGAGAACACAGGGGAGACAGTGATGTGTCTGCTAATGATGAGGCATTCATGACGCATTCTTATGAATCGTTCTTTAACATGAATGGTTTGAACAAGACCTGTTTTTTTTAAATCTCTTTTCTTGCCATCAACTTGCCAATTGGACTATGGCTGAAAATTAGCCTGAATGGCTAACTCTGGCACCTCTGCATGGTGTACTAACACATGTCGATTAATGTGCATTGTCCCATATTTAATAAATAAGCATAAACATTATATTATGATATCATATATGATATGATATAATATTATATATCATAGTCTTTCTCTGCATTGTTATACTGATACTAACACTGAACGAGATTGTTAAGTGTGTTTTAGGAAAAAAATCATTAGACCTGTCATAGGCACTTGAAGATCATTATACTTGAGTAAAAAAAAAAAAAAAATACTATTATTTTTCTGAGCCAACTTTAAGTTTAAATTGTTACTTCCTGGTTATAAATCATGACCTCTAATGTATACAGAAATTATTTGACAAAAGAGAATCATCAAAAAACTTCACATACACACTTTAAAATTAGTTCTCACATTGGCTTCTGTCATAAATATAAAAAGAGCCAGTCTTGAACAGCTCTTTGAAGATTTGTATCTTTTCACCAGTGTCTGCATTCTGGATAGGGTCTCACCAGAGCGTGTTGAGGACGCGGTGGTCTCCATGCTTGGCAATCCAATGCAGCACAGTGAAGCCAGAGATGAAATCCCTCCTGTGCAGAAGGGAGGGCTCCTCTCTGAACAGAGAGTAGATGTCAGGCCACATCCCCTCTGCAGCTTTCACCAGCCACAGGTGCTCACGCTCCTCTAGAGGCACCTGGCTCTGCAGAGAACAGTGTACACCAATGTCACAGTGTTTACCTCTACTGGTCTCGCTGCACTGTTCTATGTGTGTGAGTTAGAGTTGTCGCAACACCAATGTTTCAAATTCGATTTCAGTACTAAGGAATAGGGTTGTCATAAGTATTGAAATTCAGATACTAATTGATACTAAAACTAGTATCGAAACAATATTCAATTGAGCAGGTATTAATAAAAAAGAAAAAAGTCTCACTCAAAGGAGAGAAAAGAACCTTTCCTGAATAGCTTTAGAATGATCTTGAGCTGAAGAACAAGTATAAAGACACATAGACTAGTGGACCACTATGGAACCTACCTGGACGACTGAGGGATTACACAGATATGAGACCGCATGACATGTATTGTCTAAATAAAGATTTTTATTTTTTTTTAATTATCACTGCAGTATCAGAATCAGTATCAAGATAAAAATAGAGTTTGAAATTTTAGTATCGTGACAACAGTACTAAGGAATAGACTCGATACTTAATACTACAATGAACACTTCTTCAAAACATTCTTTCTTTAGACAGTAGAATGTGATTTTCAACATTAAATGGTAGTACTTTCTTTTATATTACCACTTGGCCTTATATCTGTGCAATCCCTCAGTCGTCCAGGTAGAACCATAGTGGTCCATGTGTGTACACTAGTCTACGTGGTTTTATACCTATTCTGGTACAGCTCAAGATCATTCTAAAGCTATTCAGGAAAGGTTAATTTCTGAATATGAATATGACTTTTTTAGTATTGATACTTGCTCAAATCAGTATCTATTTTCGATACTAGTTTTAGCATCCATTAGTATCTGATTTTTTATACGAGTTTTATCTGATTTCCCATACTTTTGACAACCATAGTCTGTGTTTCTGTGTTTATATGTATGTGTTACCTGTCTGCGGTGGCTTTCCTGATGCAAGGCACTGCCCGGGACACTCCTCCTCTGTTTCATGGGTTCTCTGTCCGTGAGGTCAGCAAGGCTGTGGGACCGGGGGGGCGTGGAGCAGGAAGACAGGGACGACATGGAAGACGAAGACATGTGTCCCAGGCTCAGGGAGGACGAGATGAGGTGCAGCCGGTGGAGACGAGCTGCCTCGCTGCCCCCCAGAGCTGCAGGACAAACCATACTGTTATTAGGGTGTTTGTCAGATGGAGGGTATTGATACTTTGCAGTGATATCATGCTGGAGGGTGTTCTGAATGTTCCACCTTGGAAATACATTTAAGAGTTACCGTGGAGCAAACTCTCCAAAAAAAGTTTTAGAATAAAAAATACAATTGGATTTTACATGGGTTTAAACACATTTTCAGGAGTCTGTGATTAATACAAGCACATTTAGGTTTGATTATCAACAAAACAGGTTGTTGTACTTGATAAACAGTAAAAATCATTTCACCTGTTGTAGTTCCAACTAAACCAGCTATTTCTGGTCAGATTGTATTAAAACAAAGCTCAGATTAAAGTCTAACTTGAGTTAAAATGAATAATGCTATACTGCATAATAAAATTTAAAAAAATCTACATTTTAACAAGCTCTTGGGTCTAATCGCTAATAAAAATGATCAGGTTCAACATTGTGCATTTACCTTTTGGATATTGAGTGTGTAGATGTGCATGTGTATATGCTACATGTGTATGTAATGTGTATGTATGCAAGTGCCAGTGCGGTGAGGTTCATGGCTGGTGAGGCACCGATGTGGTCACGATCAGATTTACAAACATATAAACCAGTTGTCAGTACATTTGGACCCAGAACAGTTTCTCTCCCAGTGACTTGGGGCCAGAATAAAAAAAAAAAAAATTCTAAATAAAAGTTCCGAAGTCCAAACGAAACAGCTCTAATAGTATGAAATAAAAAACAAGCTGGTTTTGTATTGTTTTTTTATCCTTATTCTGGTTCCTCAATTTTCACTGGATGGAGGGTTAAATTTCTTACCATTTCATACCACTCTGTTTGAAAAGAGCGAGTCTTTTGTGCCGTCGTCTGGAGCAAACCATTTAGCTCCTTTAGCGTTGGTCTTCCTTTAATTATAACCTCCTGCTTCGACTGAAAGTTCAGTCCATGTGAGGCACGAACAGCTGATGCCTGTCCGTACGTCTCTTCTCAGCATTTCAACGGTAAATGTAAAAATTCAGTGATTTTGAATAAAAAAAATAAAAAATAAAATTGCAAAGTTAAATAGAAAATTACTTTATAGTACAAATCATTGGTTAAATATAACCATTTCATTTATTTTTTCTCTGTGATAAGGCACGGCCTCATCTGCCTCACATGACGTCACTGGTAAGTGCCTTATATTATGTTGACTATTGTGAAAAATAAAATTTAATTGCTTGATTGAAAAAATAGATTGCTATTTCATGGCAAAGTACAATGTAAGCAATAGTGAAATCTGTCTCTTGTCCCTATCTGGGAGTATGACATCATCACATTCTAGACATTCTATAAAACTACCAAAACAGAGTCTACCATGTGTTGATGTCACCTGAACCCAATCTACGATGCAGCCCTGATTGAAATCCTTATGATCAGTTTTGTCTAACACTTGTGTATAAGAGCGGTGTGATACTTCCTGATGCTAAAGTGCTCTCGGTACCTTGGTGGTCCTCCTCTTCCACCATTTGGTCCAGGTCGGCTCCCACACTCAGACACATACGACTCCTCAGATTACCGTTGCGTCGCAGGGCAACCCAGGGGCGGAGCTGAGCCAGGGAGGTGGAGGGGGTGGAGCCATTACTAGGCTCCTCCTTATTGTAGACATCATCTGTGACAGAGGAGTACAACTCGACTAACTACAGTAAACATTAAAAACAACATGGTGAAGCAAACAGGGACAGCGTTTCCTCATGGTTTCTTCTTTAAAAGAACTTTAAAAGAACTGTATGTAGACTTACGTTTTTTAAAAAGGTACTACAATCTCAACTGAACCTGTGCTGCCAGAGCCTTAACCTGCAGATAGATGACACATCCAAGTTGTTTTGAATGGACGGGCCATGCATCGTGTGAAAGCTCAATACCTCCAGAATTCACTCAGTGAGCTGTAGAGGCTGCACTAGCAATGATTAATGATTGGCTGCAGGTGCTGTAGGTAGTGACAATTCAGATCAGAGAGAGTCCTTTTAGGTTCAAACCAACTGGATTTCAGAATTGAAACTAGCAACCCAAAAGAGATTCATGTGAGGCTCATTCTGCTTTCTGATGGGATAATCATCTTGAGAAACAAAACACCAAAGTATAATTTAAATCATGTCCTATGTTTCTGTAAGTAAGAATAAATCAGCATTAGAACTGTAATCAGTGAAAGATATGTTTGGACCTTGTATCTGGGACACATATACAGTTGAAACCAGAAGATTGCACACATTATATGAAAAGACACTTTTTTTTTTCCCTCACCGTTTCCCGTTTTGGGTCAGTCAGGATTATCAAAATTATGCCTATTTGCTAAATGCCAGAATAATGAGAAAAGGATTTTTTAAGACAATTTTTCATTACTATGATTTTGGGAAAACCCAGATGATGATGTCATGTCTTCAGAAGCTTCTGATTTGGTTCATTGACAACATTTGAGTTAATTAGAGACACATCTGTGGACGTATCTGAAGACACACCTGAAACATCACGGGAAAGTTAAAAAAAAAATCTGCCAAGACATCAGGAAGAGAACTGTGGACTTGCACAGTACATCCTTTTCCAGATGCCTGAAGGTGCCATGTTCATCTGTTTAAACAATTATACACAAGTATAAACACCATGGGAATGTTCCAGAGATGACCTGTGCTTTTGTCAGAAATGTGCATATCAACCCAAGAACCTGAATCTAGAATGTGTCATCATCAACCGTGAAACAAGTACTGTCCCGACATGGGCTGAAAGGCCACTCTGCCAGGAAGAAACATTACTCCAATTACAGTTTCCAAGTGCACGCAGGGACAAAGACCTGAATTTTTTCAATTTAACTGTTTGGCCAAAATGAGCATTGTTATGTTTGCAGGAAAGCGGAGGAAACTTGCAAGCCTGACAACACCATCCCAAGTGTGAAATACGGGGGTGGCAGCATCATGTTGTGGGATTGTTTAGCTGCACGAGGGACTGGTGCACTTCACAAAATAGATGGCTGAAGCAACATCTCAAGACATCAGCCAGGAAGTTAAAGCTTTGGTGCAAATGGGTCTTCCATATGGACAATCACCCGAAGCATACTGCTTGGTTGGTGGTTACAAAGTGGCTTAAGGATAACAAAGTCAATGTTTTGGAGTGGCCATCACAAAGCCCTGACCCTGACCCTATTGAAAATTTATGGGCAGACCCGAAGCGACATGTGCGAGCAAGGCGGCCTACAGACTTGGCTCAGTTACACCAGTTCTGCCAGGAGGAATGGGCCAAAATTCCTGCCAACTATTGTGAGAAGCTTGTGGAAGGATATCCAAAACATCTGACCCAAGTCATACAGTTTAAAGGCAATGGTACCAAATACTAATGAAACATATGTAAACTTCTGACTCTGAAGAAAACATTTTTAAAAAATTGTCTAAAAAAATAAAATAAAATAAATCTTTCTCTCATTATTCTAGCATTTACCAAATAGAAATAATGTTGGTCATTCTAATTGACCTAAAACAGGAAATGTTTAGTCTGATTTCATGTCAGACAGTGAGAAAAATGTATGTATGTGCCTTTTTTATATAGTGTATGTAAACATCTGGTTAGAACTGTAGGTCACGATTATGTAATTTAAAAAAAAAAAAAATTCTTATATGTAGTGAACTAATAAAATCCATAAAGTTCTCGTTATGTTCTACCAAAAGGTCCAGATTTAGACCTTGTTTAGGAGTGGTTTTAGAGTTGGTTAGGCATATGTTCACAGCAGTATCAGTCTTGCCCACATGAGCTTAGAAGAAGCTAAATATCATATGAGAAATATCATAGGAGGCAGACCTAATGATAAAACTACATCCAACAAAGAGCCTCCTCCGAGAAGTGGAGATTCACCTGTGGATCCAAACCAGGCCCTCCCTCTGTCTGCCCCCGGAGCCTGGCCCTCTGCACACTGCTGCCAGCTGCCTCCACCTGTTCCAGCCTTGCGACCTCCGGCACTTCCTGGACCTCCTACTCACATGGACAATGAGATGTTCTTCAATCTACCATTAGATCACTATAAACCCTTGTGGACACTGAGAGAAGCACCCACCACTGTGCGACAGCTCCTCGCAGCTGCTCCAGGCCGACCCTCTGGGGCTGTGCTCCACACTGCTGCTAGATCCCTGCTGGTTACAGGAGAAAACAACAGCAGGCTTATGTCAAAGAAAACTAAAGACTATAATGTACTAGAGGAGACTGTAGAGAAGGTGTGAGCTGACAGACTACAGTGAGTTCTTCATCCTTCATTTCCAGTGAAAAAGGCATTTGTCATGTCGGCCATCTTGGAGCAAACATACAGGGATGATATCCAAATCTTTCAGTATGGTATTTGCACAAAATGTATCGCATGCTACGATATTTATTGCAATATTTTGTGGAGGCAAAAAAGAATACGCTACTTTTTGCCTTTAAAATGTCATGACAAGCCTTTGGTTCTATCATAATCCAAAGAATTAGGACTTAGAAGTGCTTAATGTCTAGACAGCACTGAAATGGAGCAACAGATCATGGTCTATGTAGCTCCCTCTGTTTTTTTAGCTATTGCTGCACCATAACAACAGATTTAAGCTGATAATTGAAAATCGATATATTGTGATGGACCACGATGTTACTGTGAGACAATGATACAATATCACAATTTTCTGATTATTGCAGCATCATCAGGACATATCTGGGGTCAAAAGCTGTTCATTTTAATTTAGGAATTTCCATAAGTCTTAGGGTGTGGTCATGAAGAGCTATTAACAAAGTAGCCATTATTGAAAGCTTAAAAATCCATGTACTGCTTGCAAAAATGATTGGATTCGGGACAAACCCAATGAATTAAACTTCCATCTTTAAAAATGTCTCTCCAGCAAATCCTGCAAAGTTCAAATGGAGAAGAAAAAGTATGTCGTAGACAAATGAATTTTGGTACAGACTGAGATTCTGAACAAAAAAGCCAATGAAGACGACACCCTGTCTACATCCATGTTTGGATAGCCATGCCTCAAAAAAGTCAATGAGAAATGAAAAAAAAAAAAATAGTTAGCATAATCCAATGAAATTCACTATGCTCATTCTTTATGTGACCTTGAGCAAAAAAATCTATGGGGACCACACCCTATCTCCAACATGAAGGTGGCCATTTTGAATCAAAATATATCATCAAGACATATCTGGGATTAAAACTTGTTAAAATAATTTACATAAGTCCCAGGGTGTGGTCATAACAAGCTCTTAACAAAGTAGCCATTTTGAAAGTATAAAAAAGCATGTAACTTTTGCAATAGTCAGATCTGGATGGAATCAATGTAGCATTTGTCTGTTTTGATGATCTCGACATAATGATATGCGAGTTAAGCTTGTGACTTTAAAAGTAGCTCTCCAGCACACCTTGTAAATTTAAAATGGGATGGAAGAATTTAATTTGTCATAGACAAATCAAATTTGATACACAGACTATTGATAGAATTCTGAACAAAAATGACCACAATGACCAATTAAGACCACGTCTATCTACATCCATGTTTGCATGACCATGCCTCAAAAAAAGTTAATGGGAAGTGAAAAAAAAAAAAGTTTGTCGTAATCCAATGAAATCTGGTACACACATTGTTTATCTGGCCCTAAGCAAAAAAAGTCTATGGGGATCACACCCTATCTCCAACATGAAGGTGGCCATTTTGAATCATAATATGCAGATGGCCAAAATCTAGCCTATGTACTTTAATGAACTTGCCCTAGGGTTTTTATGAGATGGACTTCAAATTGAGGTAGCAACATCAGGACATATCTGGAGTTAAATGTTTTAAATTGACATGAGTCTCAAGATGTGGTCATGACAAGCTCGTAACAAAGCAGCCATTTTGAAAGTAAAAAAAAATAAAATCTTTTAAACTTTGCAAACATTTTCAGATTCAAACTGCCCAATGTGGTGTTTGTGTATTTTAATGGCCTGGACATAATGATGTGCAACTTAAACTTCTATTTTTAAAAATAGCTCTCCATTTTGAAAGCATAAAAATTCCTATAACTTTTGCAAACATCATCTTATATAGACAAACACATTGTAGTGTATATGTATTTTGATGAGCTGGACAAAATGATGCCTGGATTAAAATTCTATGTTTAAAAATGGCTCTCCAGCACCACCTGCAAAGTTACAATGGGCTGTAAACATTTATCTCCAACGTGACACTGGAAATATTGAATCACATGTCAAGCCAAGATTGATATGCAACTCTCCCACTGTGGCGTGGCAAGGGTCCTTGCAGTTTTAATATTGTATTTGTGTTTTAATAAAGCAAAGACCATTTTCAATCTCTGCTCTGATATTGAGTGGTATTGAGTATCAGCAGCTATCAGTATCAGTTTTGGCACAGTGTAGTACAATTGCAGTATGCACATAGCGAGGTGTAGCACTCTCAGTGACGTGAAAAACGTAGATAGCGAGGTGTAGTACGAACATAGTACGAACATAGTACGCACATAGTACGCACATAGTACGCACATAGTACGCACATAGTACGCACATAGTGCGGTTTAGTAATACATATGTAGTGAGGTGTAGTACATACATAGTGAGGCGTAGTACATGCGTAGTGAGGTGCAGTAATACATACATAGTGACAGCACATATGTACATAGTGACGTGTAGTACTTTCATACTGAGGCGTAATACATACATAGTGTGGCGTAGTACATCCAGAGTGAGGCACAGTACTTTTCATAGTGAGGCACAGTACTTTTCATAGTGAGGCATAGTACTTTTATAGTGAGGTGTAGTACTTTTATAATGAGGTGTAGTACCATACATAGTGAGGTGTAATACCATACATAGTGAGGTGTAGTACCATACATAGTGAGGTGTAGTACCATACATAGTGAGGTGTAGTACCATACATAGTGAGGTGTAGTACATACATAGTGAGGTGTAGTACATACATAGTGAGGCATAGTTCCTTCATAGTGAGGTGTAATACATACATAGAGGTTGCGAGATGTGAGCAGAGGGGGTGTACTGAAGCTGGACTCTGGGTCAGATCCTTGCCTGGGACCCGGGTCTAAGTCCTGGATGTTGATGTGTGGGACCATCTGCACAGGAGACACCTGAGGACACACTCACAGTCAATCTTAATGAGGGACAGGTGGACTTCTGCAAGGTCTAGTCCTACCCCAAAGAAATCCTCAACTGACCGATCAGACACTACATCGATATTAAAACTAGATGCTCATTTGAGCCGGTATAAATACTACAAAAAGAAACATTCACAGAGCAGAAATGAACCTTTCCTGAATAGCTTTAGATGATGTTGAGCTTATGAGAAGAAGTATAAGACCACATAGACTAGTATACACCAATATACCACTATGTGTAATCTCTCAGTTGTACATGTAGGTTCCAGATATAAGGCCACATGGTAATCTAAAAGAAAGTACTATGATTTAATGTTGAAAATCACAGTCTAGTGTCTAAAGAAAGACAGTTTTCATTATCACTGTGGAATTGTTATTGAGTATCAAGTATATCCCTAAGTGTAGAAATCAAGTTTGAAATGTTAGTATTGTGACAACACTACACACTACAAGACAAACAAACCACATAATGCCAATACCAGCACGTTCAGATGGGCAGACAACTTGGCTGAAGTGTCTTGCTCAATAACACAGACACAACACACCAGCATTGAACTACAAACTTTCTTCCACCCATTGACTGATCTTTTAGAGCTGACGGACTACTATAAGTCATGGTTCTGACCTGTTGCTTGTCTCTTGTACAGTTATAAGTTATTCGCAGAGGTGGGCAGTACTCACAAAAGCTCTGTTGAAAGTCCGCCTGTTTCGGGCGGCAGGTGTCTGTGTCAGCGGAAAACCACGGACCAAGAGCGCAGCCTCAGCACCGGGGATTACATGCGGCGTTTGGCTTTCGGGAACCAAACCCCAAGGACTGCTCGGTCAAATACTCGGCTGCAGTGTTACACGCGCACAGCTGAATTAGATCCTTGTGGAGCTCTTAAATTTTTTTTTTATTTTGTATTTTTTGTCCGGAGGAATAGATTGCATCCTGGAAACGTGAATTTAAATTCATTAAACAGCAGTCAGCTTCAGGACCTGCATGCCCTTTTAGGACTTAGGAGTAACGGTAAGAAATGTAAAGTAATGCGTTCACATAACACATGTTAAATGATCATTGTATTGAGCGTTTTTTGTGCATTACGCAGCTTTTACACTGCCATGGGAGTGTGCTATATGATGGTACAAGCCTGAATACATGACCTTATTTCACAAATAGTCTGCGCGAATGTTTCTAGAAATACCCAGGCCTCTTATGCATTTGGATTTGAAGTGGCGTAATTTTCAACAGGCGCTCACGCGTGAATAGCCCACACAGGATTGGGGCTCTGGTGAGTGGGCTCTGGTGAGCGGGCTCTAGTGAGCGGGCTCTAGTGAGCGGGCTCTAGTGAGCGGGCTCTAGTGAGCGGGCCCTTTGACCGTGAGCCCTCCGGACAGACACACCCCGTGTGCCGGTGAATATCTCCGTCCTGAAGATGCATTGTCAAGCCCAAGTGCGTTTGTTTCCTAGCCAGGCCGTTTGTACCAGAGTACGTTCAGGCGGACCGAGGCCCGCCTGAAGGTCCGCTTGTTTGTTCCGGTGCAGAGTTCGCTTGTCTTTATTCACACCTGAAATAAAGTCGGGACTTTCAGGGTAATCGAACTCTAGTCCGTTTTAATCGGACTAAAGCCCGTAGGTGTGAGTACGCCCTTCGTGTGACAGAAAAGATTCACCTTCTGTGGCCAAACGGCAGGAGGCGCTCGCAGGCAGGTCACGTGACGCTCCGCCGAGCTTCGTTCGCTCGTCTCTGGACTGTAGAGCTGACCTGGTGCCGTCTCCACGATACGTGTGGACTGGGACATGACTGGCCCCGGCATCCCAACCGCGGAACTTCCCCACAACTTAGCAGATTCAAACGGAGCCGAGGCCGTCCTGTCCGGGATAAACTCCTCCTCTTCATCCTCGTCCTCCTCCACGGACACGGCGTTCCGGTAGCTCTGCCTATGGCGCACTCTCTGCTGCGCACTAGTATGGAGAGAGCGCACCTGCCCCAGTGGGAGAGGCGGTTCACTCGTACTGACATCCTGCTCGACTTGTCTGTCAGATGCTCCTCTCTGTTGAGACACGCTTTGAGCAGGGCCCGGGCTCACGCAGGGGCGGGGAGCACAGTGCGGCTGAGGGACGGGCCGAGCGGAGCACACCAGGGCAGGGAGATATTCTCTGGGCTCTACGACTGTGACAGGGGCTTCTTTTCGGGCAGGACCTTTAGTGAGCCCCTTAGGTCCCTGCGGCGGGGCGGGCACAGGCAGGGCTTCGCTGGCTCCCTCGGGGCGCTTGGGGAGAATCGTGAGCGCCGCCTGTGTGGAAGAAGGTTCGGGCACAAGGCTCGGTTGGACTTTGCGCTGTGGCAGGTTCGGGTTGGGCTCCACCCTCTTGTTGTTGTTATTGTTGAGGATGATCCCCGCTGCCGGGAGGAGGCGTGGACCTTGGGTGGTTCCAGGCTCCGGGCTCTTGTTGTGAGATATGTCTGCATTCCGAAGCGGGCTGAGGTGCACATTGGTCGAAATCGAGACGGCCAGAGGCGCCTCTTTGCTTGGCCTGCTTACATCGGTGCCAACGCCGTGGAGGTGGCCGCGGAACTTTTGTTGGAGCACAACGTAGCTGACGCCGTCCTCCTGTTTGACCCGCGCCACTGAGTTCACAAACCTCTTGAAGATTTCACGGTTCCGGTCCCGATTCGCGTGCTCCCGGAGGAAGGGTCGAAAATGGAGCAGAAGCTCTGCGTTGGTCACGGAGCCTCCGCGGCTCTGGAGGAAGTAGAGCACGGCGTCCTGTGTGAGCTCCACCGCCATATCGCTGCTATATGCGGGGCCAAAGTCCGGGAGCTGGCTCACGCATAGCCCCGCCCACTGCAGGTATGTGCCCTCACCTGACGCAGAGGGCACGTGACTGCCATAGCTTTATCCAGTTCCTGGGCCTATAGGACTAATACCAAATACACACCGCCGTAGGCCTGTTCACTCTGCACAGATCGCCACCAATAATGAATATAATGCACCTTATCTGATACTCAACACACATATTTGTTGGGTTGGGACATCACAATGAGTTGGATACTGATCCTAACCTTAACCATGGGCACTACTTGTTTAATCTAAACTTAAACCCTAATCTATTTTAAGATCTATTCCAGATCTAGGCCTGTCACGATAAAAGCAAAACAAAAAAACAAAAAAGCAGTGACGCACGATACATTGCTACAGAGATATACAACAATTAATTTTATTTATTTATTTTTATTTGCCTTTGACACGATAACCAAAAAGCAGGATAATCTCAGTAAACCTGAGCTGCAACGCAAACAGCAGAATGAAGCAACAACAATGACAAGTACCTGCGAACACACAGAACACAGCAAAAGGTCACACGTTTAAAAAGGTTTTATTGTACAGAGAACAATCAGCACACTAGAATTATGAACAGTTCCCTGCAGTGAGGGTCTGCAGAAGAACAACAGGGTGAATACCAGAGATTAGAAGAGACGGAGAGGAGGGCGGAGAGAGATAGAGAGATGAGTGAGGTCTAAGGGAGGAGAGAAACAGGGTGAGGAGGAGAGATAGAGGGGGGAGAGTGAGGGTGAGACAAAACCAATAGAACTAACCAAAGCTTTCTTCAAAAACACAACAGAAAGTAAAGCTCAGCCAGAGTTCTGTTCTTGTGTCTTTAGGTAAGACACTCCAGGGCAATTGTGGCTACAGTAGTATCATCCCACTACTGAGTGTGGAATGAATGACTAATGATGACAGAGAGGCTTTGATGAGCTGGTAAAGCACATTACAAGTGTAAGGCATTCTTATTATAATATAAAGTAACCAGAGCACGTGTGAGTAGAATGTGAATGTGAGGACAGGCACCAGGAGCTGTGCAGAACGCAGATGAAGCAGTACTGTGTTGGGATGCCCCCTAATGGTCAGATAGGGTCTTTGCTGTTGTGGGCATTAAATGGATTTGCATTCAATCATAAACAACATTTTGTCTCGTTCACAGATTTAACTTTAAATTACATTCGATCATCAACAATGTTTTGTCCAGTTGACAGATTTAACTTTGACTTTTACTATTCGATCATAAAGATAGCCAAAGCTCAGCGAAACCCAAGTTAATTTTTGCAGATGGGATAAAACATTAAACTTTGTGGAAGAGTTGTTTCATTTGGCTATTCCCCTTAAATACTGTACTGTACCTAGAAAATCTTTGTATATGTAACTGTGAGCCTATTACAAACTAGCTTGTAGAGATACGGAGACAGTGCGTCCTGCTGGCAGCTGCTAAGGTAGCAGATTGGTCTGAACACTACTCAAGGGAGTCCATAAGGTTCTGTAAGATGAATAATGAAAAGCAAGATCATTTTTTACAGTCATATGGTGAGGTGATACATAGATATGAGTCAGTGAAATCTGCTGTATCTTCTCAGTCTGGCCTTTCAGTCACAGCGTTGTCATGGTGACAGGACAGTCTAGGTGGGTGGGCCTAACCACATGAGCGGGACTTGGGTGCCATCTGGGTGGAGTCTGTGAATGCTTGAGAAGGGGTGTGGCTGACAGAGCCAGACCCACACGGCTCCACCCCCGAGCCTGGGTCACCTCCAGAGGCAGTGTATCCAGGAGGAGGCTGAGCTGCTCCTGGGTCTGCTGGAGTGTCTCGTCCAGGAGGCGGTGGGTGATGACCAGGGCGGGCGTGGAACTCACCAGACGCTGGTACTGCTTCAGCTGGGAGGGCTCCAGACTGTAGCACAGGAACACATGGACTATGCACTGGCGCCGCTCCAGGTGGTCCCTTAGCTCAAGGGCGTCTTGGGTCTGACGCAAGAGGACGCTCCGTTTGTGAACAAGAGAGTCCTGAAACCAAGCAAGTTTTATCAAGTATCTTTATACTTTATCAAGTATAAAGATAAAAATCTATAGTCAAACAGAGGTAAAGCAGGCTTACCCAGAGCTCAGTGCTGTCCTCTGCAGGCTCCTGTCTGCGCAGCGAGGCAAGAGAGCGCTCCACTCGGGCCAAGCGTCCACACAGGGACAGCAACAGGTTCACCACTCGCTCCAGGTCACCTGCAGAAAGAGGGAGACTGAACATATATATCTATATATATATGTATCTATATCTATTTTTATATCTGGATTTTAAGACATTTTTTCATTACTTTACAAGTACATACAGTAAGATTACCGTTCATTTAAACAATTTGGAAAAAACAAGATGATGATGTCTTTGGAAGCTTCTAATAGGTTTATTGAAAGCATTTGAGTTAGTTAGAGACACACCTGTGGATGTATTTGCAGGCACACCTGAAACACACAGCTTCTTTGTGTAAGATCATAAGAAAGTCAAAATATATCAGTCAAGAAATGAGGAAGAGAACTGTGGACTTGCACTAGTCTGGTTCATCCTTGGGTGTAATTTCCAGATGACTGAAGGTGCCATGTTCAAACAATTATACACAAGTATAAACACCATTGGGATGTCCAGCCATCACACCGTTCACGAAGGAGACCTGTTCTGTGTTCCATAGATGAAAATGCTTTGGAAAGTAAGAGTGTGTTATTATCCACAGTGAAACGAGTACTGTACCGACATAGGCTGAAAGGCCACTCTGCCAGGAAGAAGCATTACTCCAAAAGAAACATGAAAAAGCCAGATTACAGTTTGCTAATGCACACAGGAACAAAGACCCTATTTTTGGGGGGACATGTCCTATGGTCTGACAAAATTAAAATTCAACTGGCCATAATGAGCACTGTTATGTTTGGAGGAATTGAAACTGTTATGTTTGCAAGCTTGAACACACCATCCTATTTGTGTTCAAGCTATTACTGCAGGAGGGACTGGTGCACTTCACAAAATAGATGTCACTCAAATGGATAATGATCCGTAGAATACTGACAAACTAGTTACAAAGTGACTTAAAGATAACAAAATCAATGTTTTGGAGTAGCCATCACAAAGCCTTGATTCTCGAGCTTATTGAAAATTTATGAGCAGACCTGAAAAAGCACGTGCGAGCAATTTGGCCTACAAACTTGGCTCAGTTACACCAGTTATGTTAGCAGAAATGGGCCAGAATGCCAACTATGGTGAGAAGCTTGTAGAAGGATATCCAAAATGTTTGAACCAAGTCATGCAGTTTAAAGGTTTAAAAAATTGTACCAAATACTAATCAAATGTACGTAAACTTCTGACTTTGAAAAAAGTCATGAAAAATTGTCTAAAGAAAATCCTTCACTCATTATTCTGACATTTATGCAAATAGAAATAATTTTGGTAATCCTAATTTCCCTAAAACAGGAAAAGTTTAGGCTGATTTCATGGTATGTATCCTGTAAACTTCTGGTTCTCTCTCTCACTCCATGTATATACATATACATACATATGTATATATTCTACTGGTAAGTCATCTGACTTTCACATGGGGGACCTGGGTTCGAATTTTTCCCCACCACCAAGGCTCTGTTGGAATCTGTCTGTTCGCAACACAACCGGCGAAAGTGTACGCTCAATGGCAGGGTAGTAACACCAGAGTAGACCCACCAAGGCTGGAAACCTCACAGTACTGAAAAGGCATATGGGAGAAGGAGGCATCACATAACTGTGGCTGGTGGCTCTGAGAGAAGACCACAGAAACCTCCCTGAACAGAATCCACTCACCATCACAGTGGCAGACATCCAGGTATGAAAAACTGGACCACACCAGGCCGACATGATCCATGCATACTGGCTAAAGAAGCTGGCAGCACAAATGAACCAGCTGCTAATGGATGGGACTCACCCTGAATGGCTCACGTTGTACGATTCTGATCCAGAAGGATCCCTCAAAGGGTACAGTCCCATCCAACTATTGGCCAGTAACCTGTCTCTCGACAACATGGAAGCTCATGTCAGGCATCATCGCGGCTAAGATAAGTGGGCACATGGATGAATACATGAGCACAGCGCAGAAGGGCATCGGCAAAGATACCAGGGAAGCCAAACACCAGCTCCTGGTAGACCGAACAGTTTCCTGAGACTCCAGAACCTGTAAGAGCAACCTGCGCACTGCCTGGATTGATTACAAGAAAGCCTACAACTCAATGCCACACACATGGATAACTGAATGCCTGGAGCTGTACAACATCAATACGACTCTAAGAGCCTTCATTGCAAACAACTGAGGTTGTGGAAAACTACCCTTGAGGCCAATGGCAAGTCACTTGCATAAGTGACCGTCAAATGTGGCATATACCAAGGTGATGTACCGTCCCTACTGCTGTTCTGCATAGGTCTGAACCCTCTCAGCGAAATCATCAACAACACTGGCTATGGATACCGACTCAGGAATGGGGCCACCGTCAGTCACCTCCTCTACATGGATGACATCAAGCTGTACGCTAAGAATGAGCGAGACATCGACTAACTGATCCACACCACCAGGATCTACAGCACAGATATTGGAATGTCATTCGGGCTTGAGAAGTGTAACCGGATGGTGACAAAGAGAGGGAAGGTAGTCCACACAGAAGGGGTCTCACAGACATTGAGGACAGTTACAAGTACCTTGGTATCCCACAAACAAATGGCAATCTTGAAGACGAAACAAGGAAAGCAGCCACAACAAAATATCTCAGATGAGTAAGGCAAGTCCTAAGGAGTCAGCTCAATGGTAAGAACAAGACCCAGGCAATAAACAGCTACGCCCTGCCAATAATCCAATACCCAGCAGGAATCATAAGCTGGTCAAAGGAGGAGATACAGACCCGAAAGCTCCTGACCATGCATGGGGAGGTTCCATCCCAAATCCAGCACCCTGAGACTGTACGCAAGCTGTAAAGAAGGAGAGGACTAGTGAGTGTTAGAGCCACAGTCCAGGATGAAACATCCAAGATCCACAAGTACATCCAGGACAAGGCCCCAACAGATGACGTGCTCAGCAAATGTCTCAGACAGTGGAGTGCAGAGGAAGAGGTGTTGGAGGAGCCATCATGGGAAGACAAGCCCTGCATGGGATGTACCACCGGAACATCCAATCCAATCCAACTTTATTTCTAATGCACTTTAAAAACAACAGTTGACCAGAGTGCAGTACACAACTGTCATTTTAAAAACACAGATATATAACAGACAAATACAAATAAATAACTGCAAACTGTACACTATTTAAAACAACATATCAGCAAAAAGCTAAAGAGAAAAAGTGCATTTTAAGAGCTGATTTAAAAGTAGAGAGTGACTCAGCCTGTCTAAGGTGCAGGGGCAACGCATTCCACAGTTTGGGACCAGCCACAGAGAAGGCACGGTCCCCTCGAAGTTTCCTCCTAGTTTTTGGGACCACTAACAATGAATGATCTGCAGATCTGAGTGAGCGAGCAGGAGCATAGGGTAGAAGCAGGTCAGACAGATACTGTGGAGCGAGGCTGTGGAGGCATTTAAAGACAAACAAAAGGATTTTAAAGTCAATTTGATAAGAGACAGGGAGTCAATATAAGGACATCAAAACAGGTGTAATGTGTTCCTGTTTTTTTTATACCAGTTAAAAGGCGAGCAGGTGCGTTTTGAACAAGTTGAAGGCGTGTAAGAGAAGTTTGGTTCAGACCAATATAAAGAGCATTACAATAATCCAAACGATTAGTGATAAAAGCATGAATTAAAATCTCAAAATGATGCTGTGAAAGGACAGGTTTGACGAATTTGAAAAAAGCTAGTTTTGACAACAGCGCTAATCTGGACATCAAGTTTTAAATCATTATCTAAACTCACACCAAGATTTGTCACCACAGGTTTCACATATTGAGCCAGAGCTCCAAGATCAATACTTCAAGTGTTTGCCTCACTAGGCCCAAACACTACAATTTCATTTTTTTTGTCATTTAAGAACAACAAGTTTAAAGACATCCAATTTTTGGATGTCATAACTGAAGTGGCTGATATCAAGAAATCCTTCAAATGGCTTGAGAAAGCTGGACTGAAGGACAGCACAGAGGCACTCATCCTGGCTGCACAGGAGCAGGCCTTGAGCGATAGAGGCCCAGATCTACCACACCAGACAAGACCCAAGGTGTAGACTGAGCAAAGAGGCCCCTGAGACAATCCAGCACATAACTGCAGGGTGTAAGATGCTGGCAGGGAAAGCATACATGGAGCGGCATAACCAAGTGGCGGGCATAGTGTACAGAAACATCTGTACAGAGTACAAACCTCCAAAGCTAGTGGAGAATGATTAAGCCAAGATCTTGTGGGACTTCCAGATACAGACTGACAGAATGGTGACAGTGAATCAACCAGACATTGCGGTGGTGGATAAACAACAGAGCAAAGCCGTTGTGGTGGACATCGCAGTGCCAAGCGATGGGAACATCAGGAAAAAGGAACATGAGAAACTAGAGAAATACCAGGGACTCAAAGAAGAGCTGGAGAAGGCCTGGAAGGTGAAGACATCAGTGGTGCCCGTGGTCATCGGTGCACTCAGGGAAGTGACCCCTAAACTGGAGGAGTGGCTACAGCAGATCCCAGGAAAAACCTCAGACATCTCAGTCCAGAAAAGTGCAGTACTAGGAACAGCAAAATACTGCACAGAACCCTCAAGCTCCTAGGCCTCTGGTAGATGCCATGAGTGTGGAAAAAGAGGGGATGAGACCACCAGGAGGAGATTTATATGTGTGTGTGTGTGTGTGTGTATATATATATATATATATATATATATATATATATATATATATATATATATATATATATATATATATATATATATATATATATATACACACACACATATATTACATATATACATATATATATATATATACACACACATATATATATATATATATATATATATATATATATATATATATATTTTTTTTTTTTTTTTTTTTTTTTTTAAAATATTATATTTATATATATTTATTTATTGTCCCTAATTTCCGCTATATTCGCTAGCTTCTACAAGGTTCATTGGTTGCAACCCAAACACTATGGGTGAATAGCTATCATGAAATCGAGGATTATTATGAGACAAGGTTAATCCTGATTTTCTTATTTTTGCAAAGCAGTTTTATCGTGCATTACAATTAGATATCTATACAAATATCATTTAAGACAGTTTACAGTTTCTTAAATCATAGCAATAAAAATTTGAAGAGCTTCCCCTGTTTGAAAGAGCAGTCACTGTTTTCACTTTGATTGACTTAGTTGTGAAAAAAAAAAAAATAATTTATTTGGCTATATTGCCCAGCCCGATTATACTGTCTATGGACAGAATATAAAAGGACTTAAAGTCATACTGCGGAGTATTCATATTCACCACTCGCTCCAGAACTTTACAGTATATTATTCCACTTCTTTGAATCAGTAGAATCGAGTATTCCATGACCAATAACTAAATAAATAAAACTAGTAACAACTACAAATCCAATAAATATTTGAAGAAATGTCATATTTGGGGGTGTGAGGGCATGTGTCGTACCGATGAACATGAGGTACTTGTCCCTGTGTGCGGCCTCACAGCGCTCCTGTACCCAGGCCTCTACTTGCTTCCCCAGCTCTGTGTGGGCCCTGAATGCATCACTCAGCTCCACCTTCTCCCGCTCTAAACTCTCTATGCAGCTCCTCAGTGCTTCACACAGCTCCACCTAGGGGGTGCCACAGGGTACATAGTGCTCATGTGAGATGTGCGTCTGATTTAAGAGCAGTCTGCTGTAAAGAGCCATACCTTCTGTGAGATGAGGTCATGCTCTGAGCTCACACCTGAGGGCCCCTGGCTCCTGCACACAACAGACAGTGTAGAGTATCATAACAAGTTATTTTCTCCACTCTTCCTCTTTATTTGAGCTTTTATGACCAGTAAAATAAAATTTACTTGTGTCACTTCTGCATACACTACTACAGGAGGATTAAAAGAACTTGTGTGTGTGTGTGTGTGTGTGTGTCTGTGTGTACCAGTGGACCTGCAGGTTGCTCTCTCTCTGCTCCTGTGACAGTTCAGCAAACAGAGGGCTGCTTGGACAAATCTCCAGCAGGACGTCAACAGTGGATTTACCCCACACGTCCATGAGGGGCGTCAGAGAACCATCACACTGAACCTGAGAATACATTAGACATGGATAAAATAATAAATAGGCCTGTACCTTTGTCCCTTCATGGAGACACTGCAGTGTTGCACTGAAGAAGTCCAACTGCAGCAGCAGAACAGCACAGATATGGTGGAGTCAGTCTGTGGTTACACAGTTGTCAAATGTAGAGATAAGGAGGGACATGAGTTTGAGAACCAACGTTCCGATCCACCCCTCCCGACCACCAGAGGGTGGTGCTGTTTTTTTTGTTTGTTGCGTTGATGGGCAGACATCCAGATCATATCAATATCATGGCATATCTTTTTTTTTTTTTTATCTATAAATAATTGCATTGTGGCCATAGTGATAATAGTTATTCTCTGTTACTCTCAGTGGACACTCACCATTCTCTGGAGCAGCTCTTGGACCCTCTGCTCCTCAGGGCTCTGCAGCCGCAGGGACACCGGCTCATAGTTGAGCCCCACACTGTCCTGCACTGCCTCATCTGGGCCGGACATCTCTATAAGTGAAGGCATGGGGTCAGGGGGACAGGACGCTGAGGGGACAGAGGGACAGGGCTGTGTCTTCAGCGAGGGTGCACTGCTGCTGGATGGAGAAGACGCAAGAAGACATGTGGCGTAATTTATCACACTGATTGTTTAAGTCATAATTAAAATCATGACTATTTGATACAATCATCATATTCACTCGAATGACAAGTGGCTTTGCTCCAAGTTCTCAGGGGCAGAACATGTGCCCATATCATTCGGAATATTGTTATGATTACACAACTTTTATAACTGATTTGAGCAATTCTTATAATCACAATAATTTTAGCGCTAATATTCATCCAGGAAGATTTCTCTCCTTGTTTCTCTATATATATAGAAATATAAAGAGTCTAAAAGTCAGTCTTACTCATTTTCAGAGTCGGCTCCATGCACAGTGCCGGCCCTGTCCTCCCATCTTATTGGTCGTTTTTTCCTCTGAGGCTGATGCTTTGGTTGAGATCCACCAATAACCCTCAGTTTGTCACTAGTCGTGCTCCTATTGGCAGTCTCAATGTGGTTACTATTGGCCGGTGCAGCTGTGTCCTGTCCGTTTGAGGGGAGCGAGTCATGCCCAGAATGGGGCAGCTCAGACAGGGGGTGGGGTGCATCGGACAGGAGGCAGGGCAGACCCACAGAGGCAGCCAGTGTAGAGCGGTCACTGCGTCGCGGTCGCTCTCTACGAGGGATTGGCACCAAGTGTGGATCTGCAGGTCAACCAAAAATAGCCAGTATGTTACATGTAGCGTGATTTTAACGTGTATGTATCTGTGAACTGTGCATTCTGCTGCTTCTATTTTAACTGAACACTTGCCTATGCTATTTAAAGGATAAATATTTTGCACAGCCTCATGCTCTCCATACTCTGATCTGGGACAGCTTGCAATCAACTGACAGAAGAGGAAATAAAAAAAAAAAAAAAAAACAGTTTTAAACAGTTGAAAATGGGTATTTTGTATGCAAGGCTGATAATTAACTGGCTCTAGTGCGGAGAGTGCACAACATCCTGTGAACAGCAATACCCTGTTCATCACCTTTTCCATCTGCTGCCCTCAGGCAGAAGGTACAGGTCCAAACAGGCTAGAACAACCAGACTGACCAACATCCTGTATCTTCAGGTGCCCTCCTCCCCTCTTTGTGCCTCTCCCATGGACAATAACCACATCCCCCAAAACAATAACATTGAACTGGACTTTGCATTGTTTCATAATGACATATCTTCCTGTATGTCTCTGTGATGCACTTTACTGTTGAGCCCTTTATGCTGCTGTTAAGACTATTACTGTTAATATTCAGAATATAATAATATATATGATATTTTAGAATAATAATGACATTCAGTGCAGCACATGTGCTGCACTGAATGTTATTATTATTATTCTAATGTTTACATTGGGGTTATTTATGGAGTTATTGGATGGAAGGACTCTTGCATCTTTTGTTTTTCACTTTGCATCAAGGCTATGCAGTGCTTCATGCTCTAATTTAATTGTTTTCTATGACAATCACAATAAAATGTTGAATCTTGAATATCCATATAATTGTTATACCCGAGACAATTTCAAATAAAGTGCATGTAAACTAGAGTGAAGTCCACCATAATCCTTATAGAGCAGTGTGTACCTCGTGTAGGACTGTGGGCAGGAAGAGGAAGACGAGGAGGAGAGACCTCGGCGGCTGGTGAAGGCCCCTCTGAAGCTCTGAAACACAGGGACAATGTCTGGGACTCCCAAGACCACATGCTTTTCCTGAACTTTACAATAGGGCTGGGTGACCAAAACTATTTATCCTCTAACTATTTTTTAAAATACTAATTTTTAATTAAACTCTAAATATTAAAACAAATAAAAGTGTTTTTTTCAATATTTAAATAGGAGATAAGCAAGGCATATGTGCACAGACATTTTGAGGGGGATGTGCTCTACTACGAAGAAAGGGCACATTTCCTTATCACTTAAAATGAATTTATCTATGCTTTTCAAAAGTAAGCAAATCTGATTTAGCTTTTTTAGAGATTACTTGTAAGTGTGCGCCTGCAGTGGTTTAGCCCACAAAGTTTAGTGCATGAGTGTATATTAGCTGAGGCACCAATATGAATAAGAGCAATTTTTATTGAACATTAGACAGTTTTCATGTGTCTCGTACTTTGGCAGTTGGAGAGCAGGAGCGCGAGGGGCTGTTACTCGTCCTGGATAGATGACAGTGTAACGGGAGGTATTGAAGTCTCCTTCATAGGCCAGGGGGGAACTCAGGGGCTCCTTCCCAGAGAAGAGCTGTGGTTCCTGAGCACAGTCCTGCAGGGACAGCAGGCTGGAGGAGGGGACAAGGCTGAGAGGTGACGATTCTGAGATGACAGAACAGACACACATGAAGACACAATTAGGGTGACACAGTATGAATGTGGATTATAAAATTCTGGTTATTAAAATTAAACTATGCCAGCTGCTGTTCACCTGCAGGGGTGTGGAGGGGCTGGAGCACTGCGCTCTGAGGTCTCCTCTGGATGCACCTCTTCCTTTGGCTGCACTTCCTCTCCAGTCCCAAGAGTGCATCCTGTTCCGAGGCTTCGCCCACCACCACAGAAACTCTGCCTACCAGCCCCTGAGACACTTGCTCAAACATCCTCCTGCGGTTGGCCACACTGGTGTCTGTAATGTTATGTAATGTACTGTTACTCAGACAGTACAAACAATAACCCACTATTAAATCAATTAAACAGCAAAACCAGATCTGGCAGACTGAGGTGACTCCTCCTGACCAGACTGATATGTGTAGCACTCTGAACTAAGTGGTACACATTTAGCAATCCTGAAAGAAACGGTTATTTGAATTTAAATTTAAAAAATCTTCCCTCTGTAAGTTTTTCATGAACAAGAAAGGCCATATTTTTGCTAAAAATAGGCTGACGTACATCAATTGGTGTCACCATGTTTGTTTTGGTTTGTTAGGGTGCTTCGCCTTTCACTGCCTCAATACCTCAATGCTGCTTTGTGATTGGTCCGCCCACCAGCGGAGCCCTATCGCATCAACAGGAACATGCTAAGATGGATTCTTGTGTGTTGTGAGAATCCATCTTGCTGTGCAGGGTTAGAATCCTCCTTCATACATGCTAAACCAACCAAACAGAAGCTTTGAAACAATGGGTCTTCCATTTGTATTTTTGCAAATTATAAGGCCTCAGTGATGGTAACTGCCTTGAGACCCTAAGAGGGTTCTATAGAGTCCTCTAGTGTTTGCTCCTAAAGCATCTAACCTACACTGAGGAGTGAAGAACAGACAGATTACCTCCTGGTCGTCTGAGGAGTGCTGTGCTGTCTGCATGGGTCAGTCCAATCTCATTCATACACTTGGGCTCTGAGAAGGACTTCTTCCTCTGGTCCCATGTGAGACGCTTACGCCCGCAGATCCTAGTGAGAGGCGGGGCTCCAGGAGGGGGTGTGGCTGTGGGTAGGCTGGGCACTGTGAGGGTGCTGGCCATGTGAGCAGAGGGCCTAGGTGTGAACACTCCTGCGTGAGGCTTGGGCAGTGTCTTTGGTCCAGTATTCTCCGATGGGGACAGATCTTTGGAGTCCCTTTTGTCCAGGCAGGAGTACACTTTAGAAGGCACAGGCAGCAGGGGCACAGAGGGAGCACACTGGAGGTTTGTGCACCTGAAGGAGGTCGACCAAAGATCTTGGCATGACCTGAATGAGAGAAGCCAATTATGGTGACAGAACAGTGGATTTTTAGAGAGTTGCATACAGCATTTCAAACACTCCACACATTCAGAAAACCTGTGAATGTCTATCTCAGGAATTAATCCTTCAAATCTTTGCCAACAAATAATTTTCAAGTGTTACAATAAACATTTTAGATATGGCATGTTACTTGTTACTTTGACAGACTCCAAACCTATGCACAGTGGATAGGACCACTCATTTTGGCAGGAGTTTTGATACATCCTCTTACTCAGGCTGGCACTAGGAGTAACAGGGAAGGGACAGCCGCCACTACCACGGGAGTAAGCAGAATGTGGAGGGCCCAACAATGGAGGAGTTTTACTGGAGAACCCAGGCACTGTATCTCAGTCTGGCCCAAAGGCGTTTTAGAAATAACATCTAATGAGTGAAATGGGGAGACAGAGGGTAGAGACATTTGGAAACGGTCAAAGCAGAGGTGGCAACACCCACAGGTGTGCAGCACCTTAAATCACTCCACCACTAGTGAGCACTGTGACACTAGTGTAATGTTTTCTACACACAGTGGCTCCCCTCATCATTCCTCATGTTGTATTACATGACCAGTAACCAGTACAGTGTATTTTGTTTATACCCTAAGTGTTCCCTTCACCAGAGCCATGAGCCTGAACTAACCCTTTCTGACTTTGGTTGAAGTTCTCCTGAAGGCCTCCTTCATGGCTCAGGGTGCGACAGGAGCTGCTCTCAGGCAGGTTCCTCACATCTGCTCCATGTGATGTGCCTTTGTCGCCCGCCTACACAGAAGTCATGACACAAACGTGAACAAAGGAGGGGGCTTCATCAGAACAGGTCCTCAGCAGGATGCTTAGTTTAACATAAAGAAAAAAAAAGTTTGTCAAATGAAGCATTTTGTAAAGCGATTGGGATAATTTTAGCAATATTGTTTAAAACTTGCTTTGTTAAGCCCACTCTTTCCATCTACACAGGACTAAACAGAAAAGGCAGATGTCACAAACCGACAATTCATCAGCACCCACAACTACTCCTCTTCTACTGTTCTACTGTTGGTGCTTGGTCCTCTCCTGTTTCATTCTCCCACTTGACAATATCATCTGTCGTCATGATGGCCTCAATTTTCACTGCTACACTGACACCATACATCATAAACTCAACAACCCACTGCACCTTCACATACTGCCTAACTGAACTCCAAACCTTTGGGAAAGACCTCAAAACCCACCTGTTCTGAAGTGGTTTTAATCATTTTAATCACAATGTGATTTATATTCTTTACCTTTCTGCATAGTTCGTTTGATTTATTGTATTATGGTTTTGTGATACATCTTGAATGTTCTGAAAAGCACTATATTAATAAAACATATTATCAGTATTATTAGTTAGTAAAAGAAAAAAGTGTGGTTGTATTAGTGATAGTGCGTACCTGCTTGTGACCAGTCCTATGCCTGCTGTTGCTGATACCCTGTTGCCTTGTGGCCCACTCTCGGTGCTCCAAGCGGCTCACCTTCTCCAGAACAGACATACAGGTGCCCTCTTCCCCCTGCACCTCTACAAGAGCCTTTTCCAGCCGGGTAAGAGGGTGCTCTGGTTGGGTAAGAGGATGCTCCGGTTGGGTCAAAAGGTACTGTGAGGCAGGGGCTGAATGACAGGACAGGGATCGGAGGTAGATGTCCAAATGATCACGAGGCTCTTTAAGGGATCTAAAGTCAACAGTGAAGACATGTTTCATTTATTCATTCTGAAGAACCGAGTCAAACAAAGGACTACACCAGAAGAGACCCCTGCAGAGCAAGAAGCTTGTGGTTACCTTTCTGCCTCCACAGCTCTGTGGTAAGTATGGGGGTATCCATTCCAGTGGTCCTTATGTGGAGTTAGATTAAGTCCAAAGTTGGATCCGAAGGAGTGACTGGTGGGCCTAGGGGGCTCCTGGAGGGGCCCCGGGCTCTGGGCCTGTCTAGGCCTGCTGCTGGGACTGCTCTCTGGGCTCTTTTCAATCACAGTATGGAGCTGTCCCTCGGTCGTGTACAAACCTTTGGCTGGAACAAAACATCACATAACTGTTACTGTGGAAGGTCCAGACACTTGTATGTGAGCCTGTGGGAGACTAGGAGGAAATGTCTTCTGTAAGTAAAGTACAGACTATATGTGCAAGTACAGATTGAGTGTAATATTGCAGATGTCTGCATATAAGATAAGATAAGATAAGATAAGCCTTTATTAGTCCCACAGTGGGGAAATTCCAGAATGAATATGTATATGAAGTACAGATAGAGTGTGGTACTGCAGATGGAAAAACTGTGTACATTCATTACAAAGAGTAGTACCTGCCAATGTCGTGGAACCGCTGGGGTGAGGCCAGGAGCCTTTCTGCTGACACCTGAGGAGAGAGGCCAAACAGTGGGGTAGAGCTAGATCTAGACACATTTTACATTCCATCCTTCTTGGGGGAATTTCATTGACTTGCATTCATTTCCTGGAGACTGATCCTAACGGTAACCACAGTCACTACTTGCCTAACCTTGAACTAAACCCTAAACTTAAACAAAAACCTAACCTTAACCTACTTTAACCCAGATCTGAACTTTAAACCATGTTGTTGATACAATGATAAAAGATTTACATCATGAACCTGATTTTAGTCCTAAGTCCTTTAGTCATAAGGAAGGCAGGTTCCCATGATGTGAGTGTGTGTTTTAGTCACCGCACTGTGATAAATGCAGCCCATGTATAGGTGTATGTGGTAGTGGTTAGAAATAAATGTGTCCTGCAGGCTACCGTAAAGAGCGCAGGGAGCGGGCATGCTCCAGGCTGCACCAGGAGCTGAGTCGCTCTGGTGAAGTTGCAGTATAGCTGTCACTGAGCCGCTGAGGAGCCAGCACCCCCTTCAAATTCTCATAGGAACTCTGCCCATTGCTCCATATGGGACCCAGACTGTGGCGGTTCAACAATCGGTTTTCACTGGCACCATGGTAATAGGCTCCACCCGCTGTTCATTAAAACACACAACATTACAAAAATTATATTCACAACAAAAAAAAAGATTGTCTTTTTCATCTATGCATTAAAGAGGGGGTATTACACTTATATGATAATTACTTATAATACAACATATTTAGATCACCATGTTACCTTTCATCTTTGCTACGCTATATTTCCTGAACACAATGTTCACCCTCCCTTTGCTCTTTGTGCTATTCTGTTGTACCATGCTCTTGTATATTTATGCTCTTGATGAAAATGGCTGTGGTGGAGCATGGTTGACGTAGTCTTGCGGGCTGAGTCTGACTAACCATAAGAAGGGTTCAAATAGGCCCAGGAGAGATTGCAAGATCACTCAGCCATGAATGGAAGGCATCTAGAAACTCTCCAGGCATGTTTTTGATGAGGGAACCTCTCAAACCTTGTTGTTGTGAGTACTGGGCTGTACCTGACTGCTCCCTCAGTCTGACCCTAGCTCGGCTCTCGGAGTCTAAACCATGGGGCCTGTGTTGGATACTCTTCAGGTCAGCCATCTGCTGGACACTCTCCAAAGAGAAGGAGCGCTCACTGCCAACACCAAGGTCTTCTGGAAAACTGAGGCTGGGAGAGCAGGAGGAGTAGGCAGAGTCTGTCTTGCTGTGGAGCAGGTCAGTGCTGGATGATCTTAAAAAAATATGAATAGCTAGTTTATTCAGAAGATGGCTAAATTGCTGGTGTAAAAAATAGCACATTTTTGTTGGTGGTATAGTAAAAAAATTTTAAAAGAACATGTCCGTGGCCACCTGGTGGAGGAGAGCTGAAGGCAGGAAGAGGAGCTGCGTGGGCCCGGATGAACAGCTCCAGGAGGGCCTGAGTTGTGAGGCTCCAGACTCTCCAGGCTCCAGCTGGCTCCTCCTCCAGAGCCCAGGCCTGAAAGTAGGTCGGCAGCACTGAGGACAAGACCAGGGATTTAATTTTGCATGATTTCCGGTGACGGGTCGGTGTATTTCTGTTTTGTGTCAGAGGTGTTTAGTGTTCAGACCTGGTATGAACACTGCTCCCACTCACGTGCTCCACAGACTCAGAGGAACCATCTCCCAGTTTGATGGAGTGCCACGAGTGAGGCCGAGATTCCCTGCGCCTGTAAGCAACAGCCCAACAACACAAGCAAAGCAAAATGAGTTTCAATGCTGAAATCCAGTTGGTTTAAACTTAAAAGGACCCTTTCTGATCTGAATCGTCACTACCTAAACCCCAGCACCATAAATCAGTGCTAGTGCAGCCTCTGCAGATCAGTGAGTGAACTATGGAGGTTTTCATGGAGCTTTCACATGAGGCATGGCCTGTCTATATTCTGAGAATGAGAAAAACCTGTATGTGTCCTCTATCCGCAGATTAAGGCACTGGCAACTCAGGTTCAGTTGTGATTGTAGTACCTTTTTAAAACTGTAACAGTGCGGGCTATATACAGTTCCTTAAATCAGGACTGAAGTCCATAACTCCATAAGTGAAAAGACAAGCCTAGAGAGAGGGAGCATAGGGCATCGCTCACGTTGCCATTTGCCATTTTGTTTACTCTTGGATAAACAGGAAATGATAGCATCAGACACAGGGGATTGTGGGTAATGAGAGGAATTAACAGTTTGAACCATCTATGGACCGTTGGGAGAGAAGCTCAGATGTGGAGTCCAGCTTAAGGGTCCAGGACACCAGGACACTCCTGATCTGAAGCCCAGGACAGCACTCTCTGTTTGGGGCTTATCTCAGGAAGAACCCCTCCTCACCACAGGAGATTGGGCCTGTCATGTCCTACCCCTAGTTTAGATCTGTTCAAACATGTTCTGAAATGTGATTCTTGTATTAGTTTGTCGGTTCAGATTTCTTTTTGTCAGTTGGCAAGAGAATCGTCATGCTATAATTCTAAGAACTGCAACATTATAAAGGGGAGATGTCTGTGTAAAATAATTTTCTTTTTCAATGATACTTGAGACTATTCTAGAAGCAAAATTAAGACCTTACAATCTTAAAAGGAAACCTGAATGTAAAGTGTTTTTTTTGTGTATTGTTTTGTTTTTTGTTTTTAATCTGGCTGTAACGTTAAAGCTACAATTTGTACATTTATTTGATTTGATTTTTTTAACCAGTAAATTTCTATTAAATTAAGATATTAAGAAATTAAGATGTGAAACTTGTTCCCCCCCTTCCCTCACCTGGCCCCTCCTTCCTCCCCTCACCTGTGCTCTCTGTTCTTCTTCTGTCAGGACAAAGCTGGCACACTATCAGACAGCAGTAACATTGATAGCATCTAGTGGTGTTATGTGAGAATACAACAGGGCCGAGTCAGACAATCTAATTACAGTTGGTGGCTTTAACTTGATTTAACATTGAGAAAGTTTCATAAACTTACCTACTAAGAATGATAACATATTACACATTGAGTATGAAAGAAAATTCAAGGGCCTGCACGTGATTTTAATGTTTTCTTGTCAAGCGAAATGCTCTTTACGTCATGCATTTTACATAGCATAGCACATAGCATTTTTTCAGATAATAACTAACACAGAAGTTACTGACAGGGTAAATTTTTTTCATCCAATCAGGAACTTTGTCACAAAGAATCATGCAAAACCTCTGCCTGACGTTATGACAGATACCTGATTCTCTGTCATAGAGCATTTTCAAGAGTGACTAAAAAGAAAAAAGAAGCAGAGGTTAGAGAACTATAAGGAAACAATAGCATGACACAATCCAAGACAGTTGTTTCTGTGTTATGTTCCAATATCACAGTGGCAGAAAGGAAGTGGGTGAGGCTAACAGTTCAAACTAAAACATGTTCCTGACTCATTGTTTGAAATCACTTACAGGCCATTTAAGGATTTCACTCTTGCTGAAATGTTACATCTTTCCTCACACAATAATCATAACACTAAAATGCAAAATTGCAACATCCCTATGTAGGAAAGGTGTGTCATGTGACCTGGTGAGGCGCAGGACTCTGGTGATGAGGCCCGTTGATGTGGTGTCTCCACCTGTTGCCGTGGCACTGACACTGACCAATGAGGGGGCCCGGTTTAGCTCGACCTCAGAGTGAAACATCGCACTCTTCTTTTGCTTCTTCTTTAACTTCCTGCGATAAAATGCCTCCAGGAGCTCCATGACAACAGAGTCCAGCTAGGTCCAGCTAAGTTCAAAACCAAGCATTAGTTTCACATGACAAAAATGTAAAAGATCAAATCACTTTTTGGTATTGAAACTGAAACTTTTTTTTTTATTCCCTCCAACTAGGATAGCAAAATTAAAGTAGAACTAAATCCACTTTTTTTGCTACTAAATTGTATGGCGTTTTGAAAGCATTATCTGCTGTTCTTAGCAATTTCAGTGTAATTTAGATAAAATTGCAACTTTCTGGTCAAAAATGCCTAAATCTTGTTTGTTCAGTGGTATCTGCAGTTTCAAGTAGTTGGTGACATCATGCAAGCCTGACCTGAGCCAGGTGTGGGTCTGAAGTGTAGATGCCTGTTAGACCAATCACACTGCTCCTTATACTTCCAGACCCGGCCCCTTCTACCCACTCACACCTTTAGTCCTCCAGGTACAGTCCAGTTTAGCAGTTATATTTCAAATGCTTTTGTGGGCGGAGTTTTATGACATCACAAGGTGGAACAGAGCATTTTGAGCTTCGGAGATGTAGACAGACTAATAATAAAGGATTACTTAAACGTGTGAAAGAAACAAAACACAACTCGAGGTACATTATTGAGGAGAACATTATAACATGCTTAAAACTCATAAGATTCAATTTGGCACAATATAAGACCTTTAAATGTTGCTGGACGTCTTTAAAATGTGAACTTTGAACAGATTCCTGCTATCTAACCATTAAAAATTACAAATCGTAATTGCAACGCATGTCAGAAAAATTGCAATTAGATATTTTTCCCAAATCATGCAGCCCTAATTTCAATCTAATCACTTTTAAATGCCAGGTGTACTTACAGAGTGTGGCGTGTGCTGCGAGTGTTAGCTCTGCCCTGACACGGTCCTCTACGGTGTCACAGCCCGAGGACAGCACCTCGGGACGCCACAGGGGGCGCCCTCTGCCCACAGCACCGGGCCTGAAGCGAGGTCCAGTGGATTTTTGCTTCTGGTGAAAGTTCAGAGCAGATTTCTTCCCGTTGTGTCTGAGGTGACGGCTCTTGTGTGTGGACTCTTGGGCTATGAGGGCGTCCTCAGGAGCCACACACACACTTGAATTGGTGGCATTGTTGGAGGAGGCCACATGCTGCTCATGAGGTCTGTGGCCTCTCAGAGGCTTCTCTCTCTGATCATTCACAAACTCAGACTCATCAGTGAACAAGGACGCGGGGGAAACATGGTGTTTACAGAGCACAGGGTGGGTCTGGCTCTTATCTGCTGCTGGGGAATGTCTCAGAGAGGAGGGGGTCATTCCTCTGTGCAGCTCCAGCCTCACCCGGGCGGAGGGCCGGTGGCAACCATGAGGGAGCGCGGGGTTAGTGTCAACTACTGAGGGCACAGACATCTGTGATCTCCTGGCGGAAGCTTATTAGACATCACAAAATGTTCTAACAGCAACATTTAATTAGTTTAAACAGTATACTTTATTATATTTATACTATATTTAACAGTATTTTGATATTAAATTCAATAAGCTTCAAGTTCAAATCAAATATTGTTTTTACTGATGACAATTATAATGCTGATTTATTCTTCATTACAAAAACATTAGACATGATGTCCCAGAAAGCACCTGCAGCCAATCACCAATCAGGGCTGATGCACTGACATATCAACATTTTCACACCAAGAACTGCCTAGAAAAAGTATTTTGCCCTCTGAAAGCACCACCAGATCTAAACTAACTCTAAAGTGGACTAAACCAAAATAAAATAAAAATATCACTGAATGATCTGTCAGGATTTATTAATTTTAGGGCTTTACAGATAAATATTTGCACAAACTCTGGGAAACTGTCAAACTTTGATATACATTTAAGATGAGCAATATGTTTGGCTGCCAGTCTACAGTAACATAGGCATCAGGGTTCAAAGCAAAGGGAGACTATTTAAAAAAAAAAAAAAAAAAACAAGTAAATCCAAAACCAGTTTGAATTCTTTTGAGTTATTTTTTGTTTACTACATTCCATAAGTGTCTATTATTAGTTTTGATGCCTTCAGTGAGAATCTACAATGTAAATAATCATGGAAATAAAGAAGAAACAGAAATGGAAAAAGTGTGTCAAATTTTTTTTTACAGTAGTTCTAAACAAGGACTAACCCAAAGGAGTACATGACAGGTTAGACTACTCATTCCACCAAAATGTAGTTAACAGAATTATATTTAAGATGTCACTAAAAATCTTGGTAGTTAAGAGCATGGCATAAACATGTGGTCTCATGAGTGCAGCATTCAAAACCTGTGACAACAACTCTGGTCTCTGCTCTGGTCATCATGTGAAGAATAACACTAATACAAAAGTCACAGAAGCCCCATGTGCAGTCTGAGTCTGAGGAGTTATGTTCCCAGCACCTCACAGGGGAATATCTGCTACCTTTAAACTTTTAAAACAATGGAGGTGCACTTGTTCCCCAAT
This sequence comes from Periophthalmus modestus, assembly GCA_019594935.1. Lineage (NCBI taxonomy): Eukaryota > Metazoa > Chordata > Actinopteri > Gobiiformes > Gobiidae > Periophthalmus > Periophthalmus modestus. The sequence continues at coordinate 22,964,524 of JAIEZT010000054.1, read as the reverse complement.
TACATAGTGTTATGTTTGCTTATCTTTTAATATTTTAACAGTTTATTCCCAAATTGGTTAAGGTCAGGTTTAGGGTTATGAACAGGTAGAACGGTTTAGGACTGTGGGTTAGGTTTAGGAAGAGTGTCAGGTCTAAGAACAGGGTGGATATATGCATGTACAGGTAACATGGCACTTTTCTGCAGATTCCCACGCTCCCACCCTACTGACATTGTTCCTCCCTGCCCACTATTACAGTAAATGCGGCTAAACTGCGTTTTCTTTGCAGTGGCACTTTCGGTTATGTGGGCCTCCCATTCATTTCCATTCGAGAATTTAGGAAAAGTTTTGTTGCTAAAATATAACAAAGTGGTTAATTTCTGTAAAATGTTCAACGTTCATGTGCACTAACTCTCTGGGAGGCTTTAAAACAGCTCTGTAGTCCGCATAGAACTTGTTTGCCATCAAGATCGGCAGCCCCATGCAGTTGTCCAAGATAACTTCTGGAATAAGGTGAATAGAGTATGTGGACACGGGTACCCACTGAGAGTCCTTTTTTGAACTCGGTTTTCTTGACTTTCACAAACTGCCATTTAACTGATGTAAAACTATGATAAATATTTATCATCACCAAATCAAGTCAGAATTAGAAAACATGAAAAGCTTCATATGCACTTTAAAGGGGCTGTACCCACTGTTTGTCAGTGTATTTGAGCAAAATGTGTTTTCCAAGTACAGACATATTATAAAAACAGCTCTTAAAAGTCTGTTATGTGCTGTCAGCTTGCTGTAGAAGTGGCATAATGTCAAACTCGCTTTTGCCTCTGTGTGAAAAGTGATTTAAGACTGTAAAATCGGGGCGCAGTGCCTTTAAGCAGGAGTCTGGAGTCTGGAGTCTGCATACCACAGTTTGAGAACTCAGCATACATAAATGTGCCTTAACGGGTCAGTTCTGGTCCAGCCCTGTTGGCAGTGCAGGCAGCCCTAGAGTATTGCGCAGACGTCGGATGTGCCTCTCCTGGCGTCTGCACCTCTGCTGGTTGCTCTTGAGCCGTTTACGCAGACGTGCCACCTGCTCTTCTAGCTGCTCGATGCGTTTCTTCTGCCTCGCCGAGTCCTCTGCAGTGTAGTTGTGGTCACATGACACTGCTGCTGTCTGGTCATGTGACACAAGCTCCTCCCCCTGCTCCCCGGGGTTACAGGGCAGGGGTAAATGCAACTCAGGTGGGAAGGACTCCAGGCACTCGTGCTAGGAACAGAAACAATTTAAGATGTTAGTGACTAAAAGGTTCACCATGTCACTTTTTTGGTGTTTGGCCTGACACCTGCTTGTCTCCATGGAGAGCTAATAGCTTTGCCTGTAAAGTTCCACAGTATGACATTAAATATTTCTTTTTCCATGGAGAAAAGCAGGTGACAATACCAGGCCAATTTACAGGTCAGACCTGTGATGAGTGTGCTGAGAGTGTGCAGTGGGTGGGTGCAGTGGGCGGGTGCTGTGCAGGCACCTTGATGCGCAGGCAGGAGGAGAAGACGGAGGGCACGGCGTGTTCTTTGAGGACGCGGTTGTTGCACTCCCTCTTGAAGCTGTCGCGAGTGAAGTGCTGCGAGCACAAACTGCTGTACTTGGTGGGCCTGAAGTTGTCTCGTCTCATGGCCGAAACCCATTTGTCGCAAATGTCCGGTCGCGCCAAAGGGAACCTGCGCCATCACAACGTTTACCACCAATTCTTTTGAAAACAAAATCAAATAACAGTGGCACCCATTTGTACTTTTAATTTAGTAAAATATTTGACCAGTTTAGCGCAGGACAATCGCACAGAGAGAGTGGGTTTAATAGTGAATTGGCACCGGTTGAGTCCTGAAATTCCTCACCAGTAGATCTAACACTTGTTAAAACATGAAACACATGGACATTCTCCAAACTAACTTACTCGATTGTATAACAAAAGCAGAGTTTGGTGGTACAATTACATTTCAGTTTTGCGCAAATTTGAGGCTCGACTGATTGGTGTGGGCGCATCCGATCCAACTGCCCACGGGTTCTCTCATTGTAACTCCATATCCCGCAGAAAGGAAATCTGTGGACGTGAGGTGAATGTACATGGCTAACTTTTTGCGCAAGATACAGGTGTGCAGTGTGCGCACGGAGGGTCAGATGCCCTCAGGCTCCACACTTCTCACTGGAGCCTGATGCCAGCTGACCCGATGGGAACAGAACTGGACTCACTTGTGGAATGAGATCTCTTTGTCTTTGTGGTAGCGGTTTTTACAGCCATACGCAGAGCACGTCTGCACCATGGTTGTCTTTGCTGCCTCCTCTGTGCAGTTCTCTGGTTGTGTCAGTGCGTCGCCCCGCTCCTCCTCACAGCTCCAGAGCGCACATCACAGCACGGTCAAGGTTCAGGGCATGGGTTTATTGTCAGATCGGATTATACATCCATGTTTCAGAACTTCACTGCCCCTAACAAACATGGCGGAGATCACGCTCCTCTTCTTTTTCCTGCAAGCTGTGCACTGAAGCCGTGTGCTGCTGCCCCCATCAGGTCTTGGGCTACACTACAAAATAATAAACGACCCAAAAAGGATGCATGCAGACGCATGCAAGTAGTCTGAAGACTGTTACACACATAAACCATATGCCTGCTTCTTCACACAGGGACAGTAGCTGGAAGTGGGTCTTAGGGGGGAAAAAAAAACAAACATAACAAATGAACCATTAAAAACTGTCCAATCTTAAGTGAGAAAATGAATGAAAAGCATTTCATATGAGAAGGTTCTACATTTGTGGATCATACATTTATGGGAGATTCACAGTTTTTGAAAGAAGTCCCAAGAGTTATAGCCCCTTTGCCCTCCACCTGGGATCATGCCAAATTCTAGTTTTCAGGCAGTTGATTCCTTTATAATCCCACTGATTTGTACAGCCTAAAAAATAATATCAAAACTACTAAACAAGTACTCAGTGAGATATTACATTCATAATAACAGACACAACACAATATGGCCACAGAAAGGTGCTATAATTCAAATTGCAACAAAACAGAGAAAATTTATACTTAATGTTTTAAATGAAAATGTAAATAGTTCAAGCTATAGGAAAGTGCTATGAGAAGTAAAAGTAGTGGAGAGACACTCCGCTGCTCAGTGATGGATCGCATTAACGGAGACAACCTTGCTTTGGGGTGGAGAGGCACGTGGCCATTGTGTAACAACCTAACTCCTAACTATCCTAACTTTTGTAAAAACACATTTTTCTCCTTAACCCTGTGGACCCAAATCTTTAATTATTTCATCTTTAGATTTTTAGCAATATAAACACAGAGAATTAAAAGTTTATCAATGTTATAATGAAATGAAAATAGTCTCAAAGGTCTGTATATATTGTAAAAGCAGCTTTCAAGGTCAAAGAGACTCTGTGTTCTGTCTGCATCTATTATAAAGCATTTTTATCCACCAAGAACCAAGTAAAATAACCACAATTTTGTGATACTACCATGTTCTAATGATCACAGTAACATTGTAGAGTGCAACATATTGAACTGATTGTTTGCTTAAATATGTTTAGAGTGTTGCAGTGGGATTACATAGACCATGATCCTTGTGGTGCCAACATGAACCAGGTTTCTGCTTTTTAATCCAAAAAGTAGCATTTGTACATGACTGTTAGCCTCACAAGAACGCCATAAATATTGTACCATGATGAACATGTGATATGAGAGCATCACAGCCCTGCTTTAAACAATGTCCTGTTTAACCTATGGGAACTCAGCAGATCTATACATTATTGTCACAAACACAAAAAAAGGACTGTACAGCCGCTTGCGCAATTCTTCAGGACATAAATATACGAACTATGCACCTAGAGCCAGGACCCAAGTGACATTCTACAAACTCAACCGTAAAAAGATGTGGTCAGATCTTCAATGGAAATGTCCTTTTTATAAATCCCTGCCAAACATGATGTTATGACACCAACATATATGTCCATCCATCTGTCTGCTGCCTCACAGACTCCACATGGTACTTTTACTCAAGTGCCAGAGTTTAGTGATGGGCCCTTCAGTGTGAGATTAGTGCCCCTTGATGGAGACTGGGACACAGTCCAGCCTCATGAGAGAGCTTCAGTCTGACTCTCCAACATGACCACATGTTGAGCGTCCACACTGCACTGGCACAGCACAAACAAAAGCATGAGATTATATGAAACGTCTTATGCTCAAACTAATGATCAGAATGGTTAGATAATGACGACTGACGAAGTCAGGGTTATATATTTACTGTCCATTTTCCTATAGATTTAGATGCTGTAGATCTACAGGAAATGGACACTAAATATGGACTCTGCAGGTTGTGTTGGACACTGTTTACATTAATATTTCCAAATGAGCTGCTGAAAACAAAAGCAGCAGTGTCCTTTTAAAAGGCCATGTCCGTCAGCAGTCAATCAGAGCCCATCTGAACTCTGATATTACATCCTTACAAAAATGAGACATTTGACCCTCCTCAGTCTCCCTCTCTTGTTCCTCCCTCCTCGCAATCTCCTACTTTTGTGGTCTCCTCCATCTCTCCATCTCTTTTTCCTGCCTCCTGCTCTCCTTTAATGGCCTCCTTGTCGCCGTTACTTGCTTCCTTTTCTCCTTCGTTTTCCTCAATGTCGCCTTCCCTTGCTTCCTTCTCTCCTCCACTTATCTCCTTCTCTCCTTCTCTTGCTTCTTTGCCTTTTTTGCATGCTTCCTTGTCAACACCATTTCCTCTGGATTCTTCGTCTTCATCCGAGTCCTGAAACATAGAAACAAAAGTGAGTCCTATAGTGTTGTGATAATAACACTCTTGTATGGGTGTGGGTGTGGTATGTGTGTGGTGTGTGTGTGGTGTGGGTGTGGTGTGGGTGTGGTGTGGGTGTGGTGTGGGTGTGGTGTGGGTGTGGTGTGGGTGTGGTATAGTATAGGGTGGTGTTTGTTTCAGGTGTGGGGAATGTGAGCAGGGTTTGTTTCAGGTGTGAACGGTCTGGATGTTTACTTCAGGTGTGGGTGGGACTTATTTCAGGTGTGTGCAGTGTGGGCAGGACTTATTTCAGGTGTGAGAAGTGTGGGAGGTTTATTTCTGGTGAGAACTCTGAGGGTGGGGTATGTTTCAGGTGTGGGCAATGCGAGTGGGGTTAGTTTCAGGCATGAGGAGTGTAGCCGGGGCTCCGTGTGTCGGTGCTTGTGTGGTTTTAAATCGGGCACCTGCTTGAGACGGCTCCTGCGGCGGTTGACTCCGGCCTTGATCCTTCGGGACAGGGCCAGGAGCTTGTTGTGTCTCTGGCGTCTCTTGGCCTTCTCAGGGGCTTCCTTTCTGGTTTTCTCTGCTGCGTCCGAGTCTGACTCGTCGTTCCTCTGCACTCGGCTCCGTTTGCTCGAGCGCCCCGAACGCTTGGGCTCCTCCTCCTCTGAGCTCTCCTCTGAGCTGGAGGAGGATGATGTACTGTCACGGCCAAGAAAAGAGCGCTTCCTCCGGGTCACGGAGCGGCTGTGGTCACTGGAGCTGGCCCCAGAGTCACTATCCTCCTCCTGAGAGCTGTAGACATGTGCACACAAGACTTTACAATGCACTGTTCAGTCCAGTTTCATCATTTTCACAATGCTGAAAAACTAACATTTAGTCAGGTACAGGAGATCACACTTCCTCAAACTAAGAAGCCTATTGTGTATTATGACAGTTGCATCATATAAAGTATTAATGGAATACTTCATTGCCTGGATTTCTAGACTAGGAGGGTAAAAAAAACAGATTCAGATCAAAGTGAAAATGGATGTAGTGTTCCTAGGGCTAGAGGTGGGCAAATTATAATATATACAAAATATTAGTATAATAATACTGTGAATATGGTTTTTAAGTATAAAAAAGCACAAAAGCGGGGTGATTGAAATGAAAACTTGTAAGGATTTTACATTGTTTGATATTTAAGTCACAGGTAACACATTTAAAGACATGTTTTAACACATTTTTGATGGGTTGAACTAATATTTTCTGGATATTGGTATTGGGATACTCCAGATCATATTGAAATATTTATTTTTTGCGACAGGGTCAGTGATCGTTGTGCTGGGGCCCCTTTGCAGTATACTGGAGGCCCGGTACAGTGCGCTGGGACAGTGTACTAGGGGCCCTCTGCGGTCCACTGACCTGCGGAACTCAGACTCGGAGCCTGAGGAGGACGAGGAGAATGAGCCCTCGTCGCTGTCGTCCAGGATGGAGGCAGGCAGCCCGATCTGACGCTTCGCGGCCACTTTGGTTTTCCGCATAGAAGCGAACATTTTGCGCTTGTAAAGGCTCTCCATGGCGAAAGCTCTCTGCGTGCACCGTCACACAAAACAGGTTCAAGTGGAGTCTAACTATACGACATAGAACCAGCACCCTGCGTTTGCGGTGCACCCACTCTGACGCACTCACACAAGATGCCCCTTATGTCTTTGCGCTAAAACATGCCCCGGCGCCCGCTGTTAGCCGCGCATTCCGCTGTTGCTGGGAGCGTGATGTTATAGTAAAGGCTAATCCTTATATTGGGCCTAAACATTCCGTTTTGTCCATGCTTTACTGGTCCGTGCCGTGCTATGCTAGTGTTAGCCTTGTTATTGTGCGCACTCTTCCTCTGCGTGGAACAGCGCACAGGCACAGCGCGCCTCGCGTGCGCCCTCTCTCTGTACACGGCACAAACAGCACACAGAGACGTGAGAGATTCACTACTGGATCTTTGCTTTAATGACTTGCATTAACACAGTGACAGCGATTCATTACATGTTAATACACAGACTAAAGTGGTAATATTGTGAAACATTTGCATTTAGGGTAAGGTCCAGGCCAAGGTACGCTATGACCTCTGCATTGGACCTATCCTTCAATGTCACTGGGGCACCCTGCGAAGAGCAGTGTGCGCTTCGGGGGGACTCATCTCCAGATCTACCTTAGCTGGAGTATTTGACCTATTGTGCAGCAACATAGACCTTTGCACCTTTTCCATAGGTACCCAATATGTGTTTTAAAATGATAACATTTAATTTGAGTAGAATGTACAATACAAATAAATTATGTGCCACACTGAGCTATGTTTGCTGAGTGGTGGTTACATTTCATACTATTGCATACATTCTGGAACACAAGTTTAACTACTTCTCTAAATGACAAACTATGGAATGTAAGATCAGGCTAAAGTTGTGACTTGCAACTTATCCAGTCCACTCCCCTCTGACCCACAAGATCTGTACCATGTAGACATCTTAAGGAGGCCCCTGCTCCCGTGTGTGTGAAGGGTCAGCACTTTTGGGCCAGGAGTGTGCTCAGTTTGATCTTCCCGTCCATGGAGGCAGTTAGGCAGGTGCCACAGTCCAGAGCCGAGCACCAGTCCACCGTGACCACAGGAGCCCTGTGTCCCCCCAGAGACAGCACCGTGTCCAGGGCCCCCGCCTCCCCACTACTCAGCTGAAACACAAAACACACAGCTAAGATTATCATCATTATATATATTATATCATAGTAGGTCACAAAGAAGGGAATGGAGTGCCATAATATGCAATACCACTCAAAAGGACACACCTTCTGATTGCTTTTTAAAAAAAATTTAATTAATTTATTTGTGCATAATGTGGACATCAAATACATGACCAGTCAAAAGTTCAGACACACTTTTTACATTTATGTTACTTCTTTTTCCCATGATTACTTACACTGAAGATTCTCACTGAAGGCATCAAAACTATGAACGACACACATGGAATGTAGCAAACGAAAACTCATAACTCAAAACTAGTTTTAGATTACATTTTTTTAAACAGCCACGGTGTGCTGTGGTAAATGCTTTGCACTCTTGTCATTTCTTGACCCTGACCCGGCGCTGTGAAGTGATTTCAGGAGACTTCATTATGAAGCTCATTGAGAGAAGGCCAAGGGTTTGTAGCACTGTCAACAAAGTAAAGGGTGGATACTTTGAGGATTAGAATATAAAATATTAAAAATAATATTTAGCAGATTTATTTAACTTTTTTCTCTTTGCTACATAATTCCATACATCTTCTATATATTTGATGTCTTCTCCATGTATAAAATGTAGTAAGTAGTAAACTTAAAAGAAAAAAACATTGAATTCCAAATTTTGGACTGGTAGTTTAAGTGAAGCGAGATGTATGGAATTATGTACGTTAAATAACTCACTAAACAAAACATTTTAAAAAATATATATTTTTGATTCAGGATCCTCAAAGTAGCCACCCTTTGCTTTACTAACAGCACTGCAAAGGTTTGACCTTCTCTCAATAAGCTTCTTGTTTTTTTTTTTTTTTTTTTTTTTTTGTTTTTTTTTAAAAGAGAAATCTAAAAAAAGTTATTTTGAGTTTATCTTTTGTTTTCTACATTCCATATGTGCCATTCATAATTTTGATGTCTTCAATGAAAATCTACAATATAAATAATCATGAAAATAAAGTGTGAGTCCAAAGGGTGTCCAAACTTTTGACTGGTAGTGTATAGAAATAGCACTTGTCTCTGTCAAATAAATGTGACGATAGCCACTTGGAAAGATAATGTTACTTTTATAAACATATCTACATATTTGAATGATGATTTTCCCCAGTAAGATCACAGTGGACATATTTCTAGGCAGAGCTGTGACTCTGCTCCTTCTGTCATAGCAGGAATAAGTACTGACCCTGTGGATGAGCCCTCCAGTGCTGGAGCAGGTCAGCACGTGTTGTCCCTCAGAGTCAAAGGCAAAAAGCCTACCACGAGGAACTTGCACCTGAAACGCACACGCAGCCAGAAGAACATCAGAGGGTCAGAACAACAGAGGGCCACAATAACAGGGTCAGAACACCAGAGGGTCAGAACAACAGAGGGACAGAAAATGAGAGGGTAAGAAGAACAGAGAGTCAGAACAGAGTGACAGGACAGTAGAGGGAAAAAAGATCAGAGGTTCATCAGAGAGTCAGAGAGTCAGAACATCAGACGTTCAAAGCACCAAAATGGGGACAGAGGGTGAGAACGTCAGAACCACAGAGAGTCAGAATATCAGAGGTTCAGAGCATCAGAAGGTCAGAACAAAAGAACATTAGAGCATCAGAATCCCTGGTGATGTCCTGGGTGTTCTATGCCCGCTTGTACCAACATGTATCCCCTCTGCATACCTGCTTGTAGGCGCTCATACCTCTTGTAGGCTCTCATACCTGCTTGTAGCCGCTGTAGCCTGACAGAATGAAGGGCCCTGTAGCCTCTTGGGGCAGGACCTGCTCTGACTGTTGTACCCCACAGCGATGGATGTTCCACTGGATGAACTGCACACAGGAGAAGCCTTAGTTACCAATCCCAAACTGCTTCTATCTCAGGCATGAAACTTACTGACAAAAAGTAGTGTACAGAGTATCTTCTTGTCCTCTTTAATGCAGATTCCCTGGTAACAGTACTTTCCCTCCTCTTTAATTCAGAGACTCTGGTGAAAGTATTTTGCTGTCCTCTAACCCAAATGCCCTGAGGACAGTGCCTTCCCTCCCTTCTTACCTAGATGCCCTGGTGAGAGTAGGCTGATGCCCTTATAGTACCTTCTGTCCTCAGATGACCCTGAGACAGTAAATTGCTGTTCTCTGTAACCTAGATGCCCAGGAGATAGTACCTTGCCGTCCTCTCCAATGCTGAAAACTGTGTTCTCATCATAGCTGAACTCCACACTGTACACTTCTCCGTCGTGAGCCCTCCAGCTCATGGCACAGTCGTACCTCTGCATGTCTGTGCAGGAAGATACGAACAGTCAACACCCGGGACACAGGGACACACAGAGACAGAGGGGCATGAACAGTCAACACCTACTACACAGGTAGACAGGGAAACACAGAGACAGAGGAACAAGAAAAGTCAACACCTAGGACCCAGGGACACAGGGAGACAGGGGCACGCAGAGACAGAAGGACACAAACAGTCAACACCAAGGACACAGTGACACACAGAGATAGAGAGACAGAGATCGTGGAAGAACACAAACACACAGAAACAGGGACAGAGAAGGGACCAAGACATAATGAGACAGGAAAAGAGAAGGCACAGAGGAGGGATAGAGACATATATATAGAGGGACAGAGGAGAGACAGACACATGGAGACATGGACACATGGAGACAGGGACAGAGCCAGTAACAAAGAGGTAGATGAGACCAGGACAGAGGAGACAGAGACACATAAGGAAAGGTCACAGAGAGACAGAGACAAAGACACAGCGAGAGAGTGCCAAAGGGGCGGATGAGACGGGGATAGGGAACACACGGAGCCAGTACCAAAGGAGGTGGATGAGATAGGGAGAGAGGATACACAGAGACACAGAGATAAAGCAAAAGAGACATGGATACATAGGAAGACAAAGACACAGAGACAGTACCAAAGAGGCGGATGACGCCGTCAGCGGCCCCGGTCACCAGCAGGTTGCCGTTGTGGTTAAAAGCTGTGCAGTTTATGGCTACAGGCTCCGGCTCCAGAGAGAACCTCAGCTACAACACAAACAACATCTCCATCTAGAACAGCATGTGTGCAGGCCAGGAAAAGAGACGCATTTACCTTCAAACATTTACACAAGGTTTATTGCTAGGTTTTTTTCAATACAGATTATAATGCTGGTATTTACTGTGAAAAACATGATCTTTTTTATGTAAAGATGTCTACCTGCACATACGCATGCATGTTATGAATTATAGTTCTGTGGCGTCATCGGAGAGGCAGATTAGACTAGAGTTTGAGTTTTAAAAAAACACTACAACACTTTGTTGATGGCTGGCATATTATTCATATCTGGATTTATATGCTGATATAGAGGTTATATAGAAGACTAATACAAGTTTTTCTCATTCTCAGTATATGGACAGACCATGGCTTATGTGAAAGCTTAGAACTTCCAGAATTCACTCACTGAGCTGCAGAGGCTGCACTAGCACTGATTGGTGATTGGCTGCAGGTGCTGAGGTTTAGGTAGTGATGATTAAGAGCGTAGTCACAGAGATTTCAGTATTGAAACTGGCAACCCAAATGAGAGACGAGCAGAAAGCAGAATGAGCTCATTCTGCTTTCTGCTTGGATAATCATCTTGGACCAAAGCACCAAATTATAACATAAGCAACTTTGCCATCATGTCCAATGTTTTTATAATTAGGAATACATCGGCATTAGAATTGTTATCAGTAAAAGCTATATTTGGTTTGGACATGTTTACCTCATATCTGAGGACACAGATAGGTCATGTCACTTCAGAACATGCGTTGTAAGAGTACATGATGTGGGGCTGACCTGCTGTTTGACGGTCTTGGTGTCCCAGAGAAGCAGCTGTCCTGACACAGGGATAGGGACACAGCGAGTCTCGGCCCCCCCACAGCGAGATAGGGCTGCAGCCGAACACACAAAGGATGAGCCACTAGGACTGCAAGCCAGGGACAGTATCCTAAAGACAGAGGATGCATGAGGACACATGTGAGGAGACATGTGAAGGGACAGGGAAAAGACAGATGTCTTACCGTGGATGAGCCTCGTCAATGTTGATCTCATACAGGTTCTTCTTGGCATCAGTGTCGTACAGTCGCACAGTACTCACTCCACTCCCCAACAGCAACTGAGGGACAGAAAGGACAGGCAGACAGTCAAAGAGCACAGAGGGAGAAAGTTCTAAAATGAAAGCACTGACAGTTCAAACCGCCTTTTTTCAAAAGAAAGGTGTTCATTTTATTGTTTATTATTTATTGATTTGTCAAATAAAAACTATTGTGACTAATATTACATTTTTGCCAGCTAGACAAGAGTGTGGAAGCGTGTGAAAGCGCACGGAAGTGTGTGGAAGCCCTTGGAGGTGCATGGAGGAGTGTGGAAGGATGAGGGATAGTGTGGAGGTGCATGGAGGCGTGTGGAAGTGCACAGAGGTGTGTGGTAGTGTGTGAAAGCATGTGAAGGTGTATGGAAACGCGTGGAAGCATGTGGTGGTATGTGGAGACATGTTGAAGTACATGTGAAGGTGTGTGGAAACTCATGTTGCAGAAGAGAGTGGAAGCATCTGGAGGTGTCTAGAGGCGTGTAGAAGCATGTTGAGGTGTGTGGAAACGTTTTAAGGTGTGTGGGAGTGGGTGGAGGTGTGTGGGAGTTGGTGGAGGTGTGTGGAACCATTTGAAGGCATGCAGAGGCATGTGAAGATGTGTTGTGGTGCATGGAAGCGAGTGGAGGTGTGTGAAGACGTGTGGAGGCGTGTGGAGGCGTGTGGAGGCGTGTGCGTGGAGCAGAGGGTGGTACCAGTCTGTCCGGTTTGGCAGCCCACTCCAGGGATAGCAGTGGAGACTTGGACATGATGGTGGCTTTGGTCTGCATCATGGGATTAAAAGACCACACCTAACAACACAAAATACATCCACATTTTATTTTACTAAATATTTGTATTTTTTGCAGACATGTTTTTACCTTCACAACCCCATCGACATCTAAGCTGGCCACTCTCCGCCCAGATGAGTCCACTCTGAAAAAGCCCAATGTTCTTCAAACAGGTTCTTTACAAAAAATCTCCAGCTCATGAGCTGAAATAACTTAATGAAACATATGAAATAGAACCTTTGTCATTAGTACAACCTAAGTGCGCTGTCACCTGTTCACAGAGATTTAACAGGTCCAGATTCATTACTATTTTATTGTTACTGTTATAAAGTTATTTAGTTTTTCCATCGTTTATCATGGGTTTTACGTTCTAAAAATAACCCGCAATAGGTGAAATCCATGAAGTAGTCAGCTTTATTTTTTAAGGCTGTAAAAAAACCCACCACACACTTTATACACCTTTCTCTGACAGGCATTAGCATTTTCTCACATTTCTGTCTTGTTTCAACTCCCATGGACCCACAACCCGCAGGAGGAGCTGTAAGAGAGCATGGATATCTGGGCGGCAGTCGAAGGCGAGGGCCTCGACAACCGGATCTCCAGACATGGAGACTGGCTCTGGGGACATGGAATGTCACCTCTCTGGGGGGGAAGGAGCCTGATTTTGTTCGGGAGGTTGAGCGCTACCAACTAGTCGACCTCCCCTCCATTTGCAGTTTGGGCTCTGGAACCCAACTCCTTGAAAGGGGCTGGACTCTCCATTTCTCTGCTGTTGCCAGTGGGGAGCAGCGGCAAGCTGGTGTGGGCTTGTTCACTGCCCACAGCTCAGCCGCCATGTGTTTGAGTTCACCCCGATGAACAATAGGGTCGCATCCCTGCACCTCTGGGTTGGGGACAGGTCTATCACTGTTGTGTCGGCCTACAGGTCGAACAGCAGTGCAGAGTACCTGGCCTTCTTGGGATCCCTAGGATCAGTACTAGACTGTACACGACTGGGAACTCCGTTGTTCTCCTGGGGGACTTCAATGCCCATGTGGGTAATGACAGTGACTGGGAAGAATGGCCTCCCTAATCTGAACCTGAGCAGTGTTTTGTTATTGGACTTCTGTGCCAGCCACAGTTTGTCCATAACAAACACCATGTTTGAGCACAAGGGTGTCCATCAGTGCATGTGGCACCAGGACACCATAGGTTGGAGGTCGATGATCGACTTTGTGGTCATGTCATATGTTCTCCGGCCACGTGTCTTGGACACTCGGGTGAAGAGAGGAGCAGATCTGTTAACCGATCACCACCTGGTTGTGAATTTGATCCGCTGGCAGAGGAGGAAAGTGGACAGACCTGGCAGGCCCAAGCGTATCGTGAGAGTCTGCTGAGAACTTCTGGCAGAGCCCTCTGTCATGGGGGGTCTTCACCTAACACCTCCGGGAGAGCTTCACCCTAATCCCGGGGGAGGCTGGGGACATGGATTCGAGTGGGCCATGTTCTCCACCTCCATTGTCGATGCGGCTGCTTGTAGCTGCGGTCATAAGGTTTGTGGTGCTTGTCGTGGCGGCAACCCCCAAACCCGGTGGTGGACATTGGAAGTAAGGGATGCCGTCAGGCTGAAGACGGAGTCCTATCGAACCTTGTTGGCTCGTGGGACTCATGAGGCAGCTGAGGAGTACCAGCGGGCCAAGCATGCCGCGGCTTGTGCGGTCGCGGAGACAAAAACTTGGGGTTGGGAGGAGTTCAACTTTGAGGATCTCCTCAATCCCACTGTCACGTGTCAGGAGGAAGCAGAGGCTGGAGACCCGGAGGCTGACTCGTCTACCCCCTAGCTGAAGTCACCGAGGTGGTTGGCAAGTTCCTCAGTGGCAGTGGCGAGGTGGTTAAAATCCGTTTCGGGTACCTCAAGTCTCTAGCTGTTGTCGGGCTCTCTTGGCTGCCACGTCTCTGCAACATTGCGTGGTGGTCAGGGACAGTACCTCTGGACTGGCAGATCGGTGGTGATTCCTCTGTTTAAGAAGGGGGAACCGGAGGGTGTGTTCAAATTACAGGAGAATCCGGCCGATAGCCGAACCTCGGATCCAGGAGGAGCAGTGTGGTTTTCGCTCCGGTCGTGGAACACTGGACCAGCTCTATACTCTCCATCGGGTGCTCGAGGGTTCATCGAAGTTTTCCCTACCAGATCACATGTGTTTTGTGGACCTGGAGAAAGCATTTGACTGTGTCCCTTGTGGTGTTCTGTGGGGGTATGGTTGCTGAAAAGGCAAAGCTCTGGCTTTACCTATCAATCTACGTTCCTACCCTCACCTATTGTCATGAGCTCTGGGTAATGACCGAAAGGACAAGATCGCGGATACAAGGGGGCGCTTCCTTAGGGTAGCTGGCAATGACATGCAGTCAGGTGAGGCAGGTGAGGCCATCACAGAGAAAAAATAAATGAAACAGTTATATTTATCCAATGATTAGTACTATAAAGTTATAAAATTAAAAATTTATTTTTTTAATTATTTTTTTATTCAAAATGATTGTATTTTTACATTTACCGTTCAAATACTGAAAAGACGTGCGGAGAGGCACATCCGTTCATGCCTCACATGGACTGACTGTGCTGTAGTTCAGCAGTAACAGCTGCTGCTTTAAGCAGCTGTGAAAAGGCACCGGGTGAGGCACGCAATTACCTGGCCTCATGGTAGGGGGCGCTCGTTAGCCCAGGGATTCTTGCAACTCCCATAGAATAGGGTCCGTAGAATAGTGACATCAAGCTACAATTTAGAGTGAGCAAATCAAGTTTAGCAATCCGTTCACTTTTTACTTCTTGTCTGGCCCTACTTTTTAAATGGAGGAAGATTACATATTAAAGCTCAAGCTGTTTTCTAAACTGTACTTTCAGTCGAAGCAGGAGGTTATAATTAAAGGAAGACTAACTTTAAAGGAGCTAAATGGTTTGCTCCAGACAACGGCACGAAAGACTCACTCAAACAGGGTGGTACAAAATGGTACAAAATTTAATTACTTCAATCTACTGAAAATTAGGGAACCAGAATAAGGATAAAAAACAATACAAAACCAGGACTTCTGAACTTTTATCTTGAAATTCCTTTTTATTCTTGCCCCAAGTCACTTACTGGGAGAGAAATTGGCCCAGGGCCAAATTTACTTGCCGACACCTGGTTTACATGTTTGTAAAGCTGATTGTGATGACATCAGTACCTCACTAGCAATGAACCTCACCACACGTCACTGGTAGCCGGGCACACCCTTAGGGATAGGGTGAGGAGCTCAGTCACACGGGAGGAGCTCAGAGTAGAGCCGCTGCTCCTACACGTTGAGAGGAGCCATTTCAGGTGGCTAGGTGTTTCAGGCATGTCCCACCCGGAGGAGGCTCTGGGGAAGACCCAGGACAGACTGGAGGGACTATGTCTCTCGGCTGGCCTGGGAACGCTTTGAGGTCCCACCGGAGGAGTTGGAGGACATGTCTGGGGTGAGGGAAGTCTTATGTGTTGTTGTGTATGTTATATCGGACAAAGACTATTTTTTAGAAATTGTAGGCCTTGCTATAGAATTTAGGAGATAATGGCCAATAGCTATTAGCAACCACAACAGCAAGACATATATCCATATTGGCAGATCAAGTCTATATGGGACCTTTCCTCATTAAATTGCTAATTCAATATTTCTTCCCAAAATAATCAAAAAGATTCCACTGAAAATGTGCATTGTGACATAGTGGTTTGCACATTAGGATTTTAGATGGACATAATATTGTGAATTCTGCTGTTGCTATGATGATACCTGCAGTGCATGATGGAGGAGTGGTGCTCTCCATACTCCTCCTGGCTCAATTTGATGAAGGGCTGTTCCAGAGACAGACTCCCTCCTCCCCCCTGTGCTGCCCCTCGGCTGTGCTCCTGAGGGGGGCTGTCCGTCTCACTGTCCCCCTTCTTCTCTGGAGTCTGCAGAGGTCAGAGGACACATGTTATCTGAGGCCAGGTGTAGTCTGATCAAGTGCTGTAATAAGGGACTAGAGAGATTGTTGCCGTGGTAACCTGTAATAAAGACTGACATGTTGTCTGTGTAATTCCTCAGTCATCCAGGTCTGATCCATAGCAAGAACCAAAGTTTAACTCTGTCAACTGGACAAATTGTTGTAGGAGTGAAGACTTTTTGCTGCTCATCCAAGCCGCTTCTTCATTTTGTTCTTCATCTGGTCAAATTGCGTAATAGGGGGGCCATTAAAGCTTGAATAGGGTCGTTAAGGCTGAAACTGGAGACAATAGCCGTTTACAATTTCAGTGTAGTTAGCCCCTCCCTTCAGATAGATATAAGTCAGTGTCCACCAGTAATCTGACCAGATTTGGATGAGCTGCAAAACGTCTTCACTCCTACAAAGATTTGTCCAGTTGGCAGATTGAAACTTCATCTTTTGCCACTGTAACATGTTTAGAAGTTTAGAATTCTACTCTAGAAATCACACAAGCTAATAGCGAACTAGACGTTTTATTTTCATTTCTGCCTTTCTTTGTATTTACACTTTATCTAATGCCTATGTTTTAGTAAACTAATGTAAATTAATCTTGAAATAAATATTTTTTTCATTTTAGGTAATAAATTACACTTTTATAGTAACAGGCGAGAAGTAAACAGGCTAATTCTAAATGGTTGTGTTCATATGGTATTTTGACACAAACATAATTCTGCATTAAATATAGAGCAGTGCTGTGTTTTTAGGTGAATATTCATGTTCATAATTCAGAGAAAAAATGTCCTGACAGAGACGGGTAGAGTTCAGTATTATTAGGACACAAATACACTATTATATGTTCCCTTGCAGTTCTATTTATTTTCTGCCCCTGTTTTTTATTATTTTCCACCAGAAAATAACAGAAGACAGCTTACGATAAAGATCAGATGACATCAAAAAATTCAAATTTTTTTGAATGAGCTGCAGCATTACTGTACATCACCGTCAATGGCAGGAATTCCATTTTCTTCTGGAAAAGCTTAAAACACATGTTAACGCTACAGTTTAATAACAAATATAAAAGACTACAACGCCAATAAATATTTTGTTTGTACCTGACATTTAAAACAGGAAAATCTAGTAAACAGTAGAAAACCAGTCAACAGTTAAAGAACAGGGACGCTGCAGATAGATGCGCATTTATCACTGATACGGACTCTAGATCAGACACAGCTGAAAAGAACTTTCTCTTCTTAAATAAGATGTTTCTGAGTCTCCTTATCTCCCCCTGCTTTGAGCTGATACGCTAGCTAAGCTCTGCACAGTCAGAGCAACAACAGAGAAACTGCTTTCAGTTTCCATTTTGCCATATAAAATTAATTTGAGTCTAAAGAAATAGCTTCGTTGACAAAAATTAAAGAAACATATTTAATCTGTTGTGCTGCCCATAGTTCTGCCTCATTGCCACTCAGTGAGAATGTTGAGGGGCATTATGTCAGTGCATAACCTTTATACATCATTGGTTCTGGTGGTTTGTGGGTTGTACCTGTGGGGTTGCCTTTGTGAACAGCTCCTTCCTCTCCTTCTCATGCTCCTGGATCCTGCGGTGCCTTTGGGCTGGGGGCTGAGCATTGGGCTGGGTGTTGGGCTGGATGCTAGGCTGGCTGAGGGGGCCTGTGCTCTGGGCAGGAGCCTGGGAGGAGGGGGTGTCTGTGGAGCTCATCTGACTGGAGATCTGCTTCACCTCTTTAACAGCACCACACTCCTTTGATTTCTGCACAACAACATGTGACACATGCCATGGCGGCTGTTATTTAAAGGTGCACTATGGAACTTTTCTGGATGGGGTCTGCCACCTGCTTGTCTCCCTACAGATGTAATATGAAATCAAATTAATCTAGCTTGAATTTATTTAATTACTAGGGTTATTTTGCTAACAAAATACTATGATCTTACCGTGAGCAGGCTCGCATCTCCACAGATCTGACCTGTAACTTTGCCTAATAGCGTCACTTTCCACAGAGACACATCAGTTTAATGCTATACTATGGTAAAATTCTAGGAAAAGCAATAGCATCAACATGAAGACAAGCAGGACAAGACCCTCCACCAGAAAAGTTAGGCCGTGCATCTTTAAGTACTGATAAACGTCCCTGTGTCTTCATGGCAGTCCGCTGACCCTGTTGTTTCTGCTATGTTCCAGGCAACTGGGAGATCAGTTATTTCAAGGGGTGTAACAATTCAGAAGTTTTGTGATTCGATTCAATCCACGATGCAAGACCAACAATTTAATTCATCATGATTCAACACCATGGGTGAAATAAAAAAACAAATTCAGGTAAAATAAAAAACAAACATGCAATTATTTCAGTTGGCAACAAAAACTGTAGGACTGGGCAATAAAGGAAAACTAAAGATGATCATGATTATGATTTTTTTAAATTTTTGATTTGATTTTCTTCCATCCATTAATGACAGCATACGAAGATGTACTTCAGATATAGAGAACAGGGTGTCACAATGGGAGGGGCAGCGGGGGCAGACAGCACCACACAAACAAGAGACAGAGGGAGAGAATGGACTTTGGCAATAAACTTGCCTATTCTAATAGTTATATCTTTGGTGCGATTATTTGATGATATTTGAGGAGGTGAAAGATAAAGAAAGTGACATTTTTAACAACATGTTGTTGTGCACTTAAAATAAAATTTGTAGTCTGGATGAATTGTGTTGCCACCATCGCTCTTACACGATGCAGGCTGTCATATTTTAGAATCGTGATGCATTGTGGCACCGTGCATCGTTACACCCCAAGTTATTTCTCGCTTGAACATGGTGTTTGCTATGGACAAACACCACTCGGATTCAGATCAGGGAGGCCATTCTTGCCGATCACCCATCATCCTTGTCCACGTGGATTCTGAAGTCCCCCAGTACCCCTCACTCCCAGGGACTCGAAGCAGGCCAGGTACTCTGCACTGCTGTTCAGCCCATAGGCTGACAGAATAGTGAGAGACCTGTCCCAGACTCGAAGGAGCAGGGACGCGCCTCTCATTCACTGGGGTAAACAACACATGGCGGCTGAGCTGTGGGGCAATAAGCAAGCCCATACCAGCTCGCCGCCTCTCCCCGCAGGCAACGCCAGAGAAATGGAGAGTCTCTCCTCTCAACTCCTCTCCAGGAGTTGGGTGCCAGAGCCCAAACTGTGAGGGGAGGTGAGGCCGACTATATCTAGTCTGTAGCGCTCAACCTCCCGCACAAGCTCAGGCTCCTTCTCCCCCAGCGAGGTGACATTTGCGGTGACATGTCCTCAGAGCCAGTCTCCATGTCCGGAAGAGCCAGTTGTCGAGCCCCCCACCTTTGACTGCCGCCCAGATCTCCTTGCACCGGTCCCTTACGGATCCTCCCACAGGCGGTGGGTCCATGAGAAGACACTCTCAATAGGATAACATAGGCACTTTGGCACATCGCCATGGCAACATGGTGCAAAAAAATTACATGAATCTGATTGACTTTATTGATTGGGATGCCCAAATGGGATTTTGGGTGAAATTTCGTAACATTTTGGAAAACTAAATTTTTGGCCCTCCATACAAACTTATTTGTTATTCTGTTGGGGGAGCTATTGCGACAATTTAGTTTCTTTCATAATGAGAACATTTAGACAAGAAAGTTTTACAACTGATTTTGAGCCCAATCAGTCTCTAATGCGCTCATCATTTGCCATTTCATCGGGGGTCGCCCACTGACCCCTATTGACTTCCCCGTTGTTAAGGAAATAAGGAAAGCAATAGGCCCTACAATGAGTGCCAATGCACTCATCTTTGGGAAAGCAATAGGCCCTACGCCGCTCGGGCCTAAACAGAAAATTGTTGCAATTTTTATCCAATATTTTCCCTTGTCTCTTTGAGTTCTACTTTGCACCCTGCCCATCTCCATACGATTCCTGAGTGGACCATCTCTCACCTGGCTGGTCAGTGGCTCCCTGCGGCCCACAGCGGCCTGGCTGGGAGAGCTCAAGGGTCGGGCTGGGGTTTTTCGGCCTTGGGGCAGAAATGTGGAGAAGAAGTTTCTGGAGGGAGGCGTGGTGGTGTGGGCTGTGCGCTGGCTCCAAACAAGCTCCCTGTGAACAGCACACCTGTGGGTTTATCACCATGTTCTACAATGGAACAGATTTAGGACTAAGAGGTCTCACAGCTCAGTGTCCCCCAGGCGGTCTGTGTTCTGGACATATGCAGGCAGCTTGTGCTGGACCAGGCCTGGTTCCTGCTCCCGAGAGTCCATCTGCAGAGCAAAGAGCTGCAAAACACAACCACACAGACACACCATTAGAGCACATTGTCAAGAAGGAAACGCAACAGCATGCATCACTCAAATCAGGAATGAGTTTTGGTTTAAACATCTTAATATAATCTATGTATGAGAATGAATGTTGCCATGAATACTTTCAATTATTCCGTTCATTCAGTAAATAGATTATACAAACAGTTATAATGTTGACCCCTCTTTAATGTTGAAGTAATAATCCTGTGTGTTGAGGTGGTCTTCTTCTGGACATCAGCATCAGGAGCGCATATATGTCACCAGCCCTTCACCAGACTTCCCCACTCATTGTACCGTCTGATTAAAGACACTGGTTTTGTCTCAGTATTACAATTTCAAACTTGTTTTTTACACTAAGGGAAAGGACCAATACTCAATACTGATCTTCATAAGATTTTGTTTTAAAAAAATCTGGTATTAAAGAAAACATAAACCATCCTAAAGCTATTCAGAAGAGCTCAGTCTTTGTCCTGATTATACTTTTTTGTGTCTATCTACACATGTTCAAATGTGTGCTCATGTATAAAACAGTGTTATCTGTTATAAACATTAAAAGTTTATATTAAACAAAAAAAAACAAAAACATAAACAGCGCGTGAGTTATACTGGGATACTAGACAGCGTGCCCTGGGTCCCTGGCTCACCATTTGGCGCAGCTGCTCATTCTCTTCGCTGATACTGGTCATCCTCTGCACCTCAGCGTCAAAGCTCAGCAGGGCGGGTTGAGGTGAGGAGGGTTAAGGAGACACACATGTATGCAGCACATACACACATTATGGGTTTCCATGCTTTGTGGGGACATTCCATTGACTTCTCTTCATTTCCTGGGAACTGGTCCCAACCTTAAATATAGTCACTATTTGCATAACCTTAATCTTAACTCTAACCTTAACCTACTTTAACCCAGACCTGAACTTTAAACCATGATGTTGATCTAATTAATTTAGCTTTTGGGAGGAACAGTGTGGTTGGTGTGACAGGTACTGACACTTCAAACTCCACCCCTGCAGCCAGGTGTCTGTAATCAACCTAGCTCTAGTAGGGACAGTCCTGTGTGATGTCACGTAGTAATTGAAACTGCACAGGTCACTGAAGGCAGCACACACTTGGATTTAAGTATTTTGACCAGAGACTGCAAATTGACCTCGTTTGCACTAAAATTGCCAAAAATAACTAGGAACAGATGATAATGCAATTAGAACACCATATGCAAAATTTAGTAGCAAAAAAGTGGATTCGGTGTTTAGTTCCACTTTAATGAGAGGAGAAGCATAAAATTTTGTTGATTCAATATTTTATTATTGTATTTTGGTGTTCATTTTAATCACTAATTTGCACACATTTTAATAGTACTCTCTGGATTTCACATGAATACTTGGAGGATTTCAATTTTGGCAATCTGAGCTAGACTTACTGAGACATATTCATTTATTTATGTATTTATTTTATTATTTCTTCATTCGGATTTTAATGATTTGTTCAACCCTATCTGACAGTCAGCATAAAGTGTTTATGGGATATCTACAGTGACGTGCAGTCAGGGGAGGCAGATCACAGAGAGAAAATAAATGAAATGGTTATATTTATCCAATGACTTGTACTATAAAGTTATGTTCTATTTAACTTTGCAATTTTATTATTATTTTTTTTTATTCAAAATCGCTGAATTTTTACGTTTACCGTGGCTCACATGGACTGACTGTGCTGTAGCTCAGCAGTGACGCTGCTGTGAAAAGGCACCGGGTGAGGCACACAGTTACTTGGCCTCATGTTAGGGGACACTCGTGAGCCCAGGGATTCTTGCAACTCCCGCAGAATAGGGGCCGCACAATAGTGACAGAAAGCTACAGTTTAGAGTTAGCAAATCAAGTTTAGCAATCCGTTCTTTCGGTCGAAGCAGGAGGTTATAATCAGTGACGTGCGGTGAGGTTCATGGCTGGTGAGGCACTGATGTCGTCACAATCAGATTTACAAACATATAAACCAGGTGTCAGTACATTTGGCCCCGGGTCACTTTCTCTCCTAGTCACTTGGGGCCAGAATAAAAAAGAACTTCAAAATAAAAGTTCCGAAGTCCGTATGAAATAGCTCTAATACAGTGGTGCTTAACCTTGTTGGAGGTACTGAAGTCAGGCGGGTACTTCGATAGACACATCGAAGGTGCATTTGTCAAAATGGGATACGGCCGGCATCTGGAGACGCTCGCAGTCCGCGAGTCTATTGGCGGTGACAGAATCTGACGCTATAGAGTTAAAAAAGAAATCACACGACAAACCATCACGACAGTCACAAGTTGACTACTGAGTCACTAAATTCTCTGCAGCACAGACTGACCAAGCAGTGTGATCACCTGCAGCCAGTGATGGACAAGCATCTCGTCACGAATCATATGAGTCGGGGGTGTATCTTGACCTCCGCCAAACCCCTGAGACTGACTCCCCGAACCCCGAGGGTTCAATCGAACCCAGGTTAAGAACCACTGATCTAATAGTACGAAATAAAAAGCAAGCTGGTTTTGTATTGTTTTTTATCCTTATTCTGGTTCCCCAATTTTCAATGGATCGAAGTAATTCAATTTCTTACCATTTTGTACATCTGTTTGAAAAGAGCGAGTCTTTAGTCCCGTGTCTGGATCAAACCATTTAGCTCCTTTAGCGTTGGTCTCGGTCCTTTAATTATAACCTCTTGCTTCGACCAAAAGTCCAGTTTAGAAAACTGCTTGAGCTTTCATATGTAATCTTCCTCCATTTATGGGTCAAACACAAAGAAAAAAGTGAATTGCTAAAGTTGACTTGCTAACTCTAAATTGTAGTTTGCGGCCCCTATTCTGCGGGAGTTACAAGAATCCCTGGGCTCATGAGCGCCCCCTAACATGAGGCAGGGTAACTGGTGAAGCACGCCTCACCCGGCGCCTATTCACAGCCGCTATAATGTGCTCAGCCCTTAAAGAGTTAAAACAGCAGCTTAGCTACAGCACAGTCAGTCCACGTTGAGGCACGCGCCTGTGCCTCACCGGATCTCAGGATTTCAACGGTAAACGTAAAAATTCAGCGATTTTGAGTAAAAAAAAAGAATAAATTGCAAAGTTAAATAGAAAATACCTTTATAGTACAAATCATTGGATAAATATAACTATTGCATTTATTTTTTCTCTGTGATGACAGGTGAGGCACTGCCTCACCTGACTGCACGTCACTGGTTATAATTAAAGAAAGACCAACGCTAAAGGAGCTAAATGGTTTGCTCCAGACTACGGGATGAAAGACTAACTCTTTTCAAACAGAGTGGTACGAAATGGTAAGAAATTCAATTACTTTAATCCACTGAAAATTGGGGAACCAGAATAAGAATAAAAAAATAATACAAAACCAGCTTTTTATTTCATACTATTAGAGCTATTTCATATGAACTTCAGAACTTTTATTTTGAAATTCTTTTTTATTCTGGCCCCAAGTCACTGAGAGAGACATTCTCCTGGCGTCAAATTTATTTGGCGACTCCTGGTTTACATGTTTGTAATGATTGTGATGACATCAGTGCCTCACCAGCCATGAACCTCATCGCATGTCACTGGATATCTAAAGTGATAAAGTAAAAACTACAAAATTACTCCTAACTCTGTTATAAGCCTGGCAAGGATATGCATGCACTGGAAGACCACGGATAGGAAGTTGTGCATCGACACCTGGAAGGTATCGGCCCACTGACGAGAGAAGTACGTAGCAAAGAGTGGGTTCTGCTCGGGGGAGGGGAGAAACGGCAACACGAACCAATCACGCCACTCCATCTGACCCTGCAGCTCCGGTCCCTGCTTCATGAAGAACTCCTGGGTCTTGTCCACGTTCCCCTTCTGAAAGCACATAGTCAGGTGAGGGTCAGGTGAGGGCCAGGTGAGGGCCAGGTGAGGGCCAGGTGAGGGCCAGGTGAGGGCCAGGTGAGGGCCAGGTGAGGGCCAGGTGAGGGCCAGGTGAGGGAAGAACATGCACATGAAAAAACTTTGAACGCAGGTGTGGAGTAGGAATGGAATAATAGGGGGTATTCCATGAAGGCTAAAGCCTGACTTATATGGGCAATCCAGGCTCATCAAATCCTCAGTTCCGTTGCACCAACATGACTAACTAGCGTTCGCGCTGAATTGCCATAGTAATAATCATGCAGATTAATTTTCATCAAAAGTTTCAACATGGCTCTCACACACCTGTGTTTAATCCATTTGTCTCTGTCGAAGGACAGTTTAACATGTGTTCAGTGCTCGCACTGGACACATGTGTCTGTGGATGCTGCACTCATCAAAAATCTCTCATAACACCAGTAGAGGCTAGCTACATTATTTCTGTCTGATAGTGTGCCGGCATTAGCCTGAATGAAGGAGACCAGAGAGTGTCACCATCTACTGGTGAAAAAGGGTCAAATAAACTAAGCTCTAATGGAGGGAGTTTCTGTTTGCTGCCTGCTCTGTCGCTGCTCTCCTCTTTGTGCAGACCTGCTCACCTCCACTTGCCGTCGTCACCCTACCTGCTGCTGTGCCGACCTGTTACATGTGCCGATGAAGCCACGCCGTGGACAAGTGTGTGATTTCTCTCCTTGCTCCCCTGGACCTGCCAGATCTTACCCTGCCTCGCTGCTGAGCGTCTGTATGCCTGCTTGGATTTTGCACATTTAAGTTTGTCTTTTGGTTTACGCGCCTCACTCATATCGCACATACACCACTATCGTTTGTCTTACATACACTGCATTACACTACTGTTTACGACATACTCAAAACCCTATACATTTGTTTTTTGGTAAATATTATCCTTACTCAACCTTACTTTATAAAATAAACCCTTATTTTGAGCATTTTATAGTCGGTGGCGTCTCCTACATTGCTGTGCACCTGAGCCAGGCTTAGCATAAACCTAAAATTCTGCTTTTTCAAAGACCATTGCAGTTGTTTGGTACCTGCACAGTGTTGATAACGTAGTGGCGGTACAGGCTAGTGCGCAGCTTGTTGACAGTGGAGCGGTACACGTCCTCCAGGCGACTGAACAACCGTTTCTCCAGGTAACCCCAATACTCCCGTAACCCGGTCAGGTCGAAGCTCTGCACCAGCTGCTCCAGGTGGTCCGTGATGCGATCCACCTCCACACACAACAGACGTTACTACACATGCAGCGTATTTCTGGATACGTTTCTTTTTTTTTCGGGTACATGGATAAAGCCAGTTAGCAATAAATGTAAAAAAGGACTCTCTCTGATCTGATATTCAAATCAAATATAGCTTTTACTGGTAACAACTGTAATGCTGAATTATTTTAAATTACAAAAACACTGGACATAATGGTCCATTTATTTATGTAAATTTGGTGTTTTGGTTCTCAAGAACCTTATCCAATCAGAAAGCAGCATGAACCTTAGCACAGAAACGCCCAAAATCAAATCCTGTAAATCAAAGTACAATGTAGGCCCTTTGCAGTTGCATTTGCTGGTGTTTATGTGGTAGGGCATCTTACTCACCCTGAAGCCCTTGTCCCGGTCAACCTTCAGATCACTGTCCAGCTGCTTGAGTGCGTTGGTGAAGCCTCTGTAGATGAGGTACTCTCTGACCAGCTCATCTGTATGCTCTACTGCAGACGCCATAGCACAGGGGGTGCTGCACTAACTTAGCGCAGAAGCACAAAGATGTCTGTAGAGCAATGTCAGAAACAGGTGGACTGATTTTCTCAATGATATAATAATAATATGGTTACAAAAAAAACCAAACAGCAATTAATAAATAGCAGAATGAAACACTTTAGTCAGTTAGTTTATATCTATAATGAGTCATACAAGTCATTTATTCAGTCCTCTGCAGCTCAAATCTAATCATAGAAAAGAAAAACAACAAAAAGTTGTAACCCCACTGGTACAAAGAAAAATACTACAAGAAATACTGAGCCCTAAAAATTATTGTTCCATCCAACATTATCCTGACAGGCCTATTTATAAACTTTCAGAAAAATATTTTAAATCAAATTATAGGTCTTGAACATAGACTGTATAAAGAAATGGACTAAGGGAGTGTGAAGTCAGCCATAGTGTGTAGCTCTAGTCAAATGAAGGTCATAGAGACTAGCAGTGATAGGAGCAAATTTTTGAGCCAAGTTATATATTCGGAATTCCGACGACAGGTATGATTGCGACCACAGAGCCAATCCGGGGCAAGGCTGTTGAAGGTAATGACCCCTCCCAGCTGCACTGCTGGTTTAGTAGCAAGCAGGGGCTTAGCAACACTGTCAATCAAAACTGATGCTAGCGCTAGCAGAAGCAACCTCGGGGAAAGAAGGCACCTGATTTGTTTTTTCTTATTAATGTTTATATCTTGAGCTATGGACACAATGGGGAAATAAAAAATACCAGGATCATGTAGAGTAGGTTAATACAAACATTTAAAACCAAAATGATGAGCCTGAGAACAGCATTTATGGAGAGAGAGGCAAC
Source organism: Periophthalmus modestus (assembly GCA_019594935.1). Classification (NCBI taxonomy): domain Eukaryota; kingdom Metazoa; phylum Chordata; class Actinopteri; order Gobiiformes; family Gobiidae; genus Periophthalmus; species Periophthalmus modestus. Next base: position 22,937,455 of record JAIEZT010000054.1, on the reverse strand, counting down.
AGTTTTCCATGTTCGTATTTGGAACATGGCGTCCATTTATAATAAATAATAATAATAATACAAATAATAATAATAATAATAATGATGCTTTACAGGCTTGTCAAAGCGCTACACTATAGTCATTATTCATTCACTTCCACACTCAGTAATGGTAAGCTACTATTGTAGCCACAGCTGCCCTGGGGCAGACTGACAGAAGCGAGGCTTCCAATCTGCGCCATCGGCCCCTCCGACCACCACCAATCATTCATGTACACACCACTTTCATACTAGGCAATGTGGGTGAAGTGTCTTGCCTAAGGTCACAACGACAGAACTTGGTCCAAGCGGGACCAAGTTCTGAGTGGGACTCGGTCCTCTGACCTTCAGGTTGGACGGCCAACGCTCTAACCACTGAGCCAGTCACCCCATAGATATAGTCTTTTTTTGCTTGTTGCTGTTTTTCTGCTGTTTATTTAACTGAAATTTAATACATTAACTATTAATTTAATTAATGCATTTGAAAAAACATTTGTACAATGAGCCTTGCATATTCATGTTTTGCTACATGTTACAGGCCAAATCTCTAATGTAATATATACATATATATCCTGGCCCAGCCCTTCTGTCAAATTTTAGAACCAATTGTGGCCCATGTGTCAAAAGGTTTGCCCACCCCTGGCCTATGGTCTTATGGTTAACTTATTAGCTTACCTAGCTTTCAAACTTTTATTTATTTCTAACTTTTATTTATTAAATTTTTTCAGAAAGTCTATGGAAAAAGATAACGGAAATTTCACTTCCGGAGCCAGGGGGTGGGTGATCACTGTTGAACGTCATGCAGCTCTATGCTCAGACACTTTTCCCCACTCATCCTACTGGTCAGCCTGTGATGCTCTAGGAGAGAGTGACAGGTGGATTTAATCAATCACAGTCAAGTGTGAATTTTCAGCAGAAGAGGATGAGTTTTTAGCATACCTCTTAGGCAGTGCAACCTAAGTTGTGCAATTTTTAATTTTTTTTTTTTTTTTTTTTTTTTACATGGCTTCAAGAAAATAGTTTTTGGCATATCCCCTCTCCTATCAGATGGATTTTTATCTGCAAATCTACACTCAAGACTTTGTGCTCTTTAGCAATGTAGGATTCTGTTAGTTATAAGGTACACATATTACAACCTAAAAGTGCAGAGGGTGCACGGGCACAGGGTGGGACTCCCCATGGCCACACGCCTGTGTAATTTCTCAGTTATCCAGGTAGATTTGTCCATAGCAAGAAATTGTAATTCTGTCAAGTGGACAGACGTTTTACAGTGAAAACGTTTCACCACCCATCAACAACAATCCAAATCATGTGAGAGGTTTGCAACAGACGTCAAAATAAAGGCTAAATTTAAATATATTATAGCTTCTAAATCCAGTTTGAATGAGTGGCAAAATGTCTTCACTTAGGAGTAAAGTTGGTAGTGTTTGAAGATTGGTCGACATAAAAAAAAAAAACGGTCAGATCCACTGGCCCACAGGGTGGCGATGCCATTTCAGCTCCCACAGATGAATGCTGTCATTGTGTCCTAGGGCAAGACACCCCCTCGCCCCCAGGGTCTGCGTGTATGAATGTGTGTGAGTGGCTCCTTGATGTAAAGTGATGAACAACACTGCCAAAAAACGAATTTAGGAGGTATAATATATTTTAACTTAGCCTTCGTTTGACGTCTGCTGCAAACCTCACATGATATTTGAGTCGTAGGTTTCATGCATAAACAAAAATGTTAGTTTGTGTGAGGAAAAAAAAGACGGAAAGTCTGTTTTGGTCTGTTCCACTCCTCCTCATGACTTAGTTCCGGTTTGAAAAGGTACCTTTGTCAGCCCCGGTGCTGTTCTGCTTCTGGTTCCGGTGTGGTCAGTCCTGGTACCGGGGCTCGCGGCTCTGCTCAGGTCTGGAGGTTCTTCATAATTCCAATAAAGAATTTTTAAAATGGCATAGTCTTGTATTGTGTCTGCCTCCTGACAGTCACGTGACCAGTCATATGATGGTACCAGTGGCCCTCCATAGTGCGCATGCGCCTCTACACCAGCAACTCTCATTTTCTTCGGCCTGATAACTCTGTAGTTTAGACCTCTGCAAACATATTCTGAAATGTATTTTTGTTGGCCTATAGTCTACATGGGTTTCCGAATGATGAAACATGTGGTGATTCACTGTTTTTGAAAGATATCTCCAAACTTATGAACCACAAATGCTGAACCTTGTCATTATTTGATTGGAATTCGATTCACACACTTGTCATATTAATCTTACGAGTTAAAAGTTTTTTCAATTGACAATAATCATGTTTTGGGGGTTGAATAATGGTATCACTTTCTGAAACTATAGTGAAAAAAATTATTTCACTTTTGTTTATTTATACTGACAGAGAAAACATTGAGCTTTGTGTCAGTCTTTGTTTCATGTGGCTAGGCTCAGTAATTACAGAGATATTAACCATAAACTAGGTTAACAAATCTGTAATCTGACAGTTAAACAGCAAATTCCACTATACAATTCTGGGCAGTCACGTGACCTGTCTCTATTGTGTGCCTGCGCTTCTGTAGCAGCCAACGACCGTGTCTCAATTCGCCAAACGCGCCAAATATCCTTCGAAGTACCGTTGAAAGTGAAAAGTGAAAATGTGTACTCCTCAGTGTATCCGCCATCTTGCAGAAATGGGACAGCCCTACACCACAGACCGTACTTCCACCGCTGTTTTTGCGCGTACGTTACGTACGCAATTTTTCTTTATTATTTTTTACTTAATTCTTTATTATTTAATACAAGAGTCAAGGTGTCGTTGTCGCAGGTTGAATGAAGTAAGGAATTAATATTTCTCTTTGAATATCAATAAGCAAATATAAGGTTCAAGGTGATTTTTTCCCAATTGTAGTTACTACATAACTTTAACAAAATATACCTTGTTTAAACGTTATAACACTCATACATTCATTATCTAAAAAGCAGAGAACACAGTGAATAGTTGTACATAAAGTTGGATATTGAAGTTCAACTAGTCAGTATTTTGGTCAGGTTTAATTTGATCTGTAGCTAAACCACTTTAATACCAGTAGAGGACGCTGTTTATCTTCTATGCCGTGCCAGTTCATTTCATTTTATTATTGTCAGGTATTTTGTAGCAGTGCAGCGCTACATCAAACTGGTATCTTGATTTACTAAGGCAGTGGTTCTTAACCTGGGTTCCATCGAACCCTCGGGATTCGGTGAGTCAGTCTCAGGGGTTCAGCGGAGGTCAAGACACGCACCCGACTCATGTTTCGTGATGAGACGCCCCGCTTGTCCATCACTGGCTGCAGGTGATCACGCTGCTTGGTCAGTCTGTGCTGCAGAGAATTTAGTGACTCAGTATCAACATGTGACTGTCGTGATGGTTTGTGATTTCTTTCTTACTCTATAGCGTCAGATTCTGTCACCGCCGTGTCCCAGCTCGACAAATGCACCTTCGATGTGCCTATCGAAGTGAAAATGACATGAGGGTGGCACAAGGTGAAGCCGCATTTGTGAACTGGTCTCTCAAAGGCAACAGCAGAAGTCACTGATTTGCGGTAAATATTCATTATTATTGTACCTGATGGAAATTAGGTGATGGGTGTGTGTTAAAATGTAAAAAATAATAAAGGACATGAATACAATAAGTTCATTATTGGAATACATAAGATTAAAAATTAAAATCATTTCAGTGTGGTAGTATTAAAAAAGGTCATGTCTTTGTGAAAAGGTATGTATGTGATTTGTTGTGAGTTCATGTATTGTATTGGTTTTGTCCTTTGAACACAGTGATGTTAATGCACGGTTCATTTTGTGCACTAGTAAAACTCACCTATGTCTTGAATTTGATAAAAATCATATTTTATTTTTCAGTAAAGAAGGGTTCGGTGAATGTGCAGATGAAACTGGTGGGGTTCAGTACCTCCAACAAGGTGAAGAACCACTGTACTAAGGTAAATGATACGTGCCACCAGGGGATGCTGACCTATGGAATGCACCAGAACTCATGAAGATGTGCAGACCAGCGTGGGCCTTAAGAAGACACACACACACACACACACACACACACACACACACACACACACACACACTCACACACATACACATACACTGGGGGACCCTATAAAAGCTGTCACAGTCGCATCTCAGGACTCTCTTCTGTCCTTTCCGGAGAGTCCGTTGCTTCATTGTTCTCTTTACCTGTGGAACTCATTAAATTCTTCTGACTTATGTTTCAGTCTCTTGGTCCTCTGTGACTCTTACACCAGAAACAATTATTCTTGCATTATTCTTATTATTGCAATAATAATTTGTAATGATAACAATGTATTATTATATATGTTTTTAATCCTCAAAAACACTGTACAGATCTTTATTCAGATTTAACAGTTTCATGTCGCATTGTTGCATGTGACATAAACACGTACGGACATTTGAACGTGTATTGCGTAGTGGACTCCATTTTCTTCTCTGTTTTGTGTAGTCGCGGTGTATGATGGGATATAGCAGTGTGGGAGGTGTGCGTGGATGCACGCTTCAGCTACGGTCGATCTCCAAGGAACCGGAGGGGACAATTTTGTGTTTTGTGCGCACTTGTCGGGTGCGTGCATGTGACAGCGCCGGAAGTTACGTAATGCCCTTCGACGCTCACTTCGAGCTGTGATTTGAAGGACATTTTGGCGAATTGGGACACGGCACATGGGCTCTGCGCCGTGTGCCGCAGGGACAGCAGTGCGTGTGTTGAGAGCATAGACTGTGCACTTTATCAATGAGAGCATGGTTCTCTCAGTCCACTGAAAGAATGTAGAACTGGACTGCCAGAATTATTAGTCACCATCGTTCATGCATTATTCCTTTATTCCTTGGACAGAATGTTAATGGACGTTTACATGTGAAGCCAGAGCGCCCCCCTCTGGATGGCTGTGTTTAGCATTTGAAAGGCCCGCAGTCTTGGTCCTTTGGCACCAGTGCAGCGGTGCTCTGCTTTTACGTGGGAGCATGGAGAAGCTGTGAGCACCGTGCGTAGGGGGTGGATGGGGAATCAGACAGGCTCAGATAAGGGTCAGCAGATAGCACGTTTCCTGTATCCATCACCATCTCACCCACACATTCCACTTCTGTGATAGCCTGACCTACAACAACAACCCAATACTTCTCGAAGTCCACTGGAACTCACATCTTCTTCGGCCTGCTAACCTTCTAGTTTAGACCTCTGCAAACATGTTCTGAAATGTATTGTTGTTGGCCTATAGTCTACATGGTTTTCTGAATGATGAAACGTGGGAGATTCACTGTATTTGAAAGAAATCTCCAAATTTATGAACCACAAATGTTGAGCCTTGTCATTATTTGATTGGGATTGGATTCACAAATGTATGATATTAATCTTATGACTTAAATTTCTTTCAACTGACAATAATCATATTTTTGGGGTTGAATAATGGCACCACTTTCTGAAGCTATAGGGAAAAAATAATTTCACTTTTGTTTATTTATACTGACAGAGAAGACATTGAGCTTTGGTCAGTCTTTGTTTCGTGTGGATAGGCTCAGTAATTACAGAGATATTCACCTTAATCTGACAGTTAAACAGCAAATTCCACCATAGAAACCTGAGCTGTACCCCAGCTCAGAATGATATCTCTCTGTATTTTTATACAGATTGATTGATATCAGTCTAGTCGCCACCATTGCGTTTCAAAGCCGGAGAAATGTGATTGTGGAATCAGATTAGTTTGTTTTTTTTCAGTGACACGTGAAATAAAGGAGCTCATTGGTCACCTATGATAATTTATCTAATTTGAGATTAACAAAATTTAGTGCTTCACTGATTGATTCTGCTGAAATCCATGATGTGCTATTATTTACATTATTTTTTCCATGCTGTCACTGATTGGCCAGTGATTAGATCAGCAAATCACACTCATTTGAAAAAGGTGAGATTCACTAGTGACCAGACTCGCATCTTTGTAAAGTATTGAAGAAGTGTGTATTCTGGATCCCAGGCAATTAATAACTGACAAGAATTCTACAAGTCTTGGGATAAATCCCCCTTTTGTGCAGATTTTGTTTGACTTATGATAATGTCAGTGTGTAATACATTGTATGGATCCTCTACTTTCAGTTTATTTCATGGGTGACATGTCTGGTGTGTGAGCTCCCTGTTAAGAAGCCACCTTGCTTTACTCATTTGTTGTTAAAAAAAAAAAAAGCAAAATCTACAACAAAAAGGACTATGATTTAAATGACGTCATACATTGTAATGATACCAACCTTTTCTAATAAACATGTAAATGAAAAAGATAATGCAACTGAACAGCAGTTATAGTCCTAGAACAGATACAAGGTTTTAATGATAACCAAACATTCATTTGACAATAACAAAAAAAAAAAAAAAAAAAAATCACACGGACAATTTGTGCAAACAGCAAACACACAATAAAAAAACAGTTGTGCTTCACTGATAAAAGGTAACATCACCACATGGTTCATAGTTCATAGCTCACTACATTACCCAGAAACCCCCACACTTGTGCAATAGGAAGTACTTTATATTGTAATGTCTAGTCTAACGGCCTGACACCAATCTTCTAAAAACAATGATGTCTCCACTCATGTTGAGTCCATGGGGGGCACTGGGTGGTAGAGAATTAGCAGCAGAGGCCTCATCTTTCCTAATGAATTGTGGAATGCATTTGCAGGAGTGGGATTTGGGGTCCCACAGTGAAGGATATTGGCATCAGAGGAAAAATACCTCTCATGTACAGTTCATTGGTGCTGCTGTAGGTAAAGATGGGGTCACAGTGTCCCCAGCAAAATCATGCCCTTAGCAGCAGAAAGCATGCCCTTCTCTGTCTCTCAATTGGAGTTCATGGGAGCTGCCATGTAGACATGGGGGATCAAAATGTCCCCACAAGCAGCACTGCTATCAGAAGGAGTAGGTGGCTCTCTCTTCTCATGGATAGTTCTCTCAAGTTATAATGTGTGTATGTGGTGGGTCATTTACAGTTGATAGGCCGTGATGTCGGTGGGGTACAAGCAAACGTAGCAGTAAGTTGGGGGTGGGGTTCAGAAGTCCTCTGCAGCAGAGGGAGCAGGCTCATCTCTCCTCTCTGGTGGGGCCCAGGGGGTCAAAGAGTCCTCCACAGCAGCAAAGGGAGGAGAGGGAGCAAAGAAAGTAGTGCCCACTGCCGCCTGCAGGTCCCAGCTGATGATCTGACCCATCGAACCTCGTCTGAATCTTCTGTAACACAACAACACAAACAATGAGACCTCTGCAATCACATTTACGCCAACTAAAAAGGCAAAAATATACATTGCACCTACTTGTGAGTAACGCAGTTTGTAGCACTCAGAATTCATAGTGACGTTATTTACTCTCCACCACAGAAATAAATGCATTGAAGCCCCAGAAGTTTTTTCTTTCACTTTAACGTAGCAGACCACAACACCACAAGCAGACGTACTTTGTCATCGCCGCTGATCTACAACAAATATTTTCCTGGCTGTTTCTTATCCATTGCAGTTAAACACCCGTCCTAATCTGCACCTAGTGTAAATCTGATTGTGCAGTTACATACAGCGAGTATGTATCGACTTCTCCACATGTGATTTTTCAGATTCGATTCACGACACCTCAATTATTGTTCCCGGATTTACGTGCATTTTGATAATTGCCTTTCTGATTTGTATGTAGACTGACACTAGACTGGTCTGACTAATCGTCTACAGATACCAGACCCCAGACCACGGGAGTGTACTCTGCTTGTAGCCCAAGAGGAGTTGCTACATTTTTAAATGCCAGGAAAACCAGATAACTGGCCTAGTCCTATTTAAACCAAATTATCAAAATGAACCCAAATAAACCCAGAACTATGATTGACTATGATTGTTGTGAATTGAATCTCAAAGATCTACATGACACTTCTGAAGAAGGCAGTACTCGGATACCTGCTGCGTAGGACAAGACTTGGAGAAGAATGGTCTGACAGGTTTTGGGACAAAGACCATTTGAATTTGGTTGTTTAGTACACTGAGAGTTCTCTGTGCAAGTAAACGTAATGATGTATGAGAGGCACAGGGCTCTTACCACAGTCCTTATGGAAGACATGGGGGAAGCAGTGCAGCACACCATAGCCACAGCGGCAGTATGAGCATCCCTTCTGCACCCACTCCCCGTGCAGCACCTGCCCACAGCTCCTGCAACAGCACAATCAGTCAGTATTTAAATAGTCAGTATAGTCTTTAATTAAACTGGTGAAATGCTCCCAAATGAGCAGAAATAAATCCAATGTAATCTTTCAAACTATGTTATAAAGACTGTAACTTAAATAAAAATATTACTGGAGTAGGAGTACTACCCACCTCTGATTATCATTTCCATAACAATAGATTTTCTGACTGTAAGATACAGTTTTAAAAGGCACAAAAGCCCAAAGGGTGTGGTGGCTCTCCCAGGGTGGCAGAGTGACATGCTAATTTACTATACATGTAAATAAAAGGAGATTAGCATGGCTCTGTTTTACAGATGGCCCTGTTTAACACCAGGCACACCCACTGCTGCACTCTGAATGCCCTGCTCTCAGCTTAACTGAAACTTCCACAATAGGAGTTTTGACTAGGAGACATTTAATTGCTGTGAGAAATCAAATATTTCACTAGTTCCATCACATTTCTGGTTACAACTTAATTAAGCTTGAGAAAATTAATTTATCAGTGTCAAAAAAATCACTAACCACATTAGCAAATATTTAATATAATTTTAGGATGTTTAATATACATTTAATTTCATACCACAGTATGTAACTTCTTATTGAAAAAACAAACTAAAATAAAAGAATGTGTTTTCATTTTGGTCATGTTTGTTACACTGCATCTCCACCAACCTGACTCTTGTTTGACCTGGAGGGGGACCTCCTGCTTGTCTCTATGGAAATGTTACTACTTTGGCTGTAATCTCCCACAGTATGACACAAAACATATCTATCTCTATGGAAAATGTTCTGAAGTATGGTTTTAACTTTGTCTTTGCATTGAATCATGCAGGTGATGTGCAAACTCCAGACAGTTACATACCGTAGCTTTTAATAAGTAAATAATCAAGTACATAAACCTAAAACAGCAACTATTTTTTTTATAATTCACTTCTAACTACTATTTAGATCATAATTCCAGGCCTGGTCATGTTTGTAAAGGAAATTAGTTCTCAAACATTTTACCAAATTAAATTAAAATAAAACATATTCTCAATTCACATTATTCCAAAATAGCTGCTTAGGACTGCAGATGTGTGTGATGGTTGGATGCACCTTAGGCGCTGGTCATACTCGCACGTCCTCCCGGTAAAGAACTGAGGACAGGCACAGAAGCTGCCCAGGATACATGTGCCTCCATTCTGACAACAGCTGCGGCTCTGCTCTGAACCTGAACACAACACAGGGAAAACCATTACACCTGAACGCAACACAAGCCTATAAGTTTATAATTATGTGATTAATTTGTGGCTCAAAGTGCATGTTTTTCTAATTATTACTTAGACTTGTGGGATAGTACCTGTGTGAAATATTTATCAGTTTCACATCAATTAAGTGGCAATTTGTGGAAAAAATGTAATCCCTCTAGCCATGACATCAACACAGAAAATTACAGACAAAATGCAGAGACAATTTACAGGAAGGCATTTTTGTGACAGTTTAAACTTCGATTCAACAAAAAGTGGTTATAGTTTATTTTTATTAGCCATTGTGCATTTTTGTCTAGTTCTGGTGCTTGGTAATGTTATGGTTGCTGGGTTATGGAATTACCTCTTTGCGTGTCACTTCCCATGCCCCTGTCCAACCAGGACGTAAAATGATCAGATAATCTAACCTGTCATATGCATCATACAGTTGCAGATGGGCAGTACAGCGTCATGCTCATATCGCATGCTCTCACAGCTTTGGCCCCACAGTGTGGCTCTAATGGGCCCAGAGTGAGGGCTGTTTATCTTTACAGGGGCCTGACACATTTATCAGAGGTCTGTCAGAGAAGCTGCTGACCCCCCCTCCCATCTGTGATTACAGTAAAGACCTGGTACGGTCCCGGTGTAGCCCCCCCACTGCCCTCTGTCTAATATCAGAAAGTGTTTAGATTCAGCAGAAGTGGGTAGTACTTCCCCATACTGTACTCTTAACTTGAGTCATACCTGCTCCTTCTCCAATATATTATTTTAAAATAGCCTTACCTTTACTTGAGTACAAAAAATATTTTAGACCCAATTCAAGTTTGTGGCCTCAAGAGTTGGTGTAACCCAACCCCCTGCTGCCCTTCGGATACAAACGTGTTCTGTTTGGAAACCGAACAAGATTCTTACTGGAAGTGAGTCCGATGAAAGGCAGCACTGCGCTGGCGTCGCGGTGCCTGCGGTCCCCGGAGCTACTGGAGCCCACCTCGGACAGACGACTCAGAATCTGCTGCTGAGATATGGACGAACCCGCTAATAAATCACGGGGCCCGGACAGGGAGCCGGGGCCCCGAGGAGCCGTTGAGGGCGTACACAAATCCCCATTACAATCTGCACAACAAGAGAAAAAAACGGTGAGGAGAGTACATCACAAATAAAAAGTATGGATGTGAGTGACTGAATGAAATAAACCGTTGATGTGTAAGATATGGCACGAACCTGGAGCCGGAGGAGCCGCGGAGGAAGCGAACAGCAGCGCGGCAGCCACACACCACCTGCTCAGAACATAAACCGAAGAGAGTAAACACAACCGAACAGACCGCGTACAGTGCACAAGAACACCGGGACTCACCTGAGCAGCGCGAGAGGCATGTCGGGCCACGCTACAACTCCAGATCTATCTACAAAAATATCAAAACTACAAAATTCCAACGAAAGATAACGATAAATCCACTGTAGAGTCTAAAAAAAGAAAATCTCGAGTATTTGTACAGCGGGAGGAGCGCGCTTCTCTCCACGACGGCTCTGACGCACTGACGTAGAGGAGACGCCACTGCGCTGGTTTCAGGTAGGGGGGAAGTGGATGGAACCTCGTGCCCCACAAAGACCCGCCCCGAGGTCGGCCCTCAAGCAATGCGTGTCAAATAAACAAACAAGTCATGCATTGAACGGCGCACGTGCATCTCTGCGCCCCTTCCCCCGCCCCTTGTTCCTGTGGTAATGCCCCCCCTCTGTTCCGAGGAAACGCCCCGTGCCCTCTCACCAGCAGGATTCCCTGGATTTAGGACGTCACATGCAGGGACTCACGGAAAGTTTTTGTCCCATGCGAGCGGCTGAATTCACAGGCCCAAAAGCATCTCATCCCTGGGCTTTGTCTGCAGGGTGCCCCGCAGATTAGGGGGTCACTCTCACTTTAGGCTCAGCAACACGTTTTCTACAGAGCTGCAAATCAGTAAACATTTTATTTTATTGTCAGATCACTTTCAGGTTTTAGGACTTTTAACACAGTTTGAGATGTTGATTTTTTTTATGTGTAATTGCACACTGTCTTAGTGTTAATTTGTGTGTAAAGCACTTTGGTCGACCCTGTTGTTTTTAAAGTGCTCTTCAAATGATGTTGGATTGGATCAGTGGTAGTTTCAATATCATCGTTTACCGTGATATGTTTTGGATGTATAGTAATATATGGCACTTCAGAATGCGTTATGGTCTGGTTTGAGCTCTGTGACTGAAAAGTGGAGCTCCATAGTCTCTACACAGGTACAAACGCCAGAATGCGGGGAAATAAAACAGGTAAAGAATGAGCTGTTGAATCAAAACTTAAAGTTGTCAGGAATTTAGGTTCTATGAGTCACAAATAGCTGAGGATGTATTTAAAGAGAGGGTAATATGCTAAATTTTGCTTTCTACCATGTTATAGCATTGTTTCCTCGCCACAAAAACATTCCTGAAAAAGCTTTAGATGACACCCATGCATGTTTGAGTAATCTAGCAATCTCCTCCAGGCTTATCCAATGCTCAACTCACATTTTTGTAAATATATAAAAGCATGATACAAAACAATACACTACAGTTTCACAAACCTGACGTGTAGTAATTGTAGATACACACTGATTGTGTTGTGATAGTGCTCTTAAGGGGCAGTGACTTAGTGCAGAGAGCAAAATGAAGAGACATTCAGCGTGAACAACAAAACAGAACGTTTACAAAAATGTTAATGTTTTTGGCAAAATAAGTAAAATAGTAAAACGTAACATGGTGAAATATGTTATATGTTAACAATAAATATCCTGTAGAAGTGTAAGATTCCCTCCTTAAGGGAATTGTATGTAGCCTGTGCTGGCAACCCAACTGAATCTGTGTTGCCAGTGTTTTAACCTGCAGATTGAGGACACATACAAGTTTTTCTCATTCTCCGTATATAGACAGACCATGCCCCCTTTGAAAGCTTAGAACTTTATCCTCTGAATAAATGCACCAAAATGAGCTAGTTACTATAGTTACAGATATGGCCATAAACGACAGTACTATGTATGTACATATTGTTGTAGTTTGTATCTTGTTTGTATACATTTATTTTTTAAATAATAAGGTTAACCACAGAACAGCCTAAGCCCTGTGACTGGATTTACATAAGGCAGAGATAATGACATCAGAGGAGGTGGAATGCCCAGCTCAGACCTCAGCATGAACTGAGTAGCAGAGTCGTTAACACCATTCACCCCGCAGTCTCCTGCTGTGTCCACATTAACCTGAAACAAGCCCATAGGGTGAGCCAGTGCAGGAGGGTGTGAGGACTTAGGAAAAGTGCCAGGCAACAAAGTCTTTTCGACTTTGGCCTGGTAGTAGAGCATTGCCTACTGATAAAAGTTGGCTCTACCAGTGTATGCCATTGTGTCCTTGGGCAAAATACTAGACCGGCCTTTGCTTATGTGTCTGTGTGTACCTACATATGCTGCAGATGTTTAGAAAATAAAGGGAAAAGAATTGGACCAAATGGGTCTTTATTGGAAAAGACATGGAAGCACTATTCACATGTTTAGGTCAACATTCACAATGTCACTCATTGTATAGCCAACCACAAATGCTACTGAACACACTAACAGAACTGACCCTCCATGTGACCACTCCATTTGCAGTCTGACTCCTCCATTGTGAGACCAGTTACCCACTCAGTCTGACCCCTCCACTGTGAGACCAGTTACCCTGTCAGTCTGACCCCTCCACTGTGAGACCAGTTACCCAGTCAGTCTGCCCCTCCACTGCGAGACCAGTTACCCAGTCAGTCTGCCCCTCCACTGTGAGACCAGTTACCCAGTCAGTCTGCCCCTCCACTGTGAGACCAGTTACCCAGTCAGTCTGACTCCTCCACTGTGAGACCAGTTACCCAGTCAGTCTGACCCCTCCACTGTAAGACCAGTTACCCACTCAGTCTGACTCCTCCACTGTGAGACCAGTTACCCAGTCAGTCTGCCCCTCCACTGTGAGACCAGTTACCCAGTCAGTCTGCCCCTCCACTGTGAGACCAGTTACCCAGTCAGTCTGTCCCTCCACTGTGAGACCAGTTACCCAGTCAGTCTGCCCCTCCACTGTGAGACCAGTTACCCAGTCAGTCTGACTCCTCCACTGTGAGACCAGTTACCCAGTCAGTCTGACCCCTCCACTGTAAGACCAGTTACCCACTCAGTCTGACTCCTCCACTGTGAGACCAGTTACCTTGTCAGACTGCCCCTCCACTGTGAGACCAGTTACCCAGTCAGTCTGACCCCTCCACTGTGAGACCGGTTACCTTGTCAGACTGCCCCTCCACTGTGAGACCAGTTACCCAGTCAGTCTGACCCCTCCACTGTGAGACCAGTTACCCAGTCAGTCTGACCCCTCCACTGTGAGACCGGTTACCTTGTCAGACTGCCCCTTCGGCTGTGATGCCATGTGGTGGGATTCTTACAAGAAATTCAGGCCCAGTCAGGATATGTGTTTTTGGTTGGTTTATTGTGCTCTCCCACAGTGCAAAAAAAGTGCCAAATGTGCTTAAATATTATTTACAATGAAAGTCCTTTCTAATGTTAAATTTAGAGGCAAGAAAAAAACAACAGTTTCAGAGCAGACTTCCCCTTTAAGTTCCTCTCTTTCCTCTCAGCACAAGTTACCTCCAATATACCCTCGTTTTCCCTCCCACATTACATAACACCCACTGAAAATAGTATTTACAGCATTTTTACTATTAAAAGGCTAATATTTAATGTGACAAAAGTGGCCTAGAGACAATAACTTTAAAAGAAAATCACAAAGTTACACATAACACTTAAAATAAGCAGAAAATATGAATAATTGTCCATGCAAATTATTCGTGGCTCACATGATCACATGGATTTAAACTACCATTGCGGATGTGTCCAGATTTGGCAAAATGTAGAAGGAGGAGGGAGAAGGCAGCAGCATGAGAGTGAGTAAATGAATGAATTTAGCATGATTTAGATGGGCAAATCTAGCGCTTCTAAGTGAGTCACAACAGAACACGCTTTAAAGGCTATGGACAACATAGTCTAATATGCTTTGATAATGAATGGTTTTTGAGTATGGAGCGCGGGAGATAAGGAAACAGGTGCTAGCATCTTCACATGCCCTCCTTGGAGACGGGGCCACAAGACAGTTACTTTGTCAGTCTGACCCTTCCACTGTGAGGTTAGTTACCCTGTCAGTCCGAAGTACATATCTCTTTGAGGGTCCACTGCAAGTGTCACATTTCAGTTTTTAGCTAAATATTCTAAATCATGAAAATCCAGTTTATTGTCTTTTTTTCTTTCTTTTTTTTTTTTTTTTTGCTCCAAATACTTTTAGAACTTTGCAGGCTAACTGTAAGGACAACACATTTTGATCTAACAAGATGTTTCAAATGTTTTGAGCTCAGAGTTCCACAGGGTCTGTAGGACACTGTTTCATACAGAAGCAAACGCCAGAGATCTCCTGTCCACATTTGAGTCAGTGCATAAGCCTCACCCTGGTCTGTGGAGCAGAACTTCGGAGAGCATTAGCCCTGGACTGTACAATACCTAGTCCGTGTCCTCAGCTGTAGTCTTCCTCTTCCTCCTCTTCCTCCTCTTCCTCCTCTTCCTCCTCTGTCTCCTCTGTCTCCTGTGGGTCCTCCACTTCCTGGGCCTGTCCTGTGCGGTTGCTCCTCCAGCTGTCCCCCCAGCCCTCTCTGACCACAGGGCTGTAGTCTTGGATGCTCTTGGTGGTGCGGTGTTCGGAGGAGAAGCACACCACATGGTCCTGGCTGGGTTTCTTAAAGCGACAGAGCCTCCAGGACTCATTCCAGACCGTGAGCTCGTCCCCCTCCCCAAGTTCCTCCCCTCCAGGCTCCTCACTGGCACTGCTGCGGTGGGCCACTGCTACTGCCCAGGACGAGTGCCTCCAGGATGAGAAGGAGGAACAGAGCTTGTGGAACTGCAGCTGAGGGGGAACAGACAGCATAGCATCCTTCTGCCACCTGATCTCTACCACTCTGGGAGGTCTGGGCACAGGCCTTCTCTTACATGGAGCTGGAGGCTTATATGGAACTGGGGGGCTGGGCTTAGGCTTTCTTACTTTCAGTTTGTGAGAGGCGGAGCTTCTCTGTTCTGATGTTACTTCTTGCTGTAATTTTGCAGCATTATTTGTAGTCTCTTTTTGTAGTCTCTGATATCCAGCACCCCTCTCCTGCTCCTTCTCTGCTCCTTCCATTGCTTCTACTTCCACCTCCTCTTCATCTTCCTCTTCTTCCTCATTCTCATCTTTTGCTTCCTCCTCTCTCTCCTTTTCATCTCCCTCCTCTTCATCCTCCTCATTATTCTGTTGATCCTCTCCCTCCTCTTTCCCATCTTTTACGTCCCCCTTTTCCTCCTCCTCTTCCTCTTCCTCATCTTCATCTCCCTCCTCTTCCTCCTTCTCATCTTTCACATCCCCGTCTCCCTTGTCTCCTTTATCTTCCCCGTCTTCTACTCCCTCCTCCTCATCTTCTTTCACTATCCTCTCTTCATTGTGGTCCCCCTCTTCTTTCTCTTCCTCTTCTTTGTGTCTTTCCTCTTCTTCTTCCTCTTCTTTGCTGTCTCTTAAGTCTGATTCCTTCATCAGTTGATTAGATCTTCTTACATTCTCCTCTTCCTCATCTATTTTCTTTGTTGGTTCTTCTTTTTCCCCTTCATCATCTCCCTCCTCCTCCTCCTCCTCCATTTCCTCTCCATCTCTGCTGACCTTTCTTTCTATTTCCTCCTCCTCTTCATTCTCATTGTCCTCCCCTTCCTCCTCTTTATTCTCATTATTCTGCTCATCCATTTTCCCTTCCTTTGTTCCTTCCTTCCGGTCTTTCCTCTTTCTCCTCTCTCATCTCGTCCTTGTCTTCCTCCTCTTCACCACTGTCCTCCTCCCCCTCACCTTCTTCCTCATCTCCATTCACCTCTTCCTCCTCCTCTTCATCACCCTTGTTCTTCTGCTCTTCCTCAGGTTTTCTTCTGTCTGTTTTGGCTTGTCTTTCTGCTCCTCCTTCCCTCTCTTTATTTGCCTCTTTTTGGTCCACTCTTTCAGGGATGCACACCTCCTCCACATCGACAAATGATTCTTTTTCTTCTTCAGATTCTTCCTCTCCTTCGTCTGCATCTACAAACTCTTCCTCCTCTTCCTCCTCCTCCTCCTCTTCGTCCTCCTTGGCATCTTCACGTTCCATTGATTCTTCTGTGGTTTCCTCTGTATGTGAATTCTGTAAGATTCAGAGAAATATGTGTCATGAATACATCAAGAACCTTGGAATCATGATCTTAGTGTTGCTCTTTTGGACAGACCAGCCAGGGACTATTTTAACACATCTCTTGAATTTTCTGAGAATCAGGATGCTCCCAGTTAGCATGCTATTGTTTGTTGGCTTTACTGTGATGCCAAAACTCTGCTCTGGCCTCTGAAAGTTGTGAAAAGCCCTTATAAACTCACTGCATTGAGTAATTATGATATTTGGATTGCATAAGGCAAGTGAGGAATAACTTTAGCTACTTCTCACCTATCAGCTACAAAAACATTTGTAGGGAACACATCAAGGTTGTCCCTAAAATAAAACTTAGTGTCAAAGCCTGATCTCGTCAGATCTAAGAACCAGAGCAGGACTGAGTCTTTTGGCACATTACTTATGTGAGACTCACCTCCTTCATTTTTTCTACCTCTTCTTCCTCTTCCTCTTTTCTCCCCCTCTTTTCATCTATCTTCTCCGCCACCTCAATCTCCTCTTCCTCTTCATCTCTCTCCTTCCTGTCCTCATCTTCTGGTGTCTTCATCCTCTCCTTTTCTTCCTCCTTTCTCTCTTCTACTTTTTTGTCCTTCATTTCCTCCTCCTCTTCCTCTTCCTCATCATCTTCATCCGTCTTCTCCTGCTCGTCCTCTTCTTCCATTTGCTTCCTCCCTTCTACATTTGACTTTTTCTCCCCCTCCTTCTCCTCCTCATTTATCTCATATTCTACCTTGATCTCCTTCTCTTCTTCATCTTTTTCATCCATCTCCTTCCTCTCCTCCTTTTCTTCGTGCTTCGTCTCTTCTTCATTGATCTCCTCCTCCTCCTCCTCCACCTCCTCCTCCTCATTCCTCTCCACTTCTTCCTCATCTTCTTCCTCATCCTCTGTTTCCTTAGTCTCTTCCTTCCCTTCCATTATATGCTTTCTGTCTTCTCCTTTCTTTGTCTCCTTCTGCTCCTCCATGACTTTCCTCTCCTCCTTATCCACCTGCTCTTCCTCCTCCTCCTTCTCATCTTCCTCCTCTCCCTCCTCCTCCTCTGATGGCTCATCATTTTCTTGGCAAAGAGTTGTTTCCTGAATGTCTTTACTTTTCGTGAATAATTTTTCAATCTTAACTTCTGTATTTTCTGTATAGTGATATAGTGATTTGTTCTTCTCAAAATCATGATGATACTCTTCTTCCTCTTTTTCCTCTTCTTCCTCTTCCTCATACTCTTCCACTCCCTCCTCCTCCTCCTTCTCCTCCTCCTCCTCCTCCTCCTCCTCCTCCTCCTCCTCCTCCTCCTCCTCCTCCTCTCCTCCTCCTCTTCCTCCTCTTCCTCCTCTTCCTCTTCTTCTTCATACTCTTCCTTCTCTTCATTATCTTCCAATACGGCTTTCCCTTTGACGGTCCTCCAGGAGTCCATCCAATCTGGCTGGTCGCTGGCCTCTGATTGGTCGGTTTTGGCATGCACTTCCTGGTTGAGGGCTGATGTCAGCAGAAGGGTAGCCTGCAGATGTTTCTTCATCTGGTCCTCACAGTGTTTTAGCTGTGATTGCACAGTGCACCGGCCCCACCTACAACACAGGGGTGGAAGTTATCACATAGTTGTGGCTGTCATAGTAACAGGTTAGACCTTTTGTAGACCTAAAATGTGATATTTTGATCGATTTATATTTCTAACCTTAACCAAACCCCAACCTAAAGCTTAACCTTAACCAAAGCCCAAACTTAACCAAACCCTAACCTTTATGATTTCTCTAACCCATTTCCTAACTTTTAAAAAATAACCTTTTTACCAGGACCATCCCTCCTGGCCCGACATTCTAGCATTAACTTTTATGCTAAGCTTTTCAGAAGAAAATTACAATCTTTTTAGGTAACGGTGGATAATCACAGACAACATTTTACAAAGCTTACAAAAGTGTGTAAATTCCACAGGACAAAGCATGAAACAACTTCATAATGAAGTAATTGTTTATTTACGAAGACCTATTGTGCTAGTGTCTGCTATATAATCCAAGACACCCGTTGATTATTATGCTAAAATTTGGTAATTTTAAATCACAATATTTATCTAAAATTACTTGAAGTGGAACTAAACACTAAATACACTTTGTTCACTACCATAATCTATTGTTCCTAAACAGTTTTTGGCAACTTTAGTGCAAATTAGGTAAAGTTTGTCGTCAAAAATGCCTAAATTTAAGTTTGTGCTGTCTCTAGTGGCCTCCAGTTTACAGTAGTTGGTGACATCACGTTTTGAATATGAGAGAGTAAAGATTCCTCAAACATGCATAAATAACTCTAAATACAACTTCAGAGGGTAAATGAGATGGGAAACAACTTTAACATGGTTAAAAGCGCTTAAAAGTAGATTTAGAGTAATGGAGATCCATTTCTGTAAACCTTTAAAGTGGAACTTAACACGTAAACTGTTTCCACAACCAGGTGTTTGTAATGAGAAACATCTGGCTGTAGTCAGGGAAGTCCTGCATGATGTCACATAGTCCTTGAAATTGCAGGGGTCACTGGAGGCTAGAAAGCTGCAAATTCACCTAATTTTCATTGCCAACACAAGGACTAGGAACAGTAGATAATGCGATTAAAACACCATATATACAGTTTAGTAGCAAGATAGATTGCTTTATTTATTGGTTTAGTAGTCAGTTCCACTTTAAGAATGATTCAGGCTTAGTAACTACTCCATTATGGATAATGGGATAATGTTAGGAGAAGGGTTATTTGATCATTATGAATTAACTATTTGTTCATACTTTATTAAGGCTAATTACAGTGTAGTTATTATAAAGTTTTACAATTTTTATTTTGATTTGATATTAAGCCGGTGTCCCTCTACCTGTAGTTGCAGGTGCGTCCCCCGCCACAAAGCCAGTACTGGGAGCGCTCCTGCTCTGGGGTGGGCACACACACTTGGCCCATGGTCCAGGACTGGCTCCAGCCTAGAGCAGTGATGTCCCTCAGGCCGCTGGGGTGATCCTCTTCAGGCAGACACAGTTTGTAAGACACCTCCCAGCCATCCCAGTCAAACAGCTCATCCTGCACATACAAGTCATATTACACTTAATATATTCTCTCTGAATCATACAGATTTAATGCTATGTTTGCCTTGTTAAGGCTTTTCTAAAATGCATTTTACAATGCCTTATATTGTATATTTCCTTTGTTTTTAGGGTGACTTTTTAACATCTGTCCTGGGACAGCAGATGGAAAAATAATCATTTAGGCTAATTCTGGTGCATTTACAGAAATGTTTATTAATGTGCACTACATTATTAAATAAACTTAATAAATATTTTGTTAACCTTATATGCAATGTAGTCTATAATCTGCTTGTGGAATTTTAAATAGGAGCTAATGTAGCAGATTTTGGGTCAGTAGAGTCAGAGCCATCGAGCCAGGGCCTGCAGCAGGCACTAGGGCGGTCTGCAGCCAAGTTTGAAGCGGCTATCCGAGGCTATGGTTCTTGACCGGAAAAAGGTGGCTTGACTCCTCCGAGTGGGTGGAGAGTCCTTGCCTCAAGTGGAGGAGTTCAAATATCTTGGGGTCTTGTTCACGACTGAGGGAAGGATGGGGCGTGAGATTGACAGGTGGATTGGTGCAGTGTCTGCAGTGATGCGGTCGCTGTATCAGACTGTTGTGGTGATGAAGGAGCTGAGTCAAAAGGCAAAGCTCTCAATTTACTGGGTCAATCTACGTTCTTACCCTCACCTATGGTCATGAACTTTGGGTAATGAACGAAAGGACAATATGTGGATACAAGTAGTTAAAATTAGTTTGCTCCGCATCATGGCTGGGCGCTCCCTTAGAGATAAGGTGAGGAGCTCAGTCACACGGGAGGAGCTCGGACTAGAACCGCTGCTCCTCCACATCGAAAGAAGCCAGCTGAGGTGGCTGTATCAACACAGTTAAGCACTTCCTGTATTACTGCATGACATCACAAGGTGGAACAGAGTGTTTTCTGGTTTGAGAGAAGAACTCAGCCAAAATATGCATGGTTTGTGTTAAGCATGTCATCTCCTTCCTTTCCTCCTTTTCCTTTTTTTGTGTGCTGAGGTTAGTATCACTCCCTCATTCAAGCACAGACAACCACAATACCATGACTCTAGGCTCTGGGGTGAAAATTGAAGTACTATGTGTCTACTATAACATACAGTCTATACAGTAAACGAGCAGAGCACAGGGCCAAATACTACTGCCAGATGGACTCCCACTGATTTACTTTAAAGGTTGTTATTAATGGTCTTAATTAACTCTTGTGAGCTTAAAGCCATGTAACTGAGGCTACATATGTGGAATTTGTGTATTAAACTTGTGAATGAAACAAAAAAACAACTCCAGGTATGTTTTTGGTGAGGAAACGTTATATATCAGAGAATAGCGTAATTTGGGCTCTTAAACAGTTTAAAGAGCTTGTGAGCTGGAATGACATGGAAGCAGTGCATTGGTGGTGGTGTGGACACTTGTCAAACGCAAAACACAAACAAAGCAAAACGAACATGGTGACACAGGTAAACATATTTCAGTAGAACCAGTAGAAAAGAGTTTTGCTGCATTGACAAAAGAAAACTCACCTCTTCGTCAATGTTCAGAATAAGGTCCACACGGTCAGTTGGCAACTGATCGTAGTTGGACCAGGGATGGTCCCACATGGGCTTCTGCTGCCGGAACGGAAAGTTCATGATCTTCCAAGTTCCTGCCCACACAGGGAGTGAGTATGGAGCAATGGCTGCTGCTCTGGCAGGCCTCTGGGCACACAAGAGCTCCCAGCAATACTCCTCTTCATCAAAGTCCGCACCAATAAGTGGGCCCTTTATCTGGAACAAGACAAATTAGTTACATTTACTGAGTAACTTTTTAAAGAAATTGTACTTTTCAGAGTACTTTTCTAGCAGCATACTTTTACTCCTCCTTGAGTAAATTTTTTATTGAATTAACAGTACTCTTACTTAAGTAAAAGTTACAGTTACTCTTCCCACTGTGAGTAAGTACAAGTGACAAAAGCTATATATTGATAATATGAAATTATGTGAATCTTTGTGTTTCTTGCACCACTCCTTCAGATATGATTCAATTTGTCTCATTTTTTGTGTGTCCTTTAAAAATATCAGATTTGATTTGTTATTTACAGATTTGGTTCATTATTTAGTGTTTTCTCCTGGCAGTTAACTTCATTAACTTCAAATTATAAATTAGATGTCACATCCCGACAGTTACTCTTTAACCCTTAGTAGTACTTTTCCCAAATACTTTTTGACTCTTACTAGAGTAATTTCGTGGACCATCACTTTGTACTATGATATTCACAGGTACCTGCCAGTACCTTTTTCCATGAGTGACTCCAGAGGTCGATGAGAGCTGCCCTGGTGTCCTTCAGCTGTGGTTGTCTCTTGTACCTTCTCTGGTTGCACATCTGAATGGGGGTGAATCCCAGCCGCTCCCGCAGCTCCATGGCCTTCAGGAACAAGTACTTGGGTGGCTTCAGGCTCATCCAGGAGTCTTTCCAGCAAATCTTAAATACGTCCACCTCCACTTTGCGCTTGACCCGTTTCAGTTTGGGCGAGTCTCTGCGGCGAGTGACAGGGGGAGTGGCTGGGGGCGGGGTTTTGGGTCTTGGAGGGCGAGGGGCCACCACTTTGAAGCGGATCTTTGGTTTCTTGTTTTCCTCATCTTCCTCCAGGTGGCTTGTGGCCTTCTTGAAATCAGACAGGCCCTTGTCACCATTGATGAGTGTATGGTGGTATGACCATTTGGAAACAACTCTGCGGAGTGAAAGATACACTGTTCAAACCTATTTCATTCAAGACTGTAACTATTGGGGTTTGGGCCATGTTCTCTCCAAAATGCATTCTGAGTTTGGTCTTGTTACTGTTTAATAAAGGACAGAGTGGCCCATTAAATCTTGTCAGGTTCAATTAGGTTTGATCTGGTTCAGTCTGGTTTGGTCTGGTTCAGTCTGGGTCCGTGTGGTTCAGTCTGGTACGCACACGGACATAGAGCTCTTCTTCTGCCACTCCTTCTCTTGCTTGTTCTGGTCGGCAATGCTCTGGGCCTTCTGCTCCCACTTGTCTTTGAGGCTGATGCTTCCAAACGAGCGCCGCCCATCTTTACTCATCCTTGCCTGCTCACATATACACACACACATGCACGCAGACATGGACACACACACACATCAGGAAGGGTTTGGGTTTTAATTAACTATATCAATATTCATATTCACTTCTGCATAGGACAAAGAGAGTCTCATGTGACTCTTTGACAAAACTGGCGCCCACCAGCTTAGGTTCCTTATTAAAACAAATTAATGTGCATGTTTCACGTAGAATATCTTGTAGATATGAAGGAAATTATCAGAGGTCAAGTAACTTGGTTTACATCAATATTTCTAACAAACCCAATTTCCAGGCGTCAAATTGATCCCAATCAAACTCAGATAAAGCTATTATCCCTAAGTAGCTAAGCCTATCTGATATGCAAAACTTCAAGACAAGGAAGGGACTGGGAATTATGCATGTAATGCATGTACGTAGTCTCAAATATGTTTATGTATATATGTATGTATGTATGTGTATGTATATATATATATATATATATATATATATACACATATATGTATACACACACACATATATGTGTGTGCGTGTGTGTGTATATTATTTATATTTTCTAAAACCTGGCTATCAAATAAAGTAAATGATAAGGAAATCAATATTGAAGATTATAAAGCTTAAAGGAGGTGGTGTTTCCAGTTATATCAAAGCCTAATATTTGAATATTTGTCTCTATCTGTGAGTTATGTAAATGATCCTGGTGATCCTGCTATTTATCAAGCACCTTCAGCACCTAAAAATGCTCTTAATGATCCATTCATGATGGTTTCTAAACTGGAAAATTATGAGATATAAATATTAACTGGCTGGAGAAAGAGTCCAAAACTAAGACCTATAAAAATATGCCAACTAGACCTGAACTTAGAAATTGAAATAAAGACACACATTGACTTAATCTTACAGCAAATTGTGTTTTTCCACTTGATTTGAGTGATCACTGTCCAACTGGATGTATTGGAAATACAAAAGTGAAAAAGACACATCCATGTGTAAAGGTTAGAAGATGATTTAAACATTTCAGTGACCAGGCCTCTGACCTGTATTACAGTGATTATAATATAATCCGGCAAAGTTCTGAAGGGTTTATACATATTTTATTAGATTCAGCTATTGTAAATTCTAAAGAGGAAATATGTGAAGTGTAGGCATTTATCTCTGCATGTGACATTTTGGATAATAATGGTAATCCTTCTGATCTTAATTATGTTGAATCTGAACCATCTGGCAGATGACAGTCACATTTTTCTTCAAGATGTTTCACTTACATGGAGGTCTTAAATGAACTCTGCTCCACAGACCCTTAATCCAAAACTTACTAGCTGCCCCATATTTAATTCAAGCTCTTTTATATATTTTTAATTTGTCAATTCAAATCGCAGTTATACCAGAATTATGAAAAACGGCTCATGTTTTGCCTTTACATAAAGGTGGGACAATTAAAAATGTAAATAATTTCCAACCAATATCTAAATTACTTTGTCTTACAAAAGTTTTAGAAAAGTTGGTTGCAAATCAAGTTACAATTTATCTAAATAACTGCTCCATTTTGAAGTCTTATCAGTCAGGTTTCAGAAAATGTCATTGTACTGTCACTGCAGTCGCTAAGTTTTAAATGACATTTTCACAGCCCTTGATGAACAAAATTGTGTAGCTCTGTTTATTGATCTGAGTAAAGCATTTAATTCAGTGGAACATGGAGTCCTCTTTATGCATCTGAGGCAGATTGAATTTCACAATGCTACATGCGATTAGTTCCAAAATTATCTTTCAAACTGAACCCAGGCAGTGGTAGCCAATGGGTTTAAATCAGTTAAAATTTTACTATTTTTTATTAATTCCATTGGTTACAATTTAAGAGAAAGCCACATAAATTTATAAGCAGATGATGCTGTTTTGTATGTAAGTGCTCCATTTCCTGATCAGGCACTTAAAAAAATTAAAATAAATAAAATCCAAAATTCCCTCATAAATCTTAAAATGCCTTTGAATGCAAATAAAACTAGTAGTATATGATTTTAAAAAATAAATAAATAAAATTAAAATTAAATAAGTAAATAAGTAACATGCAAGCTACAAATCTTTGTATGCTAAATGGTACATCCATTGAAAGAGTCAGCACTTATAAATATCTTGGGTTTTGGCTTGACAAAAACTTATCCTTTAAAAAACATACCTGTGAATTATGTAGCAGTTTAAAATTAGAATTAGGATTTTATTACAGAGACAAATATTGTATCCCAATCTTTTTGTACTGGAGTATGGGGATGTGGTGTACATGCAGATTTTGGTGTCTGCTTTGAAACCGTTGGATCCACTATTTTACTCTGCCCTTTGTTTATTACAGGTGATGGACATGAAACCCATGGCTATATTCTCTAGGGAAAAGTGTGCTGACCATCACTGTCTATTAGAAGAGAACAGAATTGTATGAAATGCATTTATAAGGAACTACTTCAAAACGTGCTAGTAAAAAGTACCTTCTGTGCATGTTAATAATTGATATAGGAACATTTAATACCAGATCACATGACTGCATAAGGCCAAGGACTAGCTGCACCAAAACTGAGATGAGAAAGAGGGCTTTTAGCTGTTTTGTTTCACAAAAATGGAATACACTCCAAGGAAAAGCAAAACTGAATGTATTGGTGACACAATGTTTTGTTTGTTTTTTGTGCTTGAATTGTATTTTAAACAGTATGCCCATGAAAAAGAGACCCCAAGTGCTAATATTGGGTTCCCCTGTATAAATAAAGATAAATAAAAATATACATTATCCCTCTACTGTCCTTTACTGGTTTCTATAGTCTTTCAGCAATACAGAATCAGCAAATATTTTCCCCACTGTGGGACAAATAAAGGTTTATCTAAAATGCATTCATCATCACATTTTAAGAAAGAGAAAAGTGTTTCTTTGTTTAAAAAGGCCATCGTTACGGTGATCCAGGAAGGGCTCCCCCATGTTTTAACTGTAAATAGAATATATTAATATTTGAAGCTGCATCGAGCTTAATGTTTTTCACGCATGTAAATGTCTGAACGGTTTCCTCTTCAGTGAAGACTGAATTCCTTGTACTTATTTATGAGATATAAAATGTACAAAAGACAATAAGAGACCATTTTAAAGCAATTTAAAGCGTGTTATGAGACCATGGTGTAAGACCTGTAAGTGCTGATGTAGCACGTTAATATGACTGATGCCCTGTTTGTTTATGGCTCGGAGCTCTTTGCCCCTGTGCTAATCTCCAAAACAAAACCAGGCTTAGACATGTGTTTCTCAGGTATGTTAGGTGAGGGGTATGGCTGGTAATGACATAACGGCTCCATGGTGAACACAGGCTCTGTGTGAGGGTGGGTGTGGGTGAGTGGGTGTGGGTGTGTCCTTACCTTGTTGTCGTATCTCTCTCGTTATAGTTTATAGCTGCTGTTAGTGTTAGCCTGCTGAAGAGTCTACTCTGAGGGAGCCGGGTTCTACCCCGCTATTTTTACCGCCCCACGTCAACGTGGCAACACGGCCTAAATATAGTGTAGCTTCAACACACATCCATTAACTACACAGGTTTTGCTTTTGGTACAGTTTATTTGTATGCTTTTATACTTTGCACAGTACGTGCTACTTTACTGTTGTAAGGGCTAAAACTCCTGCTCCTGCTCCAGTGTAGATTGTGCAACACTGCAACATTTGACCTTTTTCATTGATAATTATTTCATTCATCAACTCTATTTTAACTGCATTTAAATTACAAATATTTATTGCATGGGTAGAAAGTCAGACAGAAAGTTCAACCTGTACCTCTGAACCACACCTTGATCTGTTAAATCAATAATACGATCAATCATTCTTCAGAAAAATTGTGTTTACCTGCTGCACACTATCTCTCCTGTCGGTCAAAAATAGTTTTTTGATTTGTGTTTAAAATTGAAGACAGAATGAGCCTTTATCAGAGACTGTGAAATACATAACTCCACAGTGTAGTCGCAGCTCGCCTGTAATTCAGAACACACACTTTTTGATGTAAGTGAATCCTGCCATTTTCAAATGGGCATGACTGACAGGTGGATTAGCCACTCAAAGACAAGCATGATTTGTCCATATCAAAACAAACAGGAGGAAATAAGAAGGGGTAAAAATATCACAGGGACTGAAAATATGGTGAATTTCTGCAGAATAAATGAGCAAAGCACTAAACTCTGTTAACTGTTAATCTGAGGTGAGAGAAATGTCATTTTCTTTGTAAATGATAGGTAACCAATGAGCTCCTTTGTTTCACATGCATCATTGAAATAAGCAAATCTAATTGGACCGCGATGTTTGATTTTGGCTCAAGATGTGACAGAGGGCATGGGGACCAAACTGATATCCCTCTGTATAAAAAATACCTCGGGATATCATTCTGGATTTGCCAGGCAAATTGGCAATGTTGTGTTCTCTTTGAACACAAAAGTCCATTATAAAACTTGTATGTGTATGTAAGAACAAAATACAAACTTCCACCTACTTCCTCTCTGAGCTCAGATCTCCTTCTGTCTCATCTCTTAAGGCCCAAAGTTTAGAGTTAGTGGATCGGGCCACTCTTTTCAACCAAGTTGTTAATACCCCATAGTTTCATTTGCACATGTGTTAAACATGTGCAACAATGTAATTCCTCACTGTGGACTGAATATATGCTATATTTGCTGAAAACAACATATTAAATTATTATTATAAGTTTCACTTTTGTTTTTCCCCTTTCTTTGCTCAGAACCTCCAGAATTCACTCACTAGTGTGAATTGAGATTTGAGAGAGTCATCTTTGGTTTAAACCAACTGGATTTCAGAATGAAAACTGGCACTGGATAATCGGCTTGAACCAAAACTCCACATTACAACATAAACAACTTGGCCATCATGTCCAATTTTTTTGTAATTAAGAATAAATCAGCTTTACAGCGGTTATTAGTAAAAGCTATATTTGATTTGAACATGTTTACCTTGTATCTGGGGAAAACAGTAGATAGGTCATGTTTCTGGAATTTAAAATCTTAATCTTACGTACTTAGCCTTTAAAATGGTGGCTCAAAAGAGATCATATTTTGTTGTCATGTGAACTACTGCAGCACTTTGGACACTGTTATATGTTTATTAAATGTACTACATAAATAAAGTGTATTTGGACTGAGTGAGGTCAGAGTCCATAGGCTGAAACTTAAGACTGTGTCCGGCTCTACTATTTTTACCCAGCATGACCCCAACCCCCCTCTTCCTCCTCCTTGCTGGACACTCTGGGGCTGTGAGCCTCTCAGATGTGTTTATCTGAGAGGAGACGTGCACACCAGATTACACGACACTGATGGAGCCTAAAGAGTGAGATCATCACCATGGTAACCTATAATAACAGATATCCAGTTTCAGCCGCCATGATGTGACTGTAATATTCTACTAAAAAACTCATGCAAACTAATAAGAAGCTGGATTTTGTTATACATATTTCTTAAATACTGGATATTTTATATTTGTAACTGGAATTTTATATTTGTACTTTATCTAACACCCATGTTCTACCATAGTGATGTAAAATTATATTTTTAGTTATTATTGATTGGTTCAGAGCTAGTTCAGTCCTGGTTTAGTCTTGGTTTAGTCCAGATTAAGTCATGGTTTAGTTCTAGTTTAGTCCTGGTTTAGTCCTAATTCAGTCCTAATTCAGTCCTGGTTCAGTCCTGGTTCAGACCTGATTCTGCCCTGGTTTAGACCAGGTTCAAATGCTACTCTTCCAAAAATACTCACCTTTTCCATTCATATACTAATAACCATGTTTGTGTAAGTCTGAGCAGATGAAAATGTCTAAAATTAAAATGTGGATTAATATTTGAGGCCTTAAATGGTGAAAAGTCCTCATGTCGTATGTATACATAACAGTCCTGTTTCACTCCTGGTTCAGACCTGATTCCATCCCAGTTTAGTGTTGTTCAGGCCTGGTTCCATCCTGGTTTAGTCTAAGTTCAGTCTAGGTTCAGTCCAGGTTCAGTCTTGGCTCAGACCTGGTTTAGTCCTGGGTCAGACCTGTTTCAGACCTGGTTAAGACCTGATTCAGTCCAGGTTCAGAGCTGGTGTAGTCCTGTTTCAGACCTGGTTAAGCCCTAGTTCAGCTCTGGTTTCACACCTGGTTCAGTCCTGATCCAATGTTTTTGTGTTGGAGATGGACACTGCCAATCACGTGCGGGAAAAGCTTTTAGACAACTTATCCCAAAATCTGCTCTGTCACGTTTCATATAATGGACAGCAGGGGGCAGTAAAGTGCTACCTAAGACATTGACAATGTAGAAAACAGCGTTCACTCATCAATAATCAGAGGTGGATAGATTAAAATTGTACTCAAGTAACAGTAACATTACTCACAAAATAATTTTACTCAAGTAGAAGTACAAAGTAGTGGTCCAAGAAATTACTCAAGTAAAAGTATTTGGGAAAACTATTACTCAAGTTAGAGTAACTGGTGTTTAAATACACCCGATTTAAAATTTGAAGTCAATGTAATTTGAAGGATAAACAGACACAAAAATGAGACAAACTAAATCATATCATACCATAGATGTATATTGTCTGTATTGTTATTGTGTTTTCTTTTTTTTTTTAAATGGACCACGAGTCCGAAATAAATAAAGATGATGATGACTATATCTGAAAGAGCGGCGCAAGAATCACAAATGTTCAAATCATTTCACCTTGTCAAAATAAAGCTGTAGACTTCCTCACAGTGGGAAGAGTAACTAAAGCTTTTACTCAAATAAGAGTATGGTTACTTCAATATGGCTGGGATCCAGACTGCTTCTCTTTAATTATTCTTATACGCTTATGTCATTGATGGATTCAATATATTTTTAACATGTTTATTGATCTCACTGTGAATCTTAAAGGTAATGTAATGTTCATTTTTATTATAATCACTATAATAATGATATGTAACCTTAATATGATTTATGCACTTATGTCTGTGTTCTGAGCTTTGCAGAGAATGTCTTGTGTGAAAGTTGAATGACCATGGGAGATAACAGGAAACACCCTGAGAGGTGTTTTGGGCGAATAAGGACTGAAAGGAATGCTTAAGCAACAATATTTTGAAATGAACTTTGTAATATGTGATTTTCTCACTGCCTCACTGCTTGTTGTCCCCCTCCCCCCTTGAGAGTGAGCAGTGATGTGTAACTAGGGATCCTAACTGAATAAAGGAGGAGAAAGGCGGTGGAGACTTCAGAAAGGGAGAGGAGGTTGTAATCTGAAGGTTTCGGCCTCCCCGTCCTTTTCTCCTCATGAGTATAGCAATATAATCTCTCTTGTCTTCTCCTCTTTTGAACTCTAATTAGGTTAAGTGTGAACCTATCAGTCATGATAGACTAAACATTTTTATACCATATTTTGAACAAATGAGCAAATGAGAGGTAATGGGTTTTCTTGACTGAACAAGCTCAATGCACATGCATAAAGCTTCTTCAGCCACGTGGATTGCGTGTGCCAGACATTGTATATATATATATAATATATATATATATATATATATATATATATATATATATATATATATATATATATATATATATATATATATATATATATATATATATATATATATATATATATATATATGTATATATATATAGATATATATATAGATATATATATATATATATAGAGAGAGAGAGAGAGAGAGAGAGAGAGAGAGAGAGAGCGAGGCAAATAAGTATTTGAACACCCTGTGATTTTGCAATTTCTCCCACTTAGAAATCATAGAGGGGTCTGAAATGTTCATCTTAGGTGCATGTCACAACACACATAACCTAAAAAAAATCTGGAAATCACATTGTAAGATTTTTTAAATAATTTATTTGTATGTTACTGCTCCAAATAAGTATTTGAACACCTGTCTATCAGCTAGAATTCTGACCCTCAAAGACCTGTTAGTCACCTTTAAAAAGTCCACCTCCACTCCACTTATTCTCCTAAATTAGAAGCACCTGTTTGAGGTGGTTAGCTGCATAAAGACACCTGTCCACCCCATACAATCAGCAAGACTCCAACTACTAACATGGCCAAGACCAAACAACTGTCAAAATGCACAAGAGACAAAATTGTAGACCTCCACAAGGCTGGAAAGGGCCACGGGGCAATTGCCAAGCAGCTTGGTGAAAAAAAACAGCACGTGTCCAGGCCCATCTTAAGTTTGCCAATGACCATTTGGATGATCCAGAGGAGTCATGAGAGAAAGTCATGTTGTCAGATGAGACCAGAATTCCACTCGCCGTGTTTGGAGGAAGAAGAATGATGAGCACCATCCAAACAACACCATCTACTACTACATCTACTACTACATCTATCTACTGTGAAGAATGGGGGTGGTAGTTATCAGGCTTTGGGGGTGTTTTTCTGTACATGGGACAGGACGATTGCACTGTATTAAGGAGAGGATGACCGGGGCCATGTATTGCGAGATTTTGGGGAACAACCTCCTTCCTCCAGTTAGAGCATTGAAGATGGGTCGTGGCTGGGTCTTCAACATGACAATGACCCAAAGCACAGCCAGGATAACCAAGGACTCCGTAAGAAGCATATCAAGATTCTGGAGTGGCTGAGCCAGTCTCCAGACCTAAACCCAATAGAAAATCTTTGGAGGGAGCTCAAACTCCGTGTTTTCTCAGCGACAGCCCAGAAACCTGACTGATCTAGAGAAGATCTGTGTGGAGGAGTGGGCCAAAATCCCTCCTGTAGTGTGTTTTTTTGTCTCTCACAGTGGACATGCACCTAAGATGAAAATTTCACACCCCTTCATGATTTGTTAGTAGGAGAACTTCACATCACAGGGTGTTCAAATATTTGAGATATATATATATATATATATATATATATATATATATATATATATATATATATATATATATATATATATATATATATATATATATATATATATATATATATATGTATATATATATATATATGTATGTATATCTCAAACCAATAAATTCAAGCAAACTTTTGTATCTGCATTTAATGCATTCTAGTCCATGTTACTATTTTTTTTGTCCCTCCATTAATTAACAAA
Organism: Periophthalmus modestus; assembly: GCA_019594935.1. Classification (NCBI taxonomy): domain Eukaryota; kingdom Metazoa; phylum Chordata; class Actinopteri; order Gobiiformes; family Gobiidae; genus Periophthalmus; species Periophthalmus modestus. The sequence continues at coordinate 22,905,563 of JAIEZT010000054.1, read as the reverse complement.
TGATAAATCAGATGTGTACATCTAGACAGTTACTGTTACTAGAGTAGTATTTTTCTGAACTAGACTACTTTTTAAGTTTCACTTGGCTAATATATATATTTTAAGTAACTGTACTCTCACTTGGCCTTGCTTTTTTGTGGGTAGGTGACATGTATGTGGAATACATGGATCAGAAGAAAATAACACAATCCAGTTTGAATGCTTTATTTATTCAACCCAGTTGATACCATCTTAGAGCTAGTGACTTTGTGAACAGCATCCAGATCAAACTCATATACTGTCAAGAAGAAAAACCTACATCACCAAAGCCTGTGAACTACGTAAACAAAGTTACAATGACTTGAATTTAAAATATTTATCTTGACGTTAGCCTTTGTGTTGAGTTTACATTCATTTGGGGTGTGTTAACACTTTTCCAGGTTCGGTCTTGTTTGCTTATTGACTAAATAAGTCTATTGTCAAACCTACTAAATTCAAGATTAAATTCTCTGTTCAAGTCCTTTTTTATGTCAGTAGGTTAGACATCTTTGCAGAGCATGGCAGAGCAGATACTATATCACTTCTTCACTTGGCCCGCGGTCCATTAAGCATCTGGTATGGTGGCAGCAGCATCTTCCAGGCCTCCTCCCAACCCCTCAGAGACTTCACATTGTTCTTCAGACCTCCTGGACATACCAGGAACCTCCACGACTGTGCCCACATCTCCTCAAACTTCTCCCCACTGTGCTCCTCAACCTTTACCTTCTTGACCGTTCCTCCCCTCTTGGCTTTGGGTTGGGTTTTGCCCAGTAGGTGACAGCCAGCCCACTTCTTATCTGGCTGCTTCTCTTTTTTTTCCAGGTTGATGTATAATTGCTTCCTTAGTTTGGTTGCCTTGGTGAAGATGACTCTTGGGTCAGTTGATTGGCCCAATGGTTTGGCCTTATTGACAAGCTTTGCGCTAAAACTCTGCAAGAAATGTTGAGAGCCGCCCCACAGCTTGTAGACTCTAGAGTTGTTGGTGAAGTTGGTGTTGATGTAATACTTTTGGTTGTTGTATAGTTTCAACCACATGATGGCGTAGTAAGACATATTGGGAGAACTTTTCATCCATGGTTGGTCCATTTTGGGCATAGGGTTGGCTAACCTGAAAGACATCCCCCACTTGGATCCATACTCACTACTAGCTCCCGTTTTCGCCTGAAGATTGGACCCTCCACCAGCAGAACATTTCAGCAACACCGATGCAGCCTTCCAGGAGTCCACCCAGACTTTGTCTGGACATCTCTCTAGGAACATCTTCATCTCTGCGTGTTGGACAGAAATAATCTCCTTCTTTTCGTGGATCTCCAAAGATTTGGTCACCCATCGAGCCGCTGTCTGTTGCTGGTTGCTTTGATAACTACCACTCTGGAAAGCTGAACTTCTCCAGGCCTCCACCCACTGGGCATAGGAAGGGTTGTGGTGGTGATGCTGGGTTTCGGAGACCCTCCACGCCTCTCGCCAATCACCAGGTGACCTCATGAGTTGTCTTTGAGGTTGCCAAAAGGTTGTGGGGCTAGTGCAGGTTCTTCTTTGGCTTGCGTCTAGTTGGCGTCTTGACATTCTCCAAGATTCGTTCCAGGTTCGCTCACCCGTTGGTCCGTTCTTTGGGAGTTCTACCGGGGGAAAATGGTTGTGTTCTCTTTCACGGTTGACTCTGATTTGCGGAATGATGGTCCATCCTTGCTGCCACATTTCCGGATTTTGACCAAGAGATGGATTTGTAAATTTCCAGGAGTCCTTCCATTCTTTCTCTCTTTTTTCCTCAAAAGGCTTCAGCTGGACATGTCTCTGCCTCTGTCTTGTCCTAAATTGATGTTTCAGCATCTTCCAGGACTCCTTCCAATCAGGACAAGTGGAAGCCTTCTCAAGATGCTGCAGTTGCAACAACATCGAGTGGGTGAGTTCTCTCCTGGAATGAAACAGGACAGAGTGCTTTAGTTTGAGAAATTTGGAATCCTGATCAGATGCTGAAGATACTGGTTTCTCCTGAATTTTCATAGGTTGCTGCACTTTGGGCGGTTCAGCTTTAAGAGTTTTCTCGATCTCTGGAGTTGGTTTGGTGTCATTCTTGATCACTTGCCAAGACTTGCTCCACTCTGAGATGGCTTTGAATTCTTTATCAAGGTCTGAAAACATAGAGTGTGCTTTGTTTCTATCTGCAAACACAAATTCCTTATCTTTGCGCTGGTTTTTGCCTTCCTTTGCAGATCTTTCAGAGTTGTGGTTGTTTTGGACCAGCATGGCAACGCTCCAGGAGTTGGACCATTCTGGGCAGTGCAGCTGATGGACTTCTGGAGTATTGGCTAGCCCGTGATGATTGCACAGTCTCCAACACTCAATCCACTCAGAACTTTGATTCTCTGCATTTTCTGTTTGTTTAGCAAGACCTTCTTGTAATGAGGTGTCTTTATTCTCACTTGGCTTGGTGGATTTCCAGCAATCGCTCCATTCAGAACTGTATAAATCATTGTTGTGATGGTGCGATTCAACCAAGGAAGTGAAGAAGCCATATTTGGATGCTCCTTGTTCCGAAGCACTTTCCTTGTTGGCTTTGTTGGCGTTTTTCCAGGAGCTATCCCACTCATCACTGCAGAGAGGCCAGGAGAGAGGTTCTTGATCTTGGATTCTAAAAATAACCTTATCCCAAAGGTGAAGCATGGTAGGATCTATTTTGCACGGTCCATTTGGCCATGGCTTTCCTGCTTCGGTGAATGGTTGTTGGGTCGCAAACATCCAGCATTGGCCCCAGTTGGGAGGATCCGTGCTTTCTTCTTGGAGTAACAGATCTTTGCTGAACTTCCAGGATTTGCCCCAAACCATTAGAGAGGGCTGTGTCTGGCTGAGGGTCATGAGTCGTTGTGCCTTGCCCACCCCTGGCTCCTGGGCCTTCTTGCCCTTGGCTGGAGTGTGGACGGGTCTCTGTGGTGTGGCTCTCTGAGTGGGAGTAGGTGCAGCTACACGGGCGATGGGAGGCCGTCTGGTCTTTGGCGCACAGCCGTCATCCCCAGCAGACTCAGAGGTTTTCTTTTGCTTTCTCTCCACTCTCTTGTATCCTCCTTGTCGTGCTGCGAGGCGACCTGCCCAGTCCTCATTAATTCTGAAAAGACAGAGAATACATTAAAGATGGGATATTATGCTAAATCGACTTTTTGGAGTTTTCTACTGTGTTATAAGATTGTTCCTTCATCAAAAACATGCCTGAAGAGGTTTTAGATGTCCTCCATGCATGTTTCAGTAAGCAAGCGATCTCTCCCAGGCACTATTTGAACCCTCCTTAGCAGTACAATTCTGTCCAATGCTCAGCCTACAAGCCTATGTCACGCATGCTCCTGCATGACAATTTCCCATAAATGTACAAGAGCATGATATGAACAATACATTACAACTCCACAAACCTAATACGTTGAGAAGTAGTTTCATCAGCGGGAAGCACGCAGATTGTAATGATAGTGCTCTGAAGGGGGAAGGGGGTTGGAGGGAGACTTAGCACAGAGAACAAAGGGAGGGAGGACTCACACGAAAAAGAAACTTATAAAACATGTTAATATGGTGTTTTCATGGAATATAGCATTCTCAAAACAAAAAACGGTAAGGGGATCTAAATGTTATGTGTTAGCATTTAAAACCCTTTCTTATAAATATCTTCTATATGATAAACTAGTATGAGAAGCCGAAGATCAAGCCCAGCTACCTCGCCCGGACCAGCATTACTGTGGCCCCACCCTGGAGCCAGACCTGGGATGGGTGCTCGACAGTGAGCGCCTGGTAACCGGGCCTTTCCCCACAAGGCCTGGCCGGGCTCAGCCCAAATCAGCAATGTGAGGCTGTCCTCCCGTGGACCCCTTGGAAGGATCCATGCAAGGCCGCTGCAGAGAGATCTGGGTGACAGTTGAAGACAAGGTCCTCAACGACCAGATCTCCGGACATGGAGTCTGCCTCTGGGGACATGGAATCTCGCCTGAGCTTTTGCGGGAGGTTGAGTGTTAATAGCTAGATATAGTCGGCCTCACTTCGGTTTGCAGCCGAGTGTGAAGCGGCTGGGATGAGAATCAGCTCCTCCAAATCCGAGGCCATGGTTCTTGACCGGAAAAAGGTGGCTTGCCCTCTCTGGGTGGGTGGAGAGCCCTTGCCTAAAGTGGAGGAGTTAAAGTATCTCGGTGTCTTGTTCACGAGTGAGGGAAGGGTGGAGAGTGAGATTGACAGGCAGATCGGTGCAGCATCCACAGTGCGGTCACTGTTGGACTGTCATGAAGCTGAGTCAAAAGGCAAAGCTCTCGATTTACTGGTCAATCTATATTCCTACCCTCAACTATGGTCATGAGCTTTGGGTAATGACTGAAAGGACAAGATTGGGGATACAAGCGGCCGAATTGGGGTGCTCCACAGGGTGGCTGGGGGCTCCCTTATAGATAGGGTCACACAGGAGGGGCTCGGAGTAGAGCAGCTGCTCCTCCAAGGGGCATCTGTTCCAGGCATGTCCCACTGGAAGGAGGCCCCGGGAAAGACCCAGGACACACTAGAGGGACTATTTCTCTTGGCCGACCTGGGAGCACCTTAGGGTCCCACCAGAGGAGCTGGAGGATATGTCTGAGGTGAGGGAAGTCTGGGAGTCCCTACTTAAACTGATAAGAAAATGGATGGATAGATGATAAACTCTGTTATTACATAACCACCAGGATATCAATATCTTCTCAAAGGTTAACATTTGTGTGTAATTGCATGTTATTTTAGAGAAGATTCATTTATTTTAGTGTTTGTTTTTACAGCACTATATACAAATTCAATGAGTAAATACATTCTAGAGTAGTAAATACATTCTAGAGTAGACAAAACCACAAGAATAGCATAGTCCCATAAAACAGGGAGACACTGCAGGTGAATAAGAAAAATAAAAATAATTTTGAGATATAAATTTGAAGCTTCTTCTTTAGGTTGCTTACAAAGAAAGGAAAGGGGTATTACAAGTTTGTGATCATGCAGTGTTTTTCATATAAAAATAAGACATTTTCTGTGTAAAAACAATTCTGGGGACATATGAAAATAGATGGAGCCAGGTATAAATCTCTTGCTTCATTTTGTTGTCATATTAGATACAAAAATATATATAGAGAGGGGATTTTGGATATCTTATTAAGTATTTGAGTTAACTACATCTCACTGACAAATTGCCTATTTTTTGGAGTTAAAACTTGGAATTAGATATCAACAAATCCTTCTGCATGTTTCATCAAAATCTTGTTAAGTAGAAGATTGTAAAGTTTGGTGTTAATAGGTGGTTCTTTAAGGGGTGATCCTTATGTCCCTATGGAAGAAAAATGCATTTTAAGTAAACTGGTTTTGAAATTAATATGTATTTAATTAAATGATACAATGATAATGATAAAACATCTTTCTGTGCAAAATGGATCATTTTGTAGTAATGAAAGTTTGTATGCTATGAGACCAAACTGACCAAAAAATAAATAAAAAGAAGGGTTTGCCTGTAGTGTCTCCCTTTAAAGGAAACATTAGAATGCGCTCTCTTTTGTACTGTGGCTCCAGTGAAGGCAGCTGTCACAGCAGGGTAATATGGAAACTATGGATGGTATATCAGTTATCTGTGATATCTGTAATATCTGTGATATCAGAGGATTTCCCCAGATATCACTATAGGTTTTCTATTTTTACTTGACAGCAAATAAGTTCTATATGGACTACAAAACTGTTTTAATCGGTGCAGTGTTGACTTGTTGGTCACATGAACATTGAATGCTTTACACAAATGAAACTACTTTATCTCATATTTTAGTAGCAAAACCTTTCTCAAATTCTCTTCTGAAATGAATGGGATTTCCACTTAACCGGAAGTGCCACCGCAAAGAAAGTGCGGTTTAGTAGCATTTAGAGGTAAAAGTGGATGGGGCAGAATACAGTCAATAACTTAACATACTACATACTTACTATTGGTATCAGTAAATAGTGGTTATCGGCCATAACAGCCAGACAAATATCTCACATCAGGCTCAAAAAAAAAAAAAAAAAAATCCATATTGAACCACCCCAAATAGAAACAGCATGGTAAATGGTATAATGAGGAATAAATTCCTTTTGTTTGGTATGTGCTGTTTTTGAAAATTTATGGTGCACTTTGAGCTGTAAAAGCTGCTGCTCAGGTGCATATAACATCATCAGGAGCACATATAAGGGAAGGGAACGCTGGAGGCAGGCTCACGAAGTTAAACGGATACTGCATATAGCATACTGGAGCTGTCTGTGATTGGACCAGAGTGTGGGTCGGGGTCAGGGATTTAACACTGCCCTAATGGGCCTGTCATTACAAGATTTGGAACATGGTCTGATTGGGCACCTTTTTAAATTAACTCATTTCACTCTATTAAACATGTTTATTCTGTTCTGCCGCTGTAGCCACAAGCAAGTATTGCTCAGCTTAAATGTATTTGTTTATTCTTAAAAATAGAAAAACAAAAATGACCATATTTGATCAGAATCAACAAAGTTCTCTGTTTTAGTAAAGTCAAACATCACTCAGCTCTGTTTTCTAATGTTTATTAGCAGTTGAAATATAATTTTCTCTGACTTTGAGTGAGTATTTATCAATAACAGTTTATATTCCAAGAGTAAATTTGATCAAACAAATCTCAAGCGATGCGATTTATCTAAAGTACTATAGCATCTTCAACTCTTTCATCTGGGCACGCTCAGTTGGAAAAATGGTGTCAAATTGGTTAAGGTTCCAAATTAGGAAATGACAAGGCTCAAAAACCTGCCCCTGCTTAAGTGAAGTAGTTCTAATGAAGTTTAGGACAACAGCTGCTAGCTCTGTTGTAAGGAAGCATCATCAAAAAGACTCTGACAAAGACTGTGTCATCCAGTGTGTCTTGACAGTTCTCATTTCAAAGCTGAAGCCCAAATCACTAAAAATGAGACATACAGACTTGTTAGAAAGTTTTAAAAAGTCCAAGTAGAATGCATATAAAAAAAAGTGTATTTAAATTGTCTTAATTTTGTATTGGTGGGTGCAAGACTTATGTCGCAGGGTGTGTATGTACAGTGGCAGTTGTAGGACACACACTGGCAAGGTGTGTGCACAGTAGGGTATGTGTAGAGTGTCAGGTGCAGGACTCACACGGGCAGGGTGTGTGCATGCAGTGATAGGTGCAAGACTCATGCTAGCAGGGATGTGCACAGTGGCAGGTGCAGGGTGTGTGTGTAGAGTGTTTACAGAGAAAGAAAAAGTTTACATGGTCTTGGCCGCCCTGCTTTTTGGGGGCGCGTTTTCAAGCGTCAGAGCGACGCCAGAATTTAAAAAAGCTGCTAAACTGCTGGCGTTTCAACCGATTAGAGACTACGCTGCAGTGATTTAGCGACGTCATTATTCGGAAAAACTAGAAAGACATCAGCTACAAACTAACAGCAACTTAATTATGCTGGACGCACTGGCTAAGTCACGAACCCAGGCACGCCGCCGATTTATATAATAAATACACTAAAACCACTCTCTCAAGCTGGTCTGCATCGTTCACAAAGAGACCCGGAAAACAAAACATCCAAAGGCACTCGCAGACGGACGCCCTGGATGCGCGTCAAGTATTTTTCCCCGACGTGCGCAGACAGTGTGACCACAGTGTCCATGACGCGCGTCGGAGGCGTTTGTCCTAAAGGCGCACAACTAGAGGCGTCCAACGCGCAGTGCCAGGTGCAGCAGTCATACTGGCAGGATGTGCGTATATTGGCAGGTGCAGGACTCATGCTGGCAGGGTGTGCGTGTTCAGCAACAAGGACTCACGTTTGCAGGGCGCTCTTTTTCAGGCGCTCCTCCTCTAGCTGCTGTTTCTGGCTGGCCTCGCGCTCCCTGATCTCCCACACGTTCTTCATGATGGAGGCATCACAGCCCACCACCTCCGGGTTCTTCTCCGCGCTCATCTTCCTCACCACCTGGGGAACAAGCAGATCACACACGGGTCAGAATGGTCCTGTTTAGTCCTGGTCTAGATCTAGTCCAGAACTGGTTTAGACCTGGTTTTGTCCTGGCCTAGATCCGTTTTAGGACTTTAGTTCTGTTACCTGCTGTTAGATCTTGGTATCTTTCCTATGTGCTCAGTGCAGCTTATTTATACTGCTCCCACACCGCTCTGCCTCCACCCCTCCTCTTCTGCCACGCTAAGACCCCCACCACACACATACATGCAGACATGATGGGTTTACGTGCTTTTGGGGGACTTAACATTGCCTTCCATTTATTTCCTTAATTTGTCACTGACTTAGAGTTCTTAAATCAGCTAACATTCTAAAGTCTAGATCTAGCAAAGCCATAGCCAGTGGCTTTTCAGACCTTGTATGTAAGGCGATGCCAGGTGATGCAGGTGATGTTACAAGTCAGGAAAAATGCATGTTTTGTTTTTATATTTGTATAGGTATTTTTAGTGAGATATATCGTTGATATCAAAGTGTGGTATATTCAGGCAACACTATAGAGCACTTTATATTCCTGACTTAATATGGGCACGACCGCTCCAGTGACAAAAGCTCGGTTTGACCCAGATATCAGGGCGTGTACTGCTCCCTGGTTCTCCGTGCCCAGAGCCCTCCAACTGCTCTGGTGCACACAGCAACAAATGAACCTGCATGTGTGCACGCATGAGGAGGGGGCATGGGGGTCCTGACCTGATGGAGCATGGAACGGTATGTGCATGGGCTGTATGCATCTCTCACACATGATCTCTGCGTTGAGGGTAAAAATAGAGGAGCACATAGAGTTCCTTGGTCTACTGTACACACACACACGTGCACACACACACACACACACACACACACACACACACACACACACACACACACACACACACACACACACACACACACACACACTCAGAGAAATTAAATTGGGAGATTGTTCTTTGGAATAGATTTTTTATTGTTCAAGTATTAAAATGTATAGAAATACTTATGCCTATAACAGTTGTAACATAATATAAATTATTTATAATAGTTAAAGTTTAGTTATTTTTTAGGTTTCATATTTTACTTCCTGGTTGGAAATCATGACATGGCGCTAGAAAATTCCATAACTATTACCTAGCAACTATGTTGTACAGCAGGGCAAAACTACCCTGATGTCAGAAAGTCAGAAAAATGTATTTCTTGTATGCAAATTGTGGCAAACCTTTGGATAGAATAGTGAAATATCAATACAAAACTCTTTAAAATAGATCTCTACTTCCTGTCTAAAATCTCTACTTCCTGTAATTTTCAACATATTTTTCAACTTTTCATTGCAAACTGCTTCTTGATTATAATTAAACTATAATTTGTACTTACAACAGGTGTTATCCCAAGAAATTAAGTCAAAATGAGAAAATCATCCAAAGCTGTCATACACACTTTAGTGTAACTAAGTGGGAGTCAACTAAAATGCACAGTGTAGGTTGGAAACCAAAGTGGACGAGGATTCCACTGGTTAACATAATGGGCAAAAACAAGAAGTAATGTTAGATATTTATATAATGATTTTATGTTCTATAGTCTCAGGGGTTGCTTCTGCTTTCTCGACTGCAGCCAGGGTAGCCTGGAACTGGATGACCCTCTTCAGTAGATAGCTGAAAACGTTGAGCTCCATGATGGACTGTGGACTGGGGCTGGAGGTGGGACCAAGGGGGTATCCAGCAGTAGGGACAGAGGTGCTCTTGTTCAGAGATGCTCCAAAGGAAGGCCTGTCATTCATCTGTTCATTGAAGTAGGCTCCTCCATTGCCTGTCACCATTAAGTCAATCATCTTGATAAGATGGACGACCTGGGAGCATTCATGGCGCTTCTTGTTAAAAACATGGTAGCGGTTGCCACATTTGATTATGATTCTTTTCAGAGTTTGTGGCTGCCGTTCAGCACGTACTCCTGGATGCTTCTGCCATTCAAGTCATCTCCATGTTTGAACAGGACAATCATGAATGAGATGCGTGTGGACCAAAGATCTTTTCCAGCGCCTCCACATAGTTCTCCTCTTTGGTGAACCTACCCACCTGCAGGACCAGCAAGAAGACACGAGCCTCAGGGCTGGAGATCTGGACGCATTTGGCACTCTCCCTCTCAATGCTCTTTGTGCTCTTGGAGATGTCTAGGATGACAGGTGTATCTACCACATTGGTGGCTCCTAACCCTCTCCATTTCACAGTGTGCCGTCACAGACTTGGCGCCAGTGGAGCTGAAGATCTTCCCAATCATTACAATCCTGAGAGGGGTACCTGCAGAGAAGGGGCTAAGATCAGATCTGTGTACGAGCAAACCCATTAAGAACATGGGTCATTTAATATGAACATTCAGTAAATGAGGGCAGATGTAAAATAGCTGCAGTAAAAAGGACTACAGATTATTTATAAGAAATTATAGTTGTACATTGAAAAACATCGCAGCGATTTCTTGCTTAAAAAAAAAAGAATCATTTCAAGAGAAAAAGCTTGCACACACGCGCCCACTTACCTGCCGGGAGAGAGACTAGGTTGCCCATGTTGTTATGAGTGCAGCAAAGGTGGAGTAATGAGGGAGAATTCCGCTGTATGAAGTCAGGTAACCTGTCTGACTCAGGCCAGCAGAGAGCAGCGGGTGGAGCCTCTGATCACATCTTTAACCTGGTACCAGGTTAGTCAGGTCTAGTCTGGAGTGTCACACCACCAACTCACCATGGAAGAAGATAGCAGTCACAGTAAGTCTCCTCTTTAGGCAACAAAAGTTAACTGCCTCTTCTTCTCTATTGTTCCAGTCACTGTACAGAAAATCAGCAAAACACCTCCATCTTACCCTCTCCTCTACATCCTCTAATTTCTCCATCTATTTTTATGCCCTCTATTTCCCTACATTTGCGAATCTCCTATTTGGTCGTCTTCCAGCCATTTGTCCACTGCAAAGTTCAGTATGCTTCTTCAAACATGTTTACTGCGTCTCAACTGTATATAGCCTGGCTAGGTCCGATTCTCAATTAATTCAATACAGAGAAAGTGTCTGGCACTGCTCCACTGAATTTCTTCAGAGGATTGTTGACAGACCAATCACAAAGCGAGGGGAGAGGTTTTACACAATGCATGCATCAGCTCAGTGACATGCAGTCAGGGGAGACCCTCACCTGTCATCACAGAGAAAAAATAAATGAAATGATTATATTGATGTAATGATTTGTACTATAAAGTTATTTTCTATTTAACTTTGCAATTTTTATTCTTTTTTTAAATTCAAAATTGCTGAATTTCTACTTTTACTGTTCAAATACTGAGAAGAGGCATGCACGGAGGCCGCTCGTGCCTCACATGGACTGACTGTGCTGTAGCTCAGCAGTGACGCTGCTGCTTTAAGAGGCTGTGAAAAGGTGGCGGGTGAGGCACTTAGTTACCTGGCCTCATGGTAGGGGGCACTCATGAGCCCAGGGATTCTTGTAACTCCTGGGGCAGCAGAATAGTGACAGCAAGCTACAATTTAGAGTTTGCAAGTCAAGTTTAGCAAGCCGTTAGAGAGCGGAGATGTTAGTCACTGCGTGGTCCAAGGATACAGACGGTTTGAAGGTCTGATATCTTCAAGGTTTCAGGTCTGAAGTGTGATGGAAATGTAAGTATATTCATGTTGGGTCTTTAAATGCATTTGATCACATGAGTGAGATCACATCAGTGACCCAGACTAGACATTAACATGTGTGGGATGGGGCACACATCCCACATCTGTGGGATGTAAGCCCCATCCCACAGGAAACTCGCTGTTGTTCTACCTGTCTAAGTGTAAAAGTTAATTATCTCACTGGTTGGGAGTGAAACAAAAGTCACTCTGTTTTGAAATGTATGTAGCATTGTCATTCTGGTATAAAATAGTCAGACCTCAGATGCTCAAGGAACTGGGGGTTGAGACTGGACCTAAGACTGAGGGAGAGTGGGTGAGATGCTGAAAGGCTGTCAGTCTGTGGCCAGGGGAGGCCTGGGCCCTGTCCTGTCTGTATGTGCTGTAACAAAGAATAAACCTTTTTCTGTATTTCAAAACTCACCGAGCTTTGCAAATGGTTTACTTTTCATCAAGAATTGTAATTTTTTCCACAACAGAAGAATCAGACGGGCTGACGGGCTCTAAACAGTAACTCCGGTCTTAGGCTGCGTGAGACTGGGAGCTGCCTTCCTGTAAGTGACTCGACAGGTTGTTCTGGATCCAAAAGAGATATATAAGAGACCTCTGTTTCAGGAAGTCCCATCGAGATTTACATTAACAACATAAGTCATAAAGGACAAAGCATTGAATCTGGCATGTGATGAGAAAAAATGTGATTGTCAGATTGATTGAGTACATTTTTAAGTATGTTTTGTTTCTTTGCTAAATTACAGTTGGTGATGAAAATAATGGTTTCTTGTTGATTAGATTCCCCCCATCAACTCTAAACATGCATAATAAGTCAAATCCTCCAACTATGGTAGTCCTGACAAAGACTAGACCAAAATCTGGAGATGGGTCCCCTGTTCCTGACAGGTTGCGCCAGTGACACTGGTTGAAAGATGGATCAGATGCATAGAATGATTAATCAGATATATCATCAAAGATGAATAAAATGTCACAAGGGAAGGAGTTCTTTTTTCTCTAATTACCTCCACAAACATTGATTTATTTTAGTAAGACTCAGACTAAATCCTCATAGAGAATGAATGGTGGAGGAAATGAGGCACTTTTTTTGAGAGAACCGGAATTAGCTGAGCAGCTTCATGAAAAGGGCCAATTTTGCTGCTTTTCTGTCTCTCTTGAGATTACTTTTGTGGTAATTGGCTCTGTAGACAACAGCAGCCAGCAAGTTCCAATCAGAGGGACAGTCAACACGTAACCTTGCACAGCAAGATGGATTCTCGCGATATTTATTAGTTCATAAACTCAAGAGAATCCATCTTGGCAGGTGGTTGCTGCACCAATCACAGAGCAGCACTGAGGTTTGTGCAGAAGCCAAAGACAAAGTGCTCAAGCAAACCAAAATAAACATGGCGACGCCGACTGACATACTTCAGCCTATTTTAGAAGGGAAGTGGTTTGTGCGTTTGTCAACAGGGACGACTTTTTCATTTTGTTCCACTGTTGTGATGCTTCGACCAATAAGATTCAAATAATTGTCATGACATTCTGTGTTTTCTAAATCCTTTCAGTGAGAGCCATCTCAGATTGATAATGTGTAGAACTCAAGTCAGAGTGACACACATAATAGTCTGGCATGAGCCAGGTTAGTCTGCGTGACCATTTCTGGCATAATGTAATGTCTATGAGGTTTTTGACAAATTGCGCTAAAATCAATAAATCCTGACAGATCAGGCAGTGGACAGGGACCCACGGGGTGGATGTCACTGAATATGCGTTAAACACTTTACAAATGCAAGGAAAACTTCACCGATGGGCATTTTTGGGTCTCATATTACATTCAGAGACTTTACAAGATTAGGAAAAACACTTTACCTCTTATACAATATTGTAAATAAAATATGAATCTATTTTATCCCTTTTTAGCTTTTCTAAATCTGTTTTTAACCATAAACATTAACTATATGTTTAAATGACTCATTAAATAAAATTAATTGTCTTTTGACCCTTTTTATAACAAAATAACTGTACCAAATGTACTTACCCTCGCTCGGTTGCGCCACAGGAGTCTCCTGCAGTTGTTTGAAGGAGACACATAAATGATAAAACAGGTGCACTGTTCATACAAATGATACACAAAATGCCTCATGTTCTAAAGTTGATGATTTGTTGAACTCTGTGACTTTGAGTTGAATGTTCTGGACACTATTGCCCTGAGGAAGGTTAAAATGGTTAAAGATAAGCAGAAAGCACCATGGAGGAATGATGACTCAGTCAGGGCACAGAAAAGAGAGTGCATGGCATGGTGAATGGTGCAAGTCAAAGCTCCTGGTTCATTATGAGATTTACAGAGAAAAAATTTACAGGTACATCCACACCACTTGTAGAACAAGGGAGAAGTATTTTTCTGATATTATTGGAAGATATCTGTGTAAACCCCCAGTCGTCCAGGTCTGATCCATAGCAAAAGACGAAGTTCAAATCTGTCAACTGGACAAATCGTTGTAGGAGTGAAGACGTTTCGCTGCTCATCCAAGCTGCTTCTTCAGTTCTGAACTGAAGAAGCGGCTTTTGATATTGGAAGTTGCAGTAATAACTCTCGTGCTCTGTTTGCAACAGTAAACAGATTAACAAACCCTCCAGTTCCGCTGCCGTTAGAACTAAGAGCTTTAGAACTTGGAGCTGACTCACTTTGCATCTGTAACTGACAAAACTGTCCAAGTTATTGCCGCCAGTTTGACTTCACCTACATGCTGCCTCCATGTGTTAGCCCCTAAATGTCTTAAGTCTGTGCTCAACAGTTTGCCATCACCACTCGCTTGCATAGTTAACATGTCACTTTAATCTGGAACATTCCCAAGAGCTTTGAAAACTGCAGTTATCAAGCCTCTCCTAAAGAAGAGCAGTCCTGATGCCACAATATACTGAACTATTACCAACTCATCTCAAATCTGCTGTTTTCAGGCAAAGTTGTCTGTGTAATCCCTCACTAGTCCAGGTCTGATCCATAGTAAAAGCCAAAGTTAAGTTAAGTTTGATGTTTTCCACTCAGGTTTTAGACCTACCACAGCACTGAGACTGCTCTTATCAAGGTGTCAAGTGACATCTGCTTGAACACTGATGCAGGCAAAGTTTCAGTCTTGATCCTGTTAGATCTGAGTGCTGCCTTTGACACTGTTGATCATGAGATCCTCTTAAAGAGACCAGAGGACTGGGTGGGCAACTCTGGTACGGCACTACACTGGTTCCATTCCTATGCAGAAAACAAGGAGTACTTTGTTGAAATTGGAAAATGAAATTTCCAATTTCCATTGAAATTGGAAAATGTGTCTCAGATAAAATATTCCTGACCTGTGGGATGCCCCAGGGGTCAATCCATTACTACTGCAATGACCTGCTTACTGGTCTCTCCATGGCCTAGCACCAAAATATATAATCTGTGACATGTTAGTGCCATATGAACCATTTCGCACTCTGAGGACTTCACGGACCAGCCTCCCGCTGGTGCACAGTCAGGACTAAACATGAGGAATCAGCATTTTAGTTTTATGCAACTAAAACATGGAACTGGAGTCTTCCTGAAAATGTAAGACAGGCCTCTACTTTGACAATGTTTAAATCCAGGCTCTGTTTATCTGTCCGTATGAATGAAAGTTTTTCATTCTGCGCTTTTCTCCTTTCAATGAAAAAATCCTTTCAGGACAGGAGACATTTTTGTAGTACCAGTGAGTGGCCACTAATCCAACTTGAGACAGCTCTAAACTAGCAATATCCTATGCAGTTATTTTAGTAGATCCATGTTTCATCTCATGACCAGGCTTGAGCGGCAACAGAGGACGTGAGGACTAGACTGATAGCAAATATTTTAAGAGCAAAATGATGACCCTGACAGCAGCAGTTATAGAGAGAGGGGCGACAGTTTTCAGTGCAAAGTCAATTGGAGCTAGAGTCGATGGAGACAGAAGTGCACCCGTGCTCACTTCCTATTTGGAAAGCGGCAATTAGTGGTTTAGCTATGCCCCTTATCGCTCTCTCCTCTCTCTCCTCCTTCAGTCTCTCTCCTCTTTCTCTTTCTCTCCTCTCTTTCTCTCATTTTGTTTCAGGATGTCCCACCAAGGTTTACAATAACAACATAATCATGAAGAACAATGCTTGGATTCACTGACCAAAAGAAGCCACCAGGAAGACTCACACAAAGGTAATAGCTATACTCGTTTGAAAAATTGTTGCCAAGAATTGCCAAACTTTTCAGAGGGACAGGCACACCTCTATTCCAGAAAAGTCATTTGGTCTGTTTTTCAAATTTTCATGTAACAGACCAGTTTGTTTATTTACCTCGACATGTTTGGACTACGTCTCTGGAGACAACGTCAGAAGAGTCATGTAATGTGGCTGTGATGTGTCTTGCAGTCATAGATGGTATAAGAAAGTGTGACGTCACCCATAGGGTTCAGCTCCACTCAAATGAAGCTCATTTAGGCTAGTAGCTACAGAGGCAAATTTAGAGCTGAGTTCCACGTTTGGAACTATCATACTATTATAGCAACCAAAGAGCCAATCCGGTCCAAGGTAACGGCCCTTCCCCTCCGCTCCGCTGGTGCAGGCAATGGACACTAAGCAACGCTGTCAATCAAACCTGTTGCTAATGCTAGCAGGAGCGTCCTTGGGGAAAGAAGACGTGTGATTTGTTTGCTTTTAATGTTCATATCTTGATTCATGGACAAAAAGGCTAAATAAAAATACCAGGATCATGTAGACCAACATGACGAGGCTCACTGCAGCAATTACTGAGGGAGGGGTGACTTTTTTCAATGTAAAGTGATTTGGAGCCAGATTCTATGGAGCCGGAAGCACGGCCATGATCACTCTCTCTCTGTCTGTCTCTCTCTCTCTAGCTCTCTCTCTGTCTGTCTGTCTGTGTGTGTGTCTCTCTCTCTCTGTCTGTCTGTCTCTCTCTCTCTGTCTGTCTGTGTGTGTGTCTCTCTCTCTCTCTGTCTGTTTGTGTGTGTCTCTCTCTCTCTGTCTGTCGCTCTGTCTGTCTGTCTGTCTCTCTCTCTCTCTCTCTCTCTGTCTGTCGCTCTCTCTGTCTGTCTGTCTCTCTCACTGTCTGTGTCTCTCTCTCTCTCTCTCTGTCTGTGTGTGTCTCTCTCTCTCTGTCTGTCGCTCTCTCTGTCTGTCGCTCTCTCTGTCTGTCTGTCTCTCTCACTGTCTGTGTGTGTGTCTCTCTCTCTCTCTGTCTGTCTCTCTGTCTGTGTGTGTCTCTGTCTGTCTGTCTCTCTCTGTCTGTGTGTGTGTCTCTCTCTCCGTCTGTGTCTCTCTCTATGTCTCTCCCCTCTCTCCCCCTGTCCCCTCCCCTTTCTCTCTCTTCTCCCTCTTTCTTCTCTTCTCTTCTGTCTCACGCCCCGTCTTTGCACTTGTCGTCCACTAGGAGGCAGTAGCCCCCTGTAAACACGTGTCCCCGCACAGCGCTGACGTGTTTCCCGTGGCCGGCGCAGACATGGCGGCCCCGGAGCGGCTCACGGGCGTCACGGGGCGACTCGCGGTGCTCGTGCTCTGCCTCTGCTCCGTGCCCTCGGTGTACGGGCTCCTGGAGGGCCTGTACTGCGGCACCGAGGTCTGCTACGACGTGCTCGGGGTGACGCGCGATGCCTCCAAAGCCGAGATCGCCCGAGCTTACCGGCAGCTTGCCCGCCGCTTCCACCCGGACCGCTTCAGAGCCGAGCCCGGGGTCGAGAGCGCAGACGAGGCGCATCAGCGGTTCCTCCAAATCGCCACCGCTTACGAAACTCTCAAGGTCTGTGCTGGACTGGAGGTGGCTGGAAGAGTATCTAGTTTAGACCTGCTTCTGTCCAGGATTTGACCCAGTTCAGTTCTGGTTGTTCAGAGCCAGTGTAGTAGGCCTGTCAGTCCTGATGTGTCCCCGTTAGTCCTGGTTAGTCCCGGTTGTAGGTGGACAGTCTAGCCCACGTGTCACTGTCCACTGGTTCAAAATAAACAAGAAGTCCTGGTCAAAAGTAGGTCATCCCTTCAGTCGGTCTAGAAGATGAATCACAGGGCAGTAACTTAACCAGCACATAACACAGTCTAAACTAGGACTTCACTGAGGAGGACTCTAAGCCATTTGACCGTGCCTCTGCAGTTGGAGTATTCCAGTGGTCGCAGGTTCAATCCCAGCTCTGACCAACTCCATGGCCATACTGTGTCCATGGGCAAAACACTTCACCTACCTTGCCTAGTAGTGTCTGTGTGTGTGTGTGTGTGTGTGTGTGTGTGTGTGTGTGTGTGTGTGTGTGTGTGTGTGTGTGTGTGTGTGTGTGTGTGTTTGTGGTGGTCAGAGAGGCAGGGCAGATATGGCAGATTATAGCCAAAAATTGTACCCAAGTAAAGGTGACATTACTTCAAAATAATATTAATCAAGTAGAAGTATAAAGTAGTGGAGCAGGAGTAAATAAGTAAAAAAAAACGACTAAAGAAAGAGTTAGGATGCAACATCTGATATACAGTATAATTTGAAGTGAATGTAATTTGAAGGACAAAACATTAAATAATGCACAAAATCTGGTATTTTTAAAGGACAGACACAAAAATGAGGCCATATCTGAAGGAGCGGTGCAAGAAACAAAATGTTCAAATCATTTCATTCATAAAGCTTTTGACACTTGTAGACTTACTCACAGTGGTTTGAGTAACCTAAACTTACTCAAGTAACAGTACTATAACTCAAGTAGGAGTAAAAGTATGCTGCTAGAAAAGTACTCTGAAAAGTACAATTTCTTCAAGAATTTACTCAAGTAAATGTAACTGAGTACTTACCACCTCTGGCTTTGGCTAGAGGAATGATGAATGTTGACTCTACGGGTACAGTGCTTAGTTCCACGCTTACTGAGAATCCCTCTCCCTCTGTGCCCAGGATGAGGACTCGCGGCGAGAGTATAACGACATGTTGGACCACCCAGAGCAGTACTACCAGCACTACTACGCCTACTACAGGCGCAGGCTGGCTCCCAGAGTGGACGTGAGGCTTGTCATCCTGGTCACTATCTGCGCAATCTCTGTGTTCCAGGTACACTGCAGCAACCACTGTGGGAAGTCACCAAATACATGTACTGCAACACTCGTTACTCATTTAGAGTTGATGTATTCACTGTTTATTCTGGAGTGTATTCCGTTACTTTGCTGAAATCAAAGGAATACATTGCACTACTTGATTTTAGGCTTCAAACTGCACAGAGTGAGAAAAATATAAAACACTACTCTCGTGTATGTGTTTGCCATTTTTTCTTCTTCAATCAGCGATAGGAAATGCTTAACAAACTGAAACAAACACAAAGCTGTTTTTAATCCTATGTTGTCTTTACCCAAAAATTTTATACAATTCAATGCAAAATTATTCAGAATACAGTACTCTGATTGGACCGTGTGTCGGAATACATTACAAAATACATTTTAATGTAGGTACAGTATTCGGTATTCTGTAACTAAATACATTTTCAAAGTATTCTTCCCATCACTGGCAACAACTAGATCCTGGTTTAGTCCTGAACTAGTTCTGGATTAACCCTGGACTAGTTCTGCTTTAATCCTAGACTAGTTTGGGTTTAATTCTAGACTAGTTCTGCTTTAGCCATGGACTAGTGCTGGTTTAATTCTAGACTAGTTCTGGTTTAGTCATGGATTAGTTCTCGTTTAGTCACAGCTATATCTCGATTAAAGTGAAGATAATGTCATTCCTTCTGATGACAGAAGGAGACATTTTCCTGGCCTAAGTTTACATTAACATATGTTATAATGCATACACTGCTTTACTGTGCGGTCCATTCTGTATGCCGTACTTATTCTTAAACATAGAGTTTCAGGTCTTGATATTTCACTGCAGAAATAGTGCTCAATGTTATGTGCACATCAGGAACACTTAGAAGAATGTTCTGTTTGAACAGGATTGGGAAATGTAAACGCAGGAACTTTGATTGGACGTTCACATTAAATAAATAAAACAAAAGAAGTGCTTTAATAAAGTGCCAGATGAATCCTAGCATGTCCTCTTGTGTGTGCAGTACTACAGCTGGTACAGCAGCTACAATGAGGCCATAAACTACCTGGTGACCGTGCCCAAGTACCGTCTGCAGGCAACAGAGATTGCCCGGCAGCAAGGCCTCCTGAGCCGGGCCAAAGAGCGGGGTAAGAACCGGCGGAGCAAAGAGGAGATCCGCGAGCAGGAGGAGGAGGTCATCCGCCTCATCATCAAGACCAAGATCGACATCAAGGGCAGTTACCAGAAGCCACGCATCTGGGACATCCTGCTGTGCCAGATGGTGCTGGCCCCCCTCAGCCTGGCCCGCTATGTTGCCTGGTACCTGTCCTGGGTGTACCGTTTCAGGCTTCGCGGGCAGGAGTATGGCCCAGAGGAGAAGCTCTATCTCATCAGGTACTAAGTTCAAAGGGCATTTTATTTTGCAATTGATAAACCACTCCAAGCATGTGAAGTGGTTTGTATGTTAAGAAATTTGTCCTCTGCATTTGACCCACCCCTTAAGTCTGGAGATGTGGAGATGATTCCCACTGCTTCTGACAGATTGCCCAACCTGTCAGGAGCAGTGGTAATCATCTTCGGATCTTGAGCTAGTCTCGGTCAGGACTACCTTAGCTGGAGGATTTGACTAGCAACCTTACTGCTGTGAGGCAAGACTGTAGGCCAGTATACTCTTGTATAGTAAATTCAATTTCTTTAGGTCATCCTAAATAGAATTTTGAGGGGTTTTTTTTTTCCCTCACCGCACAAGGCATGTTTCCACCATTTTAATCTCCAGATAATATTATAATCCAGATTTGGAATGATTAACATAGTCGTTGGTGAAGCCTGTTGTTGTGATTTCAGAAAGCACATGAAGATGTCCCAGTCCCAGTTCGACACACTGGAGGACAGCACTATCGAGGACTTCCTGCAGAGGGAGCTGTGGATCCACGAGAACTACGAGGTGGGATTTTATGCTCCAGATCTCCAGATCACTCAGATGTTGATCTGTCTGCTTTTCTCCGCCCTAAGAGAGGAGTCATAGCCTGACGCTCCTCTAGGGCTGGACGAAATGCCAAAAAATGAATCACAATTTTCTTTGAGCCACATCACAATTTTTATCTAATCACAATTCATTTAAAATTAGTATCTTTATATTGCATTGTAGAGGTAACCTGTCGCCTGATTCTTCTAAAAGTTCACATGTCATTTCAATTGGTTAAATGCAACTGTCACTCACACAGGGCAATGCTGAGGGTGACCAATCGGATGAGTTGGTGGGGAAAAGCGTCTATGTTTGAGCATTCTAGAGAAAATTTGTTAATCACAATGAAGCAGTTTCACCAAAATTGTATATTGTTGTGGGGATAAGCTCGCAATTAGATTTTTATCACCATATTGCCAAGCCCTAAACTCCTTTGTGCTTGTTATGGCCCAGTATGAATCTGGTTTACTCCAAGGACCTGATGCCCACACAAATGTAGTGTATTGAATTCAGTGAGGTGAAGAAAGCTACAGTGAAAAAACTGTTCCTCTTTGAAAAGAAATGATGGGTTAAGATAAAACCAGCCTTCAGACTACAACTCGTATCGCAAACCAAAGTTGAAGCCATTCAGAGGCATTTATAGCTAACCAAGTTCAGGGCAGAATAAATTCTTGCTTTTCAGTAGAGTAACTTTTCAAATTGAAAATTACTTCTGGATTGAAGGTGAAATGTTTTCCTGTTTTCTACCACAAGCTTTAAGGACACTTGCAGAGTGTTCAGTGTGTTGATGTGTTTGCGTTCCTCATACCTCTGGTGTGTATGTGTGCGTGCATGTGCATGCAGGTGTACCGACGCGAGCAGGATGAGGAGCTGAAGGTGCGCATGGCCACAGACCCCCGCATGAAGAGGTACCGGCGCTGGATGAGGAACGAGGGCCCGGGACGACTCACCTTCTCGGACGACTGAGGGCTGCTAAGGGCCAGGGCCAAGGTCAGGGGCTGGGCTCAGGCTCAGAGGCTGATGGAGCTGCTGTAATGCTCTGCTAGACATGGCTGAAGCAGACATGGAGATTTGGAGACTGGAGCAGGATCCTTGGTGCTCTCAGCCCTTTGCACCATTGGACAGTAACATGACGGTCAGAAACTCTGAGGTTGTGAAGTGTGCCGTCTAACACAAGGCTCAAAGAACACAAATGCCACTGGACAGAAACAGCCCCATCCAATGGTCAATACACAGACTGCAGTAGCTTCAAAATGACTGTTGCCTGCTGTCTAGTGTGTATGGTAGCCCTTCAATATGTGGAGGAAATTGAATTTCATTCATTTTCTAAATATAACTTGTTTAAAATGTTTAAATTGTATAAATACATGTAAAAAGTCAGTCTGTCTTTTTTCTTTTTTGGGAAAATGAACAAAATACCTTTGCACTATTGCCACAAGGAAGCTACAGTTCAGTGGACCACATGTAGCATGTTCTATCTATCTATCTGAATTGTAACACTGGCTAATTTGATCTACATTTGTACAAGTAATAAAAAACCTCCTTGTCAAAGTTAGATCTCAGAAACAAAGCAGGATTGGGGCTGCTTAGTACTTGGATGGGAGACTGCTGGCAGTACCAGGTGCCACAGTGGGGTGCCAGTAGGGCTGGGTATCACCAAGAAGCTGCCGATACGATACGTACCTCGATACACAGTCCACGATACGATACGTATCTCGATAC
This sequence comes from Periophthalmus modestus, assembly GCA_019594935.1. Taxonomy (NCBI): domain Eukaryota; kingdom Metazoa; phylum Chordata; class Actinopteri; order Gobiiformes; family Gobiidae; genus Periophthalmus; species Periophthalmus modestus. The sequence goes on along the minus strand of JAIEZT010000054.1, from coordinate 22,883,244 downwards.
AGTGCTATTTCGATATGATACGATTCGATACGATACGATTCAGAAAAAAATAAAGGCCTTCAAACTTACTTAAATGATCAACCCAATTTTCACAAAAAAAAAACAAAACAAAACAAAAAAAATTCCATTTATTGGAGATTAAAAAACACAATGACGTGCTTTTTGATTAATGCATGTTTCTAACTAGAGGGAGGAAAGGGGCTTGAAACATTTTTTCTGACATCGTTTCGTTCTCTTGCTGCTTCTCGCTTCTCTTCACCCGTAAAGAGTAACATTTTGGGTGTGAATATCGATATCGATACTAGGAAACAAAGAATCGATACCGTATCGATTGTAATAATATCGATACATATCGGTGTATCGATATTTTAGCACACCCCTAGGTGCCAGTGGTGAAATTGTTGTCCATAGGCAACACACTTTACCCACATTGCCTAGTATGAATGTGGTGTGTGTGTGAGTATTGGTGGTGGTCATAAGGGGCTGATTGCACATACTGGCAGCTTTGCTTCTATCAGTCTGCCCCAGGGCAGTTGTGGCTACAATAGTAGCTTATCAGAGTTTGGAGTGAATTAACAATTTACTAAATTATAAAATGACTTTGAGCATCTGGAAAAGTGCTGTGTAAAACAAAAGCATTATTATAATATTGCCTTGGATTTAAATGGCAGTGTCAAAGTGCTTTACATTGCATTGACTCCACACCTGGCTCCTGGTGGAACACACTCCCAAAACATGAAGGGTGAGTGCATCAATGGGTCAAATCAAATCTGCTCTTCGAGCACATCACACATGAAGCAAAGGACTTTTAACTGGACGTCAGAGTGCCTCGGACATCCTATTTTTTCTAGTTCACTCACATATCACAGTCTTGCATAGGCAAGTGGGGTGTGTCAAGAACGGTGACAGCAGGCACTGGGCAGGGCTGTGCGAGTAATCCGATTTCAATTACCAATATGATTATTGTTCTAATTGATACAAGAATTGTGCAGTTGAGTAATAGAGATTATTAACTTGAACTTAAGTCAAATTTTAGTTAAATCCAGTTGAGAGAAAAGCACAGACATCTTTCCTGTCTAAAAATGCACAAAGCTCGACCCATTTTAAAAACCTGGACTAAAATTGAAAAAAAAGACAAGACACTGTAATTATGAGTAACCATAAAAATTAAACATACATTTAAAACTTACAAAACAAACAATACAACACAGAGTAATAGCTCGGAATAAGGCGATTAGCAATGAGAATGAGCCACACAAACTCAAGTGAGAGCTGGAGCTCCATGCTGGAGTTCCATGCCACAGCCCCTCAGCCCCTCAGCCCCTCGGCCTGTCCCTGGCCCCGGGCTCCTCTTCTGGGTCTCGATCTAGGTCTGATGGGGCCATGCTGGAGCTCACACATGAAACCAAGGCTTGAGTGAATCAAAGCTGTATCTCATTTCTCCAAATATGCCTCTGATTTTCTGAGGTTTAGGTTCATGTCTCTGTAATTACACAGATGAAACATAAACAGAAATAAAGTTCAAAACCTTATGTTGGGTGTTTTTTTCTGTAAAGAATTCAAAAGCAGTTGCAATATTATGCACATTTCTACTGTCTGTTGAAAGACCACATTAAAAGGAACTGTATGCAAGATTTAGATTTTTTATTTAATAAACTTACTTTAAACCTGTGTCCCATGATATGAAGTAAACATGTTCAAATCAAATGTAGCTTTAACTGATAATAATTGATTCATTCTTAATTACAAAAACATTGAACATGATGGCCCGTTTATTTATGTTATAATTTGGTGTTTTGGTTCTGAAGTTGATTATCCAATCAGAAAGCAGAATGCGCCACACATGAGTCTCTCCTTGGAGCTGCCAGTTTCAGTGCTTAAATCCAGTTGGTTTAAACCTAAAAAGGACTCTAATCCGACTCGACACTACCTAAACCTCAGCAGGTAATAGCCAATCATGAATCCGTGCTAGTTCAGCCTCTGCAGCTCAGTGAGTGAATTCTGGAGGTTCTGAGCTTTCACATGAGGCATGGCCTGTCCATATAGAATGACAAAAAACTTGAATGTGTCCTATCTGTAGGTAAAGCTCTTGCAACACAGGTTCAGTTGTGATTGTAGTACCTTTTTTAACAGAAAGAATGCAGGCTACATACAGTTCCTTAAAAGTGAGTTTGTGGAACCAGTCACTGCAAATCAAACATGTCTTTTGTAGAGCTCTTGTGGGCAAGTGGAGAGTGTAGCTTAGAGGAGTGGAGTTGAGGAGGCACTTTAGGAGAAATGGGACGCAGCCCAGAGCTGCTGTTGAAGGACACATGAAAAGCAGAGACATCTCAGGGTTTCCAGTCACAGTTTGCCATGGAGTTCAGATCAAACACGTGTTACAGTCAAAGTAGGATTTGTACAAAACTTCCCCTCTTCGGTCAGACAACCACAGATATTTTTACAGCTTTTGTGTACAAATATATTCCTCCCAAAGATTGAGTTCTTGTTTGTTGATCTCATAAATAACAGGACATTTAGACGGTCTGCAACACTGACAAGATTTAGTCCAAATGATAAACATATGAACATGCATGAAGGATTTTTGAAATAAACTTGGAACATTTGTTTAGTTGTAAAGAAATTGGCATTTTAAGTCAATTTCTGTTTTTATAAAATGTAGTTTAAAAATCTGAAGACACAAATCACCACATGAAAGACACGTTTGCAATGCTGGGTGTGACCGAAGCGCAGACACTTTTCAGGCTACATGTGCAATAAGACCTGCGTTTGATATGACACAGTACAGGAAACACCAACACATAGCTCACATCACTGCTCATCTCACCGCCATCTTGGAATTAGATTTTTCATCTTGTGTTTGTAAACCCAATCAAAACATCATCGTGTTGGCTGTATTCCCAGGTAGTTCTTTGCGAAATGTGGTATTGTACTCCTTAGACACAGGCTACATGTTAGGCTTTTTCAAAGCACTTTTTCTACAAATGAAAAGTCCTGGGCATATCTAATGCCTCTTTGTCCTGGTTCAGTCTTGGTCTAGTCCTAGTCCTGTCCTGGTCATGTCCTGGGCCTGTCCTGGGCCTTTCCTGGGCCTGTCCTGGAGCTGTCCTGGTTCTATCCTGGTTCTATCCTGATTCTATCCTAGTCAGGTCTTAGTGCAGTGCAGGTCTAGTCCTGGTCCAGTCCTGGCAGTCAATCTCTTCTTCATTTTGGTTCTCCTTGAGTTTTTATAGAGAAAGACAGAGGATGGGGACATGATCCATCTGCTTATCTCACTTGAGGACATCGGTGTGTTTGACTGTTGGGTTTTTGGCCTGCTCACACAGTATAGCCTTGTGATTTGGGGCAATAATAAATGGTTTAGACTTTGGGGGGCTGGACAGTCTTCTCCATACAGTGCCTGCTGTCTTTTGCTTTCAGGTGTCTCATTATGATGTCTTGACGAGGTCGTAAACGTAGATGAGGAAGTCATCGTCAAACTTGATGAAGTACACGGAGGGCTTGGCCTCCACCTGGTGGATGACCATGCCCGTGCGCTTGCCTCCATCCTCTTTGGCGTACTCCACTTGCTTCCCCACCAGACTGTCCACCACCTCCCCGGGCTCACGCTCCGCCGGGCCGCCCTCATCTGCAACACAAAAAGCACACAAGACAGGTGAGAGCCCTGTCTGAGAAGCTAACAACATTTACATGTACAATGAAATCCCAGTGTGCTAAACAACCCAATTCATATCAGACCACTCATGTCCCAGTTTACAGCAGATCAAAAAACTGAATAGATGCAAACAGGGTGCTAGGAGACATTCAGGGACATCTAGTAATTTATCATTAACACTAAAACTTTGCAGCTATAATTGCTAATTAAAATGACAATAATGTATTCGCAGATATAGATAAGTGACATCTCAGTTACTTTGAGCATTTTTATTTTCAGACATGAGGAACTAAGTGTTACTCACAAGTTCTTTACTTTCCACTGCACAAATACAACCTACATTGAAGCTCTGGTGAATTTCATTGTCACTTTAAAGGTCCTAATATTACACAAAATTGAAATTATTCAAATGATTCTAGTAAAGGTGTATGGCAGTGGAGCACTTAGTGTATTATCACATAGCATCACAAGATGAGTGTTTTCTGTTTGAGAGAAGCACTCAGCTTAAATATGCAGGGTTTGTGTGCTAAACATGTGCGAATGAAACAAAACACAACTCTGAGTATGTTTATGATGAGGAAACAACATTATAACGTAGATCAGAAAATAGCACAATGTGGGTCCTTTAACGTACTGGAGTGAACCAAGGTTAGGTTAACGTTAAGGTACCAAAAAAAACAACATGTGCTCAGTGGGTGCTCATTGGAGAGGCCATAGATGTCATTGCTGCTTATCTAAGCAAGTGAGTACACATGTCTAATATTTTCCAGGCTCTTTCTTACCTTGCAGTTGAACGACTCTCCCAGTCTGCGCCGTGAATAAATCTGACTGCGTTGTTACATGCAGCAGGTATCCAAGAATGTATCAGCTTCTCCACATGTTACAGGGATCTTTGAGATTTGATTCACAACACCTCAATCATACTTCCCAGGTTTATAAGCACTTTGATAAATCGGTTTAAATTGGACAAGGCCAGTTATCAGGCTTTCCTGGTGTGCACATAAACATAGTGACTGCATCTTAGACATTGCACATTTCACTGTAAATAGCACAACAGTCTTATCTCACTTTCTTGTTTGTTTTTGAGACCTTTCTAATATCACAGGCTCCCCCTTGTGTTTTCAGCTTCAGTACAGGGGTGTTCAGTGTTAACACATGGCGTTTACTATTCACTAACTGCTATTACACTATTACTACTATAAGCCAGAAGACAAGCTGTCTGCTAAACCTATTTCTATAATAACAGGCTTCGAGCAGGCTTTGGGTTACCAGGTACATACAGCATGCTGCCTGAGTTAGTCACATGACTAACATGATTCATGCACTCCACCACGTGCTTTTGTTTCACTTTTGCTTGAATGTTTAAGTTGCACATTAGAACAAGGACACGTGGTGAAAATATCAGCGTGTTTAGTGTTGCAAGTGCAAAGAAGTCTGCTTAATTCTTTGATAGCTTTGAGTTCATAGCCGCCATGCTTTGTACTGCACAGAGCAGGAGAAGTGCTGAGAACACCACCTGGGCGTGCTGTTGGTAAAGGGTTTTAGTTCAGAGCCGTGGACTAAACTAAACCAAGCCTAAAGTGAGTCTCCAGTGATGAGGCCCAAAGAGACAGGGGCACTCACTGTTGTCAGGCATGATGCGCAGGTCTCCCTCCTTGTAGTCGTCCAGGAGCTGGTACATGTAGAGCACAGGGTCCTTCTCGTAGGTGATGTAGAACCAGGAGGTCATGATGGGCGCGCGTGCCAGGACCATCCCTCTCCACTCCTCTTTGGGCCCCTCCTCTGTTTCAAACATGTGCTCCACTGCTTTCCCGATCATTGCGTCGGCCAAACTCACGTCCGTCAGCCGCGACTTGGCTGTCAAAGCAAACACATATGTAACACAATGCCCACACACACAAGCCAAACGTGCACTCCTAAGTCTGTAATCAACACTGCTTTGCCCCATCTTCAAATACAGTTAGTAAGTAGTTTGTCACTCCAGTGTTGGCATAAAGCTGCTACAGACACTTTGCAGCTAATGTCATCAATTCTTCCTGGGGGGTGAAGCTAGCTGGAGGCACCGATCTGTCTGAAGATCTGTTACTCAGGTTTGACTTTAATCTGAGCTTTATTTTAAAACAATCTGACCATAAAGAACTGACTTAGTTGACACTACACTGGATGAGCTGATTTAGTGCTGTTAAACAGTCCCTCGCTCCTGAAAATGTGTTGTTTAAATCCATTTTGTATTTTTTCCTTGAGTTTTCATAAAACTTCTTTTACAGTGTATGTCCATCACTAGCATGGTATCACTGCAAGGTATCAATAGCAAGATAATTCTTGAATCTCAAAGGTTGTAACTATTTATGTAATAGTATTATTTTAACCAAGTATTTTAGCCCTACCGTGTGCAGAGCTGTGGCCCCTGTATCTCACCCAGTCTGTCCGGCAGCACCTCAAGGCCCTGCACGCGCTCATCCTTGTGTAGCTCCAGGCCATAGACACAGTCGAAGCCGTCGTATTTGATCAGGTAGAGGGAGGGGTTCACTGGCACCTGACACAAGCGTGGGACACTTCATCAGGGAAACACCAGCATCAGTGCACCCACCCCCCAAGCTTGTGGGTAGGACCTAGGTGTCATAGTGAGGAGTGAGAAGTACCTAGGTGCCATAGGGTTGTTAAGTGTGATGTCACTTCCGGGTCCAAGGCGCATCAGCTGATTGAAAACATTGGACATGTTTACAATTTCTGCTTTTTCACATCTCACGTGTGTATGAGGTTGAGGTAAGACTAGGCTAAGCTAGCATTAGATGTGACCAGCAGTTAATGAGATATGCACACCTGTAATGCTATGTTTTGCTAGATTATTACTACATTATTTTATATATATATATATATATATATATATATATATATATATATATATATATATATATATATATATATATATATATATATATATATATATATATATATATATATATACATATATATATATATATACATATATATATATATATACATATACACACACATATATATATATATATATATATATATATATATATATATATATATATATATATATATATATATATATATACACACACACACACACACACACACACACACACACATATATTATACATCAAACTTATAAAGTGCTGTTTTGGACACTCAAAGATGCTTTACAAATAAAACACACAACCGTATTTGATAACATTTGTGGTTAAACATTTTTGAAAGGTAATTGTCTCTCGTCTGATGAATAAGGAAAAATAGTAAAAGAAATATATAAAATCTGTCAACTGGACAAAACCTTGTAGGAGTGAAGACGTTTTGCTGCTTATCCATGTTCTGGGCAGATCACTGGTGGACACTGCCTTAAATCTATCTGAAGGGAGGCACCAACTACACTGTGTGAAAGCCTATTAGCATCCTGGCTAGCCATATTGTTTTCCTCCGTTCAGATTTAATGCAGTGTTCACCAGTAATCTGACCAAAACTGAAGAAGTGGTTTAGATGATCAGCAAAATGTCTTCACTCCTACAATTTTTTGTCCAGTTGGCAAATTTTATATTTTTCTTTTACTACGGATCATACCTAGACGACTGAGTGATTACATACAGATAAATAAGGAACAAAAACAAAGATACAAGTGACATCATCACTTAGCAATCCCTTAGTGAGGACTAGGTGACATAGTGAGGGAGTGAGCAGTACCTAGGTGACATAGTGATGGAGTGAGCAGTACCTAGGTGACATAGCAATGGAGTGAGCAGTACCTAGGTGACATAGTGTGGGAGTGAGAAGTACCTTGGTGTCATAACAAAGGTGTGAGCAGTAATTAGGTGCCATATTGAGGTAGTGAGCAGTACCTAGGTGACATAGTAGGGAGTGAGCAGTACCTAGGTGTTATAGTGTGAGAGCAAGCAGTACCTAAGTGTAGGTGCCATGGTGAGGTAATGAGAAGTGCATAAGTCTCATTGTGAGGGAGTGAGCAGTACCTAAGTGCCACAGTGAGGGAGTGAGCAGTACCTATAGTTGAAACCAGAAGTTTACACTATATAAAAAGTAGGCATAGACATAGTTTTTTTGTTTTTTTCTCGCTGTCTGGTATGAAATCAGACTAAACTTTTTCTGTTTTCAAGTTTGTAGGCCACTTCGTCCATGCCTTTCCAGGTCTGCAAATATATTTTAAGTACGACTGAGATCAGGGATTTGTGATGGTCACTCTAAAATATTGACTTTGTTATCCTTAAGCCACTTTGTAACTAGTTTGGCAGTATGCTTTGGGTCATTGTCTAGTACAGTGGTTCTTAACCTGGGTTCAATCGAACCCTAGGGGTTCGGTGAGTGAGTCTCAGGGGTTCTGCGGAGGTCAAGACACGCACCCAACTCATATGATTCGTGATGAGACGCCCTGCTTTTCCATCACTGGCTGCAGGTGACCACGCTGCTTGGTCAGTCTGTGCTGCAGAGAATTTGGTGACTCGGTATCAACATGTGACTGTCGTGATGGTTTGTCGTGTCATTTCTTTCTTAACTCTATAGCGTCAGATGCTGTCACTGCCATGCTTAAATGCACCGTTCGAATGCCGCATTTAAGGGCACTTTGGTGAATTGAGACATGGCATAAGACACAGAATAGACTTTGCTGTGAAAATGACATGAGAGTGGTACTTGCCAAGGTGAAGCCGCATTTCTGAACTGGTCTCTCAAAGGCAACAGCAGAAGTCACTGATTTGCAGTAAATATTCATTATTATTGTAGCCTGATGGAAATTAGGTGATGGGTATGTGTTAAAATGTTAAAAAATAATAAATGGCATAAATACAATAAGTTAATTATTGGAATACATAAGGTTAAAAATTACAATAATTTCAGTGTGGTAGTATTAAAAAAGGTCATGTCTTTGTGAAAAGGTATGTATGTAATTTGTTGCGAGTTCATGCATTGTATTGGTTTTGTTCTTTGAACACAGTGATGTTAGTGCATGGTTCATTTTGTGCACCAGTAAAACTCACCTATGTCTTGAATTTGAAAAAAAATCATATTTTATTTTTCAATAAAGAATGGTTTGGTGAATGTGCATATGAAACTGGTGGGGTTCAGTACCTCCAACAAGGTTAAGAACCACTGATCTAGTAGGAAGACCCATTTGCGCCCAAGCTTTAACTTCCTGGCTGATGTCTTGAGATGTTGCTTCAGTATTTCCACATAATGCATTTTGCTCATGATGCCATCTATTTTGTGAAGTGTACCAGTCCCTCCTGCAGCAAAACAACCCCACAACATGATGTTGCCTTCCCTTATATTTCACAGGTGGGACAATGTTCTCAGGTGTGTATGCTTGCCTCTTTTTCCTCCAAACAAAATGATGCTTGTGGCCAAACAGTCCTCCTTAGTCTCCCCCCTTGAGCATCTGAGCTCTGAGTATTTATACCAGAATGACAAAGTTACATACATTTCAAAGCAGTGTCTGTGTAATCCCTCAGTCGTTCAGGGCTGATCCATAGTAAATCATCAAACCAGCTTCAGCCAGCATCTTCACATGGTCTTTTTCTTCTGTTCTTGGGTTGATATGCACATTTCAGACCAAAGTACATTCACCTCTGGGACACAGAACCTCCTTCCTGAGCAGTATGATGGCTGGACATTCCCATGGTGTTTATTCAGTTCAGGAATCTGGAAATTGCACCCAAGGATGAACCAGACTTGTGCAAGTCCACAGTTCTCTTCCTGATATCTTGGCTGATTTCTTTTAACTTTCCCATGATGTTATACAAAGAAGCAGTGTGTTTCAGGTTTGCTTTCAAATACATCCACGTGTGTCTCTAATCAACTCAAATGTTGTCCATAAACCAGAAGCTTTTTTTTTTTTTTTAATTTTTAAATGATCTCACTGTATGTAAACTTATGACTTTGAAGAAGTCAGAAGTTGTCTAAAAATCATTAGACCTTTTTTTTTTTTGTTTTTTTTTTTTACAAAAAATGAACTTGTCTAAAAAATCATTCTCTCATTATTCTGGCATTTAGCAAATTAGCAAATATTTTTGTTAATCCTAACTGACCTAAAACAGGACAGGTTTAGTCTGATTTCTTGTCAGACAGTAAGGAAAAAACATGTGGCTTTTTATATACTGTATGTAAAGCTCTGGTTTCAACTTTAAGTGACATAATGAGGGAGTGAGCAGTACATAGGTTTAATAGTTAGGAGCAGTACCTGGTCCAGTACAGTGCCCTTCCACACAGCATGAGTGGCTCCGTCTTTCCACACGTGCTGAATGCGGCAGCCCACCATATCCCTCCGTGCGGGTGACACGGCCTTGGCTCCCCCAACACTGCCTTTGTGCTTCCTAATCAGGAAGAATACAATGCCTTACTGTAGTCCAGTTCAGTTGGGTTTGTAAATGATTGTGTCTGGTTCATTAAACATGCCACTGTCTGTTGCAAAACCTGTGTGTGCAGGATAATATTTATAATTTAATTTACATTTCTGAACCTGGTACAAGAATAAACTACATAATATGTTGATTTTATAGGAAACATCTTATGTTAAGATGACTTTTAACAGATTTTAGATGCCATTGCAAAGTTCCAGTGACAGGAGGGTCATGTGACAGGAAGGTCATGTGACTGCAAGGTCATGTGACGACAGGGTCATCTGACGGCAAGACTCATGTGACTACAGAAGTCATGTGACAGCAAGAGTCATGTGACGGCAGGAGTCACGCGACAGCAGGAGTCACGCGACGACAGGAGTCAGGGGACGGCAAGAGTCACGCGACAGCAGGAGTCACGTGACGGCAGGAGTCATTTGACAGAATGGTCATGTGATGGCAGAAGTCATGTGACAGCAGGAGTCATGCGACAGCAGGACTCATGCGACAGGAGGAGTCTTGCGACAGCAGGAGTCATGTGACAGGAGGAGTCTTACGACAGCAGGAGTTATGCGACAGCAGGAGTCATGCGACAGCAGGACTCATGCGACAGGAGGAGTCTTGCGACAGCAGGAGTCATGTGACAGGAGGAGTCTTACGACAGCAGGAGTTATGCGACAGGAGGAGTCATGTGACAGAATGGTCATGTGATGGCAGAAGTCATGTGACAAAACGAGTCATGCAATGGCAGGAATCATGGAACAGCAGGAGTCATGCGACGGCAGGAGTCATGCGACGGCAGGAGTCATGCGACAGGATGGTCATGTGATGGCAGAAGTCATGTGACAAAAGGAGTCATGCAATGGCAGGAATCATGGAACGGCAGGAGTCATGCGAAGGCAGGAGTCATATGACAGCAGGAGTCATGTGACAGCAGGAGTCATGTGACAGCAGGAGTCATGCGACAGCAGGAGTCATGCGACAGCAGGAGTCATGCGACAGCAGGAGTAATGCGACAGCAGGAGTCAGGTGACAGCAGGAGTCATGTGACAGAAAGAGTCATGTGACAGCAGAAACCTTCTGACAGCGGAAGTCATGTTACAGGAGTTTCTTACTTGTGGGGATTCTTCTTCTTCATCATATTTACAGACACACCTGTATGTCCTGAGGAGAGAGACAGTTAAGGGGGTCAGGCTGGCAGACATTGGAAGAAATAGGCAGATGAAAAAACAGACACCTATCTGTAAGGTCAGAACATGAGCAGACCTGCATCAGCAGTGTCTCTGTCTCCCAGTGCACTCTTCATTCATCTGGAGGCAGACAGGCAGCGATCGCCGCCACCTCCTGAGATGTGAGATGGGGCCTAGGAATGAAGGCCTGGGGAGGACACCAAACAAAAGGAAACAATGAGACCTAAAATAAACTTCTATTAAAAACAAACAGTTGGATTGACACTGAACTGCAGCAAAATGAATTGAAGTCTGTCTGTGGGGTACATCTATGTCACACTGTGTCAGAGGTACACTGACCTTGACAGGTGAAGACAGGTGAAGACTTCTCGCTGCTGCAGGCAGCACTCTCTGTCTTATCTGCAAGATCAGAACTGTTCAAATCTGGAGGGCTTATTGTTCAATGGTGGGAATATGAGTTAGCAGTCTGGACAGAGCTCAGGGGGGTGGGCCTGCAGCAGTGAGGAGCCTATCAGAGGACTATGACATGAAGCTGCTTTCAAGAACATCTACACTCACTGTTTCCAAACACAGTCATCTCAGACACAAATAAAAACAACTTCCCTTAGGTATGTTGCCTGCATCACTGGTTGTTATGGTAATGTGTAAAAAGATGGTTCGCTGTTGTTGCTATGACACTTGCTTCACTGTAGTAAAACCTGTATGCTCTATTGTTTTATGTACTTGGTAGTAGGGTGAGAGATTGATATTATTTTATGGGGATGATCCTGATTACAGGTTCAACTGGCACTCAAACTGTGAATGGACTCTAAAATTAAGCACAAAAGTGCAGAACACACTCTAGCCTTTTTAATAGCTTATTAAAATTCAAGGGTCTGTAATTTATTAGGCTATGTTCTGACCTATGTTATAGTATTTACTCATCAAAAACAGACCTGGACTTCTGTTTTATTTCATTCACACATGTTTAACACACAAATCCTGCATATTCAGGCTGAAAACACTCCATTCCACCTTGTGATGTCATGTGGTAATACAGGAAGTGCTCCACTGTGTTGATGAACTGTATACACTTTCACTAGAATCATTAGATAATTTCAGCCCATCTCTACTTAGCAAAAGGTAAAAGTAGCTCTGTTAACCTTAAAACTACCACTACATGACATGACAAGGTGGAACAGAGCATTTTGAGCTTTGGAAATGTAAACAGACAAATAATAAAGGGTTACTTAAACATGTGTGAATGAAACAAAACACAACTCTAGGTATGATTTTGATGAGGTAACAACATCTGTCATAAGTCTGTTTTGCACAATATAGGACGTTTATTAAAATGAATGATCACAATTAAGACTTTGCACATTTCCAAAACATTTACTGTATTGTGCAAGTATTGTGTTTTTATCATCCACCACCAATGTACCCCACTAAACATCCAAAAGGCCAGTAATTTCCTTAATTATAAATATATTTCAGTCAATTTAGGTGTAATTTAAAATAAAAGGATGGGGCTAGTCATTAGTACAGCTTTCTTCACCCTCCAGGAACTGCCTCCTCCTCTCATAAAGCTAGGTAGTGGTGTACCAGGAGGAGCAAGGACCCACACACCAGTGTAGGCTCTCCCAGGAGCATTCTGAGCCACTGTGCCCATGAGTAGGACCTGTGACATCTGTTTCGACCTGGCTCTCCAGACCATCACTGACCTAACTCTTAAGAATGTTACTGCAGCAGCTTCTGCAGACCATCACTGATCTAACTCTGAAGAACGTTACAGTAGCAGTTTCTGCAGACCATCACAGTGTCACAGGGCGACATAGCCAAAAAAAATTAAATGTCAATTTGACTGCATCTGTTTTTCAATTATGTTTATAGTTCAAACGTGAGAAACTCATAGCATTTACATCCAACCCTGTATCATGTATTCCAGGTTGTAAACACTGTTGACTCTTTTCACTTTGTGTCCTTATATCCAAAGAACACAGAGAAACAGCCACAGACTTGGGAGGTTTTTACACCAGATGGATATAACATTATTGCATGGATATTATTATTGATTTAGGATGCTTTAACTGAAAAGCACCTAACATAGACAAAGTGAAGCAAAATGTGCCTAAGCCTTGTATTTGTCCTTTATAACAAATGAACACAACTGTACTGCAGCTGTGTGGTTAACATGATTTTACTCTGTGGGCAGAGTAAAGTGTCTCTACTACAGTCTGGAACATCACACCACGATTAGGACCTACAACCTCCTGCGGTGAAGAAGAGAGAGACGTAACCAGCTGAACCTGACCCAGGTTTTGTGTGAAGGTTTGGAGTAACACCTGTCTGTAATGCTCCCTTTCTGGAGAGGGGAGTGTGGATGCTGCTGTACCGCAGTATGCACCTCTCGCTTTTTCCAGGAAGGGACAGAGGCCCAAACCCACAGGTCCGCACACCGGACCAGGTCTGTGCTGGGAGCCGCAGGTCTGAGCCGCAGGTCTGACCAGCTCTCGTTTGTCAGAGCGGAAATCATCCTAAACATCCGCAAAGCAGCGCCCGCCATGTTTGTACTCACAGACAGCCGCAGAGCAGAGCTCAGGCTGGAGGCCCAGAGCGGAGACCAGCGCACTGTTTACCGACGAACAGTCGCACCTCGGTCAGACGGGGCGGTACCGTCCCCTCCCCCGCTGGACACACCGTCAACCAGAGCGTCGGTCCACTGACCGTACAGTCCGTCCCCTGTGCTGGTTCTCCCGGTTAGCCTTTAGCATATACCGAGCGAACACGGGCCCGGAGCTTGGGGAAAACACTGCGGATGGTATCGGTTCGCACAGCCCATTCTGTCCGGCACAGGAACCAGCGAGACTATGGTGGCAGGGCCTGTTTCCGGAGAGCACTTCTCAATAAAAGCTTTTCAATAACATGTACCAAAGACACCGAATCATAACAGTGATCAACACTATGCACAGGGAGGAGAAGGCCACTATTTCTGTGCGGGCCGAAGGGGTTAGGCTCCATGTAAAAGTATTACACAGCAGCACACTTTCTAAACACGGCAGTGGGTCAGTGGTGGTGCAGTAGTGATCGTTTACCGAACTTAACAGGCTTTTATATTCTTAAGCCAGTAATTTCCGGTCTGACTGCGTTTGGCTGACTTGACACAGACTGAACTGAAGTCAAGTCCAAGTACGATCATTAAAGGAAAGGGTGGTGCGTCTGGACAAACCTGACTTATACGCTCATTATACAATACAGCTTTAGTTCATATGCTATTGTACATTATAGCTACAGCTTAGGCTATCGGCCTATATGATCTGTAGGCATATGTTTCTATTTGATACATTTAAATAGATTTTGTAGGGCCGGGGACCAAGCCAAGATGCTTCCTTGGGGCCCCCAGTGATCACTGATCATAGTCATGCCACATTTTCAAAAGCAACACAAGTAGTACATGATATAGTGTATACCCATATTTGATAGTTATTTGTGTTTTGTGTAAATGGTGATATTTTTATATAGTGCTTTTCCACCTTTTCATCAACACTTTACATTAAGGAATCACTCATCCATTAACACACACCTTCATACACCAGTGAATACAAACACTGGGGGTGAGGTGGGTTAAGTGTATTGTGCAAGGACAACAACAGCATTCATCTGTGGAAGCTGGAAATTGTGTTGAGAGTCCTGTCCTGAAAGGTTTGGGGACATGTAGATCATCATTTATGCCCAAATGATGATTCTATAAAATACTTCATATCAAACAGACAATAAACAGACTAAGTAATCCTCTGTGGGAAATGGCAGCACAGTGTCCTGCAGTGGAAGAAACACAACCACAGTGTCATGTAGAATTTTATTTGTAACAGTGTAAAGACAGAAGGCTGTTTGGGTTCGTGCATAAAGAGTCAGGCAGAATCCAGTTGTGCTACACAGACATTCAGACCATGGCAAACATCCAGAAAAACAGCAGATTCATGACAGATGAATGATTTAGATTTCATATTCTGATAACTCTGAATGATGAGTTTAGTTTTTGTGATTTGACAGAGGTCTGTTTGCAAGGATGTTGCAGTGGGAAAAGTTCAGCTAAACTAGAGCTGAATGCATTTGAAATCAAACACTCTTAGCTTTACTAGTCTTTGATGTACATTTTGTTTGTAAAAATCACATTAAAATCGTTTTGTTGTCCCCACTGCCAGAGACACTCTTTTCTCCACTAAGAAGCGATGTTAAGAATGACAATTTATTTGCCTGGGATCCAGAATGCGATGTGAGTCTGGTCATTGGTGAATGTCCCCGAGTTCAGAAGGGCGGGATTGACAGATGCATTAGCATGGTCCATCTGTATCAAAACAAATATGGCTGCTTACAAGGAATACAATAAAAATATTATAGAAGACTGCAAAACATGGCAAATTTCTGCAGAATCAATGAGCGAACCACTAAACTCCTGTTTATGTGAAGAGCTTTTTATATCACATTAACTTGACTGCATCATTCAGAAAGTTTAAATTCATAATGCTGGTCACATACAAGAGAAATGGGCATTTGTAGAATATCTAGGGATGGTCCGATATAGATTTTTTGAGCCAATATGATCCGATATTTGTCTTGCTGTTGTGTCTAATATTTGTCAATACTAGTAAGCTTTTAAAATCTATAGTCCAGAACAAATGTATGTTACGATATAGTTAAGTTTTAAATAAAATACCGGTGCCAAATATTAGCTAAATTCTCAATATCTGGAACCAATATACCAGCCCTACTACTCCCCAGTATTAGCCCATGTGAATGATCAAAAATTAAGAAATTTACTCTCATTTGGTCAATGAAAATTTTTTTCTCAGTGTACTTGTAACTGTGAAATGAGAAATCGTGACATCCTTATGTTCTTTGGAGGCATGTGTGGCGTGGAGCTGCACAGTGATTGGTCCGATGTCTGTATATCATTTACTCTGATCTGCTGCAAGAAGAATAACAACTTTATAAAGACAATCAAAGACATATGAGGTGCATTATTCATTCCCTCCTCAGTCACAAGTGCCCTGGGGCAGACTGACAAAACCTGGCTGTTGTCCTGCTCCTATGGCCAATCACCAAGCGCATTTATACAGGTAAGTGAAGTGTTCTTGTCAAATACAGAACAGTGCAAGCAGATGATAAAAACAAGGGATCTGTACAAAAGTGGCATAAAAAGTGCAGAGTAAAGACTACATTCTACAGTCATAGTGGACTATAGGGCGGATGTCACAGTCAGTATTGAGTCCAGATTGTCCCTTCAGCATGCTCGAGGCAGGAGCACAAAGCACAGTGCCCAGTGGAGGAGAGAAAATGGGGTGACTAGGAATACTGTATGAAGAATACTGATAATTACACATTCCACAAACAGGATTTGCTATCTAAGTTTGTGTTTCAGGTTCAAAAGAAGCAGAGATGGGTAGAGTAGCAAAAAAAATGTACTCAAGTAAGAGTAACGTTACTTCCAAATAATATTACCTCAAGTAGAAAGTATTTGAAGGTCAAAACATTTTTAAAGGACACAAAAATTAGAAAACTAAACCATAGCTGAAGAAGCAGTGCAAGAAACATAAATGTACAAATTAATAGTTAATACTGTCAACATAAAGCTTTTGTCGTTTACTCAAAGTAGGAAGACAGACCAAAACTTTTACTCAAGTAAGGGTAAAGTATGCATCTAGAAAAGTACAATTTCTTTTAAAAGTTACTCAAGTAAATGTAACTCAGTAAATGTGACTGAATACTACCCACCTCTGAAAAGTGTATTATTATGAGTTTTTGCATTTCTAAGAAACGATAACAAAGTAAAAAAAAAAGAAAAAAAAAAAGATTAAAAAACATTTAATCTTTTCATTATTAGTGGACTAATGATTTGATTGGGATGGAGTGAGTTAGCATGAATTCTGCATTTGGGTCAGATACTGGCCAGATCATGAAGAATACTTCTTTTTAAGAGTTTTCGCAGACGCCATGCCACGCCCTCTTTTAGATGACTAATCAATGCACAGGACGCAGGCATAGATGTGTAGCCGACTACAACCCAATACACTATATACATGTACCGAGCTGTAATGCTGGCTCAGGTTGGTGCATCTAGTCAAGTAGGGGGCTGAGGACTAGAGTATGGGGCTGAAGACTAGTGATACAGAAGGCGAGAAGGTTTCATCCCAGCCCTACATTTTCCTCCTCCGCTGTGCTGTGTCTCTCTTTCCTCTAAAGGCTCTCTGCATGAAACGGATTTGGACTTGCACAAGGATCTACACAGGTGCAGATGTGAGTGATGACTTTCTGGTGAAAGCTTATAAAAGCTTTGCCATAAAATAAAGAAAACAAGTAAAAAAGCTTTGCAGTTCTTCAGTGAACATGGAGTAAACTCATGAGTGCAAAGTAAGGCTGGACCCTCTGCACCCTGTGACCCTGCAGGGGGAGGTGAGGCTGAGGCCAGATCGAAGAGCCATCCTGAGCTGCTCCAGGCGAGGCACTATACCCGACCAGCATCAGTTATGAGGAGCAGCAGGGGTCACAGAGGGGATAGTTAGGTCCGGTCCATGTTCTGTCTACAGAGGTGTTCGGAGAGTGCAGTCATGAATTAAAGCTGGCATGTGCACGTGACATGTCAAAGCTGTGTGTGTGATTT
The DNA here is from genome assembly GCA_019594935.1 of Periophthalmus modestus. NCBI lineage: Eukaryota > Metazoa > Chordata > Actinopteri > Gobiiformes > Gobiidae > Periophthalmus > Periophthalmus modestus. The sequence continues at coordinate 22,865,394 of JAIEZT010000054.1, read as the reverse complement.
GTAACACAAACATGTGACCAGTGTGCTGTTAGGAGAACTCTGTCTTATGAGACAGTGATATGTTCATTTGTGTTTGAAGGCACTTCTGCAGAGCTTACTATAACTCCATCCTTTGGACACAACTCATGACCTTTAGGTCACAGTTTGCTCAGAATTATCACATTCAGATTGTGACAGGCAGTCCTCCTGAGCAGGACCAGATTGTGCCCAGGCTAGTGGACATGTGGCCATCTCAATGGCCTTGTGCTCCACTGTGGAATCCCTGAGTCAGTGAACAGAGCATGGGTCCAGGTGCAGGCACAGAACAGTGACTCCTAAGGGACCGAGCTTAGTGTCTGGGCCGATAGGAGCCATAGGCCCTGGGGTACAGTGGGGTGTAGTGAGTAGAGTGACTGTAGGAGGGGCCACTGTAGAGTACAGAGGAATGACCCACAGTGTAGAGAGGTCGGGCTCGTGCTGGAGGAGTCCATGTGGAGCGGCGGAGCCCTGAGGTGGGGGGGTGGTAGGGCACTGAGGGAATTTGCCTGTCTGAGCCGTAAGGCCTGGACAGAGAAGAGCTGCGCAGGCCTCCAGGAGACCTACTGACACTGAAACTGTGAGAGTTGAGCACAAATGTCCGCACACCCACAGTCCACTGGGAGGAGGCGGATCTGACAGGGGCAGACAGGGCACTGCAGGGAGATGAGGGGGTCTCCAGGGCCGGAGGCAGGTCAGTGGAGGCTGTAGCAGGACTAGGAGGGGGGGTACTGGATACACAGTCTGGGAGCGCTGCTGTGGGACTTGTAAGGCCAGAAGGTGGACAGCTGCCTGGAGTCAAAGCTGAGGATGGTTGCTGGGGCTGGGATACGGGTGGGGGGCTCACTTTAGGGACAGGTTTGCCACCGCCTAGTCTGGATCCCCGGGAGCGTCGGCTCTGCTCCTGGTCAAAAGCCAAGTCCTCTAGGCGCTGTGTCAGAGCCAACTTCTGCTGAATGGCCATCCTCAGCAGAGAGTTCAGAGTCTTCTTCTCGTCCTCCGCCGCTGCCAGCTGTCTCTGCATCTCGTCCAACTGAGACACATACTCATCACACCTGATGAGACAGAGAGGACACATACTCATCACACCTCAGGTGGAATTGGTGTGCTCAGATGGAGGTGATGTGCTGAAGTTGAATTGGTGTGTTCAGATGGAGGTGATGTGTTCAGGTGGAGTTGGTGCATTCACGTGGAGTTGTGTGTTCAAGTGGGGTTGCGCGTTCAGGTGGAGTTGACAGATGGAGGTGGTGTGTTCAGGTGGTTTGTGCTATGTGCTTTACCTGGTGGCAAACATGGCTCTGAGTGAGGAGAAGGTTGCTGCGTCTTCTTTGAGGGCTTTCAACTCGTTTCTCAGCTTAGTCATGGTGTCTGTCACTACAGACTTCTCTGCTTCATATTTACTTTTCAGGTTTGTCAAAGCACTCTCTGCAGTCTGCACAAAACAGTACAATGAACAGAGTATTGGTGTAATCACACGACTAATACAGCTCCTTTCAAAGGTATCATTGTGGAGAAAGAAGAACATGGTTAGTCTTTAGCACCGGTCATGTGGTGTACTGGCTTATTAGCTTAGAGTCAGTTGCAGTATGGTGTACCTGCCTGTTAGTCTGAGCAGCTGTTGCAGTATGGTGTACCTGCTTGTTAGCCTTAGCAAAAGTCACAGTGTGGTGTACCTGCTTGTTAGTCTGAGCAGCTGTTGCAGTATGGTGTACCTGCTTGTTAATCTTAGCATGAGTCACAGTGTGATGTACCTAGTTGTTAGCCTTTATCCCCAGCCACAGTGTGGTGTACCTGCTTGTTAGCCTTTAGCACCAGTCGCAGTGTAGCAATCTGCTCCCTCTTGGTGCTGAGCAGAGACTTGAGCTTAAGCAGCTCCTCCAGACAGGTCTCCTTGTCTTTGTCGATGAGTGGGGCCAGCTCCTGAGCCGCAGCCCTCTGCTTTGATAGCTGCTGAGAGCATTCCACTGCACGCTGGAGGTACTTCACCTGCAGGAAAAGTCCACTGTCAGAAGATTTTTTAAATCCGGCAGCTCTTGAAAAGCCGCCCAATTCCACAGGAAAAAGCATACTTGGCAACCCTGGGGTGGGGTGGTGCCTGCTCACTGATGGTGTGTGTGTGTGTGTGTGTGTGTGTGTGGAGTGGTACTTGTTCTCTGAATCGGTGTGTGTGTGGGGTGGTACCTGCTCTCTGATGAGGAGCGAGGGGGTACCTGCTCTCTGATGAGGAGGGGATGGTACCTTCTCTTTGAAAAGGGTGTGTGGAGTGGTACCTGCTCTCTGATGTTGAGGAGGGGTGCTACCTGCTCTCTGATAAGGAGGGAGGAGTACCTACTCTCTGATAAGAAGGGTTGTGGTACCTGCTCTTTGATGAGGGCACTAAGGTGCTGGATGTTGGGCTCTCGGCGCAGCTCTGCAGGAGGGTCTGGAGCAGGCGACGAGGAGGAAGAGGAGGATGAGGATCCACTGCTGGCTGAGGCATGGCACTCCTCCCTGGATAAGGGGCCCTCCTCCCTGGACACAGGCTCTTTCGAGGGGGACCTTAGAGGGCTGCGGGACTCCCGATGACTGCCTGCAGAGGCTGCCATGAGCCGCCGAGCAAGGCGCGGTGTAAGCAGAACTTTACTGTTGTCTGTAGACATGGCTTTGAGAGTGGCGCTCAGACCTCGCAGACCCTTGCCCTGTCTGTAACACAACTCTGTTAGTGTCCTGTCCACACTACACCATATCCCTCAGTCTTCACCCCGTCCCTCAATCGCCACCCTGCCCCTCAGTGTACACAACCTATCCCCCAGTGTCCATAACCTGTCCTCCAGTGTCCACAAACCTGTCCCCAGTGTCCACAACCTGTCCCCAGTGTCCACAACCTGTCCCCAGTGTCCACAGCCTTTCCACAAGTGTCCAACATGTCAATACACCCCCCGTTCCCTGAACAGAATTTCACCTTGAATTGTTGGGCCTTATTATATTGGATTGGGCTGAACTAGGAGACATAAGGAGACAAAAGTGAGAATCTCAGCATAGGCCTGTTTGAAAAGTCAGATGGTTTTACACAGCAGTGGCCAGTGGGAGTGCAAGGCCTGAGACCTGACAGGGGGGTTGGGCTATGGCAGTGTATGAGTGTATGGATTGAGAGGTGGGCTGTGGTGCTCTGACCGTGCAGGAACTGAGAGGTGGGCTGTTTACCTGGCCAGCCAGAACTTGATGCTCTGACAGAACATTACAAAGACAAGTAGATTTGGAACAGTATCTTGTCTCCCTGATTCCAGAAGGTGTGATTGACAGGCACATTATCCAATCAGAGAGACGCAGTCATCAAAAAATATAAAATCTGTCAACTAGACAAAAGGTTGAAGGAGTAAAGACATTTAGCCTCTCATCCAAACCGCTTCAGTTTGGGCAAATTATTGGTGGACACGTAATCTGACCACCAGTTATGAGGGTGAATGAGGGATTACACAGAATTCAGGTAAAATAAGTTATATATTTTGTTCTGAATGACAAGAGAAATTTACGGAGGAGATGTCTTCCTCATTTGAGAGACAGACAAATTACCAGCTGTGGTTGGACTGTCCCAAGTTAGGACAGAGGTAATGTAGAAAAGACTGGCTAGTCAGGCAAGTAGGCTGTGAGAGTGCAGAGAATGAGTGGTGTTTTGGGCTGTGGGAGTGCAGGGACTGAGAGGTGCTCTGGGCTGTGAGGTGCAGTGACCTGTAGTAGTCAAGCATGACGGTGGTGGGCGTCTCGTCGTTGCATAGGCACACATGGTGGTAGAGCTGAGCCAGCTCCTCACTCAGCGTCAGCAGCTCCTCCTGAGTTGCAGTAAGAGCCCCTTCTCGGTCACTGGCCAATGAGGACGCTGCCTTCAACTCCAGCTCCAATCGGGAAATCTGCCAAACACACAGAGCAAGAGTTCTTTACAAATGGAAAAAAATACTAGTGATCAGTCAGCACAATTCCAAATAAACAGACATCTTTTGGTATTACCTTCTCCTGTGCATCCTGACAGTTCTTCTCTAGTCTCTGAAGCTGACCATGTCTCTGCCTGTCCTCAGACCTCTCCTCACTCTGAGACATTTTGTCCTTTAAACATCTGAGCTCGGCCTTCAGTTCCATCACCTCGTTCACTGCCACGTGATATTTGAACTGCAGGACCTCCAGCCCTGTGGTCTGTTGGGAAAACCCCTGTGCACTCAAAGAGTCCAAGTTTAGCTCAGAACTAGCACCTGCTTTGTCCTCTTCGTCCAGTAGGAGCTTGCTGCAGTGGGCCTCCTGATGCAGCTGATCTTTGCTGCTGTGAGCTTCCTGGTGCAGCTGGGCTATATCACAGTGTGTCTCCTCGTGCTGAGAGCAGTGCAAAGCTGTCACTTTCTGAGAGAGATGGAGAGCCCATTCATGCTGCTCCGTCAGAGCCCCTTGTGTGTGTATGAGCTGGGCCTCAGATTCCTGTAAGCTCTTCAGAAGAGCTGCCTTCTCCTGCTCCACCTGATGAGAACAGCAGGGTGAGAGAGGAGCACAGAACATGAGCCCAGACACAGACTGAAGCTTCACTAAGGCTAACCCTGAAAAGGAACACTGTAAATTTGAGGTGCTACACTACACTGCTGATTTGAGTTTGTTGAATATTTTTGATCTTTAATAGTGCATGTTTATTTGTAAATATTCTCAAGATAAATGAGTGTAACCAGTGTGTCTGTGTCTTTAGTACCAAATACAACCCCAATTCCAATGAAGTTGGGAAGCTGTGTAAAACTTAAAAAACAAAATACAGAATACAATGATTTACAAATCCTTTTCAACTTATACTGAACTGAAATAAATACAAAGACATAATATTTAATGTTCAAACTTATAAACTTTATTGTTTTTATGCAAATATTCACTCATTTTCAATTTGGTGTCTATAACACGTTTCAATAAAGCTGGGACAGGGGCATGTTTACCACTGTGTTACACCTTTCCTTTTAACAACAATCAATAAGCGTTTGGGAACTGAGGGTATAAATTGTTGAAGCTTTGCAGGAGGAATCCTTTCCCCATTATTGCTGAATGTACAACTCCAGTTGCTCAACAGTCCAGGATCTTCATTATCGTATTTTGCGCTTCATAATGCGCCACACATTTTCAATGGGAGATAGGTCTGGACACCAGGCAGACCAATCTAGTACCTACACTTTTACTACGAAGCCAAGCTGTTGTAACACATGTAGAATGTGGCTTGGCATTGTCTTGCTGAATAAGCAGGGACATCCCTGAAAAAGATGTTGCTTGGAGGTCAGCATATGTTGCTCCAAAACCGGTATGTACCTTTCAGCATTAATGGTGCCTTAACAGATGTGAAAGTTACCCATGCCATGGGCACTAACACACCCCCATACCATCACAGATACTTTTGAACTTTGCACTGATAACAATCCGGATGGCCTTTTTCCTCTTTGGCCCACAGGACATAATGTCCATGATTTCCAAAAACAATTTGAAATGTGGACTCGTCAGACCACAGCACACTTTTCCACTTTGCCTCAGTTAATCTCAGGTGAGCTCAGGCCCAGAAAAGCCGTCAACATTTCTGGGTGTTGTTGATATGTGCCTTTTGCTTTGCATGGTACAGTTTTAACTTGCACTTGGAGATGTAGCGACGAGCTGTGTTAACTGACAATGGTTTCCTGAAGTGTTCCTGAGCCCATGTGGTAATATCCTTTACACATTCATGTCTGTTTTTAATACAGTACCGCCTGAGGGATCAAACATCACGGGCATTCAATGTTGGTTTTCGGCCTTTCCGCTTACGTGCAGAGATTTTAATGATATTATGGACTGTAGATGATGAAATCCCTAAATTCCTTGCATTTGTTCATTGAGAAATGTTGTTCTTAGACTGTTGGACTATTTGCTCATGCAGTTGTTCACAAAGTAGTAAACCTCGCTCCATCCTTGCTTGTGAATGACTGAGCCCTTTGGGGATGCTCCTTTTATACCCAATAATGACACTTGCCTGTTTCCAGTGAACTTGTTCACTTGTGGAATATTCTAAACAGGTGAATTTTAAGCATTCCTCAACTTTCCCATTCTCTTGTTGCCCCTGTCCCAGCTTTATTGTAACGTGTTGCAGGTATCAAATTGAAAATGAGTGAATATTTGCTTAAAAACAATGAAGTTTATCAGTTTGAACATTAAATATCATGTCTTTGTAATTTATTCAGTTCAATATAGGCTGAAAAATATATGCAAATCGTTGTATTCAGTATTTGTTTTTAAGTTTTACACAGTGTCCCAACTTCATTGGAATTGGGGCTGTAAGAATGTACATGCTCAGTGGCTGTAATAGGTATTGGACATGCCAACATTAAAAAAACAAAAAAACAAAAAAAAACACACAATGTCTAAGCACACTGAAGTATGAGGCATTGTACTACCCTGAAAAGCAGCAGTGAACCCCCCAGTGTACTGACCGTGAGCAGCTGTTGTCTCAGTCTCTGGATCTCTGTGAGGTTCATTTCTGAGTGGAGCGTGGAGGAGCCACTCGAGCAATGCAGAGAAGCTGCACCAGCCCCCAACCCACTCAGAAGAAGCCCGTTACACCTGAATAGAAGCACACTTCAGAAAGCTCCCCCACATAACAGCACACAGTCATCTGCATCCATCTGAGCCTCCTCTTTCTCACCTATGAGACTATGAGGGGATAGGGAACTGAAGGGAGAAGTCAAGAAGTAGGCTGTCTAAAGGACCTGTTCAGGCAGAGCTCACCTGTTGGCGTCCTCAGAGGAGGGGGACAGCAGAGTGTTGGGGGTGCCAGCTCCACTGGGAGGGGCGGAGGTGAATAGGAGGTGTGCTGAGCCGGTGTAGGCCACGTCACACATGCTGAGGTGGTGCAGCAGCTCCCTGCGGAGGAGCCTCTTCTGCTCCCTTTCACTCTTCAGGGCCTCCAGAGCCTCCTCCAGCTGACCCTCAGAGAGCTCCCTCAGCCTCAGCGCATCCTGCAGCTGGCCCTGCAGCACCTCCACCTCCTCCTCCACCACCTTCAGCTCATGTTTCAGACCCTCAAACTCCACCTGCACATGGCACACATACACACCCTTTACACACTCCTTCACAAATGTAAATAGATGAATTTAAGCAGAAATACTGACAATTTTGTTTTTTAAAAACATGCACAGGGAAGTGCTTTGTTCATTTGTGGAGGGAGAGATGTCTGAGCTTTTCTCTCCACTGGATGCAGCTAAAGTTTGATTCTTCTGATCGCACCGCAGTTATGACACACGGCCAATCAGAATGATGGATTCGTCTGAACGTTCCACCTTTTCTAAGTCACTTTCCGTGAGAGTAATCCAAGATTTCTAAAGTGAAGAACTTAATTCAGAAGTGATAAACGCAGTATTCTGTCTTCTGCTAGGTTACTCGCACACACAAACCTTACACACTTGCTAAGACACACAGGTCATATGCAACAAATGAATGGCCATTGCAAGCCAACAATGCAATATGTAATACACATTTAAATACATAAACCAAAATAAACCCTTCACCATTTGTTTGTGATTTTAACATGTGCGTGTGTGTGTGGTACCTGGTTGTGTTTGAGCGTGGCCACTAGTTTCTGCAGTGAGATGTTCTCCTCCTCCAGCTCGCTGTACTCCTGCAGGAGTCTGGCCTCTCGGTGCTTACCCTCCTGGAACTCATCTGTGAGCCGCCCCCGCTGCAGCTCCAGTACCTGGCTCTTCTGTACACACAACACAACATGGTGCCATCAATAAAACAATTAATTTCATGGGTAGACATTTGACAGATGAAGTAACTAATCTGATCCACTAACACTTACCATACCTTTAAAATACAGTTAAACAATGGCTAATTGCAAACCAGATCTGTGAACACTGACTTTATCTGTTGTCGCTGCCCCCTGCTGGCCTCTTGCCCTGTGTCTGTGTGCGATTGTAGTGTGTATGTATCTGCTCTTTATGAGTGGTGGTATGTAGCTGAATGATTGTTGTGAGTCTGCCATCTTATGTAATAGTGCATATATTTCTGTTGTCTGTTTTCTGTGTATTTATTGTATTGTAATTTTTACTCTTTTTTTTAGGTGGACAGTAACTGCTGTCAAGGAACTACAGATGAAAAAGCCTTTAGCTAATTCTGGCATGTTTACAGAAATATTGATTAATAAGCACTGTCCCTGAAATAAATAAATAAATAAATACATAAGAAAACATGATGCAATACCAGATCAGACTGATTGTGAGAGGGTCTGGCACAGGAGGATGAGGCTCTCTTATGTATGTGTAGTGAACAGGATGTGTGTGATTGGTGTGTAGTGTAGTGTGTAGTCTAGGGCTGCATAATGAGAAATTGAGAATGAGAAAAAGATGCAGTATTCGAATGCACATGCTTTCATTTACCAGTCAACCTGAGTCAAAATAAAAACTTAACAGAGACAAAACCAAGACCAGCCTAAGCCTAATGTAGGACTTCATGAGAAAAATCTGCTTTTTGTCCATTTTACTTTCCATAAACAGGATACTTCTGTCGTGATACATTTATTTTCTTGTGATATTGATTATTGCGTTGGCCAATATTGCAAAATCAATGGTTTTGCAATATTGTGCAGTCCTAGTGGGATCTACCTCTAGGAGCTCTCTTAAGTTAATGTAATGTTCCCATAAAACAGAGAAACCCAACCTTCATGAGAATGTGAGTGTGGTTGGAACTACCTCTTGGAGCTCTTGTAAAGCCTCCCTTAGCTGCTGCCTCTCGGCCTGGCTGCTGGCTGCACTGGCCCTCTGCTCCTTGAGCTCCAGCTGTAGCTCCAGCAGGCGGCTCATGTAGTAGGCTTCTTTGGAGGCAGACTCCTGCAGCAGGCTCTCCTCGTTGCTCTCACTGTCCTGGGCCACTCTGCGCTGGGTGGAGTAGGCCTGGCTGAAGGCCTGCTCACAAAAACACTCTTCTTCAGACTCACATGACAGCTGTTTGCCTTGTGAGAACAACAACATTCTCTGGGCAGTAAACACACCAGAGCCATTGTAAGCTGGAAGTTGGATTCCTGTAGGCTACACCGCATTCTGCTGTTGGTTCAGCTTAAAGTAAAAGATTGATCAAAAACACAATTTGAATGGTCACAGTTATTGTGTTATATTGTCATCAGCGAAGTGCAGTTAGATATGTTTTCAGTCATGCCCCTCTCTCAAGGGGAGCAGGAGCCACTATTCATCCAATGTTTTTTTCATAAGATGCATGTGATTTAAAACCCAAAAATGGGAAATCTGTTCACTGCATTAGACCATCCTTCAATACCATGTAGTAAACTGAAAGAAAAATCCTTATGTACACACACTGCGTCCATGCTTGGCAATGGAGGTACCATACGTCACAGAGCCTTTGGAGGTTGTGGCACAATGGCGGCGTTCAACTCCTGGACTGGCCCAAGCCTTTCTGTGTGAAGTTTGCATGTTTTGCCCATATCTGGGTGGGTTTTCTGCGGGCACTCTAGTTTCTAAAGTAGTCCTGACCAACAGTAGCTCTGGATCCAGATATGTGTCCCTAGGCATGACACTGTGGTACCCATTGCTCCTGACAGGTTGCCCCAGTGGCATTGGTTGAAGGGAGGGTTAAATGCTACTTTTTTGGTTGGGGGTCCGTTGTCTGCTTATAGATGTGACTTTGCCTTTAAACTTTCTTGCATGTATTTTTTTTTTATTGCTCAGAAAGTACCATGACCAATTCATTGAGCTAGAACTTGACCTTGTTGCTGATGTTACTTGCTTGTCTCCATGGAGATGGATTAGTTTAATGCTGTACTTTGGATTAATTGAGATAAAACAATAGCTTCTCCGTGTAGCCAAGCAGGTGGACCCATTACCTGAAATGTGACAGAGTGTACTTTTAACAGCAACTCTCCCACCCAACTCTCCAGCAACAGCACGTTTAGATTGTTATGTTCTGAAGTGGCCTTAAACTGTCTGTGAGCACCAGTGAGACTGAAAAGTGTTCCCCTGTCACGTGACAGTGTGGAGTAAGCATCTGTTTTTAGCACCGATACATTTTTCATCAGAACACTCCCAATCAGAGGCATCAGAGCTCACAGTCACACACACGCACGCACACATTCAGTCACACACTGCTCCCCCCCGCCGCGGCGCTGCCTATTGTCACTGCTCACACTGGCCTAGGTTTTATCATTGGGCTCAGTAATAAAAGACTAGCCTATATGCGGCGCGTGGAGGTCTGTGGTAATTAAGCTTTTTAGATTAAATGGGAGAATTTTCTGATCAACTTGTGTGTGTTAGAGGAACTGGACAAGCCCATGTCCCACCTCCTGTAGCTGCTCCAGCTCCAGTCTCAGCGCCTCCTGCTCGGCCTCCAGGTCCGCGCATCGCTGCTTCAGACTCTGGTTCTCCTCCAGAACAACCAGTCCACACTCTGCCGCCCGGATCTTCTCGTGGTTGGCCTCCGCCAGCTCCCGGGTCAGACGCTCCACGTCGGCCCGACAGTGCTCCGAGGTGTCGCCACCACATGCTGCTCCCCCCGCAGCCATCGCCCCCACCCTCGGTCCCTATGGCCTGCCCTGGTCCCAGGATGATGAAAGCCAAACTTAGTTAAAGCGCACAGAGCAAAAGGAGGACAAAGGCGTCGCCACAGATGCACACAGCCGTGTCATGGTTCCGTGATGCTGAGAGTGCGCGCAGGACACCGCCTTTGGACACGGCCACTAGCATCCTTCCTCGGGTCTGTTTTTGCTTATTCACCGGTGTGGAGACAGGGACATCTCCGTTCACAGCTCGTCTCTGTGGCAGCGACGCCTGCTGGCTCAACTGCGCACTGCTTTGGTTGGACGGGGGTCCATGGCCATGTCTGGGCCGGCAGTCTGGGTCTGGGCCGGGGTGCTGAGAGGAGATGAGGAACCTAGCTCTCATAATCAACCATTCTGTTGTAGCCTTCGTAGGTTTTTACCTTATTATAGAATTATAGCCTACTCTTCTATCTTATTACACGTACACGGTAGGGTGAAGTCAAATTGGTTAATGAGTCACTAGTTTCACATTCATTATTCATTAAAAGTAAAATATTAAGTTTAGTGTTTAATGGTTTGTGTCGCATTTTACCTGATATTAGGAAAAAATGGGCTCAAAAGTCTCAGTGACATCGCTGTCATCACTGCAAAAATCTACAAAGCACATGCTCAGAGGAAAACTGACCTGGTGCATGTCCAGTCCCAAATGGGCTTACTGAAAACTATCATCCCTGGATTTTACTGCAGGGAAGTTTTAAAATGACAGTATCCGTGTACTTTATTTGCCTGCTCAGCGTAAACCACATGTTTTGTTTGTTTTTTTTTTTTTTTTTTTACAATAATACTGGTCAGACAAGTGCTAGACCATGTCCGTGTGCTTTGTGGACAGCGCAGAGCGGGATCGTACGTCCGTGTGTTTAGTTTATTATTGTGGACCTCTGTGTGCTTTACTGTGGACAGTGTGGGACTGTATGTCCCTCGGTGCTTTATTGTGGAGGGGGGCTACGGACAGAGGCTGCTGCTGCTCACGTCACTCCCCTCCTGCCTCTGCCTCACCTCCGCCGCGGAGCTCCGCCGCTGCGCACGTTGCTAGTTAGTTGCAATGTTGTAGCTATTAGCACGTTAGCCGTCCACACGAGCTGCTTTGCCTGAAAACCAAAGGACTGTATTTATTTATCTGATCAGAGTCCACACCACAGCCTTTAATTAAGCCTCCTCACCGAATATCTTCCTCTTCTCTCATCTGCCCCTGTCAGCTAGCCGTTAGCCGTTAGTCGTTAGTCGTTAGCCGTTAGCCGTTAGCCGTTAGCCTCCGCGCTAGTCTCCGCGCTAGTCCGTGTGTGTGCTGTCAGCTGCGGTAGGAGCCTCTGCTTAGGGCAATGGCTATGAGACAGACCCCGCTCACCTGCTCCGGGCACACTAGGCCTGTGGTGGACCTAGCCTTCAGCGGAATCACAGCGTACGGATACTTCCTTATCAGCGCCTGCAAGGGTAAGTACTCCATCGCACCGGCCGCGGAGCACCGGCCCGGGGGCACAGCCGTTAACAGGGGCTCACGGTGGCTCAGCGTCACCCGATTAAAGTGGATGATTATTGGGCTGGGCTATGTCGGGAGTGGTGGGTTTCATGGCACATGCTTATCAAGTGTAGTTCCACGTGGTACTGTCAAAACCATCAACTCACATAGCTGTAAAACACATTAACAATAACAGGACCCTAGAGCCCCAAGGTGAGTGAAATCACTCAGGTCAACCAGTCTGTTTTATCTCCTTAAGTGAAGACTTCAACAACCAAAAGAAATAAAATAAAGTAACCTTTTGAGTTATCTTCTGCCAGTAAGATATACTCATTACTGGCATAATTGAAGTAGCATCAATTTAAAGCAGAAGTAATTAAAGGGCTTATATTACATGATTTTCTGCGCTATGTTATGTTGTTTCCTCATCAAAAACCTAACAGGAGTTGTGTTTTGTTTCATTCACTCATGTTTAACATACAAACCCTGCATATTTAGTCTTGAGTTCTTTCACTCAACTCTCTGTTCCACCTTGTGATGTCATGTGGTAATATAAGAAGTGCTCCACTGTGTTTTTAAATGCTATACACCTTCGCTAGAATCTGATGTTAAGTGCTTTCTGTTGAGAGCCTACTGCACTCCATTGTACACGGCTTCTCTGTGATGCTGTTGCGGGTGAATAGGGGGCACACTGGCATCTCCACCTGTGAGGCACTGTTTAGATATTTAACGTGCACATTCATACAGGGCCTTGAGGTGTCTGAAAATGCCATGTCATAATGACTCTGACCAACCCTCAAATGAGCTCAAGCTTCTGCTCTGACAAAGCACTGGGCACAGAGACTCCACACTCTTTAATTAACTTTGTGAACTAATTTGTTTGCTTCATTCATTCATATATATATATATATATATATATATATATATATATATATATATATATATCTCTCCTCCTCACCTCTGCGGGTGTCTCATCCCCTCTTTTTCCATGCTCGGGACCTCTACCAGAGGCTTGAGAGTTCTGCGCAGTATCTTTGATGTTCGTAGTACTGCACTTTTCTGGACTGAGATGTCTGATGTTTTTCCTGGGATCAGCTGTAGCCACTCCTCCAGTTGATGGTCACTTATGCAAGTGGATTGGCATTGGCCTCAAGAGTGGTTTTCCAGAACCTCATCGAGTTTCCAATGAAGGCTCTTAGAGTCCTGTTGATGTTGTACAGTTCCAGGCATAGTGGTCCATGTGTGTGGCATCGAGTCATAGGCTTTCTTGTAATCAATCCAGGCAGTGCACAGTTTGGTCTGCAGTCTCGGGCGACTGTTGGGTCTACCCAGGAGCTGGTGTTTGGCTCCCCTGGTATCTTGGCCTATGCCCTTCTGTGCTGTGCTCATGTATTGATCCATGTACCCACTTATCTTAGCCGCGATGATGCCTGATGAGCTTCCATGTTGTTGAGAGACGGGTTATTGGCCGATAGTTGAATCGGACTGTACCCTTTGAGGGATCCTTCTAGATCAGGATCGTATGCCCTTCGGTTAGCCATTCAGGGTGAGTCCCATCCATTAGCAGCTGGTTCATTTGTGCTGCCAGACGCTCACGCAGAGCAGTGAGCTTCTTTAGCCAGTAAGTGTGGATCATGTCGGGGCCTGGTGCAGTCCAGTTTTTCATATCTGAGACTCTTTCCTAGATGTCTGCCACTGTTATGGTGACTGGATTCTGTTCAAGGAGGTTGCTGTGGCCTTCTCTGAGCCACCAGCCACTGAGCATCGCTGTTATGTGATGCCTCCTTCTCCCATATACCTTTCCAGTACTGTTCAGTTTCCAGCCTTGGTGGGTCTGCTCGGGTGTTACTACCCTGGCATTAAGCATACATTTTCACCGGTTGTGTTGTGAACAGATGGTTTATTCATCTGGATTCATTATCTTGTGTGTACCTCTTTAGGCGGCTGGCCAAGTTTTGGAGCCTTTGTTTGGCAGTTTCCAGTGCTTCAGGTATGGGCATCTGGCTGTACCTCTTCGGTACTGTTTTTCCATTGGACCTCTTTGGGCCTCTGACAGTTGGCTCACTTCTCTCTGCACTGCCTTGATTCCAGCCTCTAACCACCACCATGGAGGGTATTGTTTCTCATGGCTCCCAGGGTTGCTCTATAGCCGGGCATCTCTAGGATTACTGCTTCTGAAGTGTATATCAGCTCATTGGTCTCTGTTATGGTTGAGGTAGGGCTCGCTCTCAATGCTGCAGTCACATTTTCTAGAAGAGTTTCAGATGGTACTTGTCTCTCTAACTGGCGTCGGGGTTTCCTTGTGCTCATTCGGGCCATGATCTTATCCTTCAGGTCAGTCACTGCCTTGCTCGGCGTGATACTTATTGGGGCTAGCTACTGCTAGCCTCGCTGAGCTTCATTTGACTGGAGCCGAACACTATGGGTGACGTCACGCTCACTTAGTCCACTTCTTTATACAGTCTATCGGTGAAACAGAGCATTTTGAGCTTTGGAGATCTAGACAGGCTAATAATGCAAGATTACTCAAATAAGCGTGAATGAAACAAAACAACTCTTTGGGAAGTAAGAACATTCTAAAGCTCAGCTGTTGTTGCAGCTGAACTATTGTGTGCTTGCTGCTGTCCACAGATGGTAAGCCCATGCTGCGCCAGGGAGACACAGGGGACTGGATTGGCACGTTTCTGGGTCACAAAGGCGCAGTCTGGGGAGCCACCCTGAACACAGATGCCACCAAAGCAGCAACCGCCGCGGCAGACTTCACAGCGTGAGTCTGCCCTCTCTTTCTGCCCCCTCCCTCTGCCTCTTCCCTATGCCCCCTGCCTATTCCCCCGACCTGCCTCATCCTGCTCATGTTACACTGTATGGGTTAGAGCAGTGGTCCCCCAACTCGAAGGTCAGAGGATCGATTCCCGCTCAGTACAAGTTTTGTTGATGTGTCCTTAAGTAAGACACTAAACCCAATGTGCCTAGTATGAATGTGGTGTGTGCCTGAGTTTAGGTGGGTGTCAGAGGGGCAGGTTGGCAGCCTTGCTTCCATTAGTCTAACCCAAATATGGGCAAACTATGGCCATATTTTAATACATTAATTATTAATTAAATTAATGCATTTGGAAAACAATTTCTACAATGAGTTTTGCATATTCATGCTTTGCTACATCTTACAGGCCAAATCTCTAATGTACATATTTATATTCTGGCCCGGCCCCCTCTGTCAAATTTTAGAAACGATTGTGGGCCATGTGTCAAAAAGTTTGCCCACCTCTGGTCTAATCCATAATGACATAAAGACTTCAGTGTAGTGGTTTAAGTTGTCTTTTGAATATTTTTGTTCTTGTTAAGTTTGATGGTCTTATAAAAATACAGTGCATTAGTTTTATATAGCAGTTTTTCATATGCTCAAAGTCGCTTCACAATTTCATTCATTCACTCCCTATACTCTGTGGTGATAAGCCACAGCTGCCCTGGTGTAGACTGATGAAAATCCGACTGCCAATCTGCACCATTGGCCCCTCTGACCACCACCACTCAGTTACATATGATCCAGGCCAGGTGAGTGAAGTGGCTAGCCCAAAGACACATCAGTATGCACCTGTTGACCTCAGAGTTTTTGCTGGGTAATACGGCAACATTCTTTCTTTTCAAAAACAACATAAAAATGGCATTGAGCACTTATTTCATGAACATACAGACTTTTGATCAGTGCCATTTAATACAAAAAATTCCTTGCACCTTTGCTGCACACTTCTCCATTAAAGGATCTGTTCCTGATTTTTATTAATGCTGGTCAAGATGAATGCTCTTTATGTTATGAATTAATTGTATAGTCAAATTTGCCTTTGCCTTTGACTGTAAAATATAGTCTATTCATTTCATATACCATTTTCTCAGTTAATAACTAATACAGAAGCTACTGACGGGTCACCTTTTTTTCCTTGATTTTCTGTCATGGTGCATTTTCAAGAGTGACAAACAAATTGTAGCAGACAGTGGAGAACTATAAGGAACCAGCTCTAACCATGGGGCCACTCCTGCCCTCCTGGCTCTGGGTTCTGTGTTCTCGGGGATGTTCTCGTGGATGTTATTCTGGAGGTTGGTTCCAGTTTGAGACTCATTCTGCTCTTGTTCTCCTCAGGAAAGTGTGGGACGCGGTGAGTGGAGATGAGGTGCTGACACTGGCCCACAAACACATCGTGAAGACTGTCAGTTTCACTCAGGTCAGCACCACGCTGCTCTTCTCACCTCACCAAACATTAACATGGGCAGGATAAGCAAATGGCAAAGAACGCCATTATAAATTGTATGTCCTGACATGTCAAACTTGGAACAACCTCATTTTCCAAAGTTGTGGTATATAGCAGTGGTCCCCAACCACCGGGCCGGGGACCGGTACCGGTCCATGACGCATTTGCTACCGGGCCGCACAAAAAAAAAAAAAAATTATCAGCGACCGCATTTTTTAGATGTGTGTCCGCCGCACAACAGTCAGAGCGTCAGGGCAGAGGGGAGAGGAGAGAGGAGAGGAGGAGACCTTGTGCGTCTTGGCACAAACAGCAGAAGCTAAAGGAAAAACAGCTCTATGTGAAATATTAAGGTTTCTTGACATTGGCTCCATATTCTGAAATGTTCATGAAAATAACACTTTATAAATGTATTTGCGGCGTATCTGAATCCTTTGAAAACTCCTCTGTGCTTTAGTTCAGGGTGGAGCGTAAGCATGAGTGAGAGGTGACGTGCGCGTGCATGTGGCGCGTGTGGTTGAGCGAAGAAGCGACCTGAGTCTGGAGTGGTACCTGGAAAAAGACGGTGGAACTGATGTGCAGTGTTGGGAATCGTAGTTCAAAAATGTAATTAGTTATAGTTACAAGTTACTTCTCCCAAAAAGTAACTGAGTTACCATCTCAGTTACTTTTTGGAGAAGTAACTAGTTACTAGGCAAAGTAACTATGCCGTTACTTACCTTGTTAAAACAATAAAAACACAACAGAACCTTTAACATTTATTTCACTTTAACAGATTGTAATTATATTGTATTTGTTTAAAGTGATTCATATGTGATACCAGCCTGGACACTTTCAGTCACATTTAAACAGATGTCCATATCAAATATAGAGCAGTAGTTAAGTTGGAGAAGGAGGTGCCGTGCGTCAGGGCGTCACGTTTCTGATCAAAACTCAACTCTGACCCAATCGGGTGTTAATGCACGTGTGACAGGACATCATTTCCCGTCATGCTTTAAGCGTTTGTAGTCCATGCAGGCGCCGCAGTCGGTGGAGAGCTGCTGCGCTCGCCTCGCTCAAAAATTGTGGCCGTGTCCCAATTCGCCAAATGCACCGTTCGATGTACTGATCGAAGTGCGGGTCGAAGTACCGCCCGACTTAAATGCGCCGTTCGAGCAGCGCATTTAAGTCCCCGAGCCTCCTCTTTCACCAAAGAAACACAACAGCGCTGCAGCTCCTTAAGATGAGAGACTTCTCTGATGAAGAGCAGAGTGAACTGAATTAATAGTAACGCGCCACATTTTACTGTCAGTAACGGTAACGGTGTTGGGACGCTGGGAAAAGTAATTAGTTAAATTACTCCATTAGTGAAAAAAACAACCCCCCCCCCAACCTGAGAAAAAGGTTGGGGACCACTGGTATATAGGATTTGAAATTGCATCCCTTCTGAAAATCTGTTTTAGTCTTGTAGACAGTATATTGCCCATTTCTAATCAAAATATAATTTGTCAGAAAATTTGCAAAATTTCTGAAATGTAATCCCTATAGTTTTTAATTGAATAAGAGGACTGGCCCCCTCCATCTGTTCATGAGGATGTCAATACCAAAAGTGTTGCTTTTAAAGTCATAATATATTTGAAACACTTATGGTGGAACACGTTCAAATTTGAGACTAAAACTGGTGGTGCTCTGATGGTTGTTTTTCTTTGATTCTGTCCTACATCCATCCATTTTCTTCCACTTATCTGGGGCCAGGTCGTGGGGACAGCAGTCTAAGCAGGGAATCCCAGACTTTCCTCACCCCAAACATGTCCTCCAGCTCCTTCAATGGGACCCCAAGGCGTTCCCAGCCCAGCCAAGAGACATAGTCCCTCCAGCGTGGCCTTGGTCTTCCTCCTGATGGGACACGCCCTGAGCACCTCTCTAAGGAGGCGTCCAGCGGCATCCTGAACAGATACCCAAGTCACCTCAGCTGGTTCCTCTCAACGTAGAGGAGTAGAATCTCATCTCTGCAAACAGCAGACATGAGATTCTGTGGTTCCCAAACCAAACCCCCTCCAGCCCCTGGCTGCACCTAGAAATTCTGTCCTTAAAAACAATGAACAGAACCGGTGACAAAGGGCAGCCCTGGCAGAGTCCAGCATGCAATGGGGACAGGTCTGAGTTACTGCTGGCAATGCGAACACAGTTCCTGCTCTTTTCATACAGGGACTGGACAGCCCTTAGTAAAGGGCCCCAAACCTTGGGTGTTTGTTTGACTGTTGAGTGTCTGTTTGACTGTTGAGTGTCTGTATGACTGTTGAGTGTCTGTATGACTGTTGAGTGTCTGTATGTTGACTGTATGTGTTGAGTGCCTGTATAAGTGTTGAGTGCCTGTATAAGTGTTGAGTGTCTGTATGACTGTTGAGTGTCTGTTTGACTGTTGAGTGTCTGTATGACTGTTGAGTGTCTGTATGACTGTTGAGTGTCTGTATGACTGTTGAGTGTCTGTATGACTGTTGAGTGTCTGTATGACTGTTGAGTGTCTGTATGACTGTTGAGTGTCTGTATGACTGTTGAGTGCCTGTATGAGTGTCTGTATGACTGTTGAGTGTCTGTATGACTGCTGAGTGTCTGTATGACTGCTGAGTGTCTAGAGGACTGTTTTGTGTTTGTAGGACTGCTCTGATTGTCCTGTTTATGACTGTTGTGTGTTTGTAGGACAGCTCATGTCTGCTCACTGGAGGGAACGACAAGCTGCTGCGCGTGTACGACCTAAGCAGTCCAGATGCCGGTAAAAGCTCTCTTTCATTGAAGTGTGATATATTGCTGAAGAAAATATAGACTATAAACTATAAAATTGTAACTAATTTATGCCACTGATACGATAAAGCTGAACTTTCCCCCTAAAAATGATTCTAAATGTACAAGATTGTTAAAACACATGACTTGCATTAAATAGCAGAATGAAACCTAGTAAAGAAAAAGTATGCGAGTCAAAACCATAACCGCTTTTACACAGCCATACTCTTAATAGCTGCCAGCCCCTCCCTCATCTCTGTCCCTGTGTGCAGCCCCGCAGGAGATTGCAGGACACACCTCAGCCATCAAGAAGGCACTGTGGTGCAACAGTGACAAGCAGATCCTATCCGCGTCAGAGGACAAAACTGTGCGGTCAGTACAGTCCAGACAGTCCATGTACAAACCTACACAAGGACTACATTCACAAAGTCTATACTGGACTATAATAAAGCTGTCTAAAACTGAACAGGACTAGGGACGCTCCCATCATGATTTAGATTAGCCGGTCACTTATACTGAGCATCGTAATGTGGGAGGCATAAGATGTGTCACTTTGTCTAAAACCCGCCTTGCACTATAGGATAATTTGCCTAATTTAGGTCCCGATTTGCTTTGCAGAGGCGCAAGATACAAACTCAGGAAAGTTTGAAAATAGTTATAAAGTGCAACTTTATTACTCACCTCTCTAAACTTCTATCTAAACTTGAAGTGCATTGCTCTGATTTGTTGAACACTTGAGTCTCAAAGCGAGTCACATGTTTCTCTTTGTGTCTGTGATCTGTACTTTTTGTGGCACATTTAATAATTGAAAGGATTTTAAAAATCCTGTTGTTTATGGCAGGCTTAAGATAGCAAATAGTCTAAGAGTACTGTCTCTGAGTTAATCAAAGTAGATCTGAGAGAATCACGTGTCATCAGTACATCATGATCGGAGCTCCCTTTATCAAGACCCAACTTAAGATCAATCGACTAGAATTGCAGAAGAGCCCAGTGGCCATCAGATGAGAGCCTGGGTTGGACCACATTTGAAGAACCACTTCTGGGGTCTCTTCATAAGAGACTTTGCACAGCCCAATAACAGCAGTCTTCTCACAGGGCTGTATAAATTTCTGATTTGATTAAATAAAATAATATGCTTGGGGAAAGTGGTTGAAAATGTTTTTCTTTCCCAGGGCAGCCCTAGTCCCTACACCATCCCTCTTGGAAAGGAAAAACTCAATTTCAGTTTAGCCATTTTAATGCTCGTTTCACTTTTAGGTCGTATTTAGGTAGTCCTTCCCGTGTTCTGTAGTGTGTGCCCACTTCCTAGTGCTAACAGCCCTCTCCCTGCAGGCTGTGGGACCGCAGCTCTATGGAGGAGGTGAAGACACTGACCTTTGACACGTCGGTCAGCAGTATGGAGTATGTGGCAGATGGAGAGATCGTGGTCATCACCTACGGAAAGACCATTGCCTTTTACAACGCACTCAGGTTCTGCCCACTCTGGTTCATGCTCATGAGGACTCAATCATAACATTGAAGGCGCTGTACTAAATTTTTACTGTCAGAACAGAACAGAACAAAAATAGTCAATTTTAAACGGTTTGCAGTGGTCCAAAATTATTCCTCACTTATGCATTCTGAGCATCTTAATTACTCAGAGCGATGAGTTTATAAGTGCTTTTCACAACTCAGACAGACCAGAGCGGAGTTTGCTCTGACTGTAAAGCTAACAGCATTATTGCACAGTAAAACACTTTATTATAGCACACTTTACAACTGATGTAACGATTTGGTCATGCATGTGCTGCTGGGACAATGTTGAGACAAATAAACCGGCACCTGCATATTGCAGATTGGCAGGCATTCTACATTCAAAAATCTATAAAGCCAGTTATTGCATGGGAAAAAGAGTTAATGTTATGGATGGTAAGAACTCAAAATGGAGGAGGTTGTCATGGCAGAGAAGGACGTACCGCGAGCTTTGCTTGTTAGTGATCCTACTAGTTATCATCAGCCAGAACTCAAGAGATGGTGAAAATGTGTTGGCATGTCTTCCAATGAAAATAAAGGTTTATTAGGATGGTGAAATGTAGTTTTCAGTAGTGTCAGTGGTTTTGTGACCAGAGCTCGCATACAAATGAATGATGAAGCATATCCACATAATATAGTTTGTTATTTATCTGGTGTCCTTACTAGTAACATGTAAAAGAAGAGTTATGTGGTTATCAGATGCTTACCAGAAACACAAGTTTAGAAATCTGAAAGCCACTAGCTCGGATGCCACTTTTACATTACTGTATTTTCCAGACTATAAGTTGCACCAGCCAAAAACGGCATAATAATGGGAAAAAAACATATATAAGTTGCACTGGACTATAAGTCGCATTTTTGGGGGGTAAATTTATTTGACAAAATCCGAGACCAAGAACAGACATTTTATCTTTAAAGGCAAGTTATAATAACAATAAAATGGAGAACGACAAGCTGAATAGCAGCCTGTTTCTGGTTTGTTAATATAAGATATTAACAGTTAATCAGATAACTAAAGCATAAAAAACATGCTTCATCCTTTGTGTCGCTTCTGAACAACTCCGCCAACTCTGGAGGTAGATGAAGTGCATCATCAGTAGGGGTGTGCTAAAATATCGATACACCGATATATATCGATATTATTAAAATCGATACGGTATCGATTCTTTCTTTCCTAGTATCGATATCGATATTCCCCCCAGACATTACTCTTTACGGGTGAAGAGAAGCGAGAAGCAAGAGAAACGAAAATGTCAGAAAAAATGTTTCAACCGAATTCCTCCCTCTAGTTAGAAACATGCATTAATCAAAAAGCACTTCATTGTGTTTTTTAATCTTCAATAAATGGACGATAAATGCACCATTTAATGTTTTGTTTTTTTTGTTGTTTTTTGTTTTGTTTTTTTTTGTGAAAATTGGGTTGACCATTTAAGTAAAGTTGAAGGCCTTTATTTTTTTCTGAATCGTATCGTATCGATTTGAAATATATCGTATCGAATCGTATCGTATCGAAATGGCACTGTATCGAGATACGTATCGTATCGTGGACTGTGTATCGAGGTACGTATCGTATCGGCAGCTTCTTGGTGATACCCAGCCCTAATCATCAGACTCGGCAGAATACAATTTTCTTTTAGGGGGCATTTTTGTTCAGTCTTTCTCAGATGTGTTTTTAAATTGCCATAATGTTGAAATTTTACATTTTCAATGGTACAGGAGTAGTAGATACTGGTAAGCAAGCATAGAGTGCCCTCACACGGTTGTCAGTGTGACAATAACAAAGATGTGAAATTATATATTTTAATCATATCACATATAAGTTGCATCTGAGAAAGTTGCACTCCCGTCCAAACTATGAAAAAAAGTGCAACTTATAGTCTGGAAAATACGGTAATTATGATCTAAAGTAAAAACCCAAAAGGTTTATACGCTCAACGATGACTTTACACAAGGCTTTGACCTAAATGTGGCCGATGGGTTGATGCCAGCTAACGACTTCTGGATTATTCATAATTTGCTATTTTTGCAGGCTAATGCTAATGACTATAGGAAAAAATTCAGAAAAACTGAACTTTCTGGATTTTGGGAAAGGCATGAAAATGTCCTCTCTGGCAACCGCTCTGGGTACCCAACAGCAGGGCCTGGTTCCTGACTTGGATTACTTATTTTGGCTTCAAGAGCTACTTATATAATGTATTTGTTCTGGGGCAAGACACATTTTGCTCAAATACATGGGAACAAAGCCTTTTAATTGAAATATAGGTGTTCCCTGGCAGAAGTGAGTTAGGTGTGGTTTGTGGTCGTTCCTCACAGTACTGTTCTCTTCATAGTCTTGAGCTCATCAAAAGTGTGGAGGCCCCTGCTCCTATCAACTCGGCCTCCCTGCACCCAGAGAAGGACTTCTTTGTGGCCGGAGGGGAAGACTTCAAACTCTACAAGTTTGACTACAGCACCAAGGAGGAGCTGGGTGAGGAGCTGACGGGACTTTAGTGGGTTATGGGACTAAGGATAGTAGGTTTGAAGGGGCAGAGGCTCAAGATGCCTGGATGATTTAAACTACTTCTGTGATAGTTTAAAGTGGTTCCACTTTAAGCTATCACAGAAGTAGTAAAAACTCAATCCAATTTGTTTTGCTGCTAAGATGTGTATGTACATGGTGTTTTAATAGCATTATCTTTAGTTCCTAGTCATTTTTTGCAACTTTAGTGGAAACTAGGTAAATTTGCAGCTTTCTGATGTGGATCTATGCAATATATGCTCTGCGATTTCCAGTTCTAGGTGACATCACAAATGAATGCCCTGATTTACAGCCAGTTGTTTCTGATTACAAACACTTGGCTGCCGGGGCGGAGTTTGAAGTATGGACACCTGTTGGACCAATCTCACTGTTCCTCATATGTCCAGCCTCATATGTCAAGCCTCCTCTCCCTCAGTCCAGAGATGTGGAATTATTTTTGGACCAATTTGTAGGACTTGTATTTCCTCCAAATTGCTATGAAATTGCTCTCAAATACTTTGAGTACAGTGCTCTACTCTGCATTAGAAAGGTACAATATTGAAAAAATTATATCTAAGCAATGATTTTTAGTCACCAGTGCCACTACAGCCACGTTTCCCTACAAACCTCAAGGCTACAGTGTAATAATCTTTAGGGTCATAGGCCTATACTTGTTTAGTCCATTAATTGGTCTGGAGTCTTAGTCGATCAAAATGTGCATAAGTTAACTGATTGTTTTATTTAGATTATATGGATTTTAATAGGACAACAACAGAAATTAGAAGTGAGTGAGTTACCTGAAGAATTGATATTTATATGTAAAAAGGCAGATTAAACTCATGATTCACTTGTGTAATCTGTCTTTATATAAATACATTGTTTCCCAGTACTTTTTTCGGCACAAACTGTAGTTTTTGCGTGAATTCTCATGCAGGTGTAGTCTTGTTTGGGTCGGATACATGCGTAATAGTTTTTAGTCAACTAAGAAATTCTTTAGTCGACTACAGTTCTAATGATCACATTTAGTACAATGCCCCCTCTGTTGAACTGAAGATAGCTATACTAATTTTCATATAAACTAAGGGGTTGGTGCAAATATCATCAGCCTATACTAGAATTTTCATCATATCACCCATGTGCTGATGCTGTAATGTTGTGATGTGTTACAGAGTCGTACAAGGGTCACTTTGGCCCTGTGCACTGTGTCCGCTTCAGCCCAGATGGGGAGCTCTATGCCAGCGGCTCAGAGGACGGAACACTCAGGCTGTGGCAGACCGCTGTCGGCAAGACCTACGGTCTGTGGAAGTGTGTCCTGCCAGGTGAGACCTGCACACTACAACTATTGTGTGTGTGTTCATGCTCTGTGTCTAAGGGCTGGGTTAGGATGCAGTATGTATTAGGGTGCAATGCATGTGTATCAGGGTCATTATTAGGCCTAAGGCAGTGTGTTGTCATTTCTATTCAGCCCACTTTGTTTTCGAAAAAGCCTTAAAAATTATTCAATATTTTATTTCAACCACATGAGGCTATATGTCATTATTATTAAGCTGAAGAAGTAAGTTGAAATAAGCTTAGGAATTGCATGTAAGATTTTGATTTTAAATTTCCTAAACATGACCTATGTGCCACCAGATATGAAGTAAACATGTACCGTATTTTCCAGGCTATAAGTTGCACGAGCGAAAAAATGTGTAATAATGAAGAAAAAAACATTATGTAAGTCACATTTTTTGGGGAAATTTATTTTACAAAATCCGAGACCAAGAACAGACATTTTATCTTTAAAGGCAAGTTATAATAATAAGAATAAAACAGAGAGCAACAGGCTGAATAGCAGTACAGCACGCTAATGTAACACATAGACAACAAACTCAATACGTGTCTGGTATGTTAACTTAACATACTAACAGATAACTAAAGCATAAAAAAGCGAACAGGTTTACTCTTGCTCTCTCTCCAAATCACTTAATCCATTGAATTCTTCATCCTGTGAGTCGCTGAATTACTCTGCCTGCTCCAGAAGTAGATGAAGCGCCACTTGCGCGTGGCTGCCATACTGTTAAAAAAGCCTAGAGTGCCCTTACGCAGTTGTCAGTGTGCCAGAAACAAAGATGTGAAATTATATATTTTAATAATTTCATATATAAGTCACAGCTGTGTATAAGATGCACCCCCAGCCATACTATGAAAAAAAGTGCAACTTATAGTCCGGAAAATACGTTAATATAGTTTTTACTTATAGCAATTCTAATGCCTATTTAGCGTTAATTACAAAAACATTGGACATGATTGCCAAGTTGTTTGTTACAATTTGGTGTTTTGGTTCTCAAGATTCAATCAGAAAGCAGAATGAGCCTCACATGAGTCTCTCATTTTGGTTGAAATCCAGTTGGTTTAAACCTAAAAGGCTACATACAGTTCCTTTTAACGTTTACATAATTACATACATAAAAACAAAAATTTTAACATATAAAAATTTTACACACACACACACACAAAACACACAGCACACACACACACTCACACACACACACACACACACACAGCACTCACTATCCACTTTTCTTTTCTTTGATAAGCTCATTTTTGCAGAAGGGCTGATAAGAGAATAAGAAAGTAATACAAGGTTGATGCAGCAGAAGTGTGCCATTACTTACTGGCGGGCCAGATTAATAAGCCCAACGGGCCGTATGTGGCCCCCGGGCCGTAGTTTGCCCACCCTTGCTCTAAAGAGAGTGAAGTAAAAATACTTAACACCATTCATTCAATTCATCACCTTACAATTTACACATTTCTGAGGTACTGGCTAGATAAACTCTCGATCACTGGTATTAACTCAAAACCACAGTGCTTCAGATGCCCCGATGCCTGTTGGACTGTCACATATTTCCTACATTTGCCCTGTGAAGTTTACAGTGCGGGGTGGGGCTGCAAGATTAATTACAATGGAATCAAAATCACAATTTGAATGGACGCTAATCGTAAGACCTGCATTTTTGTCCACAAACAAGATCTCTTGTATCATTCTGAAATATTCTGAAATGCATAGGATTCTTTTATTAGTTTCTCAATTCATCCACCTATTTCAGTCTGTTTGTCTATTCTCCAGGACGCATTTAAAATATAAACTATAAATTTCAAATCTAATCGCAATACTTGTCAGAAAAATCTCAATTTGATATTTTTCCAAAATTGTTCAGGCCAAGTGTGTGGAGTACGTTATACAGGTGACTAGCCCCATTCACACATGTAGCTTGACCTGGGAATGCTCTTGCATGTTACCAGAATAGGGTCATCATGTGTGAATAAAGTCAGTACTGATTTCCCAGCATTTTTAATCATCAGGTAATGCAGGGAAGGCATGTGTGTTAAAGTTCTGTTGGAGCCAGAAAATTGACAGTACCACTGCTTGGTTTCCAAGCTTGGATTCCTTACCCTAGATAGTTATGGTCCATTCTCATTATGTTTACTAGTAAAAAGGTGGATTTAGTGTTTAGTTCCACTTTAAACTGTGTATATGCAGTTCGAATAGCATTACTGTTACTATTCCTAGTCATTTTATGGCCACTTCAAAGCATACTAGGTCAATTTGCAATTTCCTGGTCAAAAACATACATTCTAAGTTTGTCTGCCTCTAATGACCTAGTTGATGACATCATGAAAGACTGCCCTGATTACAGCCAGGTGTTAGACCAATCACACTGTTCCTCATATGTCCAGGCCCCGCCCCTCCTCCACTCCTCCACTCCGATACTGTTTGTTTAGAATCCAGACAAAACAATGGCCGATGACCACTACTGATATTTTTGGGCTGATATTATTATTATTATGTTATGTACATATTATTATTATGTTATGTTGTTTTCCTCAAATTATTTAATTGGAATTTAGTACAGACTCATCCACTACCTTGTTTTACTACAAACTGTGTAGAGAGCATTACGCAGTTTGTCCCATATTTGCAGTACCCTCTTTACAGATAAAGCTTTGTGCATATATTTTTCATGCACATTTAGACGGGTGATTGAGCGAAACAAAATTGGCCTCTGATGGAGATTTCACGCTGATAAGTGCAAATATTTTCTTTATCCCCACTTGTGTGCTGACCTTCTGTGTTTTACAGAGGACCTGGGAGCTGACAACAATGAACAGATTTACACAGCACCGCCGGAGGTCAAAGCCTGAAAACGTCTACTCGGTGACTGGAGGGACAGGAGGAGGGGACACAGGAGGACTAGGGGACATCTCCATATGGCTGCAGCGTGCAGCAGGAGAGCTGTGGACTGCGGCTGCCTGCAGCAGTAGAGCTGTGGACTGCGGCTGCCTGCTCTCTAGGATGAGAAGATCCAGATGCCCTGTTGCAGTCTCCGAACGTGCTCCTTTAGCTTTTAGTTTAATTTAAGAGCTGGACCAATTTGTCTTTGACTTTAGAGTTCCAAGAAGACAACGTACCACTGCGTTACTTTAAGTTCTTCACTTTGCTTTGAGTATTTGCTGCTCGGATGTGTCGCACAAAGAATTGTTTTGACATAAAGCAATGATTTTTACTTGAGGCTTGTCCCATTGGTTTTGGCTTTTTGGCGATTTTGTTCTGGATTAATAAAGTGGAGTGATGCATTGTAATTGTGTTCAGTTGTCGATGTACTAAGCTCTTAGGGGTTGTAAGAAAGTAAATTTTGGCCATAGTATATACAGTAACTAGTTGCATAGTAGCATATAATATAGGGCATTGGAAAAGTAAAGAGAAAAATGGGTAAATAACAAAATCATATTGGATTTACTGTGATCAGTCAGACTACTTTGTGAAGGACAGAAGACTCTTGTTTGTGTCCAAGATTCCACAAAATGACCTCAGTAGTAAAAAACAATATAAAAGTAGCCTGATTATTGTGTTCAAATGTTTAGACAGACATTACAAGTAGAAAAGGGGGTACTTGGAATTTAGCACCAAATATGAGAAGTACGTGAAGGTCTTATACAGTATTTCACAAAATTGACTCTTGTGAGCTTTAAGCTTTCTATTTCTCCAAAGCTCAAAATGCTCTGTTCCACCTTGTGATGTCATGAAGAGGTACTTTTCAACTTAACAGCGACTTTTTACTTTTAGTTCAGTAGAGATTAACAATTCAAGACTAATTCTAAGTTATTTTAATAGATAAATGTTTCAAGGGCTGAAATTAAAAACAGTGCTTCCTGTATTGCCACATGACATCACAAGGTGGAACAATGTTTTCAGTTTGAGAGAATAACTCGGCCTAAATCTGCAGGGTTTGTGTGTTAAATTTGTGTGAATGAAACGGAACACAACTCCGGGCATGTTCGTGATGAGGAAACGGCATTATCACGTTGATCAGAAAATGGAGCAATCTAGGTATATTTCCCTTAATAGTCTATGCCAGCAATATGTGAAAGCGTGTGAACAGCAGGCGGCGCTGTTGGCTCGCACACTTATGAGACTGATCCTGCCCCGCCCCCTGATCTGAAGCAGATCGTCCCGATGCTCGGTGCTGCTCCTCTGGAGTGTACTCGTAGAGCCTGCCATACACACGCTGCGGGTGTACCGGAGACATGGCTGTTTTCATGGACGACCCATCGGTACTGACTAAAGAGCGGCTGAAGAGCGAGCTTCTGGCGCACAACGTGGAGCTTCCCGGAGGAAACCCGTCCAGAGACGTGTACGTGCAACTATACGTGAAAACCCTGAGCGCTCAGAGCCATGGCACCGACGCCGCTCTGGACGCCTTCTCCAGCGACGAGGAGCTTCCTTCGCCTGTAGTGTCCCGCAAGAGCTTCTCTGGAAGGGTGAGTGCCCCAGTTTGAAGTGGGCACACTGTCAGCTGGATGCAAATTTTTCGTAGCCTAGTTTACATTGTTTGACGCACGTTTGATTATACGTTAACAAAAACTCCTACTACCGGTCTAATTATAACTTTCATAAGTTTACCATCCTTCTGTAATCTAGCCAACCCTACAGAAATGTCAGACTTGGACCACTAGTCCAATAGCCACTTAACCCCATTTCCTTTGACGACAGTAGGCTCCAGGTAACACACCTCATGTTTGCTCCCCGAGGCCAGTCCGCGAGCTCAAACGGCTGAACAGGTGAACAGGCCAGGTGTGCGGGCGTGCTGGGGCCTGTCATGCGCACTGCTGTCCCGTGCTGTTTGTGTTCATCAGCATAAACAGAACCGAATACCACTCCATTCATAAAGTTCCCTCCCACACTAGTGACTGCCTTCGTGTTGTTTGTGTAACTTACAACGATATTACGCAATAGGTATGTGCAGAGGTGGGTAGAGGAGCCAGAAATTGTACTCCAGATTAACGTGACTTCAAAATAATATTTCTCAATTAGAAGTAGTGCTCCAAGAAATGACTCAAGTAGACGAAAAGTGAAAAAGTATTTGGGAAAACTAAGAGTAAATTAAAGAGTAACTGTTAGGACAAAGCATCTGATTTAAAATGTAATATAATTACAAGGACAAAACATGGCAAAGGACTCAAGTAAGAGTACTGTTACTTCAATAAAAACATTAGTCAAGTACTCAGAAATTTTGTATTTTATTTTGTATTTTTTTCTTAAGTTATTAAGTAAACGTAACTGAGTACTAGCCACCTCTATATGTGGCATTTATTCACATTGTTTATTTGGGAGCTCAGATCTTAACTCATGTTTTGGTTTTAAGTGGCAATACTATTGCATAAACAAAATCTATTCATTGACACCTTGACCCATGTAAGGGTGAGTAGTCTGAGTGTAGATGGACGCGCCTCCTCTCATGTCTGGCCCCACTCCTCAGCACATTCCATACATTTTCTCTCTGATTCGGTTCCTTTCAGTTTTCCCCTCGGCTGTTTCCTCGTGCCAGGAGTCTGTCTCCTGCATGCCCAACATACTTGTGCTTCTAATGAGCATGTGTAGATGACATACTGTACATTCTGACACACAGGTGGAGAAGCAGAGCGATAACAGTTCAAATCTGGCCCTGCTACTCTAACCCTCCTTCTTTGAATGTGTTGGTGTGACTGTGATTATTGTGGTCAGGAGGGACCAAAGGCACAGAATGTTACATGTGTGTGAGTGGCTGTGGACGGAGTGAACAATGCGCCGGATTCTGCAGAAAGTATTGGATTGTAGAACCTATTGCTGCTTTATGTTATGACTAACATTCTTGCTGGCATAAAATATGGATAGAACAAGACACAATTTCTACAAGATGACAAATGAGATTTTGACATCATTTATGATAATAAATAACAAAATAATAATAACAAAATCAAAAATCATCAAAAATTGTTAACTGGTCTTCACAAAGTTACACCAAGTTTTTTTTTGTCCATTCCCATTGTAAAGGCATGAAAAAGTGCACAATCTTGGCCCAAGCCCAGAAGAAAACAGTAATACAATCACAACTGAAGGCTTAGGATGGCATATTGGCTGACACATGGTGGCACAGTGGCTGGCTAGTTCTCACTCTTCAGTCAAGAAGGTTCAGCGTTTTCAAGAAGGTTCTTGAGCGTGTTTCCTCCCTGCGTTGGTCCCCAGGTTGCTTGATACACCTTTCTGCATAGGCAGTGTGACTACCTATGCTACTATCTAGTAGCAACAAGATCATGGGTGGTCCCCGGGCACTCTGCTGTTTTGCTTTTGAGGAGATACTCCATGGGCCAGGTCAAGGATGGGTCAAATGCGGAGGACAGTTTTCCCTATGGCAACAATAAAGTGTACCTCACCTTACCTTAAATGAAAATTGTAGAGCATGGTTTGTCTGGATAAATCAGTTTGAGCCAAAACGTTCATATTAACAACTTTTTAGATTAGATTAGCCTTTATTGTCTCCATTATGGAGAAATTCTTGTTGGACAAGTAATGGGCATAAAAACACAACAACAAAAGACAACAGGCAATAGACAGTGCAATCACTCCACATTCACACACCGAGAGCTACAACATCAGTCCAGTAGTGGCAGTTAACATGATTGTGCTTAACCATAACTCATAGCACACTACTGTCCTAAAGGCTGTTTGGTATGCACAGAAGTCTGCGGCGGCTCAGCTGGACGTGACACTGCTGACAGATGAAGCTCTGAGGGACCAGCTCCTGGTGCATGGGGTCCATGCAGGGCCCATTGTGGGTAAGCACCTGCACCCTCTTCCACACCTGAACCTCATTCACACACGCATCGGTTAAAAGGGATGAGCTAATGAGGCAGTCGATGCTGTATGTGAAATTACAAAGCTCCTGTTTTCTGCACCAGTTATTTTCTTGGACACAAAGCTGTTCGGATCTAGCGATGCCATTAGACATTGCTTTGTCTGCTGATACCTTTTATAGGTAGATATCTTTTTCATTAAAACACAACTCAAAATGTGTTCTTTTTTCAATATGGAGCTGCATTGGATAATAAAGGACACCTGTATAACTTCTATATAGGTTCAACCTCGATCAAGTAGTATTAAAATGACCTCCTGCCTGGAACACAGATACAAATATTTTGGATAGTGCTGTCCATAATATTTCTCCATTCGTTCTTTAAACATCATGAGCTAACACACAATCTGTTTTCTGCAGCCTCTACCCGGAAGCTGTATGAGAAGAAACTCCAGAAGCTCCAGGACAAAGGAGCAGTCCTTTCTGAGCCCCAGAAGAATCACAATAGCAGTCGAGAGGTCGAGCTCTACAGTGACCAGGAGGAGGGTGAGAGTGTTGGACAACCTCTGACCCCAGCTATGACGCGACTCTAAGTGATCTGTGATGTGTCCTCTGTTAGAGCTCGCTGCTGACCCCGACCCTAAACCGGCCCCAGAGCCCGATCCAGTGCCTGAGCAGAAGGAGGGCGTGAGGAGCCGCAGGAACAATATTTCACAGAGACGCAGCAGCAGCCAGCACAGCACGGTAAGCACCACCTCACACTACAATCCGACTGTAGTACCCCTGTCCAACTAGTACGCGCCCCTCTTCGACTAGAGTTCACCTGTCCGACTGTATGGCTATAGTGACTCAGTCTGTTTCTATAATTGTTATTGTTCTTACTCAAAACAAGTACAAGCTGCTCCATTAAAACACCCGTTCGTATTTACATGTTTGTGAACTGTGGTTGTATATATGCTGAGTGTGTGCTGTACAGAGACCTGTGGAGCGGACAGCAGAGAGCACTGAGCTCACACGCAGGTCCAACAGGTTATCCCACAGAATGGTGAATATAGCCCCCTGTCTGCTCCCCTGTCTGCTCCCCTGTCTGCTCCCCTGTCTGCTCCCCTGTCTGCTCCCCTGTCTGCTCCCCTGTCCGCTCCCCTGTCCGCTCCCCTGTCAGCTCCCCTGTCAGCTCCCCTGTCCGCTCCCCTGTCCGCTCCCCTGTCCGCTCCCCTGTCCGCTCCCCTGTCCGCTCCCCTGTCCGCCACTGTCTGAATCCCCTGTCCGCCTGTCCGCCCTGAACGCCCCCCTGTTTAGTCCTGCCACTGGAATTGGCCTGCAGTGTGGACCCAGTTTGGTGCCACATCATCTCCTGGTCTACTGGTGCCCCCTCTTGTCTACTGGTGCCCCCTCTTGTCTACTGGTGCCCTCTCCTTGCCACTGGTGCCCCCTCCTGTCTTTTTAGTTTCGGTGATACTGCCCTTTCTGTCCGCTTTTCGGCAGGCTTTGTTTCGTCAGGTTCCTGAGGCTCTTGGGCCCCTGTCAAGAGAAAAGGAGGCAGAAAAAACAACTTACACCCCTGTCTGGGGCCCTCCACCTCCCTCCTCCAGATGTGCTTCAGTCCCTGTGACCTCTGTCCCCTCCTCCAAACCTGCTCCAGCCCATGGCCCCGTGGCTTGTGTCCCCTCCTCCAGACCTGATCCAGCCTGTGGCCCTGTATGCCCTGGCTCTGGTACCAGACTTGCTCAAGCCCATGGCCCTGTGGCCCCTGGTTCTGGTACCAGAGATGGTCTAATCCTGAGCTCCGTGAGTCCTGACTTTCCATTCAGACCTGCACCCGTTGCTACTGGATCTTCGATCAGACCTACCCCGGCTTTGGCCCCTGTGTCTTCTTCCAGATCTGCTAAGGTAGCTATGGCTCCTGGCTCCTGTTCCAGACCGGCTCCAGCACTTTGCTTTGCGGCTCCTCGCTCTTCAAGACCTGCTCAGGTAGCTGCAGCCCCTGGCCCTTCTCACCATAGGTGGTGTAGTGTGTGGTGTAGTATGGAATAGCTCATGTGCAGTAGAGGTTGAAAAGAGGAGGACATGTCTCAGAGCACAGCAAGTATGAACTGACAGTCAAATAGGAAGTCCTGACACATCAGATAAATGTGTGGTCTTTAGAATTCTGTAGTGAAGTGAAATGCTTAGACCTTTGTAAAGATTAAGTGCAAAGAGATACAGGCTCAGCTTTCTTGATTTAACTTTTAAAATAGACACAATTGTTTATTTTTTTTTAAACCAAGCTGTTTCCAGAGTTTTTAAATAGTCTAGTGCACATGGATAGAGTAAGGTGTGTGTGCATGTGGACAAAGGCATGTGCTGTGTAATCTCATGTTTCTTTACTCCACAGGTTTCTCTAGAGCCACTCATCTTCATCTCCAGTTGTAACATCTCTCCCATAAAGAACCCATCACAGAGAAATCAGGTCCAAGTGTCATCAGCAGTAGTATTCTGCCCATGTGTTCATCTCCCAGGAGCACTGAGGGGGTCAGCACTGTCTCAGGAGCACTGAGGGGGTCAGCACTGTCTCAGGAGCACTGAGGGGGTCAGCACTGTCCCAGGAGCACTGAGGGGGTCAGCACTGTCCCAGGAGCACTGAGGGGGTCAGCACTGTCCCAGGAGCACTGAGGGGGTCAGCACTGTCCCAGGAGCACTGAGGGGGTCAGCACTGTCCCAGGAGACTGAGGGGGTCACTTAGCACTGGGGTCAGCACTGTCCCAGGAGCACTGAGGGGGTCAGCACTGTCCCAG
The DNA here is from genome assembly GCA_019594935.1 of Periophthalmus modestus. NCBI lineage: Eukaryota > Metazoa > Chordata > Actinopteri > Gobiiformes > Gobiidae > Periophthalmus > Periophthalmus modestus. The sequence continues at coordinate 22,831,425 of JAIEZT010000054.1, read as the reverse complement.
GAGCACTGAGGGGGTCAGCACTGTCCCTGGAGCACTGAGGGGGTCAGCACTGTCCCTGGAGCACTGAGGGGGTCTGCACTGTCCCAGGAGCACTGAGGGGGTCAGCACTGTCCCAGGATAGTGAGGGACACAGGATCATTAGTACTTTATTCATAAGCATGTTTGACATTTGTGTTGTCTGCAGATGGAGAAGATGCAGAAGGTGGAGAAAGAGGAGCAGGTGGAGAAGGTCAGAACAGATCCTCCACTGGAGGAGGACCCCGCAGTGCCAGAGCTCACCTTCACAGGACTAATGTGAGTGCATTCCTGAACATCTGCTCCAGTTTGCCAATAGTTTAATCTCATTTTGGTCTAGCAATTTTGTAGTTGCCCCAGTGAGTCTTTACTCTGGAGTGTGGATGCTCCTTACTTCCAGAAGTATTTGGTAGTACGTGAATCTATTTGCACTCCTGAAAAGTTGTTTTAAGCTACGATTTGCAAGTAAATTTTTTTTTCATCAACAGATGGAAGATATGAAACCTGTCCCCCCTCTCCTCCCCTCACCTGTTCTCACCTGTCCGCACTATCAGACAGCAGTAATGTAGATGGCATCTAGTGGTGATATGTGAGAATGCAACAGGGACGGGTTGGCCAGTCTGGTTACAGATGGTATCTTTAGATGGTGGCAATTGATTTTAATGATTTTAAATGTCATAAAAGGGTCATGACCTGTGTCCCCAAATATGAGGTAGACATGTTCCAATAAAATATTTATTTTGCTGATAATAATTGTAGATGTCCGTCTCTCATTTGGGTTTCCAGTTTCAATGCTGAAATCCAATTGGTTTAAACCTAAAAGGACTCTCCGGTCTGATTCACCATTACGTAAACCCCAGGGTCTGTAGCTAATCATTAATCAGTGCTAGTGCAGCCTCTACAGCTCAGTGAGTGAATTTGAGGTTCTGAGCTTTCACAGGAGGCATAGCCGGTCCATATACTGAGAAAGGGCATACATACAAGTTTTTCCTCAATCTTCAGGTTAAGGCACTGGCAGCACACGTTCAGTTGTGATTGTAATTGGTGGCTATATACAGTTCCTTTAAAATGATCTGTCACATGACATTGCAACTCTCTGTGGGAGATTATCCTGAAAAAAAACCCTCTGATTGCAGCCCATCTTCACCGTCTTCATTTCTAATGTCTTTTTCAGAGCCTCTTGTCGCCAGCCAATCAAAGGAGCCGCCGGTCGCCCTGTGATATTCACCAGTCACAGCCAATCAGCACACACAGAGATCCAAGTCAGCAGCTCTGCCTTTTCCAGTGTTGGCTCTGCTCCCTCCACTACCAGCACTGCCAACCCAGCCCTTTTTAGTGTCCGCTCTGCCCCCTCCAGTGTCACCTCCTCTGCCCATCGGGCCAAAGCGCAGGGAGACATATCTTGGTGGAAGAAGCTCCTCTTCTGGGCTGTGCTGGCTGGTTTCCTGTTCCTCGTTTACCAGGCTATGGAGACCAATAGCATGGCCCCGTTTGAGGAAGCCCAGGAGCTGTGAAGATGGTTAAGGATTTTTATAAAGATGATTCACCTCTAGTGTGACCTCTGACTGTGAACTCTCAAAGCTCCCGAATCAAAGCACACACTGCAAAAAATGAGTCTACAGGAGTCTGATTATGTTCATTAGGTCTTCTGATATGATTATACTTTTGATTCTTATGTACAGGCCTCTATTAATTTTCTACTTTGACAATTTCGGCTAACTCTTCGGCAGAAGTGTCCCATGAAAACCATCTCATGGATTGGGACAACGCTAAGGTCAAAAGCACAGAGAGCAACAAGTACTATCATTGGAACAGGGAGACCACCCAGATCCGGACTCTCTCACCTGAGATATAGTTCTTAAGAAGTCAGATGTCCTACTGCTCCAAATAGTAGAATGGCACTAAAATCTGTTTAAATGAACTGAGCAGACACATCACAATACCATCACTTGACACTTCTGTGGAAGGCAGAATATAAACAAAGATCGGTACATAAGAGGTAAAAGTATAGTTTACAGGAGATCAAATTAAGCCTATTTAATTTCTCAAGCAAAATTATCTGCAAATGTCTGTTTGGATTACTTTTTATTTACTTACTAGACAAAACAAACTTAATAAATCTGTACTAGTCTGATCTTCTCAAAATGATTAAAGCAATATGATTTTATTACCTCCTGTAGATATGCCTTTTTTTTTTTTTTTTTTTTTTTTTTAACAGTGTCACAAGCTTTCCTGCATGTTCTGCAAAACAGGCGTTTTTCCATTGTTTCATATTTTTGGTTTGTTGAATAAATGTGCCTTACATTTTCTAATAAAGGTTAATTTCTTATAAATAATGCATTTTTATTGTCTCTTGCTGCTATGAAGGACAATCAGGCAAAATAGATTTTACTGTCAGCCCCTCGTTCTAAGAAGCTACTCACTTGCACCAAGGTGAAATCACAAGTGTTCCACATTGGCTTAAAAGACTCATTTTATTGGCAAGTCAGAGTGATGTAGCGGATCTTGTAATCTTGGAAAGGATTACGGAACCAGCCACTTACCTGTATGTGACTGCCCCCTACTGGTACAGAAAAGTTTAACATGAGTGGAAGTAGAAGTAACAATCGTAGCCTATGTAATTAGTGCATATGTTTAAATTAAAAACAAGTAGAAAACTAATTTTTTGTGGTATGATATTTTATAGAATAAAGCTTATAGCGCCCCAAAAAATACCTGGAGTTGTGTTTTCTTTCATTCACACGTGTTTCCAGTCTCTCCTGAACTAAACATAAAAGGAGCTGTTAACTTGAAAACTACCACTTCATGACATCACAAAGTGGAATAGAGCATTTGGTTATGTAAACAGACTAAAGGGCTACTCAACCATGTGTGAGTGAAATAAAAGACAACTCCAGGTATGTTTTTGAGAAAGTAACAGCATACTAACTGGCTTAAAGTTCTCAAGAGTCAGTTTTGCGTAATACAGGACATTTAAAGTGCATATATCAGGTAAGAGTACCTCTTTTTCACTAAAAGTTAACATCATTATATTTAAGATTTTACAAAAGCAACTTAGTTTTGTTTGGTTTTTAAAAAATAATATAAAGTTTATAATTTGACTGGTTGGACGTGGGCAGCAGACACAGATCAAGTCCATTAGGTCAATCCATTTCTGTGACAAAGCAGCCATAATGCTAATGTCGCCATTACACAATAGGTATGATTAGACAAATAAAATAAATGGCAATGCCTTTATTTTGTTAAATCAATATTTAATTGAAAATTAAAAGTATGTTTAAAATACAAATGTAAATATGTAAAAAAGGACGTGTATTTCTGTTCAAGGGGTCGATGTATGGAATGGTTTTATGGATTAGAGGAGTTAAAAACTCAATTTTTCTCTTTAAAAAAAATCTAAACGATTATATGTATCAAATATAAGAATGAAATTTAAGCTAAGTATGAAAAATATGCTGCTGTAAAAAGGGTAGGTGTAACAAACTGTAGCTTCAGCCTACACATTTTTGGTTGAGTTTGTTTTGACACATACAGATATGTTTATGCATATCATGTACCCATTTTTTTTTTTTTTTTTTTTATTCAACGAAAATAAGCATTCATTCATAATCTGTCACCAAAATGTGTTCTTCATTTGTAAATTGTCTTTGCAGTTTGGATGGAGTTTTCAATGCTGGTGACTTTAGTAGAGGGATTATGTTTTAGAACTCAGCTCTACTTCCTCTATTTTTGTCTATTTTTATTCTAATTTTTCTTTTTTTTTTTTTTTTTTCCCACAAACTGCCACTTTACTGAACACTATGATACATTTTTGAGCACAAGTACTATCCCACCAAACCAAGTAAGAATCAGAAAAACATGAAAACCTGCCCTATGCACAGAAAGGGGACATCCTACGCCTGTAACCAGCCGGGCCCATTAATACAGCCTATTATTACATTCAGTATTATTCATTCATTCATTTATTCATTCTCTCAGTTACATTTACTTAAGTAATTGTACTTTTGTAGCTGTATACTTTTACTCCTACTTAAGTAATATTTTCATTGAAGTAATAATTTTCTACACTGTCTACTATGAGTGACAAAAGTTTTATTGACAATATGAAATGGGAAATTATTTGAACATTTGTGTTTGTTGCACAGCTCCTTCAGACATGATTTAGTAGATTTAGTCTTATTCTTGTGTCTGTCCTTTGAATGTACCAGATTTTGTGCATTATTTAATGTTTTGTCCTTCAAATTACATTAACTTCAAATTATAAATTAGATGTTAATTCCTGACAGTTACTCTTTAAATTACTCTTTCTTGAGTAAGTTTTATCAAATATTTTTTTACTCTTACTTGAGTAATTTTTTGAAGCGTTACTTTGTACTACATGAGTATTATTATGTGATTTTATTATTAGCTGATTATTATTGCTTACTATCTTATTATTATCAGCTCACTATAACATTACTTTCTCTGTCCTTTTTCACTCTGACTGAATGAATCAAACTTAAACATGTACAAATGTAGCAAAATCCCTTGGCCACATCCCATTTTTCAAACCCCACTCCTTGGTTTCCTCCACTAAAAGCACAGACAGGCTCACGTAGTAAAGGAACTGAGGAGACAGGCTGCGAGGAGACAGGCTGCGAGGAGACAGGCTGCGAGGAGACAGGCTCTGAGTAGACAGGCTGCGAGGAGACAGGCACTGAGGAGACAGGCTGCGAGGAGACAGGCTGCGAGGAGACAGGCTGTGAGGAGACAGGCTGCGAGAAGACATGCTCTGAGTAGACAGGCTCTGAGTAGACAGGCTGCAAGGAGACAGGCACTGAGGAGACAGGCTGCGAGGAGACAGGCTGCGAGGAGACAGGCTGCGAGGAGACAGGCTGCGAGGAGACAGGCTGCGAGGAGACAGGCTGAGAGGAGACAGGCTCGAGGAGACATGCTCTGAGTAGACAGGCTCTGAGTAGACAGGCTGCAAGGAGACAGGCACTGAGGAGACAGGCTGCGAGGACAGGCTGCGAGGAGACAGGCTGCGAGGAGACAGGCTGCGAGGAGACAGGCTGCGAGGAGACAGGCTGCGAGGAGACAGGCTGCGAGGAGACATGCTCTGAGGAGACAGGCTCTGAGGAGACAGGCTGCGAGGAGACAGGCTGCGAGGAGACAGGCTGCGAGGACACAGGCTGCGAGGACACAGGCTGCGAGGACACAGGCTGCGAGGACACAGGCTGCGAGGAGACAGGCTCTGAGGAGACAGGCTGCGAGGAGACAGGCTGCGAGGACACAGGCTCTGAGGAGACAGGCTGCGAGGAGACAGGCTTCGAGGAGACAGGCTCTGAGGAGACAGGCTCTGAGGAGACAGGCTCTGAGGAGACAGGCTTCGAGGAGACAGGCTCTGAGGAGACAGCCTCTGAGGAGACAGGTTGCGAGGAGACAGGCTCTGAGGAGACAGGTTGCGAGGAGACAGGCTGCGAGGAGACAGGCTGCGAGGAGACAGGCTGCGAGGAGACAGGCTCTGGGGAGACACGCTCTGAGGAGACACGCTCTGAAAATGCGGTGCGCCCTGGACCTTAGACACTTCTTCCGCTCTGTGCGAAGCCTCCAGGCCTCTCATTGGACACGTCACCCCACACGTTTTCTGATTGGACTAAGTTCCGGAAAGCACGGTACTAGTGACGTAAACAAAGGATATTTGATGCACGGCGAGGTCATCTGCCTCTCTGCACACCGGCTGCACCCGAGCGAGGCGCCATCTTGAGACAGGCAAAAAGTAAGTGCGTTTAAATAAGACAATACGATAATCCATGGGTGCACAGAGGGGTAGATGACGATTACATGGTTTGGGCATTGTGGTGTTTTGTTTACGAGTCAATATTTGCGGTGGTTGTGTTCAAAGAGGACATTCCACCTTGAAGCGGTCAAATTAGCCTGTTAGCATTAGCCCCACAGTAGTGCCATGGGTGCACTTCATCCAACAGTCGCACTGCCTTTACGCGCGCAGGATTTCTCACATGCTGCGAGTACATGGCTAAAATACGGCTAAAATACTGCTAAAATACGGCTAAAGCTTATAGCTAACCTGTTGCTATGTTACAGCTCCACAGACCTGCGCCATGTACCCGAGCGCCCTGATGCAGATGGCCCGGGCCAACCCTTTCAGCGCACCTCTCGTTCTCCCTGCAGAAAGTGGACGAACCCCAACAGAGCCTCCAGACGCAAAGGCCCCGGAGACTGGCAGCAGCCGCCGCGGCAGATGGTAAGCCGTTCTCGGACAATCCGGGAGCGCAGGAGGAGCAGTGCTAACATGAGCCATGGTTGCGCAGGCCGATGGTTGGCTGTAGGTACATAGTTAAATTCAAAACCTTGCACTATGAGTTATAGCTGTCCACCTAAACCCAACAGTCTCCATTTTCCACCGTAACCTTTGCAGCGGTGCCGTTACGCAGGGCCCGACGCACTCGCAGCCGGTGGAGGACACAGAAGGGCAAAGCGCCTTTTTAGGTTTCACTCACTTTAAATGAGTCAGTGGCGTTTCCTGTGTGTTTAACAAAACCTGCTTCCCTTAAGGACCGTGCAAAATAGTGTTGAGTCCATGACTTTGTGACCCTGCTGGTCATGATTTCTCCAAGAACATTCTGTTCTCCTGTGGAACTCTATTGGTTTTAACGGCCTCATGACTTTGTAATAAGGCAACACAACTTTGAAAATGTTGTGGTCATAATTTCTGCAGACCTTAAAACTTATCTACTCTTATCTGTTGCTGCCTTATACGCATTTTCTTTGTCATAGTCTAAAAACTTTAAAGGTGCTCTATGACTTTATTGCTTTGTTCCACGGCATAGTATTAAAAATGCTCATAGACGTGTAAGGTAAATAGTGTTCTAAAATGGAAATTCTATACAGCTTTTGGTAGGCCAAATCTACAAAACTCCAATATTTCCATGTGCCACCACCATAGTCTCTGCAGAGTCTCTCTTTAAAAGGTCCTATATTATGCAAAATTGACTCATTTTTGAATATTTGTTTTGCTTTTTGTACAGTTGAAATTGTGAATAGATTGTCTTTAATATCTGCTGGTCCACTGAAGAGTGAAGCAGTTTATGTGAGGCTAAAACCAGTGCAAAGTTTTGCAAATCCAGGGCTGAAATCAATTATTCTAAATGTGTGTGGACAGCGCAGCATTTCCAGTATTGCCCTTAATCCAATCACAAGGTGTTTTCAATTTAAGAAAAGAACACAGAAGGATGTGTGTGAATGAAACAAAACACAATTCCAAGTATGTTTAAGGAAATAATATGGATTAAAATTGATGGAATAACCATTACCTCTGAAGTAGCATACATGAAGGTAGAATGTGTTGAGTTGACCCTGCAGTGTAAACAGCAGCTGAAGCCCCATGTGGCTGTCCCTGTGTCTTCAGAGGGGGACAGCTGTGAGTTCGGCTCGCAGAAGTACTTGATCCTGTGTGGCTTTGGGGGCATCCTGAGCTGTGGCACCACGCACACGGCCGTGGTTCCTTTGGACTTGGTCAAATGCAGAATGCAGGTCTGTGCCCGAGTCTGCGCCTGAGTCCACCCATGTTGTGCCCGATGTGCCTCGCATCACCCATAACTGTCTTTTGGTTTATCAATATGCATGATTATTGAAGTTGTGGTGAACTCACAAATTTATTTTAATTCATGACATGGTCTTTGTGTTAACAAGCCTTTTGTCTTGACGGACCATGATTGTGAATTCAAACAGACCAAATCACAAATGGCCCACATTGTGTCAGAGAATCTAACACTTTTTCTGCACAATAAGGGCCTGATCCCACAGAGGACACTGCTGTTGGTTCAATCATACATGTCCAGCAGCTCTGTGCTTTCCATGAATCATGGTGGTGTAATGATCTATTCTAATGAAGGTGAATGTCCACTGTCTCCCGGTGAAGTGGCACATGATCAGTGATCTAATGATTGTGTCCTGTGTTGCATGTGTCCTGCATGTTGCATGTTCTCTCTGTCCCAGACGATGTGAGCTGTGAGTTTGGCTCCACAAAATACTATGCCCTGTGCGGCTTCGGGGGCATACTGAGCTGCGGCCTCACTCACACAGCGGTGGTCCCTCTGGACCTGGTCAAGTGCCGCATGCAGGTTTGTACGGAGCTGCCCTTAGCCCGCCTGGACTTTTAGCATTAGAATATAATTGATGACTTAACTTTAGTATTAAAAATGACACCTTACAGTGACCTAACAGAAGTGCCCATATGCATGCTGCTAATGGAATTAAATGTAACATAGTGCTGTCCCTACATAGCCAAGGGTAGGCTAGGCTAGTCTCAGTGATTTGCCTAGCCCACCCTGCTGCTGTGGTCTTACCCTGTGTCTCTCTCAGGTGAACCCAGACAAATACAAGAGCATTGGGAATGGCTTTGCAGTGACAGTGAGAGAAGATGGTTTCAGAGGCTTGGCGAAGGGCTGGGCTCCCACCTTTATCGGCTACTCCATGCAAGGCCTGTGCAAGTTCGGCTTCTACGAAGTGTTCAAAATCTTCTACGCTGACCTACTGGGTGAGGTGAGTGCTCAATATTCACACCACAGCCCAGCAGACACGCTCCTTAGATCCACCTCTGGAGGTTGTGGGCTTGGCCCACTCCTCAGCAGCCTGTGGCTGTACTGTCAGAGGTGCTTGAGTCATTGGTGTGTCAGAGCAGTCTACCTGTCCCCCAGCCCAGGGCCACACTGGCCCCTGTCCCAGAGGCAGGACACACCAGTGGGGCCAGTCTGTGAGACGGACACTACATCACACACACAATATCACAATGGATCTGCAAAGAGGATGGTTTAGTGGTTGTAAAGGAGGCAGCCTCTTAAGATGTATAGATGCTTTATTGCTACAACATTTCCACAGCACTTCCTGGTCTTCTTCATCTCAAAGGTTTCGACATGACAGCTGCCACCTGACCCACAGTCACACACTCAAGTCTGTCTGGTCCTCACTCCATGGTAGGATTTTTAGCCACTGTGTGCTATAGTGCTCTAGTACATGTTCAGTGCTGTGTACTGGGCAGAGGACTGAAACCCATAGAGGTTTTCATACATAGTTGTTTACGCTCATTGCTAGGCTCATTTTGGAAACTTCTGTTTCAGGTTACACATCATAAAAACATGAAATGCTAAAATAATTCCTAGTAACCTGTGTGTGGATTGATTCTTTACATGCATTCTGTGTTCTCCAGGTTTAGACACACGTGAGTGAAGGAAACATTGAGGGTCATGATGTCTGTATGTGTGTGGAGTTGCTAATATGAAATGCTTGTGCTATGGTCTGACCCCTGTCTGCTCATGTTTCAGGAGAATGCGTACCTGTGGAGGACCTCTCTGTACCTGGCTGCATCAGCTAGCGCAGAGTTCTTTGCAGATATTGCACTGGCTCCAATGGAGGCTGCCAAAGTGCGTATCCAGACCCAACCTGGCTACGCCAACACCCTGAGAGAGGCAGCACCCAAGATGTACGCTGAAGAGGGCCTGTGGGCGTAAGTCGAGCTTTGGTCCTTCAACAGACACGCTCCTTAGATCCACCTCTGGAGGCTGTGGGCCTGGCCCACTCCTCAGCAGCCTATGGCTGTACAGTCGGAGGTGCTTGAGTCATTGGCGTGTTAGAGCAGTCCACCTGTCCCCCAGCCCAGGGCCCCACTGGCCTCTGTTCATGAGGCAGGACACACCAGTGGGGCCAGTCTGGGAGATGGACATAAGCTAAATTTTGTTGATTATGGTTACTGAACCAGTGTTCTATGGACTAAACAATGTTGTCTCATTAGTTTCTACAAAGGAGTCGTCCCTCTGTGGATGAGGCAGATCCCATACACCATGATGAAGTTCGCCTGCTTTGAGCGCACAGTGGAATTGCTCTACAAGTATGTGGTGCCCAAACCCCGCAGCGAGTGCTCCAAACCTGAGCAGCTGGTGGTTACCTTCGTTGCTGGATACATTGGTACGTGTCTTCACCTCATCTCTCACCTTAAGGTATACTCCTCAGGTATCCAATATAGGTACACCTGCTCAAGGCAAACGTGCACCTTAGAGCTCTCATTGTTTTTATTACCTTGACATGTAAATGAAGGCAAGGCCAAAACTTTCAGCACACTTAAAAATGAACTGCCTGTTGAGTTGGTTCTCTTTTCTAAATTTAAATTGTGTTTGTATTTGGTTTTATAATGGACTTTAGAGGACAATCAGTTCCATGTGCTGATCTTTCCCCTGTTTCTGTTACAGCTGGTGTGTTCTGCGCCATTGTGTCTCACCCAGCCGACTCTGTGGTGTCTGTGTTGAACAAGGAGAAGGGCAGCACGGCTGCCCAGGTGCTGAAGAGGCTGGGCCCCAAAGGTCAGTGTCCCCTTCACTTTCAAGAGGTGTCTTCAGTGTAACTTTTATGCCATCGGAGTTCTGTAGTGAAATGTGACTAGCCTTCAGCACCTCTCTAGAGGTTTTGTGTGCAGGCTGTATTTGCCAAATGATGAATATGGGACTACACTTTCACACTCCACTTGTTTGTGCCTGTTCTAGTAATCTGGCATCCACTATTTAAAATTATTAATAAATACGTTTTAAGTGGGCTCAGTGTTTGTCCACTGATCTGAAGGTTGGTGGTTCAAATCCAGGTCTCAGCATAAAACTCATTGGTTTGAGTGGTCAGATCTGCGGTTGTGTCCTTGGGCAAGACACTTGACCCACCTTGCCGGCAGTGTCTGTGTACACTGGTATGAGTGCGTGTGGGAATGGTAAGTGGTTCCTTGATGTAAAGCACTTTGAGTTCCTTGAAGGTGGAAAAGAGTTGTATAAAATGTGGCCTTTATAATTTGTAAATTAGACTAGCATGTAATTATCTTTTTTTAATCCAATTGAGATAAATTGCCAACAATAAGTTTGACTTTCTAATGAAAAGCTGCAGCTAATCCTATCAGTAAAACCATGTGGTTTGGAGAAAGACATGTTTAAAGTTTAGATTTTAGATCTAAACTCCAGTAACTCCAGTTCTGTGCCTGCTGTAAGTCTGTTCTGTGTATCTATGTCCAGGTGTGTGGAAGGGTCTGGTTGCCCGTATCATCATGATCGGTACCCTCACGGCACTGCAGTGGTTCATCTACGACTCGGTGAAGGTGTACTTCCGTCTGCCCCGCCCCCCTCCCCCCGAAAATGCCAGAGTCCCTCAAAAAGAAGCTAGGCCTCACAGAGTAACCCTTTCCCCCCACGGAGCCCATATTTATGTCCCTGTGTATATTTGACACGAGCAGAGGTGATGGGACTGCCTCGATTCCTGTACACAAATCTGGTTTTATGATTCCCGTTGATAGAATGTGACTATTCTAATAAAGAGTTCCCCACATCCTGTCTACTTTGTCTGATGGTGTGATCTTAGTGATCTAATGGTGTTAATGGTTCAGTATAATCACCATTCTATTAGTAGCGTTTAATTACTAGTGCATTGCATATTTGGAGTACAGTATGTGACTCTAGGCTTATGTTCAGCAGTAAAAGTCATTTCACAGGCTTAATTGCCTGTATGAGCAATGTACTAAAGCAGCATTTATGCAGTTTTGTGGCTCTTTAAGTGATTAGTTCAGGGGTGTCTTTTTACACCAAAAAAATTGTGTGGTGGAGGGTGGTCGGTAGTGCAGGTCTTCCAGATTGATGCCATTTGCATAGATTAGACAGGGCTATCTCTAAGACTTGGAACATTTCTAGGCCTGTATCACAATAGAATGTGACGTTATTGAGGTTATAGTGCCAGAAATTGTTAAATTTGTCTACGATCATTTGGGCCAATTCAGCAGGAGGGCTGCAGTTGGCTCCTGGGCGTAGTTTGTATACCTCCAGACTAGTTCATTGAGAAAATTGCCCAGAAACACCTGAATAGCATGCTGTTCATGCACAAATGAAAAGGTACCCTCTCTGTGTTACTGATCTTAGGAAAGACATTCATGTTTTCATGAATTGGCTCAAATTCACCTGTAGATGGCAGCACAGTCCACTATGCAGTTTAGAGATGGAGATTTAAAGCGCCTGTGTGTATGCTGCGCTCCTACTGTATTTACTGTAAGACCTTACAACTTAATACAATAACCACTGAATCTAGGTTGCCAGTGACTTAACCTGCAGATGGAGAACAATTACATTTTTTTTCTTAGCAAATGGACAGGGCATGTCTCATGTGAAAGCTCAGATCCTCCATAATTCACTCACTGAGCTGCAGAGGCTGCACTAGCACTGGTTCATGATTGCTGCAGGTGCTGGGGTTTAGGTAGTGACGATTTAGATTAGAGAGAGACGTTTTACGTTTAAACCAACTGGATTTCAGCATTGAAACTAGCAACCCAAATGTGAGGCTCATTCTGCTTTCTGATTGGAGAACTGAAGAATGAAGCAGCGTTGCAGTCGTTATCAGTAAAAGCTACGATTGATTTGAAAAAAATTAAGGTACGAGGTAATTAAAAAATCTGGGATTATATCTGGGGACACAGTCAGGATCATCTAAATCTTATATATAGGTCCTTTAAAGCAGTAAATGGTGGGGCCAACAAGTTTGTTTTTACATAATGTACTGATTTTTATTTTATTTTATTTATTTATTTATTTTTTTAAACCTTGGTATTAGCAGAGCCTTTTGCTTGGTTCCTATGACACCGTATGAAAACTTAAGAAAGACTGGTTGTTGTCCAAGTTCCACCAGTGAGTGCTTGGTTTAAACAGCAGAGGCTTAAGTCTGTAATGACATAAGCCCCTCCCAGACATGACAAGGTCCCTCCCACATATGACTAAGCCTCTTACAATGGGACCAAACAGGGCAGTGACCTGTGAAGTGTGAGCTGCTTGCACACATTCCTGTTTCTTCAAACTCCATATTGCTTGGGGAGAAGCACAAGTGAACTGAAGATTTCACAGTCTTTGTTCTTGAAATCAATGTTCATTTATCACTTAATGTATGTTGCCATAGCTACACACTGTAAACTAAACTTGAAACAGGTTTGACTGAATGTTTACGCCAATACAATTAGTTTTATACACAAACTATAGTGGGAGGCTATCATGGTTTAGGCACCTCCTCCTTGGTGCACAGGCTAGACAGGCCTCTTGGCATGATGTACAGTCCAATCAGACTGCAACAAGCATCCTTCTGGGGTGTCATCTGGGTAACAGGTCATGTCATCATCTCTATCAGTAGTTCTTGGCCTATTTAGTATTTGTCTTGAGATATACCCATCAGTCTCCCGGGTGTGATCACAGTCCTTCACATGACCTCAGTACAATAATAAACCATAGTAGTAGTGGTTATAGAAAATAGCTAAGCACAGTTATTTGTCCCAACAATTGCTCCAATATAACAGTGCTGGAAGTAACAACACCTGCTTGTTTCCGTGGAGATAAGTTTAAAGCTATACTGTGGAGCATTCCTGGAAAGTAATAACATCTCCATAGAGATGTTGTATTATTTCAAAATATTTCATTGATTTTGAATGTTAACCACAGTGTGTAACAAAGCATGTTTTTATTTCATTTTGTTTGTGTTGTTGTTGTTGTTGTGTTCATTGTACTGAAAAACATATATCCTTTTGCCATCCATCTCCACAAACCTGACTCTTATTTGGGGCCCATTTCTGCTTGTGTCCAAATGTTGTTCCTTTGGCTACAGTCTTCCACAGTATGACATAAAATACAGTGAGGCAAATAAGTATTTGAACACCCTGTGATTTGTGAATCCACAGGAAACGTTTGACCTCTGTAATTGCAAACAAAGGCTACTGTACCAAATATTAACATTGATTTTCTCAGGTGTTTAAATACTGCAGTAAGATACAAATAAATTATTTTAAAAATCATACAATGTGATTTCCAGATTTTTTTTCGATTATGTCTCTCACAGTGGACATGTACCTAAGATGAAAATTTCAGATCCCTCCATGATTTCTAAGTGGTAGAACTTGCAAAATCACAGGGTGTTCAATAATTTGCCTCACTGTATATCTGTCTCCATGAAGAATGTGAAGTATAGTTTTCCATGGTGGTCCAGCCACCTCCAGAAAGTTACACACTGCACCTTTAAAGTACAAAACAAACTAAGAAGTCTCTTCAGATCTCATTACATTCTACAAGGGCATTTGTAGTACCTGTGGTCACACATATATGCCCCACCCACTTCGCCATGGAAACACCACATAACATAGTTATCCACTACATATGAAGGTCATTTTATTGACTAAAATTACACTGAAAATAATTGTTTAACTAGAATCTAAAACTAGCACAAACATTGTTGTTAAAGACTAAAATTTTTTTATGATATTTGGTTGTAAAAGCAAAGCCAGGTGCTTTTAGTAATACTGAATATTCTGACAGTAGCATTCCTGGGCTCACGTTGAAAAGCTCAGCTGTCTGCTAGGCCTCACTCTGTGATTGGCTGGTCCAAAATGTGTGTGCATTCTGATTTGTCAGTGTGAGGTCGCAGAGGTCAGTGGCTCTATGACTTTGAAGGAGGAATGAGGCTCCCCTCCCCGACAGATTGCCCACATCCCACTCACATGTTTACAGTAAAGCAGCCTGAATATGTACAGTCACAACTGCAGCCAGGGGTTGGCCACATGAGGATCAGTCACTTTGTTTTGCTTCTTCCGGGCCCTCACCCCACATGCCATACGTGACACATACACCATATATGCTACATATGCCAATATATATGTAATGCAAGTGCAGCATAACGTAGAGACATGAATTTGGTATCTGTATCGGAATCTGCATCTGTATAGTTATAATAAAGAAACCCATCCATCTTCTTCTGCAGCGTGAGCAGGGACTTCAGACTTCCCTCCCCCTGATCATTTCCTCCAGCTCTTCCGGGGGACCCCAAGGCGTTCCCAGGTCAGCCAAGAGACATATGTCCTGAGTCTTCCCGGTCTTCCCTGGGACCTCCTCCTGGTAGGACATGCCCGGAACACCGCCCCAGGGAGCGTTCCAAGAAGCATCCCGAACAGATGGATGCTACCTCAGCTGCTCCTCTCCACGTGGAGGAGCAGCGGCTCTACTCCATACTCCTCCTGTGTGACTGAGTTTCTCCCCCTTAGAAATAGGGTGAGAAACTCAGTCCGCCCAGCGCCCCCTGTGGAGGAAACTCATTTAACTGTTTGTATTCACTATCTCCACAGGAAATACTGTGCTCCACCTTGAGGCACAGTCAAACGCCCTCTTCTGATCCACAAAGCGCATACGGACTGGTTGGACAAACTTCCATGAACCTTCCAGAAATAGGGACAAAAAACACGCTGGTCCTCTAAATCTAAGGTTCGACCATTGGTTGGATTCTCCTCTCCAGTACCCTGGAATAGACCTAACCGGGGAGGCTGAGGAGTGTGATTCCTCTGTAGTTGGAACAAATCCTCCAGTCCCCCTTCTTAAACAGAGGGACCACCACCCGGGTCTAGCAATTCAGTGGTACTGTCCCAGAAACCCTACTTGCATAAATATATGTGTGTATGATGATGCTATGGAGAGCCCTGGAAGGACTGCAGATGAGAGGAGATACAGGAGGTGGATCTACATTCTGTTTTAGGGTGTAGCAGGGATGAAAATAGCAAGAGGAACTCCTGCTCCTGCAAAGGTAAAAAAAAAAAATAATAATAAAAAAATTATAAATGAAAAAGTCACATTATAGTAAAAGTTTTTAGTTTTTTAGTTTTAGTTAGATTTTGGACCTGCTATGAGCCTCAGATGGAGGGCATCAGATGCAAATTGTTGGTGTGGGCTGGTATGCCAAACACATGCCTGAATGACTGGGTCTGATTGTGTGTGTGTGTGTGTGTGTGTGTGTGTGTGTGTGTGTGTGTGTGTGTGCGTGCGTGCGTGCGTGCGTGCGTGCGTGCGTGTGTGTATGTGTATGTGTGAGTCTCTGTGAGAGCCAGAGCACAGATGATAAGAATAAGAATAGCACTGCTTTAATCATAATAATCTACTCACCTCCTGGTCCCTATTCAGAGTTTTTGATTGAGTTCTCTGACTTTATATCAAGTCTAGTGTTAGCATGGGAAAGGCCTGTAATAGTTGACAATAGCAGTGACTGTCTTGGTAATGCCTTCAGTGCCCTACTAAATGTTATCAGCTTTACCCAGAATGTAAATAAACCAACCAACCCACAATCACAAGCACACCCTGGATCTTGTCCTAACATATGGTGTAGAGGTCAGTGACCTAATTGTCCTCCCTCAAAATCCCATATTATCTGACCTTTTTCTAATTACCTCTCAGTTTATCCTTAAAGATTATCCTGCTTCACAGAATAAAACTATAAAGAAAGGAACAATATCTGAAAAATGTATTTTAAAATTCAAAGAAATAATCAACCCAATATTTAGGGACATGTCATGTGACACTGCTCAAAACAGCTGTAGTCCAACTGTAAGTGATCAGCTTGTTGACAGATCTATGCACTGTCTGAATGCAATGAAGAACTGCGCTCACTCAAACAAAAGGTCAGAAAATTAGAGAGGTCATGGCACCACTCCCACACTGAGCAATCTCTAAAGGCATAGAAAATCTGCCTATTGATTTATAACAAGGCTCTGCAGAAGACCCAGATATTATTCAAATTTAACAGCAGCAGTAAACAACAACAACAGCAGGTTTCTGTACAGCACTGTAGCCAGTGCCACAGCACAGTTGAACCCTCAATCCCTGCTACTCTTTGCTGCAATGACTTTCAATTTTTTTTTCTTTTTTTTTTTTTTTTTTTTTACAACAAAATCACAACCATTAGAGATAAATAACACAAAATGACTCCTACAGTTAGTACTGAGCAAGCCCAGGTAGTAGCACCTTTAGTGTCCCACATAAATCCACCAGTGACATTAGACAGGTTTACTGCTGTTGACCCAGCAGAGATAACTTCAGCTTTTATGTCCTCAAAAACATCAACTTGTATCTTTGACCATATACCAGCCAGGCTCCTCAAAGAAATCCTCCCTCTAAATATAGATCCTATCATTAATATAATAAATACCTCATTAGAAAATGGCAGTGACGTGCGGTGAGGTTCATGGCTGGTGAGGCGCTGATGTCATTACAATCAGATTTATTGTGTATTGTTTTTTATCCTTATTCTTGTTCCCCAATTTTCAAGGGATAGAAGTAATTAAATTTCTTACCATGTTGTACGTCTCTGTTTGAAAAGAGTGAATTTTTCGTCCCGTCGTCTGGAGAAAACCATTTAGCTCATTAGCGTTGGTCTTCCTTTAATTATAACCTCCTGCTTCGACCGAAAGTCCAGTTTAGAAAATTGCTTGAGCTTTAATATGTAATCTTCCTCCATTTAAAAAGTAGGGCCAGACAAGAAGAAAAAAGTGAACGGATTACTAAACTTGATTTGCTAACTCTAAATTGTAGCCTGATGTCACTATTCTGCTGGGCTCATGAGCGCCCCCTAACATGAGGCCAGGTAACTACGTGCCTCACCCGGCGCCTTTTCACAGCCGCTTAAAGCAGCAGCGTCACTGCTGAGCTACAGCACAGTCAGTCCATGTGAGGCACGAACGGCCGGTGCCTCTCCACAGTCTCTTCTCAGTATTTCAACGGTAAACGTAAAACCTCAGTGATTTTGAATTTTTTAAAAATTAAAATTGCAAAGTTAAATAGAAAATAACTTTATAGTACAAATCATTGGATAAATATAACTATTTCATTTATTTTTTTCTCTGTGACGACAGGTGAGGCACAGCCTCACCTGCCTGCCCTGACTGCATGTCACTGGAAAATGGCTATGTCCCCCAGTCTTTTAAATATGCAGTGATTAAAATGCTTCTGAAAAAAACTTATCTTGAACCTAATCTTTTAGCCAACCCATATATAATCTTCCCTTTGTCTCAAAAATCGTTAAAAAAAAGTTGTAGCTTAGCAGCTTTTTCACCACCTACAGGGTAATAATTTATTTGAAGTTTTCCAATTGGGATTCAGAGCTCACCACAGCACAGAAACTGCACTACTTAAAGTCACAAATGACTTGTTTTTAGCTGCTGGCAATGGATTGGTCTCAGTCCTGGTTCTGTTGGACTTCAGTGTAGGGTTTGACACCATCGACCACAATATTCTACTACAGAGATTAGAATGTGACATAAATGTCTGAGGGGCAGCCCTCAGCTGGTTTAAATCCTACTTATGTGATTGGTACTAGTTTGTTAATGTAAATTCTCCATGTTCTAAGGTAGCCTACGGTGTGCCACAGAGTTCTGTACTGGGTTCAGTCCAGTTTACACTTTATATGTTGCCATTAAGTAATATCATCAGAAAACATGGCATTAACTTCCACTGCTAGGCTGATGACACACAGCTGTACTTAACAATGAAACCATATCAAAATGATCGAGCAAACAGACTTATTGCCTGTGTGAAGGACATAAAAACCTGGATGACACTTAATTATCTGCTTCTTAACCCTGAAAAAACAGAGATCATTGTTCCAGGCCCCAAAGGCCTTCAAAACTCTCTATTTATTGCATCAAAGTTAGGTTACTGAAAGTCCTTACTAGCCGCACGCAATAAGAACTCTATCAAAAGCTTTCAACTAGTTCAAAATACATCAGCCTTTTAGCTCCTTAACAGGAACTAAAATAAGAAAGCACATCACCCAGTGCTGGAGTCCCTTCACTGGCTTCCTATCGAGTTTAGAATTAAATTCTAAGTTCTACGTTCTCTTCCTGACATATAAAGCCATAAAGGGCATGGCCCCATTGTATTTTCAAGATGCTATAGTACCATATCATCCAAACAGAGCACTCCACTCTCAAAATGCTGGACTACTGGAGGAGTGTCTAAAAGCACAGTAAGAGGGAGAGCTTTCACTTACCAAGCTCCGGTGTTATGGAATCAGCTCCCTTCCCATGTTAAAGAGCCCCCCAGAATCTCTACATTTAAGACCAGGCTTAAAACATTTGTCTTTGAATTAGCTCATGACCAGGCCAGCTAGGTGCAGAAATAAACCCTGCAGTTTTAGTTAAGATGCCTAGGGGTAGCTATGTTGGGCGAAGTATGTTAACTATCTTCTGTTTCCTCCTGTTTTCCCTGTCAATAGCATTCTCTATTTAGTTCACCTGGAGTTTGTTCATTGCTATTCACATGTTGTCCCCTGTCCCAGTCACCTCTGGGGACTGCAACTGTTTTTGATGCCTGGCCGCTGACCGTCCGGTGATGGCTGGACCCCAGATCCCCTGCTGTGCCCTGATCCTGTTCTGTGGCCCCGGACCCTCCCTTCCCTCTCCCGAATGGATGGCCCAGTGCCTGGCTGGGGTGGCTCCCACCCTGCTGTGGGTGGGCCTCCCTCTCTCCCTTTGTTGAGTGGGCTCTGTCCTTACAGACTTGAACTCTATTTGCAAATGGATGTGCATTAGTCCTGGACACATCTGCAGCCTGCCCGTCCATTGGAATGGATCTCTCCTTCACTGTGGCTGTCCTCAAGGTTTCTCTATTTCTCACTGGGTTTTTTTTTTGAGTTTTTCCTTACCGGGAAAGACGGTCTAAGGACAGGAGATGTTCTAGGACAGTTATCCATTTGCTTGTTTTCTGTTGATTCATTTGCTTGCTTGTTTCTCTTTCATTGTTGATTTTCTAACTTTATGTTGGTTAAATCAATTCTCATGTTCAGTCCTAAGAGGCTACTACTAATAAATTGAATTGAAGTGTGCTTCCACCGTGCCACCCTGCATTACACAGGTGAGACTCAATCCATAGTCTAAGGCCAACACTTTTAGCAGTTCATTAGATAAAATAAATTTCTTATTGCTAGAGAAATTGTATTTCTGTGCTGTCCCAGACACTGCCAGCTCAGCCCTTATTATTTTAGCCTATGTCATCAGAAGTATAATACTCCCTACAATGGAAGCATAGCCAGACTAGACTGGAATGGACAAGTGTGATGGAAATGTATGTGTATTCATGTTGTGAAAAAAAATATTGTTATCACATGCCTTTGTGTAAATGTATTTGATTTGTATTAGTCTGTGAGAGACATTAACACGTGTGAAGGCTCAGCAGACACTGTCCCTATCTCACAGGCACCCTTTGTTGTTTTGCCTGTCTTAACATATGATTGTGAGCAGGTGTGACCATGCTTTTGTAATGTATGTTTGTAATTCTGGTATAAGTATTCAGTTCTCAGATTCTAAGGGGAAGAAACTCGGGGAGAGACTCAGAGAGACCTGCTTGGGACAACAGAAGGCTGCTGCTCGGTGACCAAGGCAGGCCTGGGTCCTGTTGTGTCCAAATTATTTGTAACAAAGAATAAACCTTTTTTATATTTCATAACTCACAAGACTTTGCAAACTGATTATTATTTATCAAAATTTTACTGAGCATCTGTCTTGAAGCTTTGTGTCTCCAGGTCCTGTAATGATATAAATAAAGTTTTCCTGCATTAGAACTTCAGCCTCATGCCTCTTCTTCAAATTCTCAGGTTACTTCAGTGTATTCTACTACACCAATCTCATTGAACAACATGGTCTGGACACACCCATAACCACATGCATAAAGTCCTATTCATTTTTCATAAACAGCAACATAAGTGTGTAAGGTCGTTTATAAATATATACCCATACACTGACTGGCTACACAAGGCTGTGCTAAGCCTGTCCTACATTATGTTGTCCTGTACAGCATGCCTGTTCTCTCCTGCAGTAAGCCAGAGCAGGTTGCACAGTGGCACATTTTCATATACACATGTTAAAACATGGCTCCTCTGGTGGAGGTCTGCAGACAGATCCTTTTCAGGATCACAGTGTGTTTATTATTACATGCAAAAAAGTCCTACAGATGGCCACAACTAAAAAGAATGACACAGAATACAATTCACGAAACACTGTAACACAGGTAATTATAAGCTTGCAGTTTTTTGTTTTTTTTAGATCAATAGAGATCCAGTATGGCACTGTAAGCCCTGAGTGACGTCATCTGGTAAGGCTTTAGTCTTGTTTCTACTGGCTTACTTTGGAGTACGCAAGTGTCTCCCCTGTTTATTTAAACCATACCGGCGTGCACCAAGGGCTCTTACATCACTTTAGCTAAGGCATGATTACAACAACCAAACAGATGATTGGACAAGAAAAATGCAAACTCAGGCAAAACAAGATGGCAAAAAGCAGATATAAACATAAAGTAAGAATCTCTCACCAAACCGCCATATTTCCAATGATGGTAATTTATATGTTGAGCCAACATGCTTCGCAAAACAAAGTAAGTGCACATTAGCAACAGCTGTTTTACTGTTTATTGACGCATGACACTTGTGTAATGATCAAAAATGTTAAATTTCCAGTGCATAATACATCTAACATGAGCCAAACCCAATACATTACATAAAGAGATGTGACAACATGGTACAGAGGGACAAAGAAGTGAAATAAATGCAGAAAAGCTGACGACAAACTCCACCCAGCATGGCCCAGGAGTCAAACCCAGAACCTTCTTCCTGTGAGGCTTGTTTCCTAGCCACTCAGCCACCCTGTCAGGAAAATCCTATTTAGTATCAATGCTATTGATAATGAATTTATTTTGATCAAACCAGCTCTTTTTTTCATTTCTATTCCCAATCTTTGTTCACATCACAAGAGTAACGGCATGGTCTTTTACTATACACCATCCAAACAATTTGTTCATCTAATGTTAAACCAAAATGATGCCATGGGTCAAGTTATTTGCCTGCTTGTATACTAGAAAATAAATCTCTCATTTATTCCAAACACAAGTACTTTACAAAGGTTCACACTATTATACACATATGGGATATCAGTATGTCCTTGTGTGACATTCCTCTATCTGCCAGCATGGCCACCCTGCTCCTCATCAGCAGTGGCCCGGCTGTGTGTGTGTGTGCGTGTGCATCGGAGCAAAAGATCAAGAGCGTTATGTAAGACACCCCCATCCCCCCACACCCCCACACCCCTCCTCACATGCTCACTGCCTGCACGTGCAATTGTATCCATCCTCATGTTTTCTACACAAAGCCAGTAAGTAGAACCAAACAAGGGCGTGCTCAAGGTTATTACAGAGACATAAACATCATCAGTCAAGTGGTACTTTGGTGTCATTCAACGTCCTACAAAAATCATCAGCATCATGTTGTGCGATTGCAAACTGACTTAAGGATAACAATGTTTTGGAGTGGCCATCACAAAGCCCTGATCTCAATCATATGGAAAATACACGAGCAGATGTGAAAAGGCATGTGTGAGCAAGGCGGCCTACAAACTTGGCTCAGTTACACCATTTCTGTCAGGAGGAATGGGCTAAAATTCCTACTAACTATTGTGAGAAACTTGTGAAAGGATATCCAAAATGTTTGATCCAAGTCATACAGTTTAAAGGCAATTGTACCAAATACTAATGAAATGTATGTGAACTTCTGACTTTGAAGAAAGTCATGAAAAATTGTCTAAAAATCCTTCTCTCATTATTCTAGCATTTAGAAAATAGAAATAATTTTGATAATCCTAATTAATGCAAAATAGAAAAAGTTTATTCTAATTTGATGTCAGAGAAAAAAACAACAACAAAAACAACAACTTATGTGTCTTTTTATATGGTGTATGTAAACTTTTGGTTTCAACTGTATATGACAGAACTCATATATGACATCTCATCAGACAATGGTAGGACATCCAGGACTAAACCAGGCCTAAGTAAGGTCTAAATAAGGTCTAAAGCAGGACGGAATCTGGTCTAGGCAAGGTCTAAACAAGGTCTAAACCAGGATTAAACTAGGTCTAGGCCAGGACTAAAGCAGTGAGTGAGTCAGCGCCATAAGAACATCAAACTAGGTCTAAAACAATACCTGCTTGTCTGTATCGTTTTATCTGAAAAATTCCACAGTATAGCTTTAAACCAAGGGTCCCCAAACTTTTTCCTGTGAGGGCCACATAACTTTTCGCTTCTCTGATGGGGGGCCGGGGTCAGTTTGTAACAGAAAAAGTGTGACGATTGCAGGAGTGCCTAAACGTAAAAATGTATTGTTTTCCAGAAAGCCACACATAATCAAATAACCCTTTCTGGATTCTTCACAGAACAAAAGTGAGGAACTAAACAATAACACTATTAATGAAATAAATAATAACCAAATGACCCTCCCTGGGTTCTAATCATCAATCATTAATTGTTTGTCCACTTCAGGTTAAATGCCTTGCATTCTGAATCAATTTTTCTCTTACCTAACCTTTTTGCCATGATTCTGTTCTCTATGAGAGGGGCGGGTTTAGGATTTTTTTTCTGGAGGTTGTCAGATAGGGGCACAGACCGCAGAAGGGTGGAACAGAATGTCACGTTATATGCGTTTATGAAATAGTTACTAATAGTTAATAATGAAAATAGTTCATAACTAAGGAACATTTTATTGCAAAAGTCCAACTTTATTATCAAACACAAATACACATATATGAAAAAAAAATAATAATCAAAACGCTCTGTGGTGTTGTTCAGGGAGCCGGACCAAATGTGGAGGCGGGCCGTATCCGGCCCACGGGCCGTAGTTTGGGTACCACTGCTTTAAACGCATGTCTGTTATTTACTCAGTTCGAGGTTTTTATTTCTAAAATGCTACCTGCTTGTCTCTGTGGAGATGATTATGGATGTGTTCACACTTTAACATAAAACAGGACTAAACTCCATCTACAGTAAGTTTGGTGCCCAACACCACAAACATTTGCACATTATTTTACATGATCTCTGTCTTATTACAATATTAAAATGTAGATCAAAAACTTACTCAGGAGGACAGTGTTCTCTGGTCTCACCAACTAACAGCACTTACTTTTTTCCAATGGCTTTTTGCACATTTTCTGAAATGTTTCGTAAATCTGGAAAATCTTTTGAACTCTTTGCAAGTTTATGACACAAAACAATTCAGAATCTTAAAAAAGTAAGAAACATTTTTTTATATGATCGTAAAACACAGTCATCAGATATATAAACCTATTTAAGCATTGGCTGGAAAATGCCACCACACTGATAGATGTGTAGTGAGAGGGAGACCTGTTCATGGGTTTCAACTTCCTGTTATATGCAACATTTTGTGGACTTTTTCTCACTTAAAAAATGTAATATGTTGTTTTAAATTGTTAAAAGCTATGACAACTGTCCTCATTTTTCTTCATTCTGAAACTCATGGATTGAACCAGTATCACACTGTTTCTGATGGTTTGAGAATGAAGCATCTGCTGTAAATATGTGTCAAATATTACACAATCAAATAGGTCACAAAAACACTATTAATATATCTGTGCTTTTTAGCAGTTGTTGTCTGAACTGTTGTCTGAACTGTTTCAGACCTATAAAGTCTTGCCTAGAATCCAAAATACACATTTCTTCAATACTTTATGAAGATGTGAGTCTGGTCACTGGTGAATCTCTCTGAGTTCAAATGGGCATGATTGACAGGTGGATTAGCCAATCAGGGACATGCATATTCCGTTTGTATCAAAACAAATATGGCTGCTTAAAAAAAAAAAAAAAAAGAAAAAAATATCACAGGGGACTGCAAAACTCTAAACTAAACTCTGTTCATTGAAATTTTAAAATCTAAATTTCTGCACAAATTCCAAAACTCAAGAAGTAACTATTCACAACCTTATATCCATTTTCAGGCCTTAGAGAGGGCGTACTTTCCACCATATTGTAACATCAAAAACATGCCTGAAGAGGTTTTACATGTGATCCATGTATGTTTGAATATTGAATCTCTCCCAGGCCCTATTTTAAACCTCCTAAGGGTTATCTGTAAGATTTTGTGCAATGCTCCACCCACAAGCTAATGTCGTCCATGCTCCCACATGAGAGTTCTCCATAAAAATACAGAAAACATGATGCAAAACTGCACACAGCAACATGACAAACCTGATGCGATATGCAGTAGGTTCATTTAGCAGGATGCACGCTGACTGTGTTGTGATAGTGCTCTGAGGGGGGAGTGACTTAGAGCAGAGAGCATAAACGAGGGGAGACTCAGAGAATCAAAACCTAAAATGAAAGTTATAAAACTTGTTAATACATTGTTTTCAGTTAAGCATTTTCAAAGCAATAAAAGATAAAATGGTGATCTAAATATGTTATGCATTACCAATTAATAGCCCACAAAAGTGTAATTTAACCCTCAAATCAGAACTACAAAACCATTTTTGCAGAACCTAAAACACAACAATCAACTGTTTAAACACAGACTGCTGCTGTAACACTCACTCTGCACGTACTACTGTCTGTGTCCCTATACTGCACACTTGATTGAAAAAAAAACAACCCACTGAGCTCCACACTGTAGGGAGAGAGAAAGCACCACTGCCCCTCCTCCCTCCTCCTCTTCCCTCTCCCTCCATCTCTGCTCCATCTCTCCGACAGTCTGCTCACTCGCACCGCTCAGGACCCCCAGGACCGACTGGAGAGCCAGGACCCACGGACACACACACAGGTCAGTGGAGGCTTTGTTTCTATAGCTTCGATCTGCGATTTAGAAGAGGTTAGCACAACTCGTTTATTCAAGAATTTTTCAAAGCGATATTTTGACAGATGCATTTTTTTTTGTTTGGTTGTTGTTGTTGTTGTTGTTGTTGTTGTTGTTGCTGTTGTTGGTTTTTTGCTATTGTAAGTCTAGATGTTTCATGTTCCAACAGACAAATTATGGCACAAATTATAACACAAAGCATTGGACAATGTGTGCAGTGGACTCGATCTTGAGTCTCCTCCATAGCTCCATGTTTGGTGTGTGAGTTGGAGGAGAGCATGCTGATAAGAGCTGCTCTGATTGGCTGTGAACACAAAGCACAGTGAGGCCTGCCTGCTCTTATATAAGCTGCCCGATACTCCCTCTGTCACCATTTTGTGGGAGGTCAAATACTCAACTACTGCTGGGTACTAGTATTGGTAGTAGTGGTGGTAGTATTAATATTAGTAGGGGGAGTATGAGTAAAAGTAGTCGTAATGGTAGTAGTAGTAAGACCGTCTAATACTGTGTCCACCACCGTTCTGTGGAAGCTCAAATACTCAACAAACACTAGGTAGTAATACTGGACTAAAATTACCAGAATGTAGTCGTAGTAGTAGTTGTGTAGTAGCTGGAGGAGTGCTAGTGCAGTAGTTGGAGTAGTAATACTGCTAGTAGTAGTAGTAGTAGTAGTAGTAGTAGTAGTAGTAGTAGTAGTCGTAGTCGTAGTAGTAGTAGTAGTACTAAGCTGATCTTATTCTCTGTTGGACGCCATTGTATTAAAGCTCAAATATTCAATAACCGCTGGGTACTAGTACTGGACTACACAAACTAGTAGTAGTTGGTATTAATAGTAGTGGTATTAGTAATAGTAGTAGTAACAATGAATGAAGTATAGTAGTAGGACTAGTAGTGGTATTAGTAGTTGTTGTAGTAGTAGTAACAGTGCTATTAGTGGTAGGAGTAGTATTAGTGAGAGTAGTAGTAGCCAAAGTAGTAGTAGTAGTAGTAGTAGGATAAGGAGGAGAAGGGGGAGTAGTAGTACTAGTAGTGGTGGTGGCAGCATAATGTGGCTTTAACACATGATTATTCTAAAACATCTATCTTCATAAGAAACATAAGTGATCTTTCTACCAGAGTTTAGATTTCAGAAGAATGCTATTAAATTATGTCTGTCTCTGTTTTTTAAATGGGGGACAGACTGGGACATATTGGACCAGTAATGGTGAAAGTGGTTGATGCAGATAGACAGTATTTTTTAGAGTGCAACCAGTGGCCCCTCCCCTCTGGTACACGCCGGCCCTCTTCATGGCTCCACAGGACACTCTGACCTTGATACTGTAAAGTTTCCACTGTGTACTACACACATATACTGAGTCTTGTAACAACTGTGGTAAAGGTTTATCATAATTTTACACCAGCGAAGTGGCAGTGAGTTCTATAACAGAATACTTCTATCTATGTCATCAAAGCACATCAAAGGTGTTGTCATTTATTTTTATTAGTCTAATCAAAAGTACTGTGTAAATTAGAAGTTTAGCCCTTGCTGATTATGACCACTGCTCATGTCCACCCAGATATCAAATTATAAACTTCACCAAAAGAAAAAAAGACAGAATGTTAAATCTTGAATATGATTCTGTTAAAGCTAGAATGTGTAACTTTATAGCCAAAAAATAGTTGGCTGTATTTATTGCACTGAAACCTTACTGTGAGCGGGCTTGCATCTCCACAAACCTGATTCTTATTTGGTCTATGGGAGGCCCTGCTTGTTTCCATGGAAATGTTCTTCCTTTGGCTATGCTCTACTACAGTATAATACTTATCTATATCCATGGAGAATGTTTTGAAGTATGGTTTTAATTTTCTGTTTCTGTGAAATCATGCAGGTGCAGAACATTAAGTGAAGTAGTGAGCTGGTGTGTTTTAGTGAAATTAGTATTCTAACCTGTCGTATTCACTTTAACAGCTTTATTACTGTGTGATTGTAGCGCATATTTTTATTAGTCTAATCAAAACACTATTCAGTTATCAGCTGCCTCTGATAAGGTGGATCCTTTAGCACCGCCTGGAGGCACATGTGGGAATTAAGGGTACAGCACTCGGTTGAGCATACAGCATACAGCATATAGTTGATTTGTCAAACAGGAGTTTTTCTGTGAACCTAGGACAGTAATCCTCTTCTGAGTCTCTTAGAGTGCAGTGTGCCCCAGGGTTCTACATTAGCGCCGACCCTCTTCTCTTTGTACATGCCTGCCCTGAGTGATGTTTTTGGAAAGCACAATGTGGTAGTTTATTGTTTTGCAAATGACATTCAAATATATCTGCCAGTGACCACCAATGACAGCCAGAACACAATCAAAGCTCTGCAGGACTGTCTCAAGGATGTGCAGACTTGCTTGAGCACAATTTTTCTGAATCAGAATCAAACTGGGATTGTGGCGTTTGGCCAAACTAACCCACTCCTTGGGCATGACAATGTGATTGGTCCTCTGTTGTCCTATTGTCGCCCTGCCCAGTAACGGTGGCTTGCACTTATATTTAGTACCAAACAATGCCAGACACCTTTGTGCTTCTGGGCTGATGAGGTGAGAACGCAGCATGCTTAAAGCGTCTGTGTCAGCTGAGCTCCTCACTACTGAGGAGCCCAAGTACTGTCAGTTGACAGCACTGTCAACTGACAGTACTGTCACACGCCCCAAGAACAGGAAATTAAGTTAACAGAAGGAAATAATTTTGCACATAATAATGCACACAAAATGCACAAATGTATATTGTCAACATAAAGCTTGTGTCACTTATAGAGTTACTCACAGCAGGAAGAGTAAGCAAAACTCTCAAGAGTAATTACTTCAACAAATATAATTCAAGTAAGAGCAAAAGTATGGTGTGTACTACTGCAAGAAGTAAGATTTGTTGAAATGTAGTTTAAATGTGAGTTATGCTGATGTAGAAGTTGGCTGATTCTGGTGAAACCAGCTAAACCAGGCCTAAACTAGGCCCAAATCAGGTCTAAACCAGGCCTAGACTAGACCCAAAGCAGATCTAAACCAGGTCTAGACTAGACCCAAATCAGGTCTAAACTAGGCCTACACTAGACCCAAAGCAGATCTAAACCAGGCCTAGATTAGGCTGAACCCAGGTCTAAACAGAAGCTGTGGTTATGACGTAATTATTCTATTATAGTCCACATTCATTCATTCAACTAAAATTTTAAATATTAGTTATTTAAAGCGTGTCAATTTTACCCTGCTCTTTGACTCATTAAAGCCACAGTATCTAACATTTTAGCCAACAAATCACTACAATAAAAACATGTTTTTTTTATTTTTTTATTTTGATCTTTATTGCACTGAAAAATGTAGAGGTGTGGTTACTTTCATAAGGTTTTTCAAGAGGTTGCTGCTTTGGCTATAATAATCTTCCACAGTTTGGTATAAAACTGTTCCGAAGTACACTTTTAACTTTATATTTCCAAAGAATCAAGAGGGTGATGTGCTAACTCCAAAAAGTTACATATTGTAGCTTTAAGTAGCCTACAATGTAATGCTCAGTGCACAACCTGTTACAAATGTATAAACATACCCCTCAGTACAATGTGATGACAGCAAAATACAGTTGTTACACAGTTTGTTACAGAGTGTTACAGTGTGCTATAGTGTGCTACAGTGTGTTACAGTGTGCTATAGTGTGCTACAGTGTGTTACAGTGTGCTATAGTGTGCTACAGTGTGTTTCAGTGTTAACCACAGTGCCCCCTGTCTGCAGCTGAGAACATGGCATCTGTGATGGAGAAACTGATCAGCCCCTTGGACACCAGTGCTGCCGAGCCCCCCCGCAACAAAGTGACCGTGGTGGGGGTGGGGCAGGTGGGCATGGCCTGTGCCATCAGCATCCTGCTCCGGGTAAGTCCTCCACCATCAACAGCTCTTCTCACAAACATGTTCTGAAATGCAAAATCAGTTACAGTATCTTAAAGTGGACCTATTCTGCAAAATTGTCTTTTCAGAGCTTTTTACCATGTTATAGCTCATCATTTACTCACCTAAAGTAGTATTTGGAGTGATTCATGCACGTTTGAGCGATTTTTAATTATTTACTTTCAAGATGCCATTTTCTTTTCATCATCCACTGGTACACGCCCACTGATCTGTACTTTGCTCTTAAATTTAATTTTATTAATCGTGATACACATAGGATTCAGCAGTATCACATAATCACTTTGGTACAAAAAAAAGAATAATTCGCAACTCACTAGTTTGCAGCGTTGTTGTGAGGATTTACGGTCACATTATCTCCCATTGAGCACCACAATTCTAATTGTTTTGGGGGGGTTTTGAGTCATTTTAGATGAATATTGCAATTTAAACTGTACAAATGACAACGTAATGATCTACGAGTGTCATAGATTATAGCAGACAAGAACAATTTGTCTGCTTTAATTATTTTGAAATTGCATGGAAAAATAAGTCTAATCTAGCCAAAATTATATTCTTATTTTCAAAGCATCTTAATTTTCTTTCATATGTGTCTTGTGAGTGTATACAATGCTATATAAATTGACTTGTTTTAAAGGGGATTTATTATGTAAAATCCACTTCCATGAGCTTGTAAACCCCCTCCTAACATTTGTATATTTCTCCAAACCTGTGTATGTGATAGGACCTTTGTGACGAGCTAGCTCTGGTGGATGTGGTGGAGGACCGTCTTAAAGGAGAGATGATGGACCTTCAGCATGGCAGCCTGTTCCTCAAGACCTCCAAGATCCGTGCAAACAAGGGTGGGCCTCCCTGCTCACAGCCTAATGAAATGAAACACCAACAATAACAAGCTAACACAATCAGTGGTCATCTCTTTCTTTCTACAGAAGTTAAAACATTCCTTTCATCAGGGGGTGCTCCAAATTGCCTTCCAGAGTTGTTTTTAACCGTTTTGGGTTTTTTTTTTTTTTTTTTTTTTCTTTTATTTAAAGGCACTGTACTCAATTTTTACTGTTCAGTTCATATTAAATGGTTTGCAGAGATCCAAAGTTATTTCTCAGTTAGCATTCTGAGCATTCTAATTACTTACCACAATGAGTTTTTAAGCACTTTTTACAACTCTGAGAGACCAGAGAAGGGTTTTGGTGTAACCACTCGCATGCTCATTATCGGACAGTAGCATGTGCATTTGAGCTAAATGTGTACAGTGTAGTGTGTATCTAATGACTATATCTGCCCCAGTGCAGATATATTGTATAAGCAGTATAAGTCTAAGTATAAGTCTTGAGGTCAAAATATGTCTGCTGTGTGCTGTCTCCATCTAATTATATAGGGTTTTTTTGGTCTGATAATCAGGAAGTATGTGTTAGCATGCTAGTTGAATAAATAATTAATAACTTTGAACAACTGAAAATGGTTAAAAATGAACTAGTTCTGTTTTTCATGTTTTTAAGGCAGTCAAAATTAGCTCCTTTAATGCCATACAGTGGAACATTCCAGAGCTATATTTTTATGATTAGGAATTTTGTCTTTCACTAGGAATTTTGTAAGTAACGTGGAGATATCTTAAAATATGATGAGTGAGGAGTGTGTGAAGACAATTATCAGATCATATTTTTGAAATCAACTGCAGTTTGTGTTTGGTGGTATGTCTTGGTTAGTGTTGTCATAATACTAAAATTTCAAACTTGATTTCGATACTAAGGTATTGACTCAATACTCAATAATGAAAATAAACCATGCTCCTTTTTAAGTAACAGAGTGTCCTTTTCATACACAAAATATGTCTTTTTTTCATGCTTTATGTTATTATATTATAGTTCTGCTAAAGCTTATCAAGTCACTTTTATAGTAGTTATGCTAATATATATATATATATATATATATATATATATATATATATATATATATATATATATATATATATATATATATATATATATATATATATATATATATATATATATATATATATATATATATATATGTGTGTGTGTGTGTTTCTTAGAGTCTATTTTTAGTTTATTTTTAAGTATTTCTTAAATTATTTCAAGCTATTTATCTATTATCTTGTTTTATTACATATACGATTTTCCTTCTGTTCTTAACTGTGCGGTGCAATATTGGAATTTCCCCACTGTGGGACTAATAAAGGCATAAAGGCATATCTTAAAACTGTTTAGGAAAGACCCAATTTTGTCCTGTTAATGTGACTTTTAGTATCAATACCTGCTCAAATTCATATCTAGTTTTGATTTTAGTGTAGATTAGTATCTGATTTCACGTTTGACAACCCTAGACTTGTTAGTTCACCCTGACCATGGCCATGTTGTGTTGCAGACTACGCAGTCACGGCAAACTCTCGCCTAGTGGTTGTCACTGCTGGGGTCAGACAGCAGGAGGGGGAGAGCCGCCTCAATCTGGTCCAGAGGAATGTCAATGTCTTCAAGTCCATCATCCCCCAAATTATCAAGTACAGCCCTCACTGCACCCTCATCGTGGTCTCCAACCCAGGTATGAACCATAGCACCCACATTGTGGTCTCCAGCCCAGTTACTTACTGCACTCTCATTATGGTCTCCAACCCAGGAAACACTGCATTAGGGCTTTAGGCTTTCAGGTGTTTAGTCAATTAACCTGTCAATAGAGTTGCTCTGTCTGATCATTTCTGTGTCTTCTTTGACTGTCTGTTATTACCAAACCAGCGGCTGGTCCTGCAGTTGTGCGAAGGAGACACATAAATGATGAAACAGGTGAACTGTTCATGGAAATGATACACTTTGAAAATGCCTCAATTTCTAATGTTGATGATTTGTTGAACTCTGTGCCTTAAAGTGGTTTGAATGGACACCATTACCCCGATAAAGGTTAAAATGATTAAAGATAAGCAGAGAGCGCCATGAATGAATGATGACTCACATTAGGGCACAGAAAAGGAGTGTGGAGGGCCGAGTGGGAATGGTGGAAGTCAAAACTCCAGGTTCAATATGAGATTTAGAGAAAACAGATTAACAAACCATCCAGCTCCATTACTGGTAGAACTGATTTCCACATCTAAGTGGAATGAGTTTAGGGCATTAAAAATGCTCTCTACAAAATAAAAGGTAAAAAGTAGCTAACATGAGTTAGTTAACTCGAAAACTACCACTTCATCACAAAGTGGAACAGAACATTTTGAGCTTATAGATGTAGACAGACATAATAACAGACAGATATAATAATATAGGATTTCTCAAACATGTGTGAATGAAACAAAATACAACTCCGGGAGTAAGAGGTAACAAAATTATTACATGGCTTAAAGGTCACGAGAGTCAATTTTGTGCAATATAGGACCAAACCTTAAGTGATAGGATTAAGTATTCATATGGAGCAAAAGCACAATGGAGAAGGTATTGAATGAGTTTGATGAAGATCTGGGAGTTAATCCTGAGTTTAATACCATTTTGCATATACAGGTACATACAATTCTGCCTTGTATTACTTGTGCAGGTGCAGGTTGGATCAGATACACAGAGATATGTAATAGTTTTGAGAGATCTTGTCACGTTTCTCAATATGCTTCTCTAGTCCATTGATGCGAACGTCTTTGAAGTATTTGGCCAGTCGGTCCTCTGTGACTTGTACCAGGCTTACATTGGGATCAGCGGTCTGCCTGTTCATTTCAGTCTTTGTGTGTTTTTTGGCTGCAGAAGTCTGCCTTGTTTCGTGCATTGACAAAACAATACTCTTAGCTGAAGGTTTCCTTTGATACGTTGACAATCTGACCACCGCCCTGTTAAGAGTGTATTATTTTGAGTCTTCCTCACAATGCAGACTGATATAGCACATTTTCCTCATTGTGATGTCCAACCTCGGTATGACACTGCACCCTCATAGAGAGATCAGCAGCATCACAGTCAGCCTCCAGGGGGAGCCAAGTGATCTCTGAGAAACAACAGCAAAGCCCTCTCTTTTTTTGTTTTATGTTTTCATTTTATTTCATTTTATTTATTTTTTTATAATTGAAAGGTCATTGTTACAATAACAAGATACAGAACACATAATAACATAGCATGAATGCCGAATTTGACAAATATAATAATTAAAATAATTGCCATTTAAAAAAATGTAAGTCCAATTTCTCACCAAAAATTATATGCTCAAATTTGAGTAAAGACTTAGGGTCTATATGGTCTTTAAACAGTCTTTCCAAAAAGTTTTTGTAATAGTGTGTTTCCAAAAAAGATTACTTAACATTTCGGTGTATTCTTTACAAAAAGTGCAGTTAGGGTCAATTGTTTTGATATAATTGAGCATAAATTGATTAGTTAACCATAAATATTAATAATAATAAATCTCTTATTATGATAGTCCAATACCATGACTACAAGATGTCCCTGGTTGTCACATTTGAGTGAAAGGATATCACCTTCAAATTTGTGTTTTACTGTGAGAGTGCTGTCTTCCATGTGAAGGAAATACATTATCACAGCGTTGAGTCCTCCAAAAGTTAGTGTCATCACACGTAGAGTGGGATTCTTGGATGAAGAAAAAGTCTGTATTTAACTTTTCAGCAAACAGAAACAATGTTTTACATTTTGTGGCATTTTTTTTTTACCCCCTGGCATTCAAAGAACCTAAAGACAAAGACATAAAAACAAAGAGCAAAAACCTTTGTAGAGAAGTGCGCATGCTGAGTTACTTCAGTCCATGCACTGGGGGGATGAATTGAATTAACGCTATCTTAGATTACAAGTAATGAAAGGTGCTAAACGACCTGTTCAAAATGACCTTTTAGCTGCCAGTAACATTTGATATAAGCCCATTGTCACAACATTGAACAAAAAGTTTGGATCTAGGACCACAAAACAGGAACCACAGGTGGTCAATCTTCTTCAAAAGTGCAAGCTGTAGACAGGGTGAAAATAAACTTGAGCTTATACCGGGTGTAGATTAACCCTCTAAAAATCAGGTCCTTCTTTGCCATTGACGTACCATGGGGACCAACACCTGGACTACTGACCACAGCACTGCTCTTCTCTTGCGGTCCACTGGCCAGAGATCCTCCGTGAAGTGAAACTGGCTGTTGTCCTAACAAGTTGGATAATGCCATAACCACAGAGAAATGTCAACAATGACCTGGAGGTGTCCTTGCTCAGACTATGCAATGGATGCCAAAATTCCACAAACAGGGCCCTCTGCAGTTATGAGTATTCATTTTATTTAGTGACAAATCAGTTCATGTTTTTGTCCTCCTGGGGATAAATCATTGTTTGGAACTAATTATCTTAACATTTTAAAACTGATTTAGTCTGATTTTAGGCCATGTTTAGCTCTGTGTGCACTGGAGAATGGGTGAAGCGTCTTGCACCAGGACACAAGGAAGTGCGATTAAACTCTCACCTTGGTTACTGGTGGTCATTCACTGAGCCTGGCCACTTAAATTAATTAAAGGTGCTGTACCTGATTGTTTATTCCTTACTTACATTATGCCTTCTTATGCCATCGTAATTATTCAACACGATGAATTTATAAGAGCTTTTGCCAACAATGTTAAATGAACACTTATTTAATAATAAATGAGATAATTCGATGCATACAGTGCACAGCAGACTTATTTTAACCTGAAGAGCTGCTTATACAATATATCTGTACTGGGACAAGGCACATTTTGACCCTTAAAGTATTTTAGATTATATCCTGGTATTTGACCTACTTTCATTAGCTTAAAGGTTCTATATTATGCACAACTGACATGGAGTTTGTTTTGTTTCATTCAGACACATGTGTGAGTATAATATAATCCTTTATTATTATCTGTCTACATCTCCAAAGCTCAAAATGCTCTGTTCTACTGATGTCATGTAGTAGCAGTTTTCAACAGCTTACATAGTTTTTGTTCAGTAGACATGGGCAATTCCAGGGGTGATAATTATCAAATTATCCAAAATTATTGTAGTGATGGTGTATGGAGTTAAAATATCCCTTTAATATGATTTGTCTTCCATCTCCACCATATATGTAGTTGTATATATATGCTTATGTGTGTGTATGGTGTGTGTTGTGTGTGTGTGTGTGTGTGTGTGTGTGTGTGTGTGTGTGTGTGTGTGTGTGTGTGTGTGTGTGTGTGTGTGTGTGTGTGTGTGTGTGTGTGCAGTGGATGTGCTGACCTACGTGACCTGGAAGCTGAGCGGCCTGCCCAAACACCGCGTCATTGGTAGTGGCACAAACCTGGACTCTGCGCGCTTCCGTTTCCTAATGGCCGAGCGCCTGGGCATCCATGCCAGCTCCTTCAATGGCTGGGTACTCGGGGAGCACGGGGACACCAGCGGTGAGGACAGACACACACACATGCATACATACACACACACGTGCGTACATACACATATGTATCCATACACACGTGCATACATACACATGCACATACATACATACATACATACATACATACATATATACATACTCACGTGCATACATACAGTCATGTTTCCATGATTTTGGGGGGCATTACACTGGCATAGACATTCATTTCCTGGGGGCTGATTCTAACCTAAACCATAGTCACTACCTGCCTAACCTTAACCTAAACCCTAACCTTAAAGGCACTCTATCTGTTTTTTACTGTCTTCAAAATGTGAAAAACAGAGCTAGTTCACTGAAAACAGTTTGCAGTGGTCCAAAGTTATTCCTCACTTACCTTATGCATTCTGAGCATCTTAATTAGTCACCCTGATGAGTTTATAATAACTTTTCACAACTTTTAGACACCACAGCAGACTTTTGTTGTTACAGTAAAGCTAATTAGAATGCTAATGCACATTTCATGATGATCTCGCAATAAAACGCTTTATAATTAGATAGCCCCCAGCAGACTTACTCTAACCTCAACAGCTGCTAATACAATATATCTGTGCTGGGGCAAGACTGGGTATTTTGCTCAAATATATGGGGAAAAATCAGGTACTAGCCCATAAACCTATTTTAACCCATATCTGAACTATAAACCATGTTGTTGATTTAATAATAAAGGATTTATGTCACGGGGGCCTGTACACGTGAGTGTGTGTACAATTTTTGATCTCTAAAATGTGATAAAAACCTGTCCACAATCACACACGCACAAACACAAACACACACACGCACACAAATATTGTTTAAGTTTCTCTTTTCAGTTACTGAATAGCTTATAATCACCTCTTCACCTATGCACTGAAAGAGATGATCAAATGTCCATCAATCAAATTATGCCCAAAGCCAGAAGAGTAGAGAGTTTGCAATGAATTCCCCGACAGGTCATTCAAAAAGTTACACAGTGCAGCTTTAAATGATGACTTTCTCATGCATTGCTTCTGTGAGTTCAGTTCCTGTGTGGAGTGGAGCTAATGTAGCCGGGGTCAACCTCCAGAAGCTCAACCCAGACATCGGCACTGATGGAGACTGTGAGCAGTGGAAG
This sequence comes from Periophthalmus modestus, assembly GCA_019594935.1. Taxonomy (NCBI): domain Eukaryota; kingdom Metazoa; phylum Chordata; class Actinopteri; order Gobiiformes; family Gobiidae; genus Periophthalmus; species Periophthalmus modestus. Next base: position 22,794,535 of record JAIEZT010000054.1, on the reverse strand, counting down.
GCTACGCACAAGGCCGTGGTGGACAGGTGAGTAAGCTCCTCCCTCCCGTTCACATTGCAGGGGCAAAATGAAGTTGGCCTGTTGATTTGCCACCATTGCCTTAGCTTTAACATGACAGTTAAAGGTATGTTAATGTCCAGTAGTTCCTTGCAATCCACAGACACAGAGGGACAAAAACTGTAGGCCTTGAACTCAGACTAGCTTCCATAGCTACACCTCCCCCACCTGTCAGATTAAAGGACCTACCATTTCCTCTCTCTACCTGACACACCCAAATCATTCCCGCCCAGCTAAAGCAATAATTTAAACTTTTCATGAAATTCTGGACATTTCAAACACACTGCTTATTTTGGTCACAATGTGCAGTGACTCTCCTCTTTTGTCCTGCAGTGCATACGAGGTGATCAAGCTGAAGGGCTACACAAACTGGGCCATTGGTCTGAGCGTGGCCGACCTGACGGAGAGCATCGTTAAGAACATGAGCCGCGTGCACCCAGTCTCCACCATGGTCAAGGTAACAGCAAACATCTCCACAGGGTTAAATGTCATAACCCTTTCACTCTGTGGAACAATCCAGATTTTATTCTGTTTACGTTAACTTTTGGGTCGGTCTTTAAATGCACTGTGTATCATTCACCCCAAACACTGCACCATGAGCCAAGTGAGAGGCATCAGCTGACCAAAAAATATATTTCTGTAAGACTGGGTTTGTAGCAAACAGAGCCCCATGAATAAGCACTCAGACAATCACCTTCGTGGACTATAGCCTACACACATTCATCTGGCTAAATACACCTGCTGCATCAAATGCAGGTTGCAAATGGAACGTCAATATCTACATTATAGCCTCTGATTCAAACTCCCTTTACTCTGCACGAGGACAGCGGCATTGACTCCACCCTCCAGAGTGCAAGTGGAGCCATCTGAGACCACCTGTTTCAAGCGCACTCCGTGTGGCCATTTAATACCAGTCTAACTTGTGGCAGTGTGGTCCATGAAGCATTTCTTTAAGGTCTTATTTGAGTCAGGCAGGAGTGTTTGTTCACTTGCTTTAGTTTCAGTCATAGAATGTTTTGCTCCACATTTCTCTCCGCACTGCCAAGTATCATCCCTGCAATGCACTTCACTGTAACAATTCACAGCAACTACAGGCCAAATGACAGAACACGTGCCTGCTTTGAAAGGGAGATGACATTTTTAGACACTGGACAAATTATAAGATCCTTAGCAAAGGATAATATGAAATGAAATGCCCGTGAGGTGTCTGACCTGTGCTTTGTCCTTTCAGAACATGTACGGCATCACAGAAGAGGTCTTCCTATCCCTGCCCTGTGTGCTGAACAGCAGTGGGGTCAGCAGTGTGGTCAACATGACCCTGACAGATGCAGAAGTGAATCAGCTCAAGAAGAGTGCAGACACGCTGTGGGGCATCCAGAAGGATCTCAAAGACCTCTGAGCTCACATTCTCATAACTCACACACACCGTAGTTAGCAGTTTGGTTGTGTTGCTGCTGCCCAAACCAGAAACCTTCAGATACAACAGACAGGTGCCCAGGCGCTCTGCTAGATCAGATCACTGCCTCTAGGTGGTCTGCCCTGTAACCTCACTCACTGCGTTTACTTGCATGAGAACTTCCAGAGCACTAAACAACCAAATTCAAATCTCTTTGCTTCAAAACCTGTCAGACTACTCTCGTCCCAGTCTACAGCAGGTCAAAGAACCCAAAAGGTGTGCTACGAGGCGTTCAGCTGTGTTTAGTAATTAAGCATTAGCACTAAAACTTTGCAGCTATAATTGTTAATAAAAACAACATCATTATCATATATATAACCACACTTTTGACAGAAATAGAAAAGCAACTTCTCATTTACGCAGACATGCTACGAACTGTGTTATTCACATGTTCTTGCTCTCCGCAGAACAAATAAACGCAATGAAGCTCCAGTAGGTTTTACATTCACCTTAACATAGTAAATCAAAACAATTAAACAATTATTAAACATCCAAACACATGTCTATTATTTCCCTGGCTGTTTTTTTACCTTGTGCAATTGAACGCCTCTCCTAGTCTGTGCCTATTGTAAATTGGATGCTATTAAATGCGCTATTACATGCTGAGGGTATCCGAGTATGTATCGGCTTCTCCAGATGTGTTATTCGGATCTTTCAGATTCAGACCACAACTCCTCAATTTTAGTTCCAAGGTGTAGATGCAGTTTGATAAATGACTTTAAATTGGACTGGGCCAGTTATCCGGTTTTCCTGGTATGCAAACGTAGTGACATTCACCAGGTATGACAGTTGCTCTGCCCTGTCACCTCACTGCCTTATATACAGTATACAGACACATCTCTAACAGCCGAAGTGTCCCGTGTCACCAGCAGCGTCCAGGACACACTGACCTGAAGGTCAGTGGGGTCTGTGAGAGCACCTCTGTATGTTGAGGGTGCGGTGGGTCAGGACAGAATGTGGACAATAAAAACAAATCTGGATATATGAGTTGTGTTTGTGGTCTTTGTATCATGCATGCCATTTGGGGATTGAAGAAAAATGCAATAGTGACATCATGCTAAGAGGGTACTGCATGTATGTCTATGGAGGAATGTTCAGCAGTTATCATGGTGACATAATGCACATATGAGCAAACACAGTCAAATAAGTTGTTAGATTGTGTTCATGGTCCCATGAGTGTTTGATGTTCAACAAAAAGGTGAGCTCCCCAGGGAATCCCCATCAGCACCATAGTATCAATACTACATAACCAAAAATCCTCTTATCCTTAGCTCAGGCGGCCTTTGGGTTTACACTGAACGCTACAGCCCTCCCCATGACAAAATGTATGGTCAAGACTAGACCAATAGTGCTGTTATAATGTTTGGATTTTTTTTAGTTAGATTACATTATTCTGACACCAATAGTTATTAATATCATCAATCATCCTGCCGCACAAAAGTTAAAGCTACTTTTTTCACTTCAAGCTACATATGGTGCTTTAATTGCACTATCTACGGTTTCTTGTCATTTTGGGTTACTTTAGAACAAACTTGGTACATTTGCAGCTTTCTGATCAAAAATGCCTAAATCTGACTTTGTGATGCCTTCAGTGACCTCTTCTATTGCAAGACAGGACTGCCACAGGACTGCCCTGATTAAAGCCAGTTTATGATTACAAACATCTGGCTGCAAGGGTCGAGTTTGAAGTGTGGATACCCCTTCGAAAAAACACCATGAAAGTTTCATTATTTTCACTTTTATTATAAGAATGTGAAACTCAAACATGACAGAAAACATTCAGTCCTTCACTTTTGCATGCCCACATGGATCCCTCTGACAGTGAAGAGCTCAGGTGGGTAGCAGCTTGGAGCCGTAGGCGGGTACAGGCAGGTGGTAGTAGTTGGCATGGCGCTGGACTGGGTTGGTCTTGGGGTTGGTCCTGGGTCTGGCCCTGGGGATGGTCCTGGGGCCACCGTGACGTTTACCGAAGCGCAGTCCAAACGTGTTGAGGTTGAAGCGGCTGCGCTCGGTACAAAGCAGCCTCTCCTCAGTCTCAGACACACACACACTGGAATCATCTGGCAGGACATCCCGCAGAGCCCGGAGTGGGGGCAGTGACCGGAGGGGGCGCAGGGCCTGGAGGGCAGATAGGGTCTGGAGGGAGGGTAGGGCGTGCAGGGGGGGTGCACCTGGGGACCATACCACAGATACAGTCATCATATGTCACTAAGCGGTGGTGGACAAAGAAGACAAAAATTTTACTCAAGTAAGGGTAAAGTTTCTTCAAAATAATATTACTTAAGTCAAAGTACAAAGTAGTGGTCAAAGAAATGGCTCAAGAGTAAAAAGGCATTTGGGAAGACTACCACTAAGTAACTTAAAGATGAATTGTCTGGATGTTAAATCACTAATGCATACAACATTTACTTTAGGATTATGGATCTATAACTATCTATTGTTTGCAAAATAGGGTGGACCCATCAGTGTCTCTTATTGCAAATGCTCACAGAGAAACCACCCCATCACACCTCTTTGTACAGGGTAGTGTATACTCTTACCACTGCCTCCAATCTCCGGAGGCAGGAGAGTGCTTTGCTCTTGGGCACAGTAGAAGTATCGTCAGTCCCTGCACTGCAACTACCATAGATATAGTATATTGAGGGATGGGAGTATATACTAGTATTGTCATGTATACTAAAATTTCTCAGTTTCAATACTAAGCACTATACTCAATACTACGGTAATTAAAAACAGTCTTTCTCTAGATAACAGAATGTGATTTTCAACACTAAATCGTAGTATTTTCTTTTATATTACCATGTGGCCTTATACCTGTGTAATCCCTCCATGTAGGGTCCATAGTAGTCTATGGGTCTGTACATACTAGTCTATGTGGACTTATACTTGTTCTAATACAGTTTAAGACAACTTTAAAGCTATTCAGGAAAGGTAAATTTCTGTACTGTGAATGTGACTTTTCCAGTATCAATATCTGCTCAAATGAGTATCTATTTTCGACACTAGTTTTAGTATTGATAAGTATCAGATTTTCGATATTTTGGACAACTCTTGTATATTCATCCTTTTGAGCACAAATAATCTACTGTATTATAATGCAGCTAAACTTGTTGCTCAACAAAACAAACTGAACTGATGTTTGTGAGGTGAAACCGACTTCATACCATGTATCGGTCAAAAGGATCTATAGAATGTGTTGCCCAGTGCATGGTACTATAAATATTGTTTAGCATTAGCTATGCTATTACCCACCTCTCCAGAGTGTAAAAAGGATTGTGTATTTAAATCAATTTGTAAGTAAAACCGGTCAATATTACCTCTGATAAATTCAGATGCTAATTTCTTGTTTACATTTTAGTTTCTACCTTTACAACAAGCATTTTTTTGCAAACCTTACAAATACACATACACACACTCCAATTCTACTCACAAATTTGATCACACTCATCTTATTTAAAGAGGGAGTACTTTACTTCTGCATCCCATTAATTAAACTACTGCTCGTTTCCCGTTAATTAAACTACTGCTCATTTTGTATTATTTGTTCGTATATTCATGAAGAATTTTTGTTTGCGAGCATGAGAGGTGGCTCCCATGCTAGGCTTTATGTTGATCCAATGCAAATATGTAGATTTAAATTTAATTGAACATAAAATATTTAGATGGATAAAGATGGCACAATACACCACACAATAATATTTAAGCTCAGTATTTTATATTTAAATACACAATACTTGCAGTTAAACGTCCACTGTGTAACTCCTAGTGGAGGGTCTGCACCGGCTTGTCTCCATAGAGATGTGGTTGGTTTGCCATGAATGATCCACAGTATTTCATAAAACTATCTCCATGAATACAAGAACAGTTGCGACACCATGTCGAGTTACAGGTCAGATCTGTGGAGTGGTGACTCACTCACAGAAAGAAGGCCTGTTTTTTAAGTTTTTTTTTCCCCAGCAATAACGCTACCTGTAACTGAACAAATGCAAGATGGATAAGTTTAATGCCATACTGTGGAACATTCCAGGCAAACAATACTGTCTCCATGGAGACAAGCAGATGACCTCCCACCAGAAAAGTTACATATTGTTCATTTATCGGTGCACTGTGTAACTTTCTGGTGAAGGATGGGCCACCTGCTTGCCTTAATAGAGATGATGCTGCTTTGCCTGAAATCCAGAGTATGGCATTAAACTTCTCTATCAAGAATGTACTAAATTATAGGTGCTTTTACTGCTTACAAATATCTTGAAAAACATGCATTCTTTCTGTAAGTGGGGTCGACTCTCCACAGATCTGACCTTTAACTTGGTCTGGTACCTGTTTGTCTCCATGTATATAGACATGTTTAATGCCATACAGTGGAATATTCCAACAAAGAGTCGGCACCTCCAATGGATAGCTGCAGATAGCGAGCAGCAGCATGGACAATGAAGTAAATACAAAGCAGTGGGCATACACCGATGACAGTGAAAAGTGAAGTAGACTATCATTATACCGATTAAAGAGTGCTCAGATATGCACAAATCACTCCAAATAAAACTTGAGGTGAGCAAATGGTGAGGGGAAACAACTATAACATGGTTAGAAGCTCTGAAAAGTTGCTTTTGCATCAGAGGCCTGATTTAAAGCCGTGTATGCTCTGCTCGGTCCACTCTATGGACCGCCCGTTGCTGGCTGACAGTTGTGTGCGTACCTGCCATGTGCATCCCGTACACCTCAGCTCCGTGCAGAGGGACCCCCAAGCTCCCCGAGTCCTGTCCCAACATGAGCCCACCCAGAGCGAACGCCGTCAGCAGCCACGCGTCTCCTCTGAGCACCATCTCTGCTCCTCTGTCCCTTCCCCCAGATTGCTCCCTCTTTTATGTACCCCCGATGACCCCTCGCTGACCCCTCTGATGGACTGATGGGACAGAGTAAATTGTGCTGTGTCCTGTCTGATGCATCATTCATGTGGATTCTGCGAAATGTTGATGCGTGTTGTGGACATTTTAACATGACTCCATGACTGTTTCCATAATGCAACAGGAGACAGCATCACATCACACACTTTATCCTCAGAATTATGCTCTTATTATCTGGCCTGTATACCATCTCTGTTTGGCTATTCGTTTTAAGGCCCAAACCAGTGAGCAGTATGTCTAAGGGATGAAAACATGACTCACTAAAAATGAAACATGGAAGTTAAGTAAAAAATAACGAGCTATTACACCTAACATCTGGGACACATATTATACAAATTGGATGTTTTGGGGCTTTTAGAAACATTGTTCCCTGATTAAAAACATACCTGGAGTTGTATTTTGTTTCATTCACATTGACTCACACTGTAATTCTATTGCCTCTGAACCTCAGATAATACTTGAATACTTGTTTTAATGAAAAGATGTTTTGTTAGTGCAGAAGTTGTGCAGAAACAATATCCTAACTCCTACCATGCATATACACTACCAGTCAAAGGTTTAGACACGCCATGTTTGTTTTTTTCTTTATATTTACCACTTTCTACATTTTAGATAGATAAGGAAGACATCAAACATAAAATGTAAGATATATGGAATTATGTAGTAGAGGAAAAAAAGTAAAATAACAACATTTTTTAACTAATATTTTATATTCAAATCCTTAAAGTAGCCACCCTTTGCTTGCTCAACAATGCTACAAACCCTTGGCCTTCCCTCAGTGATTTTCTGAGTGAAATGGTTTTCACTTTACAACTGGGTCTTTTCAGGTTCAAGAAATGCTGGCCAGAGCAAAGTGTAAAGGCTATTAAAAAACAAAATTTAAAACAAATTTTTCAAAACATTTAATGAAAAAATGTTTCTTTGGGCTGATTATGTAAGTGCAGGATGAAACCGACTTCAAACCACATATAATTCAAAAGTGAAAGTATTTTAGTGCATTCTGGCCTTGCTTTCTTTGGGATTTGTGAAGAGCTGTGTTTGCTCTTGTAGTTGTGGAGCAGTGTGTGACAGAGCAGCTTTTATAATTAGAATGGTTTGTTTGTCTCCACAGATCTTTGAACCTTCTATTAGTGGGTGTTCCCTCAAATGTCCACTGTATCTGTGCTGACCACCCCACCTCTCCAAAGCAAGAACACCTCTTCATAATGTCACATTCTGTAAATGAGTTTTCAGGAACAGATGTGTCGATGACCACAGCACCTTTCGCTGCGAACAACCACCTGTCCGTACTGTGTTTTCACATTTGGTAAAATTGCTAGATAATAATACAAAAAAAAAAAAAGCTCTAAGGATGAAAAACAAGTCCTAAATCGAAACTACAAAAATTTTTGCTTGGCAAATCGAGACAAAAAACTCTCTGTATTACTTATACAGTTTGATGTTGGTCTGGTCCCCATGCCCTTCACTGTGTCTTAGGCCCAGCCCAACATCATCATCCAATTAGATTGTTGTTGTTTTTTTCAGGGACACAGTCACCTCAGATTAACATAGTGATGAATCACATTCTCTGTACTCGATTGTCTTAGACTTTTTATATGCTCAAACATGCTCAAAGATCAACCGTACTTTGATTTTAATTGGATGAACCTAATTCCAACCAGTCTTTAAACACACATCACTTTCCCATCATGCTATGTGGTGTGAGGTACCATGCCTGTGGTATGACACAGACATGGTCGATGTGAGGGGGCTGAGCCTTACCTCGCAAACATTGCACAATCCCCCTGAACTCTCCAAACTCCAGAGTTTACGCAGAGAAACCCTGTTTACTGAGAGAGGAGTGTCTGCTGCTGGCCCCTGTGTCCTCTGACTGTCCCTTGTGTCTCCTTACTGGCCCTTGCATCTCCTGACTTTCAGTTGTCTTTCCTTACTGGCCCCTGGTTCTGTGAGAGCCCCTGCTTAGAGATGCCTCTGTCACGGTCTCTGTCTATGAGCTCCCTGAGCGGGGTGCTGCCCCAGTGGGATGAGGATGAGCTGCCGGTGGACGACCTCCTTCTGTTTGAAGTGTCCTGGGAGGTCACCAATAAAGGTAGTATATGATGCATATGTTTTATACTATACCTATTTGCCATGCTTGGTTGTGGCAAGCTAGTACTCGTTACTCAATAGCTGCATTACTCTATCACTGCACTGGGTAAACACTCTCTGGAATTCCAGGTGCCACAGTAGGGCACCAGTAGCAAAACTGTTGTGTCCTGAGGCACGGCACTTCACCCTCATTGCCTATTATGTACTGTGTGTATGTCAGTGTTGGTGGTGATTGGCCACCAACACCACCAAGGCCAATTGGCAGCCTCCGTCAGTCTGTCCCAAGGCAGCTACAATAGTAGTTGGCTAAAATAGTAGGTTACCACCACCATGTGTGGAATGAATGAATAATGCACTAAATTGTAAAGTGATATATAAGACTAATGTATTATTATTATTATTATTATATTTATTATTATTATTATTATTATTATTATTATTATATTATTATTATTATTATTATTATTATTATTACTATTAATAATATAATAATATAATAATATAATAATAATAATAATAATAATAATAATAATAATAATAATAATAATATTATACTGTTGTTGTTGTTGTTATTATTATTATTATTATTATTATTATAATAATATTATTAATAATAATAATAATAATAATAATATAATAATAATTATATTATTATTATTATATATTATTTATTATCATCATCATTATTATTATTATCATTATTATTCATACACATGCAATTAATGTGAGTTGTATAGACCAAAAGCACTACAGTATGCACAAGTTGGAGCTGGGTTCAGATCCACCCCTCACAAGTGGACATGCTGCAACATGTGAGAGCAGGAGCCCCACACTCCACTGTGCTCATATGTTTTGTGTAACACTGAATCAATATTGATATAGTGTAGAGAGTTCAAGTCCATTCATTCCACAGTTAAATATTAAGTGACTGCAGTGCATAATGAATGAGACTTTACTCACAGTGAAATTCAGTCAAACAAACCTGCACTTATAAGGTGTTATAATGTTATAAAAGCACCATTCCAGCTGGGGGCAGGACCAGAGCAGTTCTCTCTGTCACCTCATATGCATACTTCATATTTGGACCTTACCACATGACCTCTGAGCAACCTTCAGTCGCTATCAGTTTTGTTTCAATGAGCCTGCTCCTGATTGGGCAGAGGTTTGATAACATCTGAAATGCAGAATGCTAACCCTTCGCCTGTGATTATACCAGACAGCTAGCATTAGCAACTCTTAGCGTCCATACTTATTTTAGTGGCTTGTATCCTATGGTATGCCGCTGTACTATTGGCATCAGATTGGTTTTGTTCAGTTATTTCAAAATGTGTGGCACTTCCCAGAGAAATACCAGTGATAAACATAAGTCCCAAAACACAGCATTGGGTCAAGTTTTGGGCCTTGAACTCTTTAGTGGAATTTCTCTTCAGTGCATCTGATGGAAGCAGCTGAGCTGAGTAGAAGTACAGGTACAGGAGGTACTTCTGTGAGCTCATCAGCCCTGTGTCCTGTGTCTGCAGTGGGAGGCATCTACACCGTCATCCAGACCAAAGCCAAGATCACCGTGGATGAATGGGGGGACAACTACTACATGATAGGCCCTTATTTTGAACACAATTTCCAGACTCAGGTAGAGGACTGTGAACCCCCACACCCCGCTGTCAGGAAGGCCCTGGACGCGCTCACCAGCAGCGGCTGCAAGGTCACACTCACAGCACTATAGTCAAATGTTATCAGTAGCAATACAGGCATTGTGACTACACTTGAACACATGCATTTTTTGTATTGTTACTGGCCTTTAAATAGGGGGTATTATGCAAAATCAACTTTTGAGCTTTCTACCATGTTATAACCTTGTTCCCTCATCAAAAACATGCCCGAAGAGGTTTTATATGTCATTCATGCATGTTTGAGTATTTTAGCAGTCTCTCCCAGGCCCTGTTCAATTCCTCCTTAGATTTAGTTGTAAGATTCTGTTCACTGCTCAGCCCACAAGCCTGCATCCCCCATGCTCCCACACGACAATTCTCCATAATTAAACAAAAAACACAAAACAGCAGCATATGATGTGCAGTAGTTTCATTAGCGGGATGCATGCTGCTAGAGCTATGAAGGGGGAGTGACTTAGCATAGGAGTAAAGGGAGGGGGAACTCAAAACATCAAAAACAGAAGGGAAACTTATAAAACATTTAAATATGATTTTTTCAGCAAACATAGCATTTTCAAACCAATAAAAGGTAACATGGTTATCTAAATATGTATTAGCAGTTAATACCCTATTTAAGTAAAATACCCCCTCTTTAAACATGCTGTTAAATACTTTTGTTTAGGCATTTCGTGTTTTAGAACTTAAAATAATTGCCATATATCAAACCAGACATAATGTTCCAGCTTGGGCTCTCCCCTTACTGGCATCTGGTATAGGGCCCCATCTACTGGCAGCACAGGGATTTACCTTGGGAAAAAAATCCTGTCATCCAGTTAAAATGACCTGATGGGTACATATTTTAGTACCTTTAGGACCCAGTACCTGTGATAAATACCCGCCCACACACCCCTTCATGTACATACACATGGCCATCATGTTTTGTGAGGACATCAGAATGACTTGCATTTGTTTCCTAGAGTTTGATCCTATTATTGAAGGAATAACCTCAAGAAGACCTGATTTTTGGTCCCCACAAAGCTAAAGCTTTATATGAAGTGTCTCCAGAATGTGATGAATACTCAAACCTGACACGCATTCACGTACATTTACATTGGTTTCATTTGTAGAAGTAATTGATATTTCTTCTCTAAATGGGCATGCCCAGGTGCACTGCGGTCGCTGGTTGATAGAGGGCAGTCCGTACGTGATCCTGTTCGACATTGGCTCAGCAGCCTGGAACCTGGACCGCTGGAAGGGCGATCTGTGGCAGAGCTGCCACATCGGTCTGCCCTTCCACGACCGTGAAGCTAACGACGCCCTCATCCTGGGAGCCCTCATCGCTTGGTTCTTCAAAGAGGTCGGTCTCTGCTGGTGTACAGGTGTATCCTAAGGCTGAATGAATCTGGAAAGAGATTTAACTGTTATCTTTTTACCCAAAAACGCAAATGCAGATGTGTGACTTATAGTTTACTGTGCTTAAAAACGTGAATGACTGAATCCAACGTTGGCCAAATCATACTGCTCTTGTGCAGTGTGACTGATGTTAGAGAAGCAGTTGGAACAGATTGGCAGCTACATTTCATCTCCAGGGCATCTGAGACAATAAAAGTAGTCTACCAATCCTACTGAGGAGTCAATGAATAATCCATCTGTGTGAAGCTACTTTTGTACATAACAATTAAACATGGGTCATTCTGTCTAACTGTGTGTTTGTGTGTGTCTATAGTTGACAGACGAGCTGGGGGACAGGCCTAATGTGATCGCACACTTCCATGAGTGGCAGGCAGGCCCCGGGCTGATCCTGTGCCGCTCCCGGAGGGTCCCTGTGGCTACGGTCTTCACCACACACGCCACTCTGCTGGGACGCTACCTGTGTGCAGGCAACACCGACTTCTACAACAACCTGCACAAGGTATTTACTGTTTACTAAAGTATTATGCAAAATGTACTTTTCTCCTAAAATCATTCTTTCTGATCTGAATCATCACTACCTAAAGCCCAGCACCTACAGCTAGTTATTAAAAGACTCATATTATGCTATTTTCTGATTTATGTTTTACGGTTGTTTCCTCATCAAAAACATACCTGAAGTTGTGTTTTGTTTCATTGACACATGTTTAACACACAAATCCTGCATATTTAGGTTGTGTTCTTTGCTCAAACCGGAAACACTCTGTTCCACCTTGTGATGTCATCAAGTGGTAAGCAATTTGGGTCATTTCAGCCCTGGATTGGCCTAACTAAGCTACAGCTATTGTTTTTAGTCTAATTGAAACATCTGCAGTTGTTGGTGCACCAGAAGATATTCGAGATTTTCTGTGGCAACCTCAACTGAACAAAATTTAAGGTTACTCTAGTGCAGGGGTCACCAACCCTATGCCCGCGGGCACCAGGTCGCCCGCAAGGCCTACATGAGGCGCCCGCAGGCCGCTTCTAAAAATAGCACAACTCACTAATGAGCTGCATCTAAAATGTTATTTTATTCTGTTGGTATTTTTTTTAATTACCTCTACATTTATATAGATTTAAAAATGACAACATCTTAAAAATATATTCATTATACATGAAGTTTAGAAAAGTTAAGGTGAACTCTGACCTCCTCAGGTCAAAGGTCAGTATTGTGCGCGTGACAAAACCAGTGCTCCGCTCGCGAGCGCTGTGAAGATTAGCTCTGAATGTAGTTTCACGACTGTAAAATAAACCTGCGTGTGTCTCATCTGCGGCGCGACTGTGGCGATGGCAAAGCGGCACAATGTGGAGGGACATTTCACTACGTGTCACAAAAGTTACTGCGCGCTACCAACTACCACCACCAGGACGTAAACTACCACCAGGGACGTAAACTACCACCAGGACGTAAACTACGGGCAGGAAAGGCACGTGAGATAAAGGCAGCTTCGGGTAAACAACAGTTTTTTTTCACGAGACCAGAGAAAAAAAATAAGTAAATAAAAAGCAACAGAGATTTATTTAAAAATATGTAAGTTGATTTTTCTTTAACATTACATAATTGATAACTTTTTGAAACATGGTGCGAAATAGTTTTTTTGTCAGTGGCCTGTGAAAATGGGACACTATGAGATTTATAAAGTTAAAGTGCTGAATACTGATATCTGTTTCCCACCTTGCTGTCATTGTTGATTGTGAGAAATCATGAACGTGATCAGTGTTTTCAGAGATGATTATCATTAATTATTATTAATAATGTATAACTAAGGGCAAACTGAGCATATTTGTCATTTCAGAAGAGCGAATCAAACTGGTAGCCCTTCGTATGACTTAGTACCCATGAAATAGCTCTCGGTTTCAAAAAGGTTGGTGACCCCTGCTCTAGTGTATTGTAGCATAAACCAGTTCAACTGAGGCTAAAAATAGCTGTTATATTTAAAAGTACAGCTTGATGACATCACAAGGTGGAACAGAGCATTTTGAGCTTTAGAGATGTCAACAGCTTAATAATTCAGGATTTCCAAACATGTGTGAATGAAACAAAACAACTCCAAGTATGTTTTTGAGGAGATGTTATAACATGATTTAAAACAAACATGTCAGACTCAATATAGACATATTTGGCCCGTGAGATCATATCAAATATGTATTAGAGCTGGCCAATCGGCCGCTTTGCCAGTATAAAGCATGCCCCTCTAATACTATGAATCCCAGAATGCTTTGCAAATGTGTTGGCGCCGGCCCCCACCACTTCTGTTGACAGTCATTAGCATCTGCTACCTGTCGCCTCACTCAAATTTAATCCACCCCTTCTGAAAAACATTCAGATGTTGTTGAAATGTGTCAATAAATATTTAGTTTGGCCTGAGACTTAGTCACAGTTTATAATTTTGGCCCTCTGTGAATTTGAGTTTGACACTTCTGATTTAAAAGCTCACAAGAGTCAATTTTGAGTATTATAGGACCTTTAAACAGTTTGGTTAAAGTGGTATCCTGGTCAAACTTCTGAACAAACTTCTGATGACACAGGCAGCAGAGGAAGCAAAGCGCAGTTAGAGGTTATGATGTGGCGCAGGTGAGTGTAATTGGCTGCTGGGCACGGGTGGGAAAGGCCAGTATGGAGGTAAAGGTCACACGTCAGATGGATGACTGACAGACAGCCCCCTCTTATTGATGGAATCATATCAATAAGCCTTCTGATTCAGGAGCAGGGCAAACCACTAACACCACTCAGAAAACACAACAATACATATGTGTTTATATTATTACTCTGAGTACACGCGAGTGACAATAACCGAAGCTGAGAATATTCATCTGGATTTGATTAGGTTTGAATTTGCTCTCTAGTTCAACACGATTAATAAGAACAACATGAGCTTGACCTTCTCAAAGATTGACATGAGCAGAGCAGTTGCCAGATTTATATTTAGTAAAAAATGAACAAAAAAAAACCCCAAAACAAACAAAACAAAAACGCTGAAGGAGCACTGATCTTGAGTGCATATTTAGAATCACATAATGTTAAAAAGGGGGTATTTTACTTCTATGGAGTATTAATTGCTAACACATAACATATTTAGATCACCATGTTACCTTTTATTGTTTGGAAAATGCTGCATTTGTTTTTGACACTCTGAGTCCCCTCTTGATTTGCTCCCCGTGCTAACTCCACTTTCAGAGCATCATTACAACACGTTCAGTGTGCATCCAGCTATCGAAACTTCTGCACATCGCATCAGGTTTGTCAAGTTGCTGTGTACAGTTTTGCATCATGTTTTTGTATATTTATGGAGAATTGTCATGTGGGAGCATGAGTGATGTAGGCCTATGGGAATCTTACAGCTAACCATAAAGACCGGGACAAATAGTGCCTGGGAGATATCATTAAAATACTCAAACATGCATGGATGACATATAAAACCTCTTCAAGCATGTTTGTGATGAGGGAACAACATTATAACATGGCAGAAAGCTAAAAAAAACAACAAAAAAAAGAAGATTTTGCATAATATCCCACTTAAAGTGTTTGTATTTCAGTCATTTCTGTTTCTGTTGACACTAAAACAATGGGCTCATCATTGTGTGGGCTGTAATCCCACTTAAAGTGCTTAAGACAAGTTAGACTACTTATTTCACAAAAAATCATTGCTTTTAAGATTTGACTCAAAATCCTCCCTAGTTCTGTCAGTTTTTATAATTTTCCTTCCTGGTTGGACACTGGCAGTAGATGTGACATGCATAAAGGTAATTCCATAACTGTTACCTAGTTTACTGTTAACAAGGGCCAAAACGTATACAACTTGCACAATAGTTCTGATTAGACTAATAGAAATAAATGACACCTTTATTTTAATAAATGAACATTAAGACTGTGTGAGCTTCGAGAAAATGACTGGCAAAAACAAGAACTGGAAGGCTCAGGCAGTTTCATCATCATTGTCGTTTATTCAGGCATCATGGAAGTCAAGTTTCCGTCTACTTTCTCCTGGTCTTACATCTCTACAATGACTCTTATATAGACCTCTTATCTGCGTTTAGTGTATGGAAAACACATACAAAGGTCACTTGCTGAGTTAGCTAGGAGCTGCTGCAACTGCACATGTTCACTGCAACAAACAGGTATTAGCTAATCTTAAGTTCAGAGTACACATGCCACGTAGAACACACACAGACAAACATATATTCAGGTATGATCTTGACCATGTTATATGAAAAAATCATTCCTAACACCCCTATTTGATAAAATCCCACATTTTATCACCATAAAACAACAAAAAACATCAAAAAACACATAGATCATGACTCCTCACTGAGTCTCATAAACACTTCACATAAACACTTCAAAAGTTTACATCTGGGGCAGGGGTCATCAGAACAAATGTCTGCTGTGGCATCACCGTCGGCTGTTGTCGATTGTGTCTCTGTGTCGGTCACATGTAGTGTAGAGAAAGTTGAACTCTTGTCTTTGTCCTTGAGATGCCATTGGACAGTGTCCTCTAGTGTCTCTCTGCATGACAAAGGCGACATCTTGGATTGTCCCCAACCATCATAATCAAGCTTACACAACGTCGTCGAACTCATCACTTTAGTGTGGTCAATTGCAGAATTTCTATTAAAAAGGCTTCTGTCGTACCCTCTTGTCGTAGCATCTTGCCCTGTTGTCTTCAGACGTTGTGGAGGAGAGAGTTGACCTTTTGCCTTTCCTGGTCATGGAGGCCAGACCACATCGATGGTTTGCTTTTGCCGTCAGGATTCTCCAGAAGTCTCAAGTTGTCCCTGTTCGGTTTCTCAGGTGTCTCAAGAAGCCTCATGTTGATCCCAGGTTACTCATTTCCTGGGTTTCTTGTTGTTCCCGCGGTCCCGGAAGAAGTGAGTCCCGGGTTTCGGCACCAAACTGTGAGCTTCGAGGAAAATGACTGGCAAAAACAAGAACTGGAAGGCTCAGGCAGTTTCATCATCATTGTCGTTTATTCAGGCATCATGGAAGGAAGTCAAGTTTCCGTCTACTTTCTCCTGGTCTTACATCTCTACAATGACTCTTGTATAGACCTCTTATCTGCGTTTAGTGTATGGAAAACACATACAAAGGTCACTTGCTGAGTTAGCTAGGAGCTGCTGCAACTGCACATGTTCACTGCAACAAACAGGTATTAGCTAATCTTAAGTTCAGAGTACACATGCCACGTAGAACACACACAGACAAACATATATTCAGGTATGATATCTTGACCATGTTATATGAAAAAATCATTCCTAACAACTGTTAAAATGCCTTCTTTGCACGTAAATTGTCCCAGCATTTTGGATGGAGTTTTTTGTGCTGATATATTCTGTTTTAGAATTCAGCGCTACTTCCTGTATTTTTGTACTTTAGTTGTCCACTTTTCTCCATAAACGGTCATTTAACTGTAAAATGTAATGTAAAGCTATGTAAAATGTAATGTAAAACTATGATAAATATTTAGCACAGGTACAATCCCACCCAATCAAGTCAGAATTAGAAAAGCATGAAAACCTGCCCTATGCACTTTAACTCACTTCATGGGGACCTTTTAGTTTGTGGGAACCAATATTCAAGTACCTGTGAGGTGAATCCAATATTAGATCAACATTATTTATTATTATGGCTTAAAGTTTAGATATGGGTTAAAAAGGTTGAGGTTAGTGTTTAGGTAGAGCAAGTAGTGCTTAACCTTAGTTCATGGTAAAAGAGGATACCCTCGTGTTTAACCAAGCACTAAGGTTGCCCTTTTTTTGAGCTTTCTACCATGGTATAATATTCCCTCATCAAAAACATGCCTGAAGAGGTTTTAGATGTCTATTCAAACCCTCGTTATGGTTAGCAGTAAGATTCTGTGCAATGCTCAGCCCACAAGTCTCCGTCACCCATGCTCCCACACGACAATTCTCCATAAATATACAAAAACATGATGCAAAACTGTACACAGCAACTTGACAAACCTGATGTGATGTTCAGTAGGTTCATTAGTGAAATTAGCATTTTCAAAACAATGAAAGGTAACAGGATGATCTAAATATGTTATGTGTTAACAGTTACAGTTAACAGACATAAAATACCCCCTCTTTAAGGTTAGGTAGTGACTATGGTCAAGGTTAGGAGGATCAGTCTCCAGGAAATGAATAGAAGTCAATGTAATGTCCTGACAAAGGATGGAATTCAACAGTGTGTGTGCATGTTTCAGTTTAATGTCGACAAAGAGGCTGGGGAGAGGCAGATCTACCACCGCTACTGTCTAGAAAGAGCTGCTGTCCACTGTGCCCATGTCTTCACCACCGTGTCCCAGATCACTGCTGTGGAGGCCAGACACATGCTGCACCGCCAAGCAGGTCCAGGGGGCATGCTCGCACATGGCACTGTACACAGGGGGGGGTAGGCTCATTTTGTGACAGACTGAGAGCTCATGCTGCTCTCTATGACATGCAGTTTCAGATTGCCCAGCAAGTCCAGACTGATATGTGTTTGTATTTTTTATACGGAGGGATGTCAGTCTGGTCACTAAACCCTCTGTTTACCAACCAATTAAATGTTGTTTTTTTAGTGATGCATGTCAAACGAAGGAGCTCTTTGGTCACACATCAATTACAAATAAAATTATATTTCTCTCACCTCAGATAAACAAAGTTTAGTGCTTCTCACACTCACGTCTGTGTGAAGTATTGGAGAAGCGTGTATTCTGGATCCCAGGCAACAGTACATCACCACATATAAGACATGTGTGACCTTTGTAGGTTGCCTCTGCTGCTGATGCAGAGAGCAGCTCTGAACAGAGAGCAGACAGCTCTAGTGCTATAGTATAGTAGTAGTAATAGTAGTAGTAGTAGAATATTAGTATTTAGTATGTTCGTCTGAGCTGCTCTTTGTCTGTGCAGACGTGGTGACCCCCAATGGACTCAATGTCAAGAAATTCTCAGCCATCCACGAGTTCCAGAACCTACACGCCACCAGCAAAGGCCGCATCCAGGAGTTTGTGCGAGGACACTTCTATGGGTACTACCACTGTATACATGCACACTATCACTACTGCATAAACTAGCTAGCAAAGTCGCAAGGTTGTACTGCCAGCTGGATTATCTCAAGGAGTATAGCGTATATTTTCTGACAAAAACATTTGAGTAATTCTTGCTAAGAATTCACCAAATGTAAAAAAAACAACTTCCACATTCCTTTAGGAAAATATATATTGTGTTATTATGGAAGCATGTCTGTTGAATGCTGTGATCAGCTAAAACCCCTGAATGATATATACAGGAGCCTTTCCATTGAACTCACTTCTCACTCAGGTTAGCAAAATATGCATTTACACACATGGACAAAATTGTTGGTACTCTTCAGTTAATGAAAGAAAAACTCACAATGGTCACAGAAATAACTTGAAGCTTACAAAAGGAATAATAAATAAAAATTCTGTGAAATTTAAACAGTGAAAGTCAGGCATTGCTTTTCAACTGTGCTTCAACAGAATTACTTAAAAACATAAACTCTTGAAACAGGCCTGGACAAAAATGATGGTACCTCTAGAAAAGACTGAAAATAATGTGACCAAAGGGACATGTTCCAAGGTGTGTCCACTAATTAGCATCACATTTGTCTACAATCTTGTAATCAGTCAGTGGGCCTATATATTGGCCTACAGGTCACTGCTGTTTGGTTACATGGTGTGTAACACACTCAACATGGACCAGAGGAAGGAAAGGCAAGAGTTGTCTCAGGAGATTAGAAAGAAAATTATAGACAAGCATGTTAAAGGTAAAGGCTGTAAGAACATCTCCAAGCAGCTTGATGTTCCTGTGACTACAGCTGCACATATTATTCAGAATCAAGATTCATGGGACTGTAGCCAACCTCCCTGGACGTGGCTGCAGGAGGAAAATTGATGACAAATCAAAGAGACAGATAATACAAAAAGAGCCTAGAAAAACATCTAAAGAGATTAAAGGTGAACTTCAAGGTCAAGGAACATCAGTGTCAGATTGCACCGTCGTTGTTTGAGACAAAGTTAATTAGACCAAGGAGGACACCATTGCTGAAAACAAATCATTAAAAAAACAGACTGGAATTTGCCAAACTACATGTTGACAAGCCACAAAGCTTTTGGGAGAATGTCCTATGGACAGATGAGATAAAAATGGAACTTTTTGCCAAGGCACATCAGCTCCATGTTCACAGACGGAAAAATGAAGCATATGAAGAAAAGAACACTGTCCCTACTGTGAAACATGGAGGAGCCTCTGTTATGTTCTGGGGCTGCTTTGCTGCATCTGACACAGGGTATCTTGAATCTGAGCAGGGTACAATGAAATCTCAAGACTGCAGAAGTCTCCTTGACAGTTACAGGAATCATTTGATTGCAGTGATTGTCGCAAAAGGTTGTGCAACAAATTATTAAGTTAAGGGTACCATCATTTTTGTCCAGACCTGTTTCATGAGTTTATTTTTTTTAAGTAATGCTGTTGAAGCATGGTTGAAAGGCAATGTCTGACTCTCATTGGTTAAATTACATATATATTTTTTTATTTATTATTGCTTTCGTCAGATTCAAGTTATTTCTGTGACCATTGTGACTTTTTCTTTCATTAACCGACAGGTACCAACAATTTTATGTGTACTTGTATGTGTGTGTATGTGTGTAACAACTTCCAACAAACAATTATTATCACGCATGATCAGAGATAGACAACACGCAAGCCTGTTCAGATGTCCTCCTGTCCCTCCATACTCCAGTGAAGTGTCCTATATGTGCAAGCACACAGTACACTAACTTCTGAAGACTGCGTATGAAGACTACACGTTTACATCATGTGTGACTAAAACTTGACTTGACTAAGTGTAACATTGTTTCTTTGTGCACAGACATTTAGATTTTAACCTGGACAAGACTCTGTTCTTCTTCATTGCTGGACGCTACGAGTTCTCCAACAAAGGAGCTGACATCTTCCTGGAGTCCCTGTCCCGCCTCAACTACCTGCTGCGGGTACTCCCTCACAGAGTCAATTTCACAGACAGGGGGCGCTCTCCTTCACATGCCCATAATTATAGACCCGGGTGCTCTCTATCGCATGCCCATACTCACAGACAGGTGGCTCTTTCCCTCACATGCCCACAGTCACAGACAGAGCCCCCCTTCCCATCTCTCTCATCTCCCGCTCCCTCTCTCCCCATCTCAGTGACTTGTGATGTCTGCAGGTCCATCGCAGTGATGTCACTGTGGTTGTCTTTCTCATCATGCCTGCCAAAACCAACAACTTCAATGTAGAGTCACTCAAGGGACAGGCCATCCGCAAGCAGCTTTGGTGAGTCTCATAGGGACAGGGGACAATTTATTTATTATTTATTTATTTGGTTGGGACAAAGCATGTTAATGAACAGACATGACAGAAATGAACGTAAACACGCTGGATTATAGCCAAAGGCTAATTTCCACCCATTGTCCCAAGGGCTGGGGTCACAGAAGGGTCAAAATAAAAATTGCACAATTCCCATAGCTGCACATTCCACTCATTGCACATCCCACATATTGCACATTCCACATATTGCACATTAACCTAAAGTGCAAGGTTTATTGTACAAGTCCTATTGGTCAAGTATTTTATGTAATGCTAAAACTGAGTACTTATGAATTGTGTTCATAGATTGTGCCATCACATTGCAAAGCTTTATGGTCTACCCCAGCAAAGATGGTATACCCTCGCCTGTTGAAACAGACTCTTCCTTATGTTCTGTAATATTAACTTGCATTTTCTACACAACGCAAGACACAAATACCTAAACATAAAACAACAGAGGTCCCAACCCACCCCATACCCCCACAAAAAATACCCAAAAAACATAAAACATAGCAGTAGTAAAAGACAACATAAAGCAAAAACAAGCAAATACAAAAAAGGTTTGAAATGTTTCACTAAACACTAAATCTGACATAGGGACACAGCGCACGCGGTAAAGGAGAAGTTTGGCCGGCGTCTCTACGACTCTCTGCTGAGGTAAGTCTGTCCTGCTGCACTGACACTGTCCCACCTGTGAAACCATCTCCATCCTCCTTCTGATCAGAGGACAGATCCCTGACATGAATGCCATTCTGGACCGTGACGACTTCACCATCATGAAGAGAGCTATCTACGCCACACAGGTACCAGCCTTCCTGCCTCCTGTCTTTTCAGACTTACAACCATGGACTGTATAAAGAAGTAGAATAAGTTGAGTGTGACATCACCCATGGTGTTCAGTTCAAACCAAAAGAAGCTCATCAAGGCTAGCAGTTATAGCGGCAAATTTGGAGCAGAGTTCATAGCAACCCAAGAGCCAATCAGAAGTGGGGTTGTTGAAGCAGCACTCGCTACACTGTCTGTCAAACCTGTTGCTAACGCTAGGAAAAGCAACCACAGGGAAAGAAGACACCTGATTTGTCTGTTATTAATGCTCTTATTTTGATTGATTGACAAAATAGCAAAGTAAAAACCCCTGGATCATATAGAGTGGGTTAATACGAACATTTGAAGAAAAATTACGAGCCTGACAGCAGCAATTACACAGAGGGTGAATTGGAGGATGGAGCCGGAAGCACATCCATAGCTATGTCTATTTATATATACAGGTATAAACTACGTTTTCGGAGAGAAGCAGATGACCAAACCCAAAAGTATCCTTAGCCCACAGAAATAAGCCCAAATAAGAAGAAAAATAAGGGACTAAACACTAAATCCATGTTTTTGCTACTGAGCTGTGTACATTGTGTTTGAATAGCTTTGTCAGCGGTTCCTTGTTTTTTCTAAGCTATTTTAGTGGACACTAGATACATTTGCAGCTTTGTGTTCTGTTTAAAACTGATTTCAAGAGGCCTGTGACATCAATCACCTCTGCCCCGATTACAGCATATTGATACTTTGCAGCCGATGTCATTAGCATTCCCTGGGTGTGTGATGCTAACTGTAGGCTTTACTCAGAGGCTTGCTAGACTTTAATCTGGGCCTTATTTTAACACAATCTGACCAGAAAGAGATGTTTACTCGGAACTACAGGTTAGATGATTTGTGCTCTTAAAAAAGCATCTCACATATAAAATTGCATTCAAAAGCTAGCTAGTCAACAGTTTCTCAGTTAGTCACTCTCCCCTTCCTGTTGAAAGAGAAGCACTGAAACAAGACCGCTTGTATTGATGATAGGCTTCTGAAAATATGTTGTATTTTTTCTTTAGTTTTCAGACAATCTTAAAACTTTTTTGACAGTTTGCTAATGTGTGCATTGTGGCACCATGGTAACTGCTGAATATTTAGAGTTTGAAGTGTTAGACCTGTTACACCAATCATACTGTTCATTTGTTCAGACCTGCCCCTCCTCACATTCTCACCTTTAGTCCTCCAGACCCTGCCCCTTCACCCCCTCCTCTCCCCTTTAGCTTCTGTACCCCACCTTTCCTCCCCCCTCCTCTCCTACTCCTCCTCTTTTCACTCTCCCCTTTAGTCCTCCAGACCCCGTTACTCCTCCACTTCTCACTCTCCCCTTTAGTCCTCCAGACCCTGTTACTCCTCCACTTCTCACTCTCCCCTGTAGTCCTCCAGCTGGTCTGCTCTGGTTTTGTGAATGGGATCAGGAAAGGGGCCATATAAGGCCTGGTGGGAGGGGCAGTGGTCAATACTGTGCTGATGTATGCTTGACACTCAAGGCTCTGTGGGGCCGTTTCAGTAGGATTTATGTGCATGCTAAACCTAGTGTGACCATATTGACAAAGCATCAGGCATCATCCTTTGTCATTTTCTCATTTTCTCACATGCTGTTTATAACCCCATATCCCACTGAGTCTGACCAGTTCTGCAGCCTGTCCCGTCCACACTGTACGAGACCAGTTTATCTCACATGAATAGGCCTGTCATGTCTCCTCACTGGATACACAGTTTTTTCCATCCTTTTCTGATTAAAGCTGCACTATAACTTTTATGGTTGGGGTCACTCACTTGCCTTCTCTATGGAGATGTTCTTGCTTTTCCTGGAATGTTCATTAGTATGGGATTAAACTTCATAGCTGTACTGTATCTTGAAAATCATGCAATTTTACTGTGAGCTGGCCCGCCTCTCCATGTAACCTGTAACTTGGCCTGGTGGTGTGAATCTTGGGACAGAAAAGTTAAAATTGATACTGTAGAAGATTTTTAGGAAAAACAATAACATTTCTTTCTCATCAGAAGATGGCAAATCCTCCACCAGAGATGTTACAGAGTGCACAATATAGGGTACAAATTGATTGATTGATTAGGAAAAGTAGCTTTAAAATTGTCTCCGCAGGCATGACAACATCTGACTTTTCATAGAAGTTCTGAAGGTTTCTGAAAAAAAAAAGTTATTATTTGCACTATTTGATTTGATGAATATTGCGATAGTAGAGAAGAAGAAAAAAAAATCTATTCTGTCAACTGGGCAAAACGTTTTTTTGTTTTTGTTTTTTTCTTTTTTTAATGAAGACAATTTAATACTCATCCAAGTAGCTTCTTCAGTTCTGGTCAGGTTGCTACCTTACGTCTATCTGAAGCCTTAGAATTAGCCGTCAAAATTTTCTCATTGAGAACTTAACGTTTAAAATAGAAAGTTTACAAAACATCTACTTTAGCTATATATATATAGGATTAACAACTTCATAGCCAGAGGTCAGATGAAATGACTCAAGGGACTCAAAGACCCTTCAGATAGATATAAGGCAGTGTACACCACCAATCTGGCCAGAACTGAAGAAGCCACCATAGATTAGTAACAAAACATCTTCACTCAAAAATCTTCTTGTTCAGTTGACAGAAAAGAATTTTTCTTTTACAATGGAACACACCGTTAAAACTGAAAGATTACACAAGCAAATTATTGTGTCGTTATATTTGTTTGAGTGTGCAGGGAATAATAGTAGCATCTTAATTACAGATACACTTTATAATATCTCTAAGCCAGGTTCCATAATTCATCACTTCAGTTACAGGGGTTTTTATAGGATCTCCCAATGTATGTGTTTGTGAGGCGGGTCTTCTTATCAGCATGGTGTCACACATTAAGAAACTTTAGGCAACGTCGAACAAGGTGAGACCCTCTCGGAGTGGGGGTCATGCATTCTTGAGATGTGGCTTTAACCAAAAGGATACCAACATATCCACTATTGGCCACATGTTATATACCTTAGCATGAGTAAATCAAGAAACCAGTTTGGAGTAGTGGTGCACTGCTAGAAAATACCTTACATTACCAAAAGTTTATAAGCACTTTTGTGAAGTGTGAAGTTTTGCTGTGACAGTAAAGTTAACAACAACTAGCATGCTAATGTGCTCTTCCTGATTCTGATAGTATGACAATTTATAATTAGATGCAGACAGTAAAGGACATATTTTACTAAAATGGGGAATGGGGAAAAAAACAGGTACATGTACTTCAAGAACCTGGTCCATACTCCCTGTGGGGTCAGCAG
Organism: Periophthalmus modestus; assembly: GCA_019594935.1. Lineage (NCBI taxonomy): Eukaryota > Metazoa > Chordata > Actinopteri > Gobiiformes > Gobiidae > Periophthalmus > Periophthalmus modestus. Next base: position 22,769,475 of record JAIEZT010000054.1, on the reverse strand, counting down.
TCCCCTGTTTTGACTTGTCCTGTTTGTGAGCAGAGACACACCCTGCCTCCGGTCACCACTCACAACATGCTAGACGACGCCACCGATCCCATCCTGACCAACGTGCGGCGCATCGGCCTCTTCAACAACCGCAACGACCGTGTCAAGGTAACATACTGTCTGAAGAGTCCTACAGCCCTGGACACATTTGCACTAATGTATTCAGTCTAACTAGCCACTTCATAAGTTAGAGTCTCAGGCACATTTTTTTTATTTTTTTTTTTTTTTACAGAATTTAGGCTTAAAACACATCTCCAGGAGTCAGTCTCTCTCATATTCTCATCTGTAATACTGTATTATTAAAGTAATAATAGTATAGTATAATTGCATGCCCTACTTATATTTTTTGTTTGCACCATGTAGTATGTTGTAAAAGCAACTAAGACTGTATCATTTGTCATTTGATTGGATGAAAACCATAAAGTAACAACCTGGTTTGTCTCAATAGGGATTACGGTTAAAAAGGGATTACACACAAGGATATAAGCCTGACAAAAAATGTATGAGGTTAAGGTAAAAAAAAGTAGGCTAGGCTAAGGTCGCATTAGCAAGTTATGCTAGGTATTACTACATTATTTACGTATTTGATATAATTTGTGGTTAAACATACAATTTTGAAAGGTAATTGTCTCTTATTTGATGAATGAGGAAAAAATACAAAGCTAGAAATCAGGTGTGAAGTTATTGATTGGACATGGAAGTGACAGCATCACTTCACCATCCCATAGGCATGTAGTTGGATGAGATTCCAGTTTCTCTGACATGGTGCACTCTGGGTGCATTCATCCTTATCTAGCTTTGGCTCATTTGAGCCCAGTTTAGCCTTGTTATAGACTCAGTTTGGTTCTTTTCTGGTTCTAGCTTAGTCTTGGTCTAGTCCAGGTTTAGCTCCACATATAGCTCCAATTTTGATGTAGTGCATGTGGAAGTGTGAACGCACCCTTACAGTGAGAGAAGAAACGGAATAGGCTGAGCTAACAATTGAAACTGCACCACATTTCTCACTTATGGTTCAAAAAATGGGTTAGGGGCCTTTAAAAAAGGGTGCTGCATCACAATATGACTGACATTATTTTATTTATGTAAAATTTGATTATTTTGCCAAATCCTTCAGCAGCAGATTGGACTGATCTCTGGGTGTGTTTCAGATCATCTTCCACCCAGAATTCCTGTCCTCCACCAGCCCACTGCTGCCCATGGACTACGATGACTTTGTGCGAGGATGTAACCTGGGCGTCTTCCCCTCCTACTACGAGCCCTGGGGCTACACTCCTGGTAACACTTGACCACAGCTAAACTTAGCAGATCCACACATTTACTTCAGAGAGGAGCAAGTCTGCAGGCAGCTGGAGAAGATTTTTCACAACAGCCACTGTCTCGGTATAATACGGGAAAACACAACTAAAACATCATGGCCACAAATAATAAAGAAAGGATGGGAACCTAGTGCGTCACATGTTTCTCGGTTAGCTTCTTGCTATTAGCTTCTCTGATGCTCAATGAGTTCAATGAGGGCATGCACTATTAGATTAATTACATCATGGGCTTACTCACAGGCCATACCACCTTGGAAATATCCAATCTCATCTGATATCAGAAGCTAAGCAGGATTGGGCCTTGTTAGTAGTCCTGGGAATACCAGGTGCCATAGATGCCTCCTATCCCCAGCCTCGTACTTACTCATGTAAGTATGAGTAAGTAATAATTTTTCAAAATTAAAATTACACTAAGTGAAAATTCCTCTGCATGCTACTGTGAAATGCTACTGTGCGTGTACAGGGCCAGTAGGAAGTCAATGAACCCGTTTCTACACTGCCTGGTCAAAAAAAACGTCGCCACCTGGATTTAACTAGGCAAATAGCTTTGAGCCTCCTATTGGATAATCACTGCATGGGAAATTATCTTTACAGCTGGCAACAAGTTATTCAACAAAGTGGGTCTTCAGTAGATCTAAGAGAACTAAAAAATAGGACAACAGGGAATCTGAACCTAGAAGGAAAGATGTTCTTTATGCAGCTGGTGTGTATCAAAAACTTCAGAGAATTTTCAGACAGTATGAGTCTTTTTCAAACCCACAAACACTTAAAGCCAAAAACTGGTCCACAAGGACAAAACTCCGAGCCATAAACAAAGTAATGTAGTCTACTCCATTCAGTGTAGTGAAGAGTGCAGTGAGCGTTACATTGGAGAAACTAAACAGCCACTCCATAAGAGGACGCACCAACACCGGCCTCAGAGTTCTTCTGGACCCCAGTCCGCCATACATCTCCATCTCAAAGCCACTAACCACTCCTTTGAAGTTGGTGAAGCTCAGATCTTAGCTAGAGAAAAGAAATCGTTTCAGAGGGGAGTTAAAGAATCCTTCCTTAAAAAGGAATGGGAGCCTGAGACATAATCTCTCACCCATCTACATTTCTATCCTCAGACCCAGAACAATGAGAACAATAGCAGTGTCATCAAGGGTTGAATAGAAAAAAATGTGTCCGGAAAAAAAATCTTGAATGATCATGATCAGCGATCACTTAAATATTTGGTGAAATCAAATAGAAGAAAAACAACAGTAGAACTCAGGGCTATCTTTAATTACAAACCCATCTTAATAAATCTAGCACCTAAAAGGGAACAAAAGGGTTGACATGAAAGGTTTTCTAACATTGTCTTTGACTACTAAACCAAATGAGTTTTAGTTACAAGACCATGTGATTTCTGAAAGGTAAAATCATCACACAATTTCCATTACACAACACAGGATGGAAATAAATCTTGTGACATTGCAGAAGCTTATTGAAACAAAGCCACAGTGAATACGTGCCATAATCAAACCCATCCCTAAAGGCAGTCCACTGAAATATTGGAGTGTGTGACCTTTTTTGGTGGCAATTTTTTTTTTTTTTTCTTGGCCAGGCAGTGTATTAAGTTCTTTAAGATGTGATTTGGGATGTAAAATGTGATTATTACTATAGACATAAAAGGCCTAATAAGATATTCAAACAGTCTTAGGCTCACATGTGTGTCTGTGCTCCTCAGGTGAGTGCACAGTGATGGGCATCCCCAGTGTCACCACAAACCTGTCAGGATTTGGCTGCTTCATGGAGGAGCATGTGTCTGACCCCTCTGCATATGGTGAGTGTCTGCCCCGCACCTTCCCTGCACATGCCCCGACCTGCACCTGCCATGAGCCTTTCCTGCACCTGCCCTCACTGTCCACACCGACATCAGTACTACACGCTGGGTTTTTGACACTATATGGAAAGAGGCTGGGAAAATATAATGGGTGGACAGGAACGTAAAGAAGACATTATCCAGTGTTACATGTTTATATACATCTAAACAAATATAATGTACAGTTGAAACCAAAGGTTTACATACACTATAAAAAGACACATAAGCTTTTTTTTCCCTCACTGCCTTGACTATACTTTTAGTGTTTTAGGTCAATTAAAATTACCCAAATTATTTCTATTTGGTAAATGCCAGAATAATGAGAGGATTTCTTTTTGACAATTTTTCATGACTTTCTTCAAAGCCAGATGTTTACATACATTTCATTAGCATTTGGTACCATTGCCACTGTATGACTTAGGTCAAACATATCCTTGCACAAGCTTCTCACAATAGTTGACAAGAATTTTGGCCCATTTCTCCCGACAGAACTGGCGTAAACTGAGCCAAGTTCGTAGGCCGCTTTGTTCAGACATGCCTTTTCAGGTCTGCTCTAAAATTTCAATAGGATTGAGATCAGGGCTTTGTGATGGCCACTCCAAAACACTGACTTTGTTATGCTTAAGCTGCTTCGTAACCAATTTGGCAGTATGCTTCGGGTCATTGTCCATACCATGTATTTTGTGACATGTGCCAGTCCCTTGTGCAAAACAACCCCACAGCAAGATGCTGCCATCCCCATATTTCACAGTTGGGATGGTGTTCTCAGGCTTGCAGGCTTCCCCCTTTTTCCCTCAAATGTAACAATGCCCATTATGGTCAAAAGGTTCAGTTAGTTTGGTCAGACCACAGGCTATGCCTCCAAAATTAAGGTCTCTGTTCTTGTGTGGATTTTGCAAGGTCTTTTACTTTTGTTCTTGGGTTGATATGCACATTTCAGACAAAAGCACTTCCATCTCTGGGACACAGAACCTGTCTCCTTCCTGAGTGGTATAATGGCTGGACATTCCCATGGTCTTTATACTTGCAAATAACAGTTTGAACAGATGAATGTGGCACCTTCAGGCATTTGGAAATTGCACCTAAAGATGAACCAGACTTGTGCAATTCCACAATTCTCTTGATATCTTGACTGATTTCTTTTGACTTTCCCATGATGTTACACCATGAAGCAGTGTGTTTCAGGTGTGCCTTTAAATAGTTAAAAATAATTTAAACAGGTGTGTCTCTAACTAACTCAAATGTTGTCAATAAACCACCAGAAGCTTCCAAAGACATGACATGATCATCTGGGTATTCCCAAAAAACACTAATCTTACTGTTTGTAAACTTATGACTTTAAAGAAAGTAATGAAAAATTGTCTAAAAAAATTCTTCTCATTATTTTGGCATTTTGCAAATAGAAATATTTTTGGTAATTCTAAATGACCTAAAACAGGAAAAGTTAAGTCTGATTTCATGTCACAGTGAGAAAAGCGTATGCATCTTTTTATGTATGTAAACTTCAGCTCCTTAAATTATTAGATACAGTTGAAACCAGAAGTCCCTTAAACTCTCTCAATCTGCTGGTGTGTCAGGTTATGGTTCACGTAATTGTCAGTGTGAGGATATTTGTCCTCTGCATTTGACCCGTTCCTCACCTTTGACCTGTCCCTTGCCCATGTTTTTGCAGGGATCTACATTGTGGATCGCAGATTCCGCTCTGCAGATGACTCTTGTAACCAGCTGACCCAGTTCATGTTCAGCTTTTGCCAACAGTCACGGCGCCAACGCATCATCCAACGGAACCGCACCGAGCGCCTGTCCGAACTGCTGGATTGGAGATACCTGGGCCGGGTCAGTTTTGCTTTATTCTCTTTTAAGTCTCCCTTTTTTAGTCCCGCTGGTTTAGGCTTGGGTTAGCCCACCTAGATTAGTCCTACTGGTTTCGGCTTGGTTTAGTAATCCTTTAGTTTCATTCCTCAGAGTACCTGCCTGAGATTCTGGACCGGAGTCACCTGGGTCCTGCTTTAAGTCACATGTCCACTGCATGATTTTGGCCAACTGCAATGAAAGATTTCAGATTGTGGAGAAAATCTTGAGTTGTAACTAAAAATTATGGGTTGTAGGTCTTAAAGTGAGATCAGAAAAAGGTCAAACTTTGAACTGTTGCACGAACAAAGACCACCTGTGAGTAATATTAAGCAGTGTCTCATATTTTGGAGTCCTGGTGCACAGTGGGCCGTCCTTTCACTGAGTCTGCGAAAAAAAGCAAAAGAGCTTCACCATGAACAAAGTAATAGCCTCTGCTAACCAGTACCACTACAGATACAACCACAGAGACAACCACACAGACAAACTTTGGTCGTAGCTACAACTGATCGTGAGCACCATCGCACAGTGAACATGATCAGGCAGTGTACAGCAGGCTTTAGTCCTGGTTTAATTGCACAGAGCGCTTTTCCAAGCAGTTGGACTGGAGATCCCTGGGTCAGGTGTCTGGGCAGAGCTGAGACCCATTATGTTGGGAAAAATTTGGAATTTATTATTAATTTATCACGTTCTAAAACTACACAAACCAACTGTATTAACCTTTACTGTTTATATTTGAGTTTCATTTTGCGTTGTGGCCTCTGTATATGCTGTATGATGTGAGGTTCTTATGTCTTCAGTTCTACGTCCACGCCCGGCACATGGCCCTCAACAGAGCCTTTCCAGATCAGTTCAAAGTGGACCCCATGGCTTCTCTACAGGTGAGAGACCACAGACCATAATCCCACCACGCAGATCCCAAACATAGACTGTAAATATAAATGGACATACCTAACCCAGTAGCCACTGCATTCCAACAGTGATATTGGTCTTAAAACGTTCATATCAACCCACTTTACAAGATCCTCTGTTTTTTATGTAGCTATTTTGTCCCTAAATCAAGACATGAACATTACTTACAGACCGATCAGGTGACTTCTCTCCCCAAGGTCTGACATGTTTGAATAACATTTCTAAGTGCCCGATCCCTGCTAAACCAGTGGCACAGGCGTAATGTTAGTGACGCCACACTTTCTCAGTTCACTTCTATTTAGTCTATGGTCGCAGTCATGTAATAGCTGAGCATTTGTGTTGTGTTCGCAGTCAGAGGGCTTCCAGTACCCAAGGCCCTACTCTGTGCCACCCTCTCCCTCCGCTTCCCTTCACTCCACTCCCCACCACAGTGACGAAGAGGAGGAGGAGCCCTATGACGAGGACCTGGAGGCAGAAAGGGACCGCATAAACATCAAGGCTCCCTTCGTCCTGTCCCCTATATCTGATGTGAAGAAAAAGAAGCAGCACGGAGAGGCGGGCAACTGACCTCCACCTCCTCCACCCAACAGCACAAAGGTCAGCAACTGACCACCTCCACCCAACAGCACAGAGAGACAGGCAGCTGATCAATACTTCCACCATCTCCACCCAACAGCACAGAGGCTAGAAACTGACAAACATGTCCACCACCTTGCCCTAACAGCATGGAGAAGCTCCTCACCTCCCCTCAGCCAAACAGAGGCAGGTGACTGACCATCATCTTTACCTAACAGCATGGAGAGGAAAGGTACTGACCATCACCTCACCTTCACCCGACATACCCAGAGGGACCACCACCTATATCCAAGCAAACCAGAAGCAGGACAGTAACCTCTGTCCTATCCACCACACCCCATGTAACCATGATGGACACACCTGACAGTCCTCATATTTTCTTATTTTGTTTTTTCTTTTGCAGACAGGGATTGACTTAAGCTTGGTGAATTGATGTATCTGATGAATCCAGATTACAGGTTTTGGGTTTCAATTTCCTGGATAAGGATATCACCATATCGCTATGGTTGGTGCCAAGGGTGTCCCAAATCTCTGCTGTTATTCAGTATAACTATAGAAACAATATTTAATATAATAATATACCTTCAAAAAGTAATTAGTCCTAGTTAGTTTAGTTTAGTTTAGAATATAGTTAGCCACCTCTTTTGTAAAATCTGGACATGTGACATCATGTGGTTGAGCTCCTCCAGGAAGTCAATGTTTAACATTGGCAAAGTGAGCTTAGCAATTGTTAAAGGCACCGTATGTAAGATGGATGGATTTTAAATTAGATAAACATGACCTATCTCTGTCAAGATGTGAGGTAAACATGTTCAAAATAAATACAGGTAACAATTGAAATGCTGACTTATTGTTAATTACAAAGTCATTGGGTAGGATGGATTTATTGTTTGTTATAATTTGGTGTTTTGGTTCTAAAGATGATTATCCAAACTGAGCCTCACAGGAGTCTCTCGTTTGGGTTGCCAATTTCAATATTGAAATCTGGTTGGTTTAAACCTTAAAGGACTTTCTGATCTGAATTGCTACTACTGTTGGCTTCTGTTCTGTTGCATGAAGAACAGGCACAGAGGCATGGGGATCATTCTGTAGATATTTATTGTTGGTTTCAATACAGTCGGGTTAAAGGCAGTGTCCTGCAAAATTCAAAGCAATTCGAGTAGTGACCTGAGTGATGTCTGAAGCAGAGTCTAATGCAGAGTCTAACAAGGTGAGATTGTACCAGTATTTTATATTAATACTGTACTGCTCCCAGAGTGGAAGTTACAGAGTGAAGGTTACACATTATAAGAAATTTTAAGTAAAGTTGAACAAGGAGAGTGTTTTATAACCCTCCCAGAGTGGGGGTTACAGATTCCTGAGATGAGAGGGGCTACAGATAACCACAGATAATAGCTATGTTCTGGTCATTCTGGTTATCTTCCTATAGTATGATATGGCCACTGCATACTCTCTTACAAAGGTGCAAAATGTTCTGTTTCTCATGCAGCAATGTATTACATTTGTATTTTGTCCACACTACTTAAACCCCAGCACCCCCAGCCATTCATTAATCAGTGCTAGTGCACTCAACAGCTCAGTGAGTGAATTCTAGAGGTACTCTGCCAGATAAAGATCTGGAGGAGGCCCTGGTACTGTTCTGTGGTTAACCTCTGTTCTTTACAAGTTGTCTTAATGTCATTGTTTGTTTTTTTATCTTCAGTCTATGTAACACCATATCCTGACCACTGCTTAATCAGACAAAAACAGACAAGAATGCTATGAATTCCAAGTCTTTATTAAAATGCATAAATGACATCCAGGCTGCAGTCCTATTTACAGAGTGAAAAGGGTGGGGCAGGGGGCAGGAGCGGGGGAGGGGCACAGGTCAGTCAGAAGTACTGTCTCTTCCACAGTGGGAGCTCCTGCAGGTAGACCTCAGCGGGTATGTCCTCCACTGGACACAGAGGACAAACAGGGAGTTAGAGGGGACTTATTGGGTGAAATAGACTTGTTCAGAGTCTGTCCTCATCACTGCCTTACTCAGAGTTCATGCATATTCTCAAGTTTTCACCTACCCCTATCTCAGCCTACTGCTCCGTATTTACTTGTAATTGTTCAAAAAAATGCAGACTTTAGGTAATGGATGTAGTATTGAAAACTTTTTTTCATAATAAAAACACAAATAAAAATCTGCTGGTAGTAGAATGTGTGTATGGAACAGTAAGGTAGTGGAATGGTGGGGTAGAGTGGCGAGGTATGGAGGATGGTATGGGGGATGACTTCCTTGATGGGCCCTCTGCAGTAGTATGAGTGTGTGTTTAGGAGGGGTTGGATAGTTGAGGTTAAATTACAGTTTGTGGGTGCACACTTTATGGGGTAGGGTGGTAACTCACCTCCTTGGTGGTCCTGCTGCAGGAGATTGAGCAGGGGCTGTTTGAGAGTGTGTATGGAGGTGTATGGTAGTGGGGTAGGATGGAGTGGTATGGTAGCGGAGTAGAGGGGCTTAGACTCACCTCCTTGGCAGGCCTGCTGCAGGAGACTGCTGGTGGAGTGTGTGTATATAGATGCATGGTAGTGGAGTAGGATAGGGTAGTGTGGGCTTAGACTCACCTCCTTGATGTGCCTCCTGCAGGAGGCTGATAATGTGTATGAAGCAGTAGGTAGTGTGGTAGCTTCAAGGGGTAGGAGAATGGAGGAGAGTGGTGGTTAGACTCACCTCTTTGGTGGGTCTGCTACAGGAGGTTGAGCAGGAGACTGATGGAATGTGTGTATGGAGATATGAGGTTGTAGGGTAATGGGATAGGATAGTGGGGTGTGGGGGAGGGCTAGGATGGTAGTAGGCTTACCTCCTTGGCGGGCCTGCTGCAGGAAGTTTAGCAAGAGGCTGGTGGCTTCATCAACATTCAGCTTTTCTGTGTTCTGGCTGCGAGTTTCTGAGCGGGTGGAGAAAGAGGATATATCAGTCAAGACAGTGGTCTGAATAATGTCTCAAAGGATCACGGTCTATGCCCCATCACAGGTACTACTTAAATAATATTATTATTACTATTACTATTTTTGAAGTATTTACTCATTTCTTATTCATCTTTCATCTTTACTTTAAGATTTACTTCAATGGGATGAATAGACAATTTAACTTTCTTCTCACTAGGTCACTGTTACTTCAAACTCAGGTACAGGGAGAAGTGTGATAACATTAGGGTGGTAGAACAGGAGGCTGGTGTCGTGTGTGTATACGGAGGAGTAAGGGTAGTAGGGTAGAGTGGAGGGCTAGGGGTAGTATCAACTCCTTTCTTATTGGGCTTTACTTCAAGATTTACTCCAGTGGGATGAATAAACAGTTTAACTTTATTCATTAGACCACGCAGAAGTGTGAAAACAATACCCCTATAAAAGACAAAGTTTAAATCTGTCAACTGGACAAATTGTTGGATGAGTGAAGACATTTTTGCTGCTCATCCAAGCTGCTTCTTCAATTTCTTTAAATGTTAGTAATATTAAAGGATCAGTTGACTGCCGGTCTCATGAAAATATTGCTGCTTTGCCTGGGATGTTCCACAGTATGGTCTAAACTTGTCTGTCTTTAATTTTTTCAATTACCGTAATTTCACGACCATAAGGTTGCGAACATCGTGGGAGCGATGGATGTCAGACGGCGAACACAGCTGACCGGGAGGCAGCGCCGGGCGAGTTACGCCACGATTTGTGAATGGATTGTGGATGCTTGGGCTAACGTATCTGCTTGCACTGTTCTTTGAGCTTTCGCAAAAGTCGGCATCGTTCACGCGGAGCGGTACGGCAACAAAACGGACTCTTATGGGCTCGACACACGGGGAGCGACTAACGACAGCGTGCAGCGACACTCATCGCATGGGCTTTAAAATCGAACACACGGGCAGCGACAAACTGCAGCGACTAGCGGCAGCTTCTCACGTCGCGCTCTGTTCCAGAGCGGATCGCGAGCCTCAAGCGCATCTGATTTGGAGGGAATTTTGAGGTTGCAATAGCGGTAGATGGGAAAAAAGACGCTAAACTGAAATCTCAGAAAGTTTGGCTTCATTTGACTGAAATATTACTACTGGTTGCACTTCACAATACTAAAAAAAAGATTTATCGAAGATTAATCAAATTAAATCGAAATGTTTGAGATGTCAAAAAGAATTGGGAAATCCGACACGACAAGTATGATTTTCTCCTCCATGATGTCTCTGAAGTGGACAGTGCAGTCTTGCTTGTCTTTGCTCGTCAATCACTCTCTCGCTGATTGGCTGTTGTGCAGGCGACAGCGATAAAAGTAAAACATTTTTCAACTTATCACTGTCGCCTGCACAACAACCAATCAGCCAGATTTTGATTGACGAGCAAATGAGATGCAAGACTGCACTGTCCACTTCAGAGACATCATGGAGGAGAAAATCATACTTGTCGTGTCGGATTTCCCAATTCTTTTTGACATCTCAAACATTTCGATTTAATTTGATTAATCTTCGATAAATCTTTTTTTTAGTATTGTGAAGTGCAACCAGTAGTAATATTTCAGTCAAATGAAGCCAAACTTTCTGAGATTTCAGTTTAGCGTCTTTTTTCCCATCTACCGCTATTGCAACCTCAAAATTCCCTCCAAATCAGATGCGCTTGAGGCTCGCGATCCGCTCTGGAACAGAGCGCGACGTGACAAACTGCCGCTAGTCGCTGTCGTTAGTCGCTCCCCGTGTGTCGAGCCCATTATAGAGACGAGAGGGAACCTGGTGTATTTTTATAGAAATCTAGCGCAGCTGTTCATTTCAGATACAGAGGATGAAGACTTTGATGGTTTTGTGAATTAATTGAAAAAATGATGTGAGCATATGCTAAATACTTGAATAAAGCACAACCGAACACAGTATGTGCTCTAAAAAAGGCAAAGGAAGCAAAACTAACAAGCACGTTTTACCGTGCATGTTAGTTTTGCTTCTCTATGAAGTAAACCGATCCACTAAGGCCCGGTGCGCCTTTTTTATGTGTTAAATGCAGAAAAAGCACCGTAACTGAACTGCGCCTTATAATCCGGTGCGTCCTATGGCTGTGAAATTACGGTACATGCATATATACTGTCAAAAACACTTTACTGGAGTCGCCAAGATCTTGGGCCTCACCAACAACTTTTAAATGTGCTGTACCTGATTTTTACTATCTTAAAAATGTGAAAAACAGTAGTTAATTTTAAAAGGTTTCGAGTGGTCCTCACTCCATTACTTAATTATTCACTGCAATGACAACTGCAAACTGCTTCTCGAAAAATAAAACGCTTAACACATAATTAGATACAAACAGTACACAATGAACTTACGTTGACCCCAAGAGCTGCTTATACTATACACACACACACACACACACACACACACACACACACACACACACACACACACACACACACACACACACACACACACACACACACACACACACACACACACACACACACACACACACATATTAAAAGAGCCAGTCTTTTGAACAGCTCTTTGAAGTAAACAGATCCAAAAGATTTGGATCACATGAAAGAGCCAAAAGTCAGTAAGTTCTACTGATTAGCCCAATAACACATACTGTAGTTTGTGTCTCTGGGATTGAGAGTAAAATATCTCACCTAAATGCAGTGTGTCATAGACATCACCTTCTTTATGGTCCTCTGACACAAAGCGACGCCCCTCTGTGGACAAACACAACATGTGCCAGTGTCCTGATGTACATGAGACAGTCTAAGGCAGTGTGGGACAAACCAGGGTGGAGGAGGACATGTGGGACAGTTTGGATTTTGCCTGGCCACTTGGTCACATTGTCTGCTTTGGAATAGACCAATTTGCACTTGAGATCGGACCAAAAATCATGAAATGACAATAAAGTGGAACTAAATTCACAGGGTTTTTTTTTGCTACTAAACTGTGTATATGGTGTTTTACGAGTGGCATCTGCAATTTCAAGTACTATACTATGGCATTATGAAAGACTGCCATGGTTATAGCCAGGTGTTTCTGATTACAAAAACCTGGCCTCAGAGACGGAGTTTGAAGTGTTGATCCCTGTTAGGTCAATCACGCAGTTCTTTATACCTCCCAACCCCAGCCCCCACCCCCTCACTCTCCGCTTCAGTCATCCTCTATTGAAATGTGGCTGTGCGTGGAGTGATATGATATGCACTTTAAGTTAATTTTGATGATTTAGTAAAAATAGTAGAGAATCCCACACATTTCAGAACAGATCCAAACAACAGGGTTAACAACTAACCTTGTCAAACAGCTAATAAGACCCCATTTCATTCTCCACAGAAGAATTATTTACCTAAATAACTTTTAGTCTGTTCTATAAGAACGTTAAGGCAGATCTATTGTGCAAAATAAATGTTTCAGACCTTTTAACCATGATATAGTTGTTTCCCCTTGTTATATTTGGAGAGATTCCTGCATGCTTGAGCAATCTTTAATCCCTTAATTTCATGCCATATTGGACGTGTTTCTATAGCAGACACAAGCGCAATTATTTAAATGTTTGTGTGAGTTAATGGGCCGCTGGCGCTGCGTGTAGAGCAGAGAGAGTAACGTACGGGTGCCTTTGAGGTAGAGCATGGCCTGTGGAGTCCAGTTCCTCCTCTGGAAGTTCTGTGGACAAAATACAGTATTATCTCTGACATTATGTCTTAAAGGAACTGATGTTGATGTTAAATTCCATAAACATGACCCATCTGTGTTCCCTAATACAAGGTAAACATGTTCAAATATAGCTTTTGCTGATAATAATTCTAATGCTGATGTCTTCTTGATTACAAAAACATTGAACAAGTGACCATTGTAGTTTGGTTTTTGGTTCTCCAATCAGAAAGCAGAATGAGCCTCACAGGAGTCTGTTATTTGGGCTACTGGTTTCAATGCTGAATCAAGTTGGTTTGAATCTAAAACAACTCTCTATGATCTGAATCGTCACTACCTAAACCCCGGCACCCGCAGCCAAACATTAATCAGCGCTAGTGCAGCCTCTGCAGCTCAGTGAGTGAATTTTGGATGCTCTGAGCATCCAAAATAACGCTGTTTCATACTGGTTAACTTCTGATTAGGTTGTTAAGTTTTTTTAAGATGTTGGAAAAAGAAAAAAAAACAACTTAAAAAACCCTGTGCCCAAAAAAAATAAAGGGTAAGGGCCATGATGAGTTGGCCAAAGTAAGTGCACCAGTGTATCCAGTGCACTGGATAGGCCAACCCTATACAGGGTTGTTTTTTCATTAGGGTAGGGACAGGTGCCACTGTCCCTACCTAATGAAAACAACCCATAAACTATCCTTATGCAAAATAAAGTATGAAACCAGGATGTCCGGACTCACTAGGCCAAAGAAAAAGAAGCTAAGCTCAAAAAAGCTAAGGAGCTGAAAATCTAAACAATCCTCAGTGTAGGTTTCTTTTGGTCATTTTAATGTTTCAGCAATACTTTCAAAAATTGTAAAATATTTGTAAACATCCTGCTCGTTGAATGGAGGCACCAAACGTATATTTTTACACATGTCAAAATCTGTACCCAATCTGGACTCACGTGGTCCAATCCTAAATTTCAATTCATGTAGTCGAATTTCAGTCTGCTTCTCTAGCCTCTACTGCTTTAGTACTTCCCCTTCCCGTAATGTGAGTCTTCCTAACTTGACTTCAAGCTCCTTTAGAAGGACAGCCTCATCTATTACACCAGACATGGACAAACGCAGGAAAAATCCCACGCTCACCTCAGTTTTGATCACTGACTTTTTTGCTTGTTAAGTGACCACAACCTCGTAATGCTCAGTTAAAAGCATTGATCCTTATGAAAGGCTTCCAAAGTGGGTGTCTTGGCAAACTCATCTAGGTGAAAATGCATCTACACCTAGAGTCCCAAAGCCTACAATCAAAGGCAAATCAACAATTATTACTTATTATTATTTATTAATTATTATTACTGGTTAACTTCTGGTTCTTACGTTTTTTTAAGCTGTTGGGAAAAAAAAGAAAAAAAAAGACCTTAACAAACCCTGTGCCCCCAAAAAACAAAGCAACAAAGGGAAAAGACCATGGTGAGCTAGCCAACATAAAATAAGGACTGTGCGCTGGACAGTCCAACCCTATACAGGGCTGTGGGAGCTACCAGTGCACCGCTGTCCCTACCCTAATGAAAAAACAACCCTTAAACTATCCATCCATTTTCTTCCTCTGTATCTGGGGCCGGGTTGCGGAGGCAGCCGTTTCAGCAAGGAGGTCCATACTTCCCTCTCCACACACACTTCATCCAGCTCTCCTGGGAGGACCCCAAGGCTTTTCTGGCAAGCCAAGAGACAAAGTCCCTCCACAATGTCCTGGGTCTTCCCCGGGACCTCCTCCTGGTGGGATGTGCCCGGAACACCTCTCCAGATGCCCAGGAGGTATCAGGAATAGACCCAAGCCACCTCAGCTGGCTCCTCTCAACATGGAGGAGCAGCAGCTCTACTTTGAGCTCCTCCCGTTTGACCAAGCTCCTCATCCTATCTCTAAGGGTGCGCCCAGCCACCCTACGGAGGAAACTCATCTCAACCTCACGTATCCTTGATCATGTCCTTACGGTCATTACCCAAAGCTCATTACGATAAGTGAGGGCAGGAATGTATATGACCAGCAAATTGAGAGCTTTGCCTTTCGACTCAGCTCCATCTTTACCACAACAGCCCGATACAGTGACTGCATCACTGCTGCACTGATCTGCCTGTCAATCTCATGCTCTGTCCTCCCTCACTCGTGAACAAGACCCATAGATGCTTGAACTCCTCTACTTAAGGGACTCTCCACCCACCCAGAGAGGGCAAACCCCCTTTGGGTCGAGATCCATGGCCTGAGACTTAGGAGCTGATTTTCATCCCAACCACTTCACACTCGGGCTGCAAACCACCCCAGTGCACAAACTATCCCTACACAAAATAAAGAACAAAAACAGGATGTCCGGACTCACCAGGCTAAACAAAAAGAAGCTAAGCTAACAATAGCTAAGGAACTAGCAGAGGGGTGCCAGAGAGCAGCGGTGCATGGATTGACATGTGCTCTAACCTTACTTAAAAAAACAAAAATATATAAGAAAAAATTGGAGTAAGTTCTAAGAACTGGAACTAGGGAAAAAAATACCACAAGAATTTAGGCAATTAAAAAACACAGGAGGAAAAAATGCCCAAACCTAACAGTTCTCTATTTGCAGGTTAAGGCACTGGGAACTCAGGGTCCGTTTGTAGTACCAATTTTAAAACTGTAAGAGTGCAGGCTACATACTGTTCCATTTTCAATTACTTTAGGACACATACGATTGTAAACCTAAAATAATATACACTGCCTGGCCAAAAAAAAAGTCAGCATCTAAATTTAACTAAGCAAATAGGTACGAGCCTGCTGCAATTGGTCAGGTCTAGGCTCAGCAACAGTAAGCGCTTAAAGAATCAGGTCAGCTGACTACCTGAATATAATGAATGACCAGATTATTCCATCAGTGGATATTTTCTTTGCTGATGGCACAGACATATTCCAAGATGCCAGGATTCATCGGGCTCAAATTGTGAAAGAGTGGTTCAGACATCATTTTCACACATGGATTGGCCACCACAGAGTCCAGACCTTAACCCCATTGAGAATCTTTGGGATGTGCTGGAGAAGGCTTTGTGCAGTGGTCAGACTCGACCATCATCAATGCAAGATCTTGGTGAAAATGAATGCAACACTGGATGGAAATAAATCTTGTGACACTGCAGAAGCTTATTAAAACAATGCCACAGCGAATGCATACCATAATCAAAGCTAAAGGCGGTCCAACGAAATATTGGAGTGTGTGACCTCTTTTTTGGTAATGACTTTTTTTTTTGGCCAGGCAGTGTACATTGTATGGTAGATGAATGGGCCTTATGCAAACAAAAACAAAAAAAAGCTGATGGTGGTTGGATAAGTGGACTGGAGTATGAATGACACACTGATGAAGTGATGGAGGAGCACTTCCTGATGTTTGTGGTCTGGTCTCAGCAGACAGGCAGTGCTGGGGGACTCATGTTGTAGTAGTAGGAGCGTGCAGAATTTGGGCTACTCGTGCTTTAGTAGTTGTAGGAGTGTGCACTATTTGGGTTACTCATGTTGTAGTAGTTGTAGTACTGAGCATATAGTATTTGTTGAAATACTTTGTGTGTGGACCTACCTTCGGCGCGCTGTAGCAGTGCGACACAAACGTGGCCAGCAGCAGAGCAGTGAGTGCAGACGTGCCAGCCAATGTCCTCAAACCCTGAGCACGAGAAGCACTATGTCAGATAGTTTTCATTAGTTATTAGGTGTAGGCTCTTTAAAAGGCCCATATTATGTTATTTTCTGACCTATAATGTTATTTCTTCATCAAACACATACCTGGTGGAGTTGTGTTTTGTTTCACTCACTCATGTTTAACACACAAACCCTGCATATTTATGCTGCATTCTTCTCTCAAAATTAAAACACTGTGTTCCTCCTTGTGATGTCATTAAGAGGGAATACAGGAAGTTATTTAAACTCTACCTTTACTAGAATAATTTGGACAATTTCAGTTTTGGATTTGCCTAACTTTGAAGTTACTAGGCCTGTCATGACAACAAATCTTGAAGTGTGATATACTGTTGATGTAAATATAACTATAATACTGAAACTAATTTATACCACTGACATGATAACACTAAAGCAGGATTATCCCCCAAAAGATATTCTAAATTGTTAATATGTATGAGTTGCAATATATGAATAGCAGAATAAATCACTTAATAATAATAATTAATTTGTATCTATAATGAGTTCATAATTCAAATTTCTAAATCTTAAAACTATTTTTCAAAAAAAAAAAAAAAAATTAAAAAATGTCACTATTGCAAAGAACAGTTCCCACAATCAATATTGACGTCCAAAATGATTTTTCCATTCCATCTGTCATGTACTGAACAGTAAATCGATATACAGTAAATATCGCGACAGACCTAGAAGTTACTGGTATTGTTTTAGCCTCACTGAAACTGCTTCACTCCACAGTACACAAACAGATAGTAGAGACTTTTGGTGGCAATATCAACTCTATAAAAGGTAAAACTAAAATATTCCAAAATAAAAGCAGCTAATGAGGTTCTTCTAGTGTATTTTAAGACTACCACTTGATGACATCACAAGGTGGAACAGAGCATTTTGAGCTTTGGAGATGTAGACAGCCTAATAATCCAGGATTAGTGAAACATGTGTGAATGCAACAAAACTCAACTCCAGGTATGTTTTTGAAAAAAATAACATTCCAACATGACTAAAAGCTCACAGAAGTCAGTTTTGCATAATATAGGACCTTTAAGCTATAGCACTCCAATAATAACCCATAAGACAGATGACAAACAGATATAAAATATATGGATAAGAATCATTTATACAGAGCATGTTGAAATGTTTCTCTCATTCATTTTGGCCATGTAACAATACTTTTACTTGAACCCACTCTGTTGCAATTGGTTGTTTTCAGATCATGCGATGATGTCATACTCCCAGATGGGGGCAGTAGACAGATTTCCATATTGATTACATACAAAAGGTAATATCAGCTGCCACAGTGGGACGCCAGTGGCAAAAACTGCCATTGTGTCCTTAGGCAAGACACTTTACCCACATTGCCTTGTATGAATACAGCGTGTGTGAAAGTGTTGGTGGTGGTCAGAGAGGCCGATGGCGCAGATTGGCAGCCTCACTTCTGTCAGTCTGCCCCACTGTAGAGTGCTTTGGGTATCTTAAAAGGCTTGAATAATAATAATGCAATAAATTTACAAATGTTTGACCTGATGATTTTTATTTGATTTTTATTAATGACTAGACACAATAACTCACTGTATTACAACAGAAATTTGCCCTTGAACAATATTCATTTTAGCTGTGCCCATTTAGGTTAAATATTACTGGTCTATAGAATGTTGAGATTTCATCTGACACGAGCAATAACGAAGCTTCAGTTAAATTATAAATATCAAAATAATTTAATTTTTATCGTTTGGCAAATTGCATTTAGATAAGCAAATTGGGAATAAAGACATGGGTTTCTCTCTGTTGTCTATAGTTTCTATGGCTTCAAATTTGAATAATGATAAAACTAGTATCGAAACTAGATACTTATTTCAGCAGATATCCATACTAAAAAAGGCACATTCACAAATAAACCTTTCCTGAAACCTTGACCTTAGAATGATCTTGAGTTGTATCAGAACAAGTATAAGGCCGCATAGGCTAGTACATGCCCATGGACCACTATGGAAGCGATGGATGACTGAGGGATGACACATCAAAATCAAATCAAAAATACTTTATTTGTCCCTAAGGGGAAATATAAATTAAGTAACAGTACAAATATAAAAGAAAGTATTACAATTGAATGTTAAAAATCACATTGTATGATCTAAACAGCGTGTTTTGTATTATTGTGGTATTAGAATCAATATTGGGTATCGAGTCCTCTGGACTGAGTTTGAAATTTTAGTATTGTGATCGCCCTTTGGGAATCCTGTATTTGAGTCTTCTTTAAACAAATTATAAATGTACATCAAAAGCATTACTCACTCTCATGTTTTCTTGTCGTGGATGCTGGGTGCTCTCTGTGGGTGCTCTCTGTGGGTGTTGACCCTGGGTCCTGAGGATGCCGGGTGCTTGCTGAGAGTGCTGGGTGCTGTGGGTGCTTGCTGTGGGTGCTCAGACAGAGGAGCTGCAGGAGTCCGGACCCCTGCGCCTTTATAGGAGACCAGGCAGCGGGCGTATTCATGAGGCCAGCCTCTATAGGTCAGGCCAATCTGCTGAAGTGTCGGAGGATTGAATGAGCTGCAGATCAATGGAAGCAGTACAGTGTAATTATCTGACACCAGCCAATCCACCATATTTACACACGCACCACGGTCATAAACAAGAACTCCACCATCATAACAACAAAGATACAGGGCTATCACGAGGCATCTGTAAAATACACTCTAGTAATAATAATTAACTCTAGTAATAATAAAAACTTGTGTTGTTAAGAGACTAGAATTTCAAACTCGATTTTGATACTAAAGAATAGACTCAATACACAATGCCAATTCTGATACCAAGATGATAATTAAAAAACACTATTTATATGATAGGCGATTTTAACATGAAATTGTAGTAATTTTCTTTTATATTAGTCTGTGGCCTTATATCTGTGTGATCCCTCAGGTGTCCTGATAGGTTTCATAGTTGTCCAGGGGCGTATACTAGTCTCTGTGGTCTTATACTTGTTCTGATACAGCTCAAGATTGTTCTAAAGCTTTTCACAAATCTATTCATTTATGTTCTGTAAATATGGCTTTTTTTTAAGTATCGATACCTGCTCAAATGAGTATCTAGTTTCGATAGTAGTTTTAGTAATGATTAGTATCCGATTTGACCTTAAAAACAGACATTCCATACAATTAATCTTTATTCTGGACTCGTGTTCCAGACAAGGACAGTGACAATTCAAACAATAAACATTTATGTTTTAAAAAGACAACCATACCAGTGTCTCCACATCTTGTACTGATAGCGTGTTGGACTGAATCTTATTTTGTGAGTGATATAATTTCATTTTCTGATGTATTCAGCTAAAGCTCATTAAACTGACATTAAAGTACAGTTTGCTCCTGCAGTGACAAACATCTCGGTTGCAATAGGCCATCATGACCTTCTAAAGAGCGCTCACAAAGCATCATTATAAGCATTATAATCATCATTGTACATGGAGCAGATACCTGAGCAGTGGTTGTATTGACATGTTTGTCCTCATGCTCACAGACGCAGATGTACTACGTAGCCCTGACCTCTGACCTTCTCCAGCACCGGCTCTGTCTGGCCCTCTACGGGTCAGTCCTGAAATGATTTTGAGACTACTTCACGTCAATAACATAATCATTTTGGTAAATGGTCACATTTTTATATAGCGCTTTTCCACCTTTAAGGCACTTTATATCAAAGAACCAGTCACCCATTCACACACACTTTCATACACAAGTGGGGGAGAGATGGGTTAAGTGTCTTGCCCAAGGACACAGCAGCAGTATACGTCTGTGGAAGCTGCAATTGGAAATCAAACCGTGCACTTTCAGATCAATAGACAAACACTCTACCAAGTGAGCTACTGTTGCGCAATGTAACTATGGTGAGCCAATAACATCTTGACAATAATGTAATAAGTGACTTTCAAACTTTTCACAGCAAGTCCCACCAAAGAAAAGATTTGGCTTTCTGTGTGCCACCAGATCTAAATCAGGTTTAGACTATTGTAGGTCAAATCTAATATAGGGCTAAACCAGGTCTAGAAGAGGACTACATCATTTCCACTGTAGTTCTAAACAAGAAACTATCCAAAGGAGGACAAAAAATTTGATGAAATTAACTCTAGATGAGGAAAGCCCACTAACTGAAGAGCTGTCCAAGTCCCACCTAAAGGAGCTTGGGTACCACCAGTTGCACCACAGTGAGAAACACTGTAACACTGGCAAGGCAAGTTTATTTGTATAGCACAATTCGTATACAAAATTCATACAAAGTGTTTTATAGAATAAGTAAGTAAATAAGTAATAAATATGCTCTCCAGTACCTGTACGCCTCCAGGACTCGGGGGCGAGCAGGTCATATAGCAGCTGACACTTCTCACCCTGGACATGGACAATTTCAGCCACTTCCCTCTGGCAGGAGGCTACGGTCCATCAGGACCAGAACCTCTCGTCATAAAAACTGTTTCTTCCCCTCTGCTGTTTCTCTCATGAACACTTCATAAATCTGCACTAAATTGGACACTTTATAACATCCATCCATCCATTTTCTTCCGCTTATCCGGGGCCGGGTCGCGGGGGCAGCAGTCTAAGCAGGGACTCCCAGACTTCCCTCACCTCAGACACGTCCTCCAGCTCCTCTGGTGGGACCTTAAGGCGTTCCCAGGCCAGCTGAGAGACATATGTAGTCCCTCCAGTGTGTCCTAGGTTTTCCCTGGGGCCTCCTCCCGGAAGGGACATGCTCAGAACACCTCCCTAGGGAGGCGTCCAGGAGGCATCCTGAGCAGATGCCCGAGCCACCTCAGCTGGTTCCTCTCGACGTGAAGGAGCAGTGGCTCTACTCCGAGCTCCTCCTGTGTGACTGAGCTCCTCACCCTGTCTCTAAGGGTGCGGAGCTTGATTCTTTACCACAACGGATCGATACAGCGACCGCATCACTGCAGACGCTGCACCGATCCGCCTGTCAATCTCGCGTTCCATCCTTCCCTCACTCGTGAACAAGACCCCGAGATACTTGAACTCCTCCACTTGAGGCAAGGGCTCACCACCCACCAGGAGAGGGCAAACCACCTTTTTCCGGTCGAGAACCATGGTCTCAGATTTGGAAGAGCTGATTCTCATCCCAGCCGCTTCACACTCGGCTGCAAACCGCCCCAGTGCCTGCTGCAGGTCCTGGCTCGAAGAAGCTATCAGGACAACATCATCTGCAAACAGCAGAGATGAGATCCTGTGGTTCCCGGACCAGACCCCCTCCAGCCCCTGACTGCGCCTAGAAATTCTGTCCATAAATATAATGAACAGAACCGGTGACAAAGGGCAGCCCTGGCGGAGTCCAACATGCACCAGGAACAAACTGCCGGCAATGCGAACACAGCTCCTGCTCCGGTCATACAGGGACCGGACACCCCTTAGCAAAGGGCCACCACGAGGGACACGGTCGAATGCCTTCTCCAGATCCACAAAAGACATGTGGACCGGTTGGGCAAACTCCCATGAACCCTCGAGCACCCGATGGAGAGTATAGAGTTGGTCCAGTGTTCCACGACCAGGACGAAAACCACACTGCTCCTCCTGGATCCGAGGTTCGACTATCGGTCGGACTCTCCTCTCCAGTACCCTAGAATAGACCTTACCAGGAAGGCTGAGGAGTGTGATTCCCCTGTAATTGGAACACACCCTCTGGTCCACTTTTTTATACAGAGGGATCACCACCCCGGTCTGCCAGTCCAGCGGTACTGTCACCGACCGCCACGCGATGTTGTAGAGACCTGTCAGCCAAGACAGCCCCACAACATCCAGAGACTTAAGGTACTCGGGACGGATCTCATCAACGCCCGGAGCCTTGCCACCGAGGAGCTTGCCAACCACCTCAGTGACTTCGGCCAGGGTGATGGACGAGTCCGCCTCCGGGTCCCCAGTCTCGGAAGACGTGACAGTGGGATTGAGGAGAGCCTCAAAGTATTCCTTCCACCGTCCGACAACGTCCCCAGTTGAGGTCAGCAGCTCTCCACCCGCACTGTAAACATTGTAGGTGAAGCACTGCTTCTCCCTCCTGAGGCGCCGAACGGTTTGCCAGAATTTCTTTGAGGCCGTCCGATAGTCCTCCTCCATGGCCTCCCCGAACTCCTCCCAACCCCGAGTTTTTGCCTCCACAACAGCACGAGTCGTGGCACGCTTGGCCCGCCGTTGCCCACAAGCCAACAAGGCTCGATAGGACTCCTTCTTCAGCCTGTCGGCATCCCTTACTTCCGGTGTCCACCACCGGGTTCGGGGATTGCCGCCGCAACAAGCATCGCAGACCTTACGACCACAGCTACGAGCATCCGCATCAACAATAGAGGTGGAGAACAATCCCCACTCGGAGTCCATGTCCCCAGCCTCCCCTGGGATCAGAGAGAAGCTCTCCCAGAGGTGCGAATGCAGAAGGCTCCCAACAGACCCTCACGATACGCTTGGGCCTGCCAGGTCTATCCGGCTTCCTCCTCCGCCAGCGGATCCAACTCACAACCAGGTGGAGATCAGTTGACAGCTCTGCCCCTCTCTTCACCCGAGTGTCCAAAACACACGGCCGGAGGTCAGATGACAAGACTACAAAGTCGATCATCGACCTCCGACCTAGGGTGTCCTGGTGCCACGTGCACTGATGGACACCCTTGTGTTTGAACATGGTGTTTGTTATGGACAAACTGTGACTAGCACAGAAGTCCAATAACAAAACACCGCTCGGGTTCAGATCAGGGAGGCCGTTCCTCCCAATCACGCCCCTCCAGGTGTCACTGTCGTTACCCACATGGGCGTTGAAGTCCCCCAGGAGAACAACGGAGACCCCGGTGGGTGCACTGTCTAGTACCCCCCGCAGGGACTCCAAGAAGGCCGGGTACTCTGCACTGCTTTTTGGCCCGTAGGCTGCCACAACAGTGAGAGACCTGTCCCCGACCCGAAGGCGCAGGGACGCGACCCTCTCATTCACCGGGGTGAACTCCAACATGTGGCGGCTGAGCTGTGGGGCAATGAGCAAGCCCACACCAGCTCGCCACCGTTCCCCGCGGGCAACGCCAGAGAAATGGAGAGTCCAGCCCCTCTCAAGGAGTTGGGTTCCAGAGCCCAAACTGTGCGTGGAGGCGAGGCCGACTATATCTAGTCGGTAACGCTGAACCTCCCGCACAAGCTCAGGCTCCTTCCCCGCCAGCTGACTGCCGCCCGGATCACTCTGCACCGGCCCCTTATGGATCCTCCCGCGGGTGGTGGGTCCATGTAAGGACGGCCCCACGTCACTCCTTTGGGCTGAGCCCGGCCGGGCCCCATGGGGAAAGGCCCGGCCACCAGGCGCTCGCTCTCGAGCACCCACCCCAGGCCTGGCTCCAGGGTGGAGCCAAGGTGACGCCGGTCCGGGCGACGTAACTGACCTTGCTTTTTCTCTCTTCATAAAGGGCTTCTGAACCGCTCTTAGTCTGACCCGTCCCCCTGGACCTGTTTGCCATGGGTGACCCTACCAGGGGCATAAAGCCCCCGACAACAACCCAGGATCATTCGGGCACTCAAACCTCCTTCCCCATGTTTAGTCCTGACTCTGAGCAGCAGTAGGAGGCCGGTCCCTGAAGTCCTCAGAGTGCAAAGTGGTCCATATGGCACTAACATGTACGAGATATACATTGGTGCTAGGCCATGGAGAGACTTGTTCACAAGCAGAGCTGCTTTAAAGTCTACTCTCTGAGCTGCAGGAGCCAGTGCAGAGACCTGAGCAGAGGACTTACTGTATGTGCTGGTGCTTCCTGGTTCCCTTCAGGACCCGAGCAGCAGCATTTTAGATGTACTGCAGGTGTCTTAATGCTCGTTTGGAGAGGCCAGTGAGCAGGCTGTTAAAATAGTCTAACCTCCTTGAAAATGCAAGTCTCTCCAAGTCTGGTTTTGCAGTGTTTTTAATGGTAAAAAGCTGCAGATGTTGTTGATTTGATGTGGCTGTTAAAGTTCAAGTCTGAGTCCACTGTTACATCTAGATTTCTAACCTGATTTCAAGATTTTAGAGAGAGATTGGAGGTGAAGGCTGACACTTTATCTTTTGTTTCTGTGGGCAAAGACTATGACTTCAGTCTTGTCTGACTTTAGCTGGAGAAAGTCGTTTTGCATCCACACACTGATCTGTTGGATGCAGTGGCAGAGTGAATCCACTGGCACATATTCACCTAATGCCAGTGAGACATAGATCTGAGTGTCATCTGCATAGTTGTGGTAGGACAAATTGTTGCTGCGTGTTAACTGGCCAAACAGCAGCATGTAGAGAATGAACAACAAGGACCTCTCAGTCTCAAGACTGAGACTTTGCCTGCATCAATGTTCAAGCAGATGTCATTTGTCACCTTGATAAGCGCAGTCTCAGTGTTGTGGGGTCTAAACTCTGACAGACATAACATAAAAGGATTTGCTCATTTGGAAAAAGTTAATAAGCTGTTGGTATATAACTTTTTCAAGGACTTTTCCTAAAAATGGCAGATTTGAGATGGATTGGTAATTGTTCTCTATTGTGGCATCAAGACTGCTTTTCTTTAGGAGCGGCTTGATAGGCTTGAAGCTCTTAGGAATGTTACAGATTGAAGTGGCATGTTAACTACACCAAACTGTTGAGCACAGACTTAAGAAATCTAGTGGGTAACAGAGAGGTAGCATGTAGATAAACTAAGACTGGTGACAATCTCTTGGACAGTTTTGTCAGTTACAGGTGCAAAGTGAGTCAGCTCACCTTGCTCACAGTGTCTAAGTGGCTGCCAGGGTTTTATTCGCATTGAATTAATGGCATTTTTAATGCCCTGAACCTTGTAATTAAAGATACTCCAAACTCATTGCAGTTAGATGTGGAAATTAGTTCTAATGGCAGCAGAGCTGGAGGATTTGTTTTCTGTTACAAATAGGACACAAGAGTTATTACTGCAACGTCCAATAATGTCCGAAAAGCTGTAATGAGTCATTACATTATTGGCTGGTTTTATATCTTTGGCCTGACAAGGAACATTTTTCTCTGACAATGAAATAAGTTTAATTTGTACCAAAATGACTATGGACACTGCTGAATCCTACATGTATAAATGGAATGAATAAAATTGAAAAACAAAGTAAGTACAGAGCAGTGGGCATGTATCAGTGGAGGTGAAGCAAGGTTGATCAGCAATATAGTGAAAATAAGCAATTAAAGATCGATCAAACATGCACAAACCACTCCAAATACAACTTTGGGTGAGTAAATGGTGAGGGGAAACAGCAATAAAGTGATTAGGAGCTCATTCAATTCTGTCATGTGCACAAAAGTTTTAGAGTGAAGATGTTTTGTAGTTTATCCAAGCAGCTTCTTCAGTGAAAGCCAGTATGCTAATAGGTTTGAGAGCACCCATTAGGGGCCTAAACGATTATGCAAACTATGACTCTGGCACAGTTTATTTATTTATTTGGTTGGGACAATGCATGTTAATGAACAAACATGTTCATTAACCTAGTTCAGGCTTAGTGCAGTTCAATAGTCCTAACCAATAAACAAATTGTAAACAAATGTAAAGGTGTGTTAGTTTCATTGTAGTTAGCTCTGAAAAGTCTATTTCACATTATAGGTTTGTTAATGCTTCCATTCAAATTGTAATTTTGATTGGATTGCGATTAATTTTGTAGCCCTACTTCACCTTAACTTGAAGAAAGAAAGTAGCGCAGAGGTAAGGCACCAGACCGGCTTTATTTGACCTTGTCCTCCTCAACTGTTCTAGAGAACAGAACAGGGGCTGCACTTCCCTTAGAGTTACACTTTCAACAAACTGTACATAGCACAGGGCTTCTGACAGCGTACTTGGACTTCTAATACATGAAGTAACAGCTCTACAACCAGTAACAAAAGCTTAAAAGGAGCTGTATGTAAGATTTTGGTGTATATTTATAAACCAAATTATTTATTATTTTATGATTTATTTATTTATATTCAATAAACTTGACCCATCTGTGTCCTCAGATATGACGTAAAAATGTTCAAATCACATATAGCTTTTACTGATAACTGTAATGCAGATTTACTCTTATTTACAAAAACACTGGACATGATGGCCAATGTTATAATTTGGTGTTTTGGTTCTCAAGGCAGTTGTCCAATCAGAAATCTGATCTCTCATTTGTGTTGCCAGGTTCAATGCTGAAATCCAGTTGGTTTAAACCTAGAAAGATTCTGATCTGAATTGTTACAATCTAAACCCCAGCACCTGCAGCCAATCATTAATCAGTGCTAGTGCAGCCTCTGCAGCTCAGGGAGTGAATTCTGGAGGTTCCGAGCTTTCACATGAGCCATGACCTGTCTATATACTGAGAAGGAGAAAAAGTTATATGTGTCATCTAAGGTTAATGCACTAGCAGCGCAGGTTTAGTTATGATTGCAGTAACTCATTTCAAACTCTGAGCGCACAGAGCACATACAGCTCCCTTAAGTTGACATAAACTATTTAACCATAGACTGTATAAAGAAGTGGACTAAGGGAGTGTGATGTCACCCACAGTGTTCAGCTCCAGCCAAATGAAGCTCATCGAGGCTAGCAGTTACAGGGGTGAATTGGGAGCTGAGCTGAGGCTGTTAAAATTAACGCCCCTTTCAGCCCACACTCTCTGGTTTGGCAACAGGTGGGTGCTTAGCAATGCTGTCAATAAAATTTTTGTTAACACGAGCAGAAGCAACGTTGGCAAAGGAAGGCACCTGATTGGTCTGTTATTAAAGTTCATATCTTCATTTAGGTACAAAATTAAAGCAGCAAGACAATGTAGAGCAGGTGATAACAAAACATTTTAAGACTAGAATGATCAGCCTGACAGCAGCAGTTACAAAGAGAGGGGTGACAGTTTTTCAGTAGAAAGTCACTAAAGAGCCGGAAGCATGCCCATGCTCACCTATTTGGACCGTGGTGGCTAGTGGGTTAGACATGTCCATATATGTATATATATATATATATATATATATATATATATATATATATATATATATATATATATATATATATATATATATATATATATATATATATATATATATATATATATATATATATATTTATACAGTCTATGATTTGAACATTGAGCTTCTTGCACCTCATCTTTAGACAGGATTCTAATATACACAGTCTCGTCTTTGGAAATAACACATTACCAAGTTCTTTTTTACTGATATATTCGTCAGTATATACCTCCCAGCCCACTGCAGACCAAAATAACAGACCTAATAACTAAAGAGTGGGCTAAAGGCATAATCCTAAAAATATGGCACATAAACACATAGACTTCATATACACACAAGTGCCTGTTCTCACTGAGGTCCTCATTTGCAGTGGGACAAGACGGAACAGAATTAACAAATGCTATATTACATGGTCTTCCAAGGAACTTTTATATAGTGTAGCCTATGTAACTTTTCTATGTATGATAATACAACCCCAATTCCAATGAAGTTGGGACGCTGTGTAAAACTTGCAGACATCAAATTGAAGATGAGTGAATATTTGCATAAAAACAATAAAGTTCATTAGTTTGAACATTAAATATTATGTCTTTGTAGTTTATTCAGTTCAATATAGGTTGAAAACGATTTGCAAATCATTGTATTCACTATTTTTTTTTTTTAAGTTTTACACAGCGTCCAAACTCCATTGGAATTGGGGTTATATGTATGGCATTAAACTCCATTAAACTCCATGGAGACAGATAGGTAACATCCGCCAAATTACAGGTCAGAACAGTGAAAAGGCGAGCCCATTCACAGTAGAATAAATGTTTTCAAGATATTATTTGTTAGCAATAAAAATACCTGACGCTAAATATATACTAGATAAGTAAGGCAACAGGTAAGGTAACATCCAAGTCAAAGTGATCATTTTTCCATGGAGACAACCAAAAAAGTTACATATTGTACCTTTACCATGCACCTTTCCTGAGACTATAGTGTACATACAGTAGAAACCAAAGGTTTACATACACATTTTTTTCTCACTGTCTGACATAAAATCAGGCTACACTTTTCCTGTTTATGTCAATTAGGACTATCAAAATTATTTATATTTGCTAAATAACAGAATAGTAAGATAATTTTATAGGCAATGTTTCATTATTTTCTGTCAGAAGTTTACATCCATGTACATTCATTACTATTTGGTTCCATTGCCTGTATGACTCTTCCACAAGCTTCTCACAATAGTTAGCAGGAATTTTGGCTCACTTCTCCAACCAGAACTGGTGTAACTGAGCCAAGTTTGTAGACAAGTTTCTAGGCTGCCTTGCCTGCACATACCTTTTCAGGTCTGGGTTTCAATTTTCAATTTCAATAGGATTGAGATCAGGGCTTCGTGATGGCCACTCCAAAACACTGACTTTGTTATCCTTAAGCCACTTTGTAACCAGTTTGACAGTATGCTTCAGGTCATTGTCCATTTGACTGGTGCCTAAGCTTTAACTTCCTGGCTGATGTCTAGAGATTTTGCTTCAGTATTTCCACATAATGTTCTTTACTCATGATGCCATCTATTTTGTGAAGTGCACCAGTCCCTCCTGCAGCAAAACAATCCCACAACATATTGCCACCCCTGTATTTCACATTTGGGATGTGGCTCTCAGGCTTGCAAGCTTCCCCTTTTTCCTTCAAACGTAACGATGCTCATTATAGCCAACACAATTTTAGCTTGGTCAGACCACAGGACACGTCTCTAAAAAGGTCTTTGTCCCTGTGTGCATTTGCAAACTGTAATGTAGCCTTTTTATGTTTCTTTTGGAGTAATGCTTCTTCCTGGCAGTGGCCTTTGAGCCCATGTCGGTACAGTACTTGTTTCACTGTGGATAATGACACACTCTTATCTGCGTCAGCTTCATAAGTTCTTTTGTTTTTGTTCTTTGGTTGATGTGCACATTTTAGACCAAAGCACATTCAAATACATCCACAGGTGTGTTCTCCAATTAACTCAAATGTTGTCCATAAACCTATCTGAAGCTTCCAAAGACATGACATCATCATCTGGGTTTTCCCAAATTCTTGAAATGTACAGTAATCTTATTGTATGTAAACTTCCCACTTTGAGGAAAATGAACAAAAATCCTAAAAAGATACTTCTCTCATTATTCTGACATTTAGCAAATAAAAATTATTTTGGTAATCCTAATTGACCTAAAACAGGAAAAGTTTAGCTTGATTTCATGTCAGACAGTGAGAAAAAAAAAGTATATGTGTCTTTTTACACAGTGTATGTAAACTTCTGGTTTCAACTGTGGGCAGGAGCAATTTCCCACATCAGCAGAAGGACAAATATACAAGTATGGCAAATTACATTCCACACAAAGAATAGAGCCTTTGTTTGTTGTTATTAAAGTGAATTCCTGTAGAATTCCCTGAGGAAACAAACAAACAAAAAAATCAAAGTAAACTAGCAAGTGCTTCAAAAAAGGATATAAAGAAATATTTTAGGTTCATTTCAGAGTCCATTCGCCATTTTACATTTACAGACATGTTTTAACACATTTACGATAACTTTACAAAATATTAGGGACAATAATAATAAAAACACAAATGAGATCATGAATTCATGACAGATTGTCCAGCCCTCATGGTTTGAGCATCTCCAGAGCAGAACACACACAGCCAAAACATTAGGTAGTACCTCAAAGGTACCGGTAACAAGGGCTGTCGCGGTTCCTCCTCATGGTAAACTCCTGTCTGCTCGAAACTTGAGCCCTTTTACATTTTTTATCCAGATTAACGCCGAACCAACACAACAATCAGCACAGAAGCAGAGCAGGCAACACGACTGAAAGCTCTGAGCACAAAAACATATTTAGCATCATAACAGTTTTAAATTATTATTGTAGTGCAATGTTATATTTAGATTATGCGATATTCAAAGGGTAAACACACTCCCACTCAGTTTGAATCATTTTAAACACATCTGAGCCTTGGTCAGTTCTCTCTGTGGTTAGTTGGCAAATAAAATTAGTCCTCACATTGGCTTCTGTCATAAAGGCCTAAGTAAATAGTAAAAGAGAGTTTTTTGAATGTCTCTTTTAAATGAAAGGATCCAAAAGATTCGGTTCACATGAAAGAGCTGAAAGTCCCATCACTAGGGACATATTCCCAGTGTCTCCGCAGCACCAATTGGTTCATTGAATAATAAAGTTACCCACGACATATGTGTGGAACCTCATTAAAATGCAAAATGTAGTTACCGTGGTCAGGCGAGGTGTGATTGATCATATAGCACAAGGGCTCACCTGTATTTTTTGCAATATTAAGGTTACCGCGACAGCCCTACCTGTAACCCAGTGCAATATCCTTATATTTAGCAAAAAATATTAAATAAAATCTGTTGTTAGAAGCTCAGCCTGACAAAGTGGCTGCAATGGCCAATGTCATTCACACAGGGGCTCTGTAGTTTTGAACAGTGTAACAGATGTCCATGGTTACAGTGATGGAGGCGCAGACAGGTCCTCCTGGCTCCTGAATGCTGTTGCACGCACTGCTACACCATCGAGCTGCTCTCCGCCATCCCATCCACATACTGAAAAGACACAGACAGTTAACCTAGTTAGCATAGTTAGGCTCAGGCCCATACAGACAAATACAACTCCAGTATAGTGGACATAGAGTAGGACTGTTAAGTGAAGATGTCAGCTAATTTTTTCTAGCTTTGTTAATGTTCCTTATTCAAACAAGAGACAATTACCTTTAAAAAACTGCATGTTTAACCACAAACTGTATCAAATATGTAAGTGATGTAGTAATAATCTAATGACTAGCAGCTAGTGTGATATACAACATAAGAGTACCAGTGTGCATATCAGACTAACTGCTGGTCACTGCTAACGCTAGTTTAGCGTAGGCTAGCTTCTTACCTCAATCTTGTATACTTCACACGTAAAACCTTGTTAGTGCAATCCCTTTTTAATCCATCATGTGATTGTAAACATTATTTTCAATCATCTCTTGTGCCTTGGTCCCTGAAGTGACATCACATTTAAACAACACTATAGAAACACGGATAAAAAGTACCAGTATTTCACATTTAGATTTGCAATATTTAAATAACTTAATTTTGCTTGAAAAATTCTTATGAGCTTAAAACATGCAGCGTGACGTGGTGCCCTCTGGGGAACAGGTTTGGCACAAATTCAATTGATGGTTTTAAGATTCTACAATTTGATGACGTCATACTCCCACAAGGGGACAAAAGACAGATTTCCCTATAATTGATTACACTGTGTACTTTGTCATGAATATATCCAAAAGATAAATGCACAAATGTTGAACCTAATCACTTCTATAATGCACTAGACCCAGGAATTCACTGTATTACAACAAATAGCTATTAAATATTATTGGCCTAGAGAATACTGTGATGTCATTTGAAACCCAGGAATACATCGAAACAAATCCATACTAAAAATAGCAGTGACATTAGGACACTGGACTTTTCCACTGGTGGTTTTCAGATTTTAGAGGCCGTTTTTCCTATTGACAACATTGTATTTTGGCATTTTGATGTACCATATATTATAATATTAAAAGTAACTACTGTTCATTTATATTGAAAATTATACAAGTTGTTTGATTTAATCAGTGGTATCAAAATCAGTATTATCAAATATTTTATAGTAAAAGCCATAGTCAAATCTATTAACTGGATGAAAAGTTGTAAGAGTGAAGACCTTTCACTGCTCATCCAAGTTGCTTCTTCAGTTCTGGTCAGATTACTGGTGGACACTGGCTTATATCTATCTGAAGGGAGGGGCTAACTGCACTGAACTCTCAGACTCAGTTTACACTTAGTGTAGCTCAATAAACCTAGTCTACATACAGAAACTGTAAACAATAGCCGTTTACAGTTTCAGCGTAGTTAGCCCCTCCCTTCAGATAGATATAAGCCAGTGTCCACCAGCAATCTGACCAGAACTGAAGAGCTTGTAGGAGTGAAAACGTTTTGCTGCTCATCCAACTTTTTGTCCAGTTCACAGATTTAACTATGGTTTTTACTACGGATCAGACCTGGACGTCTGAGGGATTACACAGACATCACATATTTTAATTAAAGTGCATAGGGCAGTTTTTCATGTTTTTCTAATTCTGACTTGGCTTGGTGAGATATTACCTGTGGTCAATATTTATCATAGTTTTACATCAGTTAAGTGAGAGTTTGTGGGGAAAAAAATAGAAAAGTATAAAAATACAGGAAGTACCTGTGAGTGAGAAAATCCTTCTACCTATGTCATCAACTGTCATCAATTCCATTAAAAATGCAGGGACAAGGAAGACATTTTTCGGCAGATTAAACATTGACTTAACAAAATAAAAGGTGTTGTGATTCATTTATATATGTCAAATCATAACTACTGAGTAATTTTGACAAGTTTTGGCCCTTGTTTATATTACGGTTACCAGGAAACATACCTCTACATGTCATATCTTCTGCCCGTGTCAAACGAGGAAGTAATTATAACTGTCACCAGAGTAACAAAGCTAGAAAAAACTAGGTAAGAGTTTTAGTAAAATAATGTTAGCAATGTTTTTGTCAAATAAGTAGTCTAATCATGTCTAGACTAGTCTGTCATGCATCTGCACTTTAATATCAAAATTGAGTTTGAAGTTTTACTTTTGAGACACTACACCAGGGTTGTCCAAACTATGGCCCAGGGGCCAAATGCAGACCTCAGATCAGTTTTTATTGGCCTTCAGGCCTTCAGGTGAACTGGCCTGATCATAATCAGTACTTTTTACAGCAAATTTGAGTAATCCTACCAATATAAACCTAAATAACATTACATTGCATTATCATACAGACCTAATATTAATATTCCAAGCCTTATTTAAAGTATGAAGTCAAAACTATGTTAAATGCACCATCTGAATTAGCCACTTTTCAAGATATGGCCCTCGGTGAAAACAGTTTGGGCACCCCTGCACTACACTAATGGGGACATTATTAAAGTGCATGTTAACTTTCACCTTGTGCTGTGAGTGTGGCACATTTTACACATAGATATCATCTTTGTTTTCCTGGTAAGTACACACACGGTGGGATTGTACACCTGTATGATAAAACATGCGGAAACATGAATAGATCTAAAGGTAAGGGCAAAACTAAGTATAGTTTGTTGTGCTTGTTTGTTTGTTCTTCAGAGTGAGCATCAGGCTGCAGGTCAGGTCATGTCTGATCGTTGGACTGTCCACTCTAGAGTTCTATTCATCTCTGCACAGCTGCACATTTAGACACAACATACTCCTGGCTCCTGAGACAGTACCTCCTCTGCTCTCTGCTTTGAGAAGTTTTACGCAAAACTATTATGTACTAAGTGTTATGCATGAAAATATAAGCAGCGATCCAAATGAAATGAGGTAGAAATGAAGACATGCAGGACTCAGGGAGGGTAGAGCATAAGACTGACACAGAGAAGACAAACCAGTGCTTCCATTGGTTGGGCAGACTCGTGACCCAGGGGCGTGTTTGCTGACCCACTGTCAAAATGTTTTATTCAAATGTTACTTCAGTTGAAGTGATTTAAAATATGTCAGTGGTAGTGATCTTGACAATGTTTTTGACTTGCGGATGGGAGTTGAAACTTCAAAAACAGTGTCTAGATGAATACCTCTGAAACTTTTTCTACCATGGACCCCTACTGGACAAATGAGGGATTACACTCAAACCGTACAAGGAAGTGGACAAAGGGAGTGTGAAATCACCCATTGCATTTGGCTTCAGCTAAATTAAGTCAATCGAGGCTAGCAGTTATAATGATGAATTTGGAGCCAAGTTCCCCAATTGGAATTCTGATGGCGAGTATCATAGCAACCAAAGAGCCAATCAGGAGTGAGACTGTTGAAGGTAATACACCTTCCTGGCCACACCACTAGTTTGGGTGTGGGCGCTTAGCAACGCTGTCAATGAAACCAGTTGCTAACGCTAGCAAGAGTGACCTCAGGAAGGAGCCTGATTTGTCTGTTATTAATGATCATTCTTTGATTTACGGACAAAATACTGAAATAAAAACAATGGGATCAAGTGCAGGTCAAAACAAACATTTTAAGACCAAAATGACAGCATCAGTTACAGAGAGAGGGGCAACGTTTTTTCAATAGAAATTGAGTCGATGGAGCAGGAAGCATGCCCATGTTAGCTTCCTATTTGGCAGCTAGCTGGTTAGCTATGTCCATTTATATATACGGTCTAAGATTACACTGACCTATGTAAATAAAGACTGTCCATGACACCACACTGATCAGAAGACTGTGGAAAACACTGACACAATGATATGAGCTGTGATGGAGCGGTGGGCCTCATAGTAGTTTTTCTAACCCATCAGTCTTAAAGGTCCTATATTCTGCCAATGTGACTTTTTGGAGCTTGAACACTGTTATAATATTGTGTCCTCCTCAGTTGCTCCCACCTGTCTTCAGAGAGTGAATTCTCCTCATCACTCAGTTTGGCTAACTATCTTCAGTGCACGCAGCTACTGTTTCTGGCCTGTGCCAAACTGCACAGTTCAGTGCACTAGCACATTGTGCCCTCTGCTGGCAGTTTGTACACACTTTATGGATGATGTGCTTTTACAGGTTTTCATTTTGAGTTGATCAATCTAATAAGTTAAAAAAAAAAATCAAACTATAGTTATAATTTTGAAATGCCACTGTTAAGGTGCCCACACAAAAAAACAGACTATGCAGAATATAGGAGCTGTAATGCAGACAACAGAGTAGATTGAGGAGCAGCCCTTGTGTCAAACATGTGTGAAACAAGTGCGTGTACTGTGTACTGGTTGACACAAATTTGACACAGCAGGACCTTGGGGGAAGGGAGACGGGTGGGGGAGAGGATAGTCACCAGGTGAAGGAGGCAGCTGCTGTGGTCACGCCCCTGTGCTCTGGATCATAAAGAACACACAGACACAGGTGTCAATCATCTCAGGTAATGCTCACTTACAGCTGCAGGAGGTGCCAGCTCTGATTCTTTAAGTTGGTTTAAGTTGGGTCCCATTTTAGAATGTGATGATGCCACACTTTCAGATGGAGATCACAGGCCATTGGCCATATGGCCAATTCAAATTTCTGCACAAAATTGTGATACTGAAAATCTGCAGATGTAGATTTTTTAGAGTAGGTTAAATTCTGTTAAAGTTCATTAGAATAGTAATTAAAGAGGGGGTATATCACTTCTGTGGGGTATTAACTGCTAACACATAACATATTTAGATCACCATGTTACCGTTTATTGTTTTGAAAATGCTATAGTCACTGAAAACAGCATATTGACATGTTTTATAGGTTTCACTTACATTTTTGACGCTGAGTGCCCCCTCCCTTTGTTCCCTGTACCAAGTCATTCCCCCTTCAGAGTTCTATCACAACACAATACACTTCCTGCTAAAGACACTACTACACATTGCATCAGGTTTGTCAAGTTACTATGTACAGTTTTGTATAGTGTTTTTTGTATAGTTACGGATAATTGTTGTGTGGGAGCAGGGGTGACATAGCCTCCTGAGACCCGAGCTCTTGCATGGCATGCTTTACTAATTTCTCTTTGTTATTTGGGCTGATTGGGGCCTGATGAGTGTAAAAACAAAGAATTATCTTTTTAGGTTATGTAGTTTCTGAGAAAAATGATGTCCACATATGAGGTATGCTGTTCTTGTTCTTCTAAAAATTTGCATTGTGGCCTAAACAATCCAAAATGCGTTATCCACATATGTGTACGCCAGGTCCCAGGAGGATAGGCTTGTAGGCTGAACATTGGACAGAATCTTACAGCTAACTGTAAGGAGGGTTTAAATAGAGCCCAGGAGATATCGCTAAAGTACTCAACATGCATGAATGACATATAAAACATCTTCAGGCATGTTTTTGATGAGGGAACAATGTTACAACAGAAAGCAAAAAAAATAGAACACGGTTTTTTGCATAATAGTCCCTCTTTAAATAAATCTTTTGTCTCTGCCGGCCATCTGAATTTGAAACCATGCACAGTTTAGAATGATTGTGTTATATAAAACTAGCACAGGGACAGCATAAATATGTGCTGAGCCAAAGAATTTCGACCATGGGAGACAATAAAGAAATTCTATTAGACATTTTTGTTCTGTCCTAAAGCAAGACACTTCACCCACCTTGCCTGGTATGGAATGTGGTGTGTGAGTATTGGTGGTAGTCGAAGCGGCCATCACGCAGACTGGCAGCCTCACTTCTGCCAGTCTACCCCAGGTCAGACCACCCTGGTCACCACCAAGTGTTGAGTGAATGAATAATGCACTATTAAACACATTGGGTGTCTTTAAAGGGTCTATAGAAATATCCCAATGTATTCTTACTCACCGAGCTGATGAAGGGCAGGTTGAGTAAGGCCCCAAGCACAGGGATCCTCCTAATGAAGCCCACCACCACCGGGAAGAAGCCCCTGGAGACACCAGACATGTACTCAACACTGGGACAACAGTATGGCTGCACAGTACAACAACAAGATCCACTATTCTAGAGCTATATGTAGTACTGAAATATTACCATTTTAATATGCTTTGTGACACAATAAGTTAATTTGATATTACGCTGTTTTCTGATCTATGTTATAATGTAGTTTCCTCTTCACAACCATACCTGGAGTTGTGTTTTGTTTCATTCACACTTTTAACACACAAACACTGCATATTTTGGGAGTTCTCAAACGGAAAACACTCTATACCACCTTGTGATGTCAAGGGGCAATTCAGGAACTGCTCCACTGTTTTTAACCTCCATAGATCTTCACTAGAATCAGTTGGATGATTTCAGCCCTAGAATTGCCAATGTCTACAAAAGTAAAAGTAAAAGTTAGCTGTTAACTTGAAAACTATGCTTCATGACATCACAAGGTGAAACAGAGCATTTTGAGCATTGGAAAGGTAGACAACTTAACAATGCAGGATTATTCAAACACGTGTGAATGAAACAAACAAACTCCAGGTATGGTTTTGATGCTATAAAAGCATTATAACATGGTTTAAATCTTACAAAAGTCAGTTTTGTTTAATGTGGGACCTTTAAACAAAACAAAATGTAAGCGAAGGCCTTAATTTACTAGTCAAATTGTTTCAAAAAATAGACTAAGCCAAAACCAAAAAAAGGCTAAAGTAGGACATAAAAAGCCTGCATTTAATTTTAATGTATTCTTGTCAAGTTAAATGTTCTTTACATCATGCAATCTATGGTACAATCTGCTAAATAAGAACAAAACATTTTGACTGTATAATAAAATCGATTCATTCTACATAGTATTTTCTCAGGTAACACATAAACAGGCCAAGATTCATGGGAAACCAACCGCCTGACACTATCCCAGACACTTGATTCTCTGGCTACTATTTGTTTTTTTTTTTTGCACCATGATAGAGAATGGAGTACTATGAGGAAACAACAGCATAACACCGATATCGATATTTGGCATGCTGCTGTGGCCGATAACAGATATTATCTAACTCCAATATTTAGCTTTTGAAATCCATAGTAAGAAGCACAAATTTAACATCACAATTACAAATCAAATTTTCACTTTTGTAAAATAATAACAAATTGTATTTTACTGGGATCTAAAATAATTTGTGACATGTTTGTAAAACATACAGCCATATAATGCTCTTGCATTTCCATTTTCACTCATTAGTCTGTTCAAAAAGGGTACAGAACGCGCTGAGAATGGGGCAGTGGAAAATATCGGCCATCCCTAAATATCACAAAGGCAGAAAGGACTAAGTGGGTGGGGCTAAAAGTTCAAACATAAACATGTTCCTGAGTTGGGTTTAAAATCAGGTACAGGCACTTTAATAAGGAAAACCATGAATAAAATCTGCCTTTTTAATATTTGACTTTGAAAAACATTTCTGTCAGATGGTGAATGTTGATGTTGCGAAATATTCATGTTTTTGCTATGTCAATTCTTTTGTTAGCCAATATTTCTCTGTAGATTGGTTTGTGATGAAGGAACAATGTTTTAGTCTAAAAGTCTAAAACCACCAGTCATGTGTTGTGATGTCGTGTGAAAGCTGCAGTGAACCTGAAGAGGAGGAAGAAGCCATAGACCTCCAGGAGCACCCCGACGATGGGCCACCCGATGAGCACGATAATTACCCCTCCCAGGAAAAAACTGCTGGCCTTCAGCTTGTGCCTCTGGAAGAAGAAGCGGAAGGTCCTCTCTAGACCAATAACGAAGGCCAGACCCACCACGAACAAAACCTGCCAAACAAACGGGAGAGGGGCAGAAATGACTAGAGAGTATAGAACAACAAAAGGTAGCACATTTATACTTTTGTTTTAGTCTTAACATTAAAGAGAGGGTATAACACTTTTATGAGGTATTAAATGCTAACACATAACATATTTAGATCACAATGTTACCCATTATTGTTTTAAACATGTTTTATAAGTTTCAGTTTTGTTTTTGATGCTCTGAGTCTCCTCTTCCTTTGCACTCTGTGCTAAGCCACTCTCCCTTCAGATTGCTATATAACTCATAACACAATCAGCTTGTTTGTCAGTTTTAGTTTATTTTTAATCAACAAAATGCTATTTTGTCAATTAAATGTATTTGGTTAAAATAGAATATTTTGATATATTTTGTATTGATCATTTTGCACTGCTTCATGGAGCTTCCCCCACAAGCACACACACTTTGGATGTTGAGTTATTACATACACTTGTATGGGGCTCTGAAAAGAAATGCATTTCATCCAAATGCTTTAATCTTCATTCTTTTTTTTATTTACATGTTTTCATCAGCAAAATCCAAAATTAGCAATCAAATTAACACTGTTAGGTAAAATCGATTGAGATTTTTTTTTCTCTCCATATTATAGTGCAGTCATTAAAAGTTGCTCTATTTGAAGAGGCCATATTACACTATTTTCTAATCTTTGTTATTATGTTGTTCCCCCATTAAAAACATACCTGGAGTTGTGTAAAGGCAAAGGTAAAACATAGCTGTTAATTTGAAAACTACCACTACATAACATCATATCATCATGCATTTTGAGCTTCGGAGATGTAGACAGACTAATAATAAATGGTTACTCAAACATCTTTGAATGAAATAAAGCACAACTCCAAATATGTTTTTGATGAGGTAACAGGATTATAATATGGCTTAAAGCTCACAGGAGTCAATTTTGTGTTATACAGGACCTTTAAAACTTAAACAGCATGATGGACCACAGTGACACTGTTTGTGGCATGCTGCTACACTGGAGTACTCACATTGCCGATGGCTAGGAGGGCTTTGTCAAAGAACAGGATCATCCCGAAGAAGAGGAAAAACACACCGAAGCCTGTCAGCCCCATGCCAATCTCTATCCACACACAGGGGCATTTTTAGATCAGCAAAGTGTCACATATGTTCTCAGACTATTCATATACCACCAGTCAAAAGTTTGGACACACCTCTTAGTTTATGTTTCTTCTTTATTTCCATGTTTATTTACATTGTAGATTCTCACTGACGACATCAAAATTATGAATGACACATATGGAATGTATTAAATAAAAAATAAACTCAAAATAATTCCAAACTTGGTTTTTAAAAGTAGCCTTTACTTTGCACTTCATCATGACGCTCACTGAGCCAAGGCCAAGAGTTTGCAGTGCTATCAAAAAAACAAAGTGTGGCTACTTTGAGGATTTGAAAATAAAATATACAAAATATTTTGCCAAGTTATTTCACTTTTTTTCTTTGCTACATAACTGCAAA
Organism: Periophthalmus modestus; assembly: GCA_019594935.1. NCBI lineage: Eukaryota > Metazoa > Chordata > Actinopteri > Gobiiformes > Gobiidae > Periophthalmus > Periophthalmus modestus. Next base: position 22,728,909 of record JAIEZT010000054.1, on the reverse strand, counting down.
CATCTTGGTTCATATATTTGATGTCTTCTGTACATTTCTAAAATGTAGAGAGTATTAAGATAAAAAAAAAAGAAAAGAAAAAAACACTGAATGAGAAGACGTGTTCAGACTTTTGACTGGCAGTGCATGTTCTCAGAATATTCATGACTTTTAGCTTCCAGCTATATGCAACACTTTCAGTCTCACATATTTATACAACAACAAAGGTGAAGTGTTTTGCCCAATGACACAAAGGCAGAAGGTACAACACCTATAGGGATGCAACTAAAGATTATTTTACTAGTTGACTAGTTTGTGATATATTTTTTTGTTTAGTTGTCTAACAATTATTTCTATTTTACATTAACATTTATAAAATACATTTTTAACCAAATACAGGTTGAAGTCTAGGAACTGAATGTTTCAAGATATATCTGTAATCAATCAGTCACCCATGTCTGAGCCATATGAAAAGAAAAGTATAAAATCTGTCAACTGGACAAAACACTGTGGATAGATGATCATCCATACCTTATCTATAACTCCATCCTCAGACCCAAAGCAAAACAGTAGGGCTAGCCAGGATGTTAATAGATGCGAAATCACTTATTAGGGATTTGAATGACTATAAAAAGTAGGACTCAGGAACAGTGCACGCTTGGGGTAGCACAACAGACCTAGTGTACAAACAGAAACTGTAAACAATAGGTGTTTTGAGTTTCAGTGTAGCTAGCTCCTCCCTTCAGATAGATATAAGTAAACTGACCAGAACTGAAGAAGCAGCTTGGATGAGCAGCGAAGCGTCTTCACTCCCACAACTTTTCATCCAATATTTTATATATATATATTGTCTCCAGTTTCAGCCTTAATGCCCCCATTCAACCGTTAATGGCTCTCCTATTGTTTTTATTTGCTTTAGGTCTGAGGATAGAGTTGTAAATCGGTGAGATAATGTCTCAGGTCCCCATTTCTGTTTAAGAAAGAATTGTCTTGCCTAACAAAAATTGCTTCTTTAACTCCCCTCTCAAACTATTTATTTTCTCTGGCTTAGATGTGAACCTCACTATCTTCAAAGGAGTGGTTAGTGGCTCTTATGGAGTGGCTGTTTAGTTTCTCCAATGTATTTACACGCTATCCTAACTTTGTTTGATATAGGTCAGCATTTGGAATGTAATAAGATAAACTTGACCAAACTATTTTTTAAAGAAAAACTGAAAACTCTAGGTTGACCACTTTTCAGGTATATCAAAGTATGAGTTTGGACTAAAGCTGCCTCTTGAAACAGGCCCTTAGTCTCCATGCTGATGCTATTGCTTTCCTTGAAATGTTCCAGTGTGCCATTAAACATCTGGCAAGCGTTTATTTCACTGAATGTGTTTTTTACTGCTCAGAAAACCATGCAGACCATTCTTTTTGTGAACGGGATCACCTCACTTTCTATGGTCTATTACAAATTTCCAGACTTCCACAATTTGAGTTTCTGACATTTCATGAGAACATGGCAAATTCACACTGAAATGAATCACCTACAAAGGCGACATTTTACTGACAACATAGATGCACTGCTGAGATTCTTTGCTTTGATTTGGGACACGGCGCATAAAGATTAAAATGACAAGTATTCACTGAATGCAAACTGACATGGACATTAGCGACCAGACTACAGCTTCAAACGGTTCTGTGGCTGAAAATACACGCGGTTTGTCTCGAGTCTTACTCTGAGAATCCGTGAGTGAAATCATCCTGGCGTCTGCTGTAATACAGCACTTCTAAAAGGAGAACAAAGTAAAAGTTTGTGCTAAACTGTCAGCCTCCTTTCACAGCCGCCATGACAGCCACGTCTTCCGGAAACACACCGCGCTCTGACGTAATTTCCGCAAATGCACAGGTGCGTTTAAAGACACTGGGGAAAAAAATCTATGCTAAATCTATGCCAAGCCAATTCAAAGCCACTTAAATATGCCAGAGGATTGCTAAACAATTGCCTTGCTTTAATAAATAACATAATTAATCACACTAAATATAACTTATCAAATATGACTGATTGGTTTGCTTATTTCAAGTTTCGCAGACGCTCAGTTCAAAGCCTTAAAGTGTAAAATTCGCACTGGTCTGTGAACTCTGAAGCCACGTGGTCGGAGCGTCCATCCCCCGGTCCCACCCCTCATAACCCCGGTTGGAAACACAACAGACCGCCTGATGCTGAGGGGTGAACAATAACAACTGCTTCATATATATCTACTATGCTCTGGTTATAAGTACAAAATCCACTGTGTTGCCCACGAGCAGATCAACTTAATCATAATTATCCGCCAGTAAGTCCTACTTGAGTAGGCTGGTGCAAGGTGCTTGGTGTTTGTGTCTGTGAGTTTACGATCATGGACAGCGAGGAAGATAATGGTAAGTCTGTTTTTATGTTAGTCTATATAATGCCTTATTTCAAATCTGCTTAGAGTAAAGCAGTGGTGGAAAGAATGCTGAAAATGATTAATGTACAGTTGCATGGCGAACGATGATTAACGATGATAAAGTAAAAACGTATGCATGAAAAATACAAATCAGAGTATAATTACATGGCTAGAATTATACTCAATTACAAGTACAGCTTTAAAAATCTACTAAAAAGTACAATTACCCGACAAATCTACTCAATTACAGTAATTAGTAATTAGTAGTTACTTTCTGCCCCTGGTCATTTCTAGCACTGCACTTGTTTTGATCCTTCTGTATTACCCGTCAAAAAAAAGTTATTAAGTACAAAATAGAAAAGTGTAAGTCTTTGTTATGTCTTATTGGTTGTTCGATTACGTTTATCAAGATTTTACATAATTTATTTGAAGTTTTAAATGTGAATTTCAAATATTTAGACAATAAAATGTGATGTTTTAACATTAAATCAGTACTTTGTTTTATAATAACCTGGCCTTGTATCTGTGTAATCCCTTAGCCCTTCATGTAGGTTCCATAGTGGTCCATGATCGTATATTAATCTATGTGGTCTTATACTTGTTCTGATACAGCTCAAGATCACTCTAAAGCTATTCAGGAACGGTTCATTTCTGCTCCGTGACTGACTTTTTTTTAGTATCGATACCTGTTCAAATGAGTATACTTTTAACAACCCTGCTGCAGATATGCATGGTGGAGTGTTTTTGCTGAGCTGTGATGCTGTTGCAGGTGTGCATGCAGAGCTACAGCAGGTGGAAGTGGAGCTACAGAAGGTGGAGGAGCAGATCTCTGAGCTGCTACAGAGGCAGGAAGAGCTGGAATCTGTGCGCAGAGCTCTGCTGTCTCAGCTGGAGGGTTCCAGGCAGGGGGCCTCCTCCTCTTCATCCTCATCGTCTTCCTCACAGAGAGCATCGGCCATCGCCGAACAGGAACTGGAGCGCTACGACAGAGCAGGTACTGGACTTGGCTTTGGCTTGTTCTTTTAGAGTAAAAATTGTGTTTGTTCTTGTATCTTGCACCTGCTTAGCCTCCTGTATGGATTCCTAGGTGCTGATGTATAGTTTTTAAAGTGGCTGCTCAGAATACTCCACAGGCACGCTTGTGCCCTTCTGTTATATAAGTGTCCAAGTTGGTTTGTAGCATAAGTACTCAGATTGGGCAGATCCTGTTTAAATCCCTTTTAAAAAAATATTTGTAAAATCAAGTTTTCAGAAAAATTCAGTTCCACCATCTGTGATCCATATCATTTTATTCTCGTTTATATGTTGTAACTGGTCCGGACTCCCTTGAAAAAAAAGTTTTTAATCTCAGTTTTTTTCCCTGGTTAAATAAAGTAATAATAAAACCTACCCCTTATGCTCTGTACTTGCTTGTGATTTTACAAAAAATCACATGTACTGTAAAAACATGTCACATAGCCATTTTTCAACAATAGATGTAAGTCAATGAAAATCTGCTACTTCCTACAGTGAAATTCCCTTAAGAAACGGAGCCTCTTAGTCAGTTCTTCAGTTCTGCGGAACAGGAAATCAATGGACGCGTTTCTATATAGTTTCATACTAAATAGTACTAAGAAACTCAAGACACGTCGTGAATACAAGCCTCCGCAGGGTGGCTGGGCACTCCCTTAGAAATAGGATGAAGAGCTCGGTCACACGAGAGAAGCTTGGAGTAGAGCTGCTGCTCCTCCACGTCAAGAGGAGCCAGCTGAGGTGGCTTGGGCATCTGTTCAGGATGCCTCCTGGGTGCCTCCCTAGGGCGGTGATCCGGGCATGTCCCACCAAGAGGAGGCCCAGGGGCAGACGCAGGACTCCTGGCTGGCCTCGGAATGCCTTGAGGTCCCACTGGAGGAGCTGGAGGAGGTGTCCGGGATGAGGGAAGTCTGGAAGTCCCTGCTTAGACTGCTGCCCCTGTGACCTGGCCCCGGATAAGCTGAAGAAAATGGATGGATGGAATACACACAAGATAATCATTCTATACAAGGAGTAACTATATAGTACTTACTCTTTCTTTCTCGTGCTTGTGTGCTTTCTTTCTCTTGTTTGTGTAGATTTCTCCTGGTCAGATGAAGCACAGCGCCATCTACATAACACGTTCCACCTGCATGAGTTCCGCCCTCTGCAGCTGAGGGCCATAAACCTGACTATGTCCTCCAAAGACCTCTTCCTCGTCATGCCCACGGGCCGGGGCAAGAGCCTGTGCTACCAGCTGCCTGCACTCTGCAGCCCAGGTAATCATTCTTTTGATGCTTTTAGTGAGAATCTACAAAGTCAGAAGTCATAAAAATTAAGACAAAAAACATTAAACAAAAAAGTGTGTCCAAACGTTTGACTGAAATTCTGCCCACAACGACATTTCAAATAAAGCTGCTAAACTGGGCAGTACCAGGAGGGCTAAAGGGGGAGTGAGAGATGAGGAGGGGTGGGGTTTGGACACATGAGGAACAGTGTGATTGGTCTAACAGGTATCCATAATTCAAACTCTGCCCTGCAGCCAGGTGTTTATAATCAGAAACACCAGTTTGTAATCAAAGTCCTGCGTGATGCCATGTAATACTTGGCAGTAAACAATGCAATTAAAACACCATATACACAGTAGCAAGAGAAGGCAAGGCAAGGCAAGTTTATTTGTATAGCAATTCGTACACAAGGTAATTCAAAGTGCTTTACAGAGTAAGAAAGACATTGAAATCATACAAATCAAAACAATACAATTCAAACCTGTATAGAGGACTTTAACCTGTTTTACTATCAGGACTTTAACCTGAACACGGAACCTTTCTTTGTGAGGGACTTTAACCCTCACTGGGGACTCTAACCCCGTAACATTATTACGCACCAGTTGGGGACTCTAACCCCGTGCTTTTATTATTTTTGAGGGACCCAAAACTCCCCAGGGAAGCGCTGTACGCACCCAGCTACGTAGGGACACGTCTGCCCACTACACCAGTCCACGGTGGGTCACAGGACTCAAACCTGTATACAGGACTTTAACCTGTTTTACTATCAGGACTTTAACCTGAACACGGCTTTGTGAGGGACTTTAACCCTCACTGGGGACTCTAACCCCGTAACAATACCTTAACCTTTATTTTTGAGGGTGAGGGACTTTAACCCTCACTGGGGACCACTACACCAGTCCACGGTGGGTCACAGGACTTTAACCTGTTTTACTATCTGGACTTTAACCTGAACACGGCTTCGTGAGGGACTTTAACCCTCAGCAGGGACTCTAACCCCATAACATTTTTTTTTTTTTTTTTATGATCGGACCATGCCGGGGCCACCAGAGAAAAGTTGATTAAGTGTTTAGTTCCGCTTTAATAATAGTATGCCATTATTTTACTACAGTTTTGTCCACATCTGTATGACTGCTGTGTGACTGCTGTGCTGTCTGTGTGTGGGCTTCACTCTGTTTTTTATTTTTATTTTGTTATTGTGTCCATAAATCAAGATATGAACAGTAATAACAGACAAATCAGGTGCCTTCCATGCCCGAGACAACTCCCACTAGCATTAGCAATAGGCTTGATTGACAGAGCTGCTAAGTGCTTGCTACCTGCTAAACCAGCAGTGCAGGCGGGAAGGGTCATTACCTTCAACAGCCTCGCTCCGGATTGGCTCTTTGGTTGCTATGGTTCTTGTGGTCGGAATTCCAAATATGGAACGAGGCTCCAAATTCGCCCCTATAACTGCTAGCCTCGATAACCTTCATTTGGCTGAAGGCAAACACTCTGGGTGAAGTCACACTCCCTTAGTCCACTTCTTTATACTCTCTATGCTCACCTCTCTGCTCTCTATGTGCAGGCTTCACTCTGGTGGTCACTCCTCTGGTCTCGCTCATGGAGGATCAGATCATGTTCCTATGTTCTCTGAAGGTGCCTGCCGCCATGCTCAACGCCTCCAGCTCCAAGGTAACTTGGACACATACACAAACAATGTCTTTTATGCTCAAATTTCCAGCAGTTGTATACATCAGCAGTAGGTCACAGCACTTAGGAAAGAGGAGAGGAGTAGAGTGCCATGTTTCGGATCATTATCAGATCTGTCCGTCAGCTGTCCCTGCACGTATTGACAGCACTGCATTACATCATATGCAGCTTTTATGTGTAATATATTTGTATAATGTGAAATATATTGTATTGTGTAATACAGTATAGAATTTTCTATATCAGCCTAACGTTAAACCAATGAGATTTTAACATGCTAAACACGAAATTTACCAGTAGTGACCCAGCAGTTTATTGAGTTGTTCCACCTCACTTCTGCTTACTTTTTACTGTTGTTTTGTCTAATGTACCTTTATGAGAGTTTTGCACCACTGCCACCAACATGGCAGTTTTCCATGGTAATGGCCGTTTTGTCATGTTTCTTGCTTATTGCACAACGAAAACAGCCTCTCCACAAACCTCACTCTCATTTAGCTTGGAAGAGGGCCTTTTCCTGCTTGTTTCCATGGAAATGTTGTTCCTTAGGCTATAATGTTCCACAGTATGGCATAAAATGTATCTCATAAAATCTCTGTGAAGAATGTTCTGTATGTAAGTATGGTTTTAACTCTATATTTCCATGGAATGATGCAGGTGATGTGCCAAGTAATGTGGTGTTATTTTAATGTCTACTCAAATGAAGTGTCAAGATACTAAATGTTTCGATACAGTTTGAGTATTGATTAGTATCAGATTTTTGATACTTTTGACAATCCTAGCCTCGATACTAAATATCCATCTTAATGGTAGTTATTTTCTATCATTACTTTAGCCTTTGGAGTGCATGCAGCCTTGCTTTGGCCTCAGAGGCTTCTTAAGGAAAACTGAAGAATTGACTAAAACTACAATTCATCTTGATCAGATTGTAATCAGTTGGTCAAACCTAACCCTTGCTTGTGTGTGTTGCCTTCAGGAGCACGCGAAAACAGTGATGGCGGCCATGACAGACCCCAAGAGTCCCTTTAAGATGATCTACGTGACTCCGGAGAAGATCGCCAAGAGCAAGCTACTGATGTCGCGTCTGGAGAAAGCGTACAAGGCCCAGCTACTGAGCCGCATTGCTGTGGACGAAGTGCACTGCTGCAGCCAGTGGGGACACGACTTCAGACCTGGTGAAACCTGCTCTGCCACAACACCAGTCTCTTCACTTAGATTAAATATCATGATAGGGCAATGCAGTGATCTAGATCTAGTGACCATCTCCACAACTGAAAGGTTATTCATCCATCCATTTTCCTCTGCTAATTCGGAGTCGGGTTGTTGGGGCAACAGTCTGAGCAGGGACTCCCAGACTTCCCTCACCCCAGACACGCCCTCCAGCTCCTCTGGTGGGACCCCAAGGTGTTCCCAGGCCAGCTGAGAGACATAGTCCCCCCAGTGTGTCCTGGGTCTTCCCCGAGGGCCGCCTCCCGGTGGGACATGCCCAGAACACCTC
>JAIEZT010000054.1:22696059-22716059 GCA_019594935.1 Periophthalmus modestus | reverse complement strand
AGGAACTGTTGAGTTGTGTGGCTGATTGTTCTAGAATCGATGTCAGGACACTTCTTCTGGTGCGTATTTGTCGTTCCCAGACACCACCTATATGACTTGAAGCTGGGGTGTTCATGAGGAACTCGCATTCCAGTTTTCCCAGTTTTGTTTGATCCATTTCCTTGAGTGCTTCTGCAAACTAATTTCTTGTGCCGACAAAGTTTGTACCTTGATCACATCTTATCTGTCGGACTGGACCTCTTATAGCAACGAATGCACGCAGCGCGCAGATGAAGGAATCTGTGGTTAAATCATCAAGCATTTCAATGTGTACTGCTCTGGAGCACATGCAGGTGATTAGCAAGCCGTAGCGCTTCAGCTCCCTCCTACCTTCCTTGACGTAAAAAGGACCAAAGCAGTCCATACCGCAGTAGGTGAATGGCGGAGTGGTCTCCATCCGACCTTCTGGGAGATCTGCCGTCTTTTGCTATTCAGTGCACCTTCTGAACTTTCTGCACTGTATACATCTGTAGATATGAGAGGATACAACCTTGCTGCATCCAAGGATCCAGTATCCATTTGCACAGAGTTCGATCATAGTGATCCCTCGACCCTGATGGTATGTTTTCTCATGATAGTGCTTGACAAGTAATGTGGACAAGAAGCTGTCTCTTGACTCGAAGTATGCCTTGGTCGTCTAAGAGTGGACTCAACTTGTGTAGCTTATTGACCTCGTCTTTTGTTTGGATTACTGTGTGCCATTGAAGAGACTTTATTTCATGTGAGAAAGTGTTTTCTTGACACATTCTGATAACTGTTAGTTCTGCTTCCTTTCTTTCTTCAAGATTAGTGACTTCACAGGATCTTTTCTTGTGTTCCTTTATTTCTTTTGCAAGACGCTTGAGCCTGGCAATGGCTTTGATCATTCTTGACCAGTCGGAGAACTTGTGCAGGCGATCCAGGAGTGACTTTTGTTCTCTGGCTTGTGTTTTGAGTACTTAAACCTTCTTGACTTCTGGGTCACTACTTGATAACTCTTAAACCAGTTTGAAGCTACAAGTTGTTCAGCTGTAAGACCTCTAGAAGTATGGTCTGCTGGGTTCTCTTCAGATGCCACATACCTCCAATGTGTAGGCTTTTTGCTCTGTTTGATACGCTCAACTCTATTTGCAACGAACACATGGAACCTCCTGGCTTCATTTCCAATGTATCCAAGGACAACCTTTGAGTCCGTCCAGTAGGTTTCTTGTGAAAGTTCAACTTCTAATTCCTTTTTTAGCATATCGCCGGTGCGAACAGCAACTACAGCAGCTGACAACTCAAGTCGTGGAATCGTTGTGACTTTAGATGGTGGAACTCTTGATCTACCCATACCCAGAGAACAGTGGACTTCACCAGATGTGCTGACTGCTCTGAGGTAGGTACACATGCCATATCCAGATGCACTTGCATCGGAGAAATTATGCAGTTCATAATGCTCTGCCTTGAAGTTAGTTGGAGTGTAGCATCTTTGAATCTTTACCTTTGCCAAGTTTCTCAGATCAAGCAGCCAAGACTCCCACTGGGGTCGAAGACTTTCAGGTAAGGTGTCGTCCCAGCTGAGTTTATCTCGACACATCTGCTGCAAGATCTGCTTTCCTACCAATATGAAGGGTGACACAAATCCAAGCGGATCGAACACAGAGGCAACTGTGGACAAAACTCCTCTTCGAGTAAGTGGATTTTCTTTAACAGTGACTCTGAACTGGAACTGGTCTGATTCCACACACCATTGCACACCTAGTGCTCTCTCCATTTGCACTTCACTCAAAGCCTTGTCCAGTTTTTTGGCAGCCACAGCACATTCTTCTTTTGGTAATGAACTTAAGATCTTGGTGCTGTCTGAGATAAACTTGTGTAACCGAAGACTGCCAGTACTGCAGAGCTCACGTGCCTCTTTTACGAGCTGTATAGCTTGACTTTCTGTATCGACACTTTGCTAATCCATCGTCGACATAGAAGTTTGTTTTGATAAACTTGATGGTTTCTTCACTGAAGCGTCCTTCTCCTTCAGTTGCTAAGTGTTTGAGGTCATAGTTAGCACAGCCTGGGGAGGAAGCCGCACCAAACACATGAACTTTCATTCTGTACATGGCGAATGGAGTGTTGAGGTTACCATTCTCCCACCATAAGAACCTTAGATAATCTTAATCAGCAGCACACACATGAAACTGGTGGAACATGCGTTCTATATCACACATTATAGCCGCCGGGCCTCTGCGAAAGCGACACAGGACTCCAAGCAAGGTGTTTGTAAGCTCTGGGCCAGTCAGAAGATGGTCGTTGATGGATGTTCCTTGGAATTTGGCAGAGCCATCAAAGACAACACGAATCTTTCCTGGTTTTTGTGGGTGGTACACCCCATGGTGTGGGATGTACCATGCTGGGGTCTTGGAAAGGTCTTGCTCAGGAACCTTCTCAGCATCACCATGAGCTATAATTTCCTCCATGAACTTCTTGTAGTCCATGTAGTACTGCTTGTTTCTTCTCAGCTTTCTTTCCAAGCACATGAGCCGATGAATGGCGCATGCTTTGTTGTCAGGCAAGTTAGGTTTATCACTTATAAATGGAAGTGGCATCTCAAAATGTCCATCCTCTTTGAGCCTAATGCCTTCCTTCATCCTTGCAAGAAATCTGAGATCTTCTTGGGAGACGTTAACGTCTTCTGCAGCTCTTTGTATAAAGTCAGACTCCAACATTTTGATGACATCAGCAGGTGAGACCATTTCTTTTATTTGAGTTCTGCACACATAGTGCACTTCACTGGCAAAGTCTGAAGATGGCTGAACACCTGGCACCTCTTGCTTCACAATGACTTGGTGGCTCACTCTGAAAGCATATCCATAATCAAGACATGGATTGCCAAAGCCCACAATACTCCAGCCCAGATCAGTCCTTTGCGCAAATGGCTGATTTTCTTTGCCAGACACCACCTGATGAGGTGGTGTCTGGCAAAGAACTGCTTGAGGGCAGTTGTAGCCAATCAAAAGGCCAACATCACAACTTTGAAGAGGAGCAATTTCATTGGCGATGTGTTTGAGATGGGGCCAAGCGTTTGCAGTTACTGGTGTTGGAATATGATCTCGATTAGCTGGAATGAAGTCTCTCGCATACACTACTGGCAGAGGAATGACTTTGTCTGAATAAATCCTCTTACTTGCAAACCGGAGAGTTTGTGACAGGATACAACTGTGTTTCTTGATGACATTGTGGTAACTTTTAATTGAACTGGTTCACAAACAGTGTGTAGAGCTCTTGCTGTTTATTGTAAGATGAAGGTTGTGTCACTCTGTGTATCAAGAAGTGCGTACACTAGAACTTCACACTCTGGCTCACTTTCAGCTGAAACCCACACTGGAACGATAGAGGATGTGTGAGTATCCTTGACATTCTGCATTACTCTATTAGAAGTTGCTTCACTTGTTGTTTGTGTGACATTCATGTCTTGCGAGGTTGACTCGGGTTTCCTTTGCCTTGTCTTGTCACTGCTCTTTGCTTGATTGTTTTTTATATGAGTTCTTTCTTCTTTAGTGCGAGTGTCATGAAGACTTGTTGGATGTTTTTTCTTACATGTGCCACAGGTTTCTCTGATTTCACAATCTTTGGAGCGATGGCCTAACTTCAAGCAGCCAAAGCATAATTTCTTCTCTTGTACAAACTTAAGTCTTTCTCCAATGTTCTCATTCATAAACTTAAAACACTTCTGTAGACTGTGGCCTGCCTTCTCACAGTACATACAGCTTACACTGACAGCCTTTTCGTTGGAGTTTATTGTCATAACCTTTGCTCCATGACTCCTGTTGCTTGGCACCTTTGTCCTTTCACCTTCACTTGGTTTCAAAGCATAGAGCGATGTTATGGGGTTACATGCGATTTTGGCTTCGCTTGAGATAAATTCAACAAAGTAACTGAAACTTGGAAATGTGTGACACTCTTCTTGCAGTTCCGTAACCTTTCTGTTCCACCTTGATGTGAGCCAGTCAGGAAGTTTTGCGAGCATTTTTTGGTTTCAATTGCAGTCATAGAGTATTTCAAGACCTTTGATCTGTGGCATGGCTGCCTTACAACTGCGAAGAAAGTCAGCGTATTCTTGAAGTTCTACACTGCCTTTGGAACTTATCCTTGGCCATGCGTTGAGTTTGTCTCTGAATGCTTTAGCAATGAGGAATGGATTGCCATACCTCTCTTCAAGAACTGTCCATGCTGCATTGTAGGCAGATTCTGTGCCAAGCAGAAAGTAACTTTCTATGGCTTTCCTGGCAGGTCCACTCACATACTTTCGCAAGTAGTATGTCTTCTCTCTAGCCGGTATGCCCTTCCTGTCAATAAGAGTCTGAAAGGAAATCTTCCAGTCATTGTATCTGAGTGGGTCGCCACTGAATATACTTGGCTCAGGGAACGGGAGATGACTTGCATTGAGAGACTCTGCAAAGGCTCTTACTAGCTCTGTTGTGTTGACTTCTTGTGAGGGAGTCATAATTTGAGGTGCAAAAGGCAGTCTGACGGGTAAGCTTTTGGTTTCAGACTTGACTTCATTCTCCTTGTCAGAGGTGTGCTGGTGAAGCAGATCATATATTTCTTCATCTGAACATTCACTCTGCTCATATACTTGTTGAATTGCTTTAGCAGCTTTAAGTGTTTTAATCATCTCCAGCCGCTTTACTTCTCTACGCCTTGCTTCCAGTTCTCTTTGTTTCTGTGCAATTTCTGCTTCTTGTATTTCAATTTCTTTTAATTGATTTTCTTGTTCAAGCAGAACTTCCAAAGCAGCTTCATTTGCAGTAACTTCAGCTGCTGCCTTTTGTCTTTTGATAGAATTCCTGCTTGAATGCCTGGAAAGTGTCTTTACGAAGGAAGAGCTACTGTGGTGAGACCTAACACTCATCTTTGCTGAGGTAGCAGACTTAAACAGTGATTCTGCATCTTTCCAGACTTCTTCATCCCCTTGACCTTCTACATTTCTTGACCTTTGGGACCTTTCAGCAGCTTCAATAATAGTCCTTGTTACTGCGTCGCATGTGTCCATCCTGCGCCTTGTGTCATTATCAGGAGAGTCAATGCGTCTTAAATCATCATATGCATTGCAAACACTGCTTGCAGCACTGGTTACCTTGGTGACATGTTGATGGAGAAGATCTTTTGAGCATTGTCCATCCATAGCTTTCTTAGCAGCTTTAGTTATAGCCTTCCACTTCTCGTAGCATGTGCTGAAGCAATGTGCGGCCTTCTTTACCTGCTCATCGTGCAGCTCTTGCCCTTTTTCCATTAGCGTACGGACTCTTTGGCTCTTTCGTGCATCTTGTGAGGTAGTGGGGATATCATCTCCAGTGCATTCAGCTTCTGGTGGTTGCTCATTTGACTTAAGTGTCACATTACAGTCTTCAACTTCGGACAAAACATCAAATTCTGCGATTGTTTAGTTTTGGGTTAAAGTTTAAGGATTCACGGAGTAATTCAGATTAATAAGTATTTGTACTAAAGGAATAGTTAAATGTTGATTTGGTTACTAATATAACTTTAACTTAAAGCGTGGTAGAATATCTTAATAGGTTCTTTATCAATAGCACCATAAATATTTGTCTTTGAGTTTGAACGTCTAATACAAGTATAATTTTCTTTTTGCAGTTTGGCCTCAAATATTGGTTTCTGTTTCTCAGGTTTAGTTAGTGGGTACACAGTATCCCACTCTGCGCACTCCATCTTTGGCACTGTTTTGGTCAAAATATCCTCCACACATAGTTGCGTCAATTCAGGAAGTGTTGGTACCATTCTCAGAAGCGGTCTGGGCCCCATGCATGCAACACAGTCTTTATTAAAATATTTAGATGCCTGTTCTATCATGGTCAACCAGTTATTTCCAAATTCAGATACACCAGTTGCCATATTAAATATTTGTTCTTTAGTAAAAGTTACTGTTGCTTTAATTTTATTTATTTATTTTTTTCCCACTGTCTTTTAGCCAGGGGCTCAGACTCGGTTCAGAAGGTCCATTACTCCTTTCACATATTATTAACAGAAAAATCCCTGCTGCATGAGCTCTCAGTAAAAACACCCAGCATCCGTCTCCCTTATCAGTTAGTTTTGTTTTTTTTTTCATGTTGTTTACAGTTACCAGTAGATTAGATTCGGTTTTGGCTAAGGTTAGGAGCTCTGCTTGTCTACCTGCCCTTTCAGTTTTAACCTGTGTTGGTGTCCATTTGTTTTCTTGGTCAGCTACTAATGTATCCCACCCTTGGTTTTCAGTATCATTAGTTATGTACCAATAATCATTAGTATATTCAATTCCATTACTTGCCTCTCTCCAGTCTGTAAGACAACTTATAGGAATGGTAATGGTAGTAATAGTCCCAAGTGGAAGACAAACTTGAGTTCCAAATTTGTAATGAATTTTTTGTGAGCACCAATCTGTTGTTATTCGTTTTACCTGTCTAGTGAGATTAGAGGTTTGTATAGGACTTCCCACATAAATGTAGGAGTTTACAGTTTTCATCGGTGCTACAGAAGGAGCAGGCAGTACTGCAGGCACTAACCCATACCAGAACACCAGAGTGATCAATACCGCAGCCATAGTGAGCATAAACATACATACGACGCAAGTTATGTTTTTACATGTCATGCTGTTTCACTTTTTACAATGTGTTTCCATATTTCTTTAAACTGTGGTAACTTATAAACACGTCCATATATCATTTCAAATGGCATACGACTCTGTCCACCTAGTACATTAATGTACAGTTTTACCATATCTAAACCCTGCGTCCATGGTCTTTTAGTTTCCTCCATACATTTCTTTAATCTGTTTTTTATTGTACCATTCACTCTTTCTACTAATCCTGCACTTTGGGATGATAAGCGCAGTGATTCTTTAAATTAATGCAGAATAATTCCCCTATCTTTGTGATAACTCCGTTTACAAAATGTTTTGCATTACCTGATCGTATTATTTCTGGTATTCCATATCTAGGTATGATATCTTTACATAATGCTTTTGCTACTGTCAGCGCATCTGGTGTTTTAGTTGGAAATAGCTCTATCCATTTGGAAAAAACATCTATTATAACCAAACAATACTTTTTTTCCTTCACTCTTGTTTAATTGTATATAGTCCATATGTGTTACTTGAAATGGATACTTTGGTTTTGGAAAACTTCCTCTTTTTTGGTCTTAAATTTCCCTGTGGATTATGTTTAGCGCATATAAGGCATGCTCTGCAAAAGTTTTTTGCATAATTATTAAATCCATATGTTGTATATATTTGGCTTTTATGCTTTACCATCCCCACTGTCAAAATTGCTGCATATTTAAAAAATATATATATATATATTTTTTTTTTTTTTTGGTAAAATAGGTTTCCCTTCTGGTCATACATAAATATCATCATGTAGCTTGGCTCCCTTTTTTAACCACATCTGTAGCTCTTGAGTGTGGCTCTGTTGCTGCATGTCCTTTAATAGTTCCTGGTCAAGTTCTTGATCTATTTTTAGACTTGCCACATGCACTAGGTTTTCAGCTTTTTCAGCTGCTTGTTTTGCAATCTTATCAGCAAAGGTATTTCCCTTAGTCACAGAATCTGTCCCATTCGTATGAACTGCACACTGAACTGAACTTACACACAGCTAGCTTTTTTGGAAGTTAAGCTGCTTCTATTAAGGCTTTTAGTAGTTCAGCATGAACTACAGGTTTTCCCGTGAACGTGACCATTCCACGGTGTTGCCAAAATTTAGCAAATGTGTGTACTGTTGAGTAAGCGTATGTGCTATCTGTAAATATTGTACATATTTGGTCTTTCATTAGCTTACGAGCTTCAGTTAATGCAACTAGTTCTGCTGCTTGAGCAGAATATGTACGGGGCAAAGCTTTTGCTTGCAATACTTCAGTGTCTGAGACTACTGCATAACCTGTCTGATTTTGTCCCTGTATTGTCTTTTTTAATGAGCGGTCTACATATAAGGTAAATCCTTCCTGAAAAGGAGTGTCTGACAGATCTGGCCTACACTTTGTGGTCTGCTCGGCCAATTCTCTGCAATTATGCTGTTCTCCATCATCCTCACATGGAATTAATGTAGCTGGATTTAAAGTAGTGCATCTCTCTATTGTCAAATGAGGTTGTGATAATAGATTTGTCATACATGCCAAGTGTCGTGCTGGGGACATAAACAAAAAGTTAGTTTGTAACAATGCTGACACTGCATGAGGAACCCTGAGCACTGATGTATGGAAAAGCACTACAAGTGCACTAGCTTGTACTGCTAAGGATGCAGCTAATACAGCTCAAACACACGTCGGCATGGCGCATGCTACACTGTCTAGTTTGGAGGAGTAATATGCCACTGGTCTGAGTTTATCTCCATGTTTTGTGTTAGAACTGATGTCATAAAATGACCCTTTCAGTCTACCATTTGCACAAAAGGTTTGTCATAATCAGAAAGTGCTAACACAGAACTGGAGACTAAGGCTTGTTTCACATCAACAAAAGCTTTTTCACTCTCCTCTGTCCATTCTAGGCCTCGTTCATATTTTTAGGCACATCATAAATCAATTTACTTAGTGGATGGGTTATCTCTGCATAATTAGCCATCTACTGTCTACAGTAATTAGTCAACCCTAGAAATGACATCATTTGTTTTTTAGTTTCAGGTTTTGGAGCATTAAGTATAGCCTCTTTGCGTCCTGCTACTATTGTACGACCTCCTGCACTCAAACTATGTCCTGAATTTATTTTTTTTATTTTATACTATATGCTTGTTTTTAAATGTGTATATTTTAACTCTGGCTTTTAACTAATAATGTTGTGTGTTATGTATGTCCCTGCTGTGACGTGACCTTGAGTGTCTAGAAATGCGCCCTATAAATAAAATGTGTTATTATTATTATTATTATTATTATTAAATACTTAACTGTATTTTGGCAAAATTCAAGCTTATTTTTACTCACTTTATGTCCATTTTCTGCTCGAAGTTTTAATAGAGCAACTGAATCAATTTCACATGATTTTCTGTCAGGAGAAGCCAAAAGAATATCATCTACAAAAAGTAGTATTTACTTCCTTCAGGTGGGTTAAATTTTGCCAAGTTAGTTGACATAACTTGTGAATGTATTGTTGGACTTTCACAATATCCTTGTCCTACCCGGTTTAACGTATATCTACGTCCCTCAAAGGTAAATGCAACTACATGCATTTGCATACTCCACATATTGATCCAATGTTCCTGTGGCAAAATTTATATAATGTTTGTCAATCCAATTGCAGATTCCTGTGGTAGAATTAGCAAGTAAAGCAATTCTGTCTGTATGCACAATTCTCATTGCCAATTTCATACTCAATGGGTGACACAATCCCCTTTAATGCGTCATCTATGTCATTCTCTGTCCAGGGTCTGTGTACTAGAATAGTTTCTGGGTGCCTTCCCCCCTGTGCATCTTCAGGATCTAATAATTGTCCTGCCCTGGGGTTTGCAACCTGTATCATAGGATAAAGTCCTGTGTCCTGTTGTTTTGGTTTTGGTGGTCTGACCTGCTCAGTTGCCATGGGGGCACTAGTTACGAAAATGGTTTTACCTTCCTCAGTGACAGTAGTTAAAGGGTCACCTCCCATAATTTTATTAAATTCAAATCTTATCCTTTTTTTTCTAGTCTGCTGTCTAGTCTGTGCTGCTCTCAGCTCATCTAACTCATGTTGTAATTCACGATAAGAATAGGTTGGTGGTGGGAGCCCTCCTCCCACTGCTTCTTCTTCTTCCTCAACTTGGCCTTGGGCCTGCTGTGTCTGCTAGTGCCGGTACTACTGTAGTCAAATCATCTTCCTCCTTTACACTAAGCATCATTTGTTGCTTACGTTTTACCTCTGTTTTACCTTTTTCTCTTGTTTTCGCTAACTCCAGCCATTTCTCTAAATGATAGTACCCTTGTTTGCACATATTATTTTTTTTTATTTTTGCATTATTTCTGTATCTTATTTTGGAGCTCCGTTATTTTATAAGATTTTAACTCAAATTTGTATTTTTTTTACACACAGATCTAATTTTGTACATTTATCCGGATATTTTGCGTGCACGGCTTTCCACTCTTTTATCTGCAGTTTATCTTTTGGGGTCAGTTTTGTATTTTTGTTTCCCATTTTTATTTTCCTGAAATTTAGTCCAGCTTTTCACTCCTAGGGAGATCTCTATCGCTGGAATACAACAGGTTGGTACAGTGATTAATGCGGTATCTCTCACTTTAACCTCACAAGGAGGCGGAGAAATCTTGCCTCTGCATCCACAGAAATACACTGTATTCTCCCAACCTTTTTGGTATGAGATCCTTCACCTAGTGGTTTAGAATCTCCACTCACACGTCTCTCACACACTTTTCTTGCTTCGTTTTTTGCCCACGGTTTTGTACCTGCCAGTAAAATCTTCCTATTTTACCCGGTAACGGGACTCCGCATCCATCCCTTTTGCTTTTGCCACGGTTTTGTACCTGCCAGTAAAATCTTCCTATTTTACCCGGTAACGGGACTCCGCATCCGTCCCTTTTTTAGCTTTACAGCATTAGTACCTAATTGGAGCCTAGGATAATTAGGGTTTTTCTACGCGCATGACCCTCAGTCACACCGTTTTTTGAAGCAAGACCTACTCACTTGTCTTGTCTCTCTCCCTCAGTATCCCGTCAACCGTCAGACTCCAACAAAGGCCGCAGAGCCAGTCCTGGAAAAGGTCTCGGTTGCTGTGGCCACAGTCTCACCTGGGTCTCCGACATCTGCTGGAGTCCTTAGGTGTATTGGGATCCGGCTCGAAGGACCAAGTTGATAGGTTCACACTTAACCTAATTAGAGTTCAAAAGAGAAGAGAAGACAAGAGAGATTATTATTGCTATACTCATGAGGAGAAGAGACGGGGAGGCCAAACCTTCAGATTACAACCTCCTCTCCCTTTCTGAAGTCTCCACCGCCTTTCTCCTCCTTTATTCAGTTAGGAACCCTAGTTACACATCACTGCTCACTCTCAAGGGGGGGGGGGGGGGCAACAAGCAGTGAGGCAGTGAGAAAATCACATATTACAAAGTTCATTTCAAAATATTGTTGCTTAAGCATTCCTTTCAGTCCTTATTCGCCCAAACACCTCTCAGGGTGTTATCTCCCATGGTCATTCAACTTTCACAAGACATTCTCTGCAAAGCTCAGAAAACAGACATAAGTGCATAAATCATATTAAGGTTACATATCATTATTATAGTGATTATAATAAAAATGAACATTACATTACCTTTAAGATTCACAGTGAGATCAATAAACATGTTAAAAATATATTGAATCCATCACTATCCTAATGTACTTTCACACAATGTTAATAATGAACTTAATTCACTGCATGCTATGAACAACCATTACATGTCCTGAATAAACCAGTAATCTTGCATCATCTCATTACTCTTACCAGGAATCATTGACTATGAACAATATGAAAGTTACTTAACACAAAATAATTGTTACTATTGTATAAAACACACTTCAACTAGAACAGAGGGAAAATAAAATAATCTCAGTCCCTTTGATCAGAAAACAGAAACAGAAACAAACAAAAACTATCTTGTTTCTTATTGTAGTCTCTTTTAAACTTGTCTTATTTTCTTATGAAATAATCTTAATGAAGTTCTTGGTGCAAAGCTCATTTAGGGAGAAGCTGAATTTCCCGCTCATGTTGCGTCTTTACGTGCGTTTGTCCATGGCGAATGGAGGCACTGTTGTCCCTTCCGACGCTGCCGCTGTCTCGTCTACCCATGCGGAGCAGAAGAGTTCTCACTATAGCACCCTCAAGGATTGAGCATGAGCACGAGGTAGATAAAACAGGGTTTATTCTTGCCTTAACAACCAGTGAGAACTGTCACAAAGCAAATACAATAAATAAATACTTGAAATGAAAATTATACAATACCTGAAACTTAAATTACACAAATAAAAAATACACAAATCTTGTGAGCCGACATCCACGAGGGGCTAATGAGTCATTTATGGCCTTTTCTTCTTATTCTAAATACACATTAATAAAGATGTCAAATGCGGCTTAATATTGCTATATTTTAGTTATTTATCTGTCTTACCAGAGAGCTTGAAAACATGGCTGTGGCAGAGCGCGGATAGCACATTTCAATTAGGGTCAGGCGGAACTTTATTTTAAATAATTTGTTCCGTGTGTTTCACCACTAGATGGCGTAAACGCAAATTTTAAAGGACAAACATTAAATCAAATACATAAAGGATAATGACAGTTACAAACATTATGTGGAAATACTGAAGCAAAATCTCAAGACATCAGCTAGGAAGTTAAAGCTTGGGGGCAAATGGGTCTTTCATATGGACAATAACCGGAAGCATCCAGCAAATGGTTTAAGGATAACAAAGTCAGTGTGGCCATCACAAAGCCCTGATCTCAATCCTATTGAAAATGTATGGGCAGACCTGAAAAGGCATTTACGAGCAAGGCAGCCTACGAACTTGGCTCAGTTACACCAGTTCTGTCAGGAGGAATGGGCTACATTTCCTGCCAACTATTGTGAGAAACTTGTGGAAGGATATCCAAAACATTTGAGAACTTCTGAGTTTGAAGAAAGTAATGAAAAATTGTCAAACAAATCCTTCTCTCATTATTCTGGCATTTAGCAAATAGAAATAATTTTGGTAATCCTAATTAATGTAAAACAGGAAAAGTTTAGTCTGATTTCATGTCAGACAGTGACAAAAAAAAGCATTTTATTATTTTTATATAGTGTATGTAAACCTCTGGTTGCAACTGTACATATGGTTGCTGCCTTGTGTCCTCAGGGATTGTGTACGTCTTCTCCCAGAAGGACGCAGAGATGGTGTCCTCAGCGCTGCAGAAGCAAGACATCGTGGCTTACCCATATCACGCTAACATGGACGCCGAGGACAAGTCCAGGGTCCACCGCAAATGGACCTCCAACAAGATCCAGGCAAGAGTCACCATCGTCTGGGTGGAGAGCAGGCCATAAGGAACTAACTCAGAGGCACTGCCTCTGCTAGACCTTTTCAAATAAAACTGCTCAATTCCTTATATCTCTAGTGATGTATTGTGATAATTATTTGCCTGAGCAGCCAGTCCCTTCTACATTGTGTTAGAATTCAGAAGGGTCTGGAATCGGGCCATAGAGCGTGACAAACCTCTGTCCTAACTTGAGATGGTCCAACCACAGCTGCTAATTTGTATCACGTGTCTCAAATGCAGAAAAAATCTCCTCTCTGAAATTCTATCATCATTCAGAACAAAATATGTATCTTCTTTTAGAGATAAATAAGAGTTTGGTGCTTTGATTGTTGATACTGTCTTTCGGAGTCCTCTGTGTTTTTTGTTTTTTTTGCCTTTTATTAGACGCAAGCCGCCATGTGTGTTTTTACCCAAATGGAGCAAGCGTCTCTGATTGGTTAATCCACCTATCAATCACACCTTCTGGACCAGGGAGCTGATTAATCATTGATGGGAGGTAGACTGAGATCGTGGCTAAAGCCAAGAGCAACTTAAACTCTGACTGTGGAGGCTCTGCAGAGGCTAAACAGAGAAGACCTAGTGTTTGAGGAACTTGACAAATTGATTAATGGTGTTTATAAGGGACGATGTAAGCCATCATTATAAGAGGTATTTATAGTGATGTGGGTGTTGGATGCCTGTGTGTCCTCAGGTTGTGGTTGCCACAGTGGCCTTTGGCATGGGCATAGACAAGCCAAATGTTCGCTTCGTGATCCATCACACAATCAGCAAGTCCATTGAGAACTACTACCAGGAGAGCGGCCGTGCAGGTCAGATGCTCCTCTGTACACCTGCTCTTTGTAATTCAAACAGAAGGACTTACACATATACTTGTGTGTTCAAGGCCGAGACGACCTGCCTGCAGATTGCATTGTCTACTATGGCTTTGCAGATATCTTCAGGATCAGCACCATGGTGGTCATGGAAAGCGTGGGCCAACAGAAGTTGCTGCAGATGGTGGACTACTGCCAGACTGTGGACAGGTAGGAAGCAACCACCATCATAAAAAAGCTCTTTTATATACTTTTATATATACAGTGGGGCAAAAAAGTATTTGGTCAGCCATCAATTGTTCACCACTTAAAAAGATGAGAGAGGCCCACTTAAAAAGATGAGAGAGGTCTGTAATTTTCATCATAGGTACACTTCAACTATGAGAGAAATGGGGGGGAAAGGATCTAGGAAATCACTTTGTAGGATTTTTAATGAATTAATTGATAAAATAAGTATTCGGTCACCTACAAACAAGCAAGATTTCTGGCTCTCACAGACCTGTAACTTCTTTAAGAGGCTCCTCTGTCCTCCACTCGTTACCTGTATTAATGGCACCTGTTTGAACTTGTTATCAGTACAAAAGATACCTGTCCACAACCTCAAACTGTCAGACTCCAAACTCTACTATGGCCAATACCAAAGAGCTGTCAAAGGATACCAGAAACTAAATTGTAGACCTGCACCAGGCTGGGAAGACCAAATCTGCAAAGGTAAGCAGCTTGGTGTGAACAAATCAACTGTGAGAGCAATTATTAGAAAATGGAAGACATACAAGACCACTGATAATCTCCCTCGATCATGGGCTGCACGCAAGATCTCACCCCGTGGTGTCAAAATGATCACAAGAACAGTGAGCAAACCCTGCAGACAGCGGGGACCAACGTAACAAGGCTACTACCCATAACACACTAGGCCGCCAGGGACTCAATTCCTGCAGTGCCAGATGTTTCCCTGCTTAAGCCAGTACATGTCCAGGCCCATTTGAACTTTCCTAAAGAGCATTTCGGTGATCCAGAAGAGGAATGGGAGTGTGTCATTGGTCAGATGAAACCAAAATAGAACTTTTTGGTAAAAACTCAACTTGTCGTGTTCGGAGGAGAAAGAATGCTGAGTTGCATCCAAAGAACACCAGACCTACTGTAAAGCACAGGGGTGGAAACATCATGCTTTGGGGCTGTTTTTCTGCAAAGGGACCAGGACGACTGATCCGTGTAAAAGAAAGAATGAATGGGGCCTTCCATCAGCAAGGGCACTGAAGATGAAATATGGCTGGGTCTTTCAGCGTGACAATGATCCCAAACACACTGT
This sequence comes from Periophthalmus modestus, assembly GCA_019594935.1. Classification (NCBI taxonomy): domain Eukaryota; kingdom Metazoa; phylum Chordata; class Actinopteri; order Gobiiformes; family Gobiidae; genus Periophthalmus; species Periophthalmus modestus. The sequence goes on along the minus strand of JAIEZT010000054.1, from coordinate 22,700,937 downwards.
CTGGGCAATGAAGGAGTGGCTTCGTAAGAAGCATTTCAAGGTCCTGGAGTGGCCTAGCCAATCTCCAGATCCCAACCCCATAGAAAATCTTTGGAGGGAGTTGAAAGTCCGTGTTGCCCAGCAATAGCCCCAAAACATCCCTGCTCTAGAGGAGATCTGTATGGAGGCATTGGCCAAACTACCAGCAGTGTGTGAAAAACCTTGTGGAAACTTACAGAAAACGTTTGACCTCGGTCATTGCCAACAAAGGGTATATAACAAAGTATTGAGATGAACTTTTGTTATTGACCAAATACTTATTTTCCACCATAATTTGCAAATAAATTCTTTAAAAATCAGACAGTGTGATTTTGTAGTTGTTGTTTTTTTTCGTTTTGTCTCTCATAGTTAAAGTGTATCTATCATGCAAATTACAGATGGAGAACTTGCACAATTGGTGGCTGACTAAATACTTTTTTTGCCCCACTGTATACAAAATCGTGGTAATCATTGTAATAACTAACATTGTCTTAAGACTAAGACAATGATTTTTGTATGTCTATTTTTCTGTATTAGTTAAAAAAAACAACTATTTATTTGAATTTAAGAAGTATTTGAAGCATATTTGAGCTGTGCCCAGCTGAGCAAAACCATACTATGTGACCATCAAAAACCATGCCCTGTGTTGTACTGGCAGGTGTCGGCGATCTCTCATGGCTGTTCACTTTGACGAAGTGTGGGAGGAGAAGGACTGTAACCAGATGTGTGACACGTGTCGCCATAGAAATGGTGCATCTTTTTTACTATTAGACCTTGCTGGTTAAACCTCTCTGTCTGGATATCTCTGTGGTCAAAAATCTTTCTTGTTGGATCTCTGTCTAATTAAAAACTCTCAATTTAAAATATGTGCACCCCAAAAAATTTACCTAAATGAAAAATGCTTTTTTATCTGGCTCCATAACAGATAGCATGTTAAAGCACAAGGGTGTGCATCAGTTCATGTGTCACTAGGATTCCTAGGTTGGAGGTTGATGATCTACCTTGTTGTGGGTTTTTTTTTTGTGAGAGTTGATTTATAATTCAAAAAGTTGTATTCATAAAACTAATCACATACTAATGTATTACATTTTTTGAATGAATGAAACAGACAACATTATAATATCATACCATGACATTAGACACTACTCTAATGGCTAGCCATTATTAGCCCTCTGCTGTTGTCCCCTTCAGACTACACCTCAGTGGACATTAGCTCTCACGCACGGCAGGTGGTGCAGATCCTGGAGCTGGCTGCGTCGCAGGATGAGAGGCTGACTCCCCTGAAGCTGCTGGAGGCCTGGAGTGGGAAGGGCCCGGCCAAACACAGGAAGATGATCCAGAGCACCACCCTGGGGCGGCATGACGCAGAAGCTGTGCTGGTGCGCATGCTGCTGCTGGGATATCTCAGGTCACACTCAACACTCTCACTCAACAACTTATTCATTGTTAGCCTTGAAGCATAATTGCCTGAGTCAGCTTTCAAGGTTTTTGGGAAAATAAACTGCATGTCAATGTTTTGTCTGATTGGCAAAAGCCAATGGCATCTAGAGATGCATCAGGGTCTGGACTAGTCAAATGAGTAGAGAAGAATGAGAAAACATTGGACAAAAAATGACTTTGTTAGTTCATTTTTTACGTGTTTTTACTACCATACATTTTTACTCAATAGAGGCCTTGAAACTAAGACCGTATTTTTTCGTTTTGCAGGATTGGATCAAAATAAATTTTTTAAGTAGAACTGAAGTAGTAGTAAGGACGTTGAACATATAAGAACACATATTTTACATTCTTGTGGCATTCCCATCTAAACATGCTTTTGGTCACCTTGGGATAAGGATTTCACCTTTACTGTCCTAAAATATCTGCATTTGAAAAATATACTTTACTTTCCAGTGAGGCATTTGGCTCCCTCTGCTGTCAGCAACTGGAATGTAAAATGAGAAAGTAAACAATTCCTCTGTAAATGCTACTCTAATAGAGCCATGCATTCATTGAGAACACAATTTTTGTTTTTATGGACTAAAAAACTGAACAGAAGATGTCTGGAGTTTTAGCTGTGACACAGATAAACAAGCAAAATGCGAACTGAGCATTTTCTGTGTGCTCAGAGAAGATGATTTGAGATTAGCGTGAATGGAACAAAATACAACTCCAGATATGATTTTGATGAAGGAACAACAATATTGCATTAAAAATCCCAAAAATTCCATTTAGCATAACATGCGTCCTTTAAAAGCCATTTATGTCTAGTGTGTGCATACCCACCCACCGTGTCTGTCTGTACTGATGCTTCTGATGTTTCCTTCAGGGAGGACTTCAGCTTCACACCCTACACAACACACTTCTACCTCAAACTGGGCCGGAAAGCTCCCCTCCTCAAGAGTGCCACCCACAGACTGAGCATGAACATGAGATCCTCAGTGGCTGCTGCGGTGAGTCCATAACTGCCCATGACCCACTGTCCAGTCCAAAAGGCCACTTTGTATAGTCCATTCAAACATGTCACCTCCACATCACTGGTCATCTTGTTTGTCTTGGCTATAGACCTTTACATATAGGAAGATTGGGACTTTTTGACTTGTTTACCAAAATGTATTCAGGCTCACTTATCTAAAGAATATTTACATTAACTTCTTTTGTTTGCATAATCAATGGTGTTCAGGAGTTAGTTTGTTTTATTTGAACCGGGGGGTAATTGCTGACCAATGCTGAACACATGTATAGATGCAGTAAAAATTGTATGTAATTTTTCTTTGTTAAAGACAAGTAAAATATATTGTGCTTCTGTCTGCTATATAGTTATAATCTATGACACCTGTGGATCATTATGTTATAATTTGGACATTCAAATCCTAATATTCATCTAAAACGGCTTAATAAAAAAAAATCCACTGACTTTCATGTTGGAACACTGCAGTGCCCAGTGGGAGCTGACGTTGCCGTAAACCTCATCACAACAAAGAGCTATATAGCTGTTGGAACCTCAGATGTCTGCAAATCACGCTAGTGAGCTGCAGATTTTTTTAATTTGTACCAAAATGATGCTGCCATAACGGTGAAAATGGGGGTTGATCAGCAAACCGGCGTCTTGAATATAAACGATTAAAGATTGCTCAAGCATGTTGATTTTGCAGAATAGGTGCACTTTAACCACTACCTGTCTATGCTGTTTATTTTTAAAAATCCAAGAGTGTGTCTACTTGCCCTACTGACTTGCCCTTTTCCCTCGCTTTACTTTCTCGCTATGTGCACTTGCACTAGCTCCACAGACAGTGAGGTCACACAGCCACAATGCAATGACATCTCTATCCATACTTAAACAAAAAAAATCACACAATCGCCTATATTACAAAAAAAATTATTCTTGTAAGCTTTAAGACATGAATGTTGTTATCTCAAAACCATATCTGGAATTTGTTTCATTCATATGTTTCAGTAATCCTTTATTATTATTTTGTCTATGTGTCCAAAGCGCAAAATACTCTATTCTACTTTGTGATGTCATGAAGAGGTAGTTTTCAAATTAACATATCCAAAAAAATTAGTGTGAGTGTAAGGAGTTAAAAAACACAGCGGAGCTCTTCCTATACTACCACATGACATCATAAGGTGAAAGTGTTTTTGTGTTTCAGAGAAGAACTCAGCCTAAATAAGCAGGATTTATGTGAATGAAACAAAACGACCAGGTATGTTTTTCATGAGGAAACGACATTATAACATAGATCAGAAAATAGCATAGTATGGGCCCTTCAAGTCAATGTGGATTCACGCTTGCCTGATTTCTTCTCTCAAATTGAAAACTCTCTGTTCCAACTTGTGATGTCATGTGGTAATACAGGAAGTGCTACACTGTGTTTTTAAACTCCAGACACCGTCACTAGAATCATTTAGATCATTTCAGCCCTGGATTTGCCATTTTCTACTGAACAAAAGGTAAAAGGTAGCTGATAAATTTATTTAGTTAGCACATAGCTGGTTAGCCTCCTAAGAGTCAGAATACCTAATTTACATGCGTCATGTGTAGGAATGGGACGGTAAACAATAACATCATTTATTGTGATAAAAGAGGTACACAGTAATCGTTTGTTGGCGATTATGACGATTATATAAAATGTCCAACGAACATGATCACCATTATATCTCCAGAATGTGCAGAAAAAGCTACTTATCCACAGGGAAGTTAAAGATGGTTATTCAAATGTGTGAATGAATACTTTTTAAAACTATCAGCAACTTTAATTGTTATCGTGATATAATCGCAAATATTTTCACCATGATAATCGTGACACATTTCAATATCATCCCAAGCCTAGTCATATAGTCAATGTGACAGTCACCCTTCCATCCCACCATCTAGATGCATAACCTACTTGAACTAACTGAACCTGGTAGTATTTTCTGTAGAATCTCTAAGCATGTGAAATCCAGAGGGAGACATTGGTAATGACTGTTGATGACTTCCAGGTAAAGCTACATGCTGTGGGTGACAAAGAGCGGAGCAAAGAGCCAAAGCCATCAAGCCAAAGTGCAGGAGACGGCCCCAAGAGCAAGAAGGCAAAGAGGGCACTCCCTTAGCTCTGCCCTGCCCTGGAGCAAAGTACTGTCCAGTCACACAGCACCACAGTCACATCACCCCAACCTAAAACTACCAACTCTGTTATCTGTCAGCTACTGTGTCCATGTAACTTCCCTTATGGATCAAATCTAACACCATCACCCCTAACACTATAACCTTTAAACTATAACCACAGCTCCTAACACCAGACCCTTTATCCACTAATCTAAATTTGTACTAACCAGATTAATGTTGTAGTTACATGGCCCTGAGTCTTAATCTGCATGTCTGTGCTCTCCTGTAGG
>JAIEZT010000054.1:22638559-22691059 GCA_019594935.1 Periophthalmus modestus | reverse complement strand
GCGCACAGACATGAGCGCAGTGCTCGGTCCAGTGTAGACATGGCGGCGGAGCCTCGGCCGGACTGGCTCTCCCGTCTGCCCTCTGCGTGGAGTTACGGAGTGCTTCGAGACGGACGCATCTTCTTTATAAAGTAATAATGACTCGAAACGACGCGGCGCGGAGCCCTTTGTCCTGTGCGGCCTGTGCAGGACGCCGTCACTGACTTGTGTTTGTGGTTTTCTTGTCCACAGTGAGCAAGCCCAGAGCACAACCTGGCTGCATCCTGTTAGCGGAGAGGCAGTGGTCACCGGCCACCGAAAAACACCAGGTAACCCCATCTTCACAGCCCACAAGCCCACCGCGCGCTCGCACCGACGCTCCGTGCGCGTCACGGGAAAGAGCTGACAAAAGTGCGGGCTGGAGCCTGGAGCAGAGGGGGACTGGGGCTCTGCAGCAGAGCCTGCCCCGTCCTCCCGCCTTTGCCTGGACCAAGCTCCACACTTTTTGGAAGTTCTGTCACGTACGCGCGGTGCGAGGCTATTCCTCACTCACATTCGACACGTTCGCACCCAAAGGCCGTGGCTCTGTGTCGAGGCTCAGCCAGAGCAGAGCCGTGCCCTGACTGAACAGAGGAGGGTGGACCAGCGGCGCACAGCTGGGCCGAGCACCGCAGTGTGTGCGGGATTGTGTGCGGGAGGCCACAGAGCCGCGGTCGCGTTCATACTCTGTGCGGAGCTGTACCAGTGTGTGTGTCTCGCGCTGACCGTGTGCCTCTTGTCTCCACAGATCTGCCCACAGGATGGGAGGAGGGATACACGTTTGAGGGCGCGCGCTGCTTCATCAAGTGAGTGAGCATACTACGCACGCACACGCATGTGCCCATCTCTGTCTGTACTGTCCACTGTCCATAGTGTTGACCCATAGGCTGTAGGCTGCACATGCACGCGCACACAGCATAGGGAGGACATCGGGGCGTTAGTCAGAACAGGCTCGACTTGTTGATATGCTGCCCGTGTGCGCTGTTTGTGCTGTGTCTGTGCGCTGCCTGTGCGCACATGTCTCCTGGACCTCCCCGGGCCTCTTCAACAGACCTGTTTGACAACAGTGTCTGACAACAGTGTCTGAGACAGCGTGAGCACACACCCAGAGCACCGTGCCCTGAGTGCGTTGTGCACCAGCACTGGTATGGATGGTTCGGGGCTGTGGGAGAAGGTCCCTGTGTGTGGGGCCATTTTGAGAGCAGCAGCTGACACATGTATGAGCTAATATAGCGCCTCTATAAATAGCCCCACCGCTGTACACTGGTATGTGTGAGCTGGACAGGGAGAGGGACATATTGCTACTGCCTGAAACATGTCTCTGCACCTGCATCTTTGTGGCACCTCCCACAGGGTCAAGGGTCAACAGGTGCCTCAGGTCTGCTCACTTTCACCGTCCATAACACTGAGCTAGAACAGTTCTGTCCACAGCCTCTGTCTTCACACTGTCCCCTCCTCGTGTCTCTGTCCTCACACTGTCCCCTCCTCGTGTCTCTGTCCTCACACTGTCCCCTCCTCGTGTCTCTGTCCTCACACTGTCCACTCCTCATGTCTCTGGTATCGTGTCTCTATTCTTTCCATTTGAGTCTGTAGAGGGGTCTGTAGAAACATAGTGGAGGTAGAGCACCCTGTCTTTGAGTAAGACATTTCACTCAACATGATTTTGAGTGTATTGTGTTTGATTTGTTGAAGTTAGAAAGGTCATTTGTCTTCATTGGCAGCCATGCTTTCCTCTTTTTGCCCAAGGGCAGCTGTGGCTACAGTTGAAACTTTAATTATTATTAAGGTCCTCATCTGATTTTTGTCCATGTATTAGCAAATTGTGTCTTGTCCCAGTACATATGATATGTTGTATTAGCAGCCCTTGTGGTCAAAGTTGGTCTGCTGCACTGCGTGCTGTCTGAATCAAATTATTCTATATATGTATGTGTGTGTTTTATGGATTTATTCATATCTGGGAAGTGCACATTACCATGTTCGTATTACAATCACAGTAAAACTCTGCTCTCGTCTTTGCGAGTTGTGAAAAGCCATTATGAACTCATTGCCGTGAATAATTAGGATGTTTGGAATGCATAAGGTAAGGGGGGAATAACTGCAAACTGTTAAAAACAAAACTAGGCCTAGTTCATTTTTAAGACAGTAAAACTCAGGTACTGCACCTGTTAACGCTACAGTAATTGTAATCAGATTATCTATTGAGTCCATTACAAATGCATTAAAACATGCCTCTAAATGTGTTGGTTGATGTCCAAGTGTTACCCAAGTGTGAATGGACTGTGAAATCAGTCACAATGCAGAATACACACTTCCTCTCCAACTGTTGCATGTATACAGATTTACTCAGTTACATTTACTTAAGTAACTTTTTAAAGACATTTAACTTTTCAGTGTACTTTTCTAACAGCATGCTTTTACCCTTACTTGAATAATGTTTTTATTGAAGTAACAGTGCACCCAAAAATGAGACAAACTAAATTATATCTGAAAAAAGTGGTGCAAGAAACACAAATGTTTAAATCATTTCAGATTGTCAACATAAAGCTTTTGTCATTTGTAGACTTGCCCACAGTGGGAAGGGTAACCCGTACTTTTACTCAAGTTAGAAGAGTACTTTTACGTGAATAAAAATATGACTCCAGTAGGAATAAAGGTATGCCGCTATAAAAGTACTCTTAAAAGTACTACCCACCTCTGATACAGAGAAATTATAAACTTTACGTATTTTCTTTGCTTTTTTTGGCAGTTTTTTAATAGACAGTATATTCATGTCAAATTTTACATGCTAATTACAGTATTATCTTGCCCACATCTGTCCTTCAAATAAACACAGTGAGTAGCAGGATATCTCCCTAGCTGACTCATCTGGAGTCCTAATGCCCCTGTTGGGGTTGTGCAGGGCGTGACTTCTCCAGCAGGGCGGCGCCTTCCTGTTTGTCCTCACTTTACTATGGTCTGATGGTATCCTCAGATATGGGCGGTCCTCTTCTGCCCAGTGAGAAGACAGGAGGTCAGTCTCAAGTTCAGACCACTGTCATCAAACTAAAGCTGAAGACCTTAAGTCGTTCTGTTGATTAATCAGCTGATGGTATCTTACGCAACCAAAGATTTTTTTATTTAGAGACTAATCATTTTATTTAGAGGGTTTGTATGGGACAACAGCAGAAAGGAAAATTTTAAAAAGGCAGATTAAATTCATGACTCATTCAACTCATTAATCTGTGTTTACATAAATGCATTGTTTCCTAGTACTTTTTTTTCTGCATAAATAGTAGTTTTTGCATGAACTCCCATGCAGATGTAGTCTTGTAAGTGCAGTTTGGGGCCGTTACATAAATCACGTAATCGTTTTGAGAGCTTTTGCCACACACCCTTTTCAGTCAGGTAATCGATTGGCAGAACATATCTTTACCAGCGGTGGAACATAACAAAGTAAAAGTAGCAAAGTACTGTACTTAAGTATACATTTAGGTATCTGTATTTTACTTCAGTAGATTTTAAGGTGGATACATTTTACTTTACTACATTTGAGAGCAGGTATCTGTACTTTCTATTTCACAAAATTTTTAACTGAACTAAAAAAGAAACATTTTCTATTGCTGTCTGAGATCTGCTGAAAAGTCTGCTCAAACTACACATTTGTAGTATATATATAATATACAAATTAAAACAGCTAGTAAAAAATGCATTTTTTTCTGTTGAACAAAATTCAGCACACATTTTTTTTTTTTTTTTGTCAAACCACTACATTTGAAACTTTATTAGATCTACTTTTACTTTTTACTCTTTAAGTACATTTTAAACAGGTACTTTAATTAGATTTTTTTCATGCACTACTTTTACTTGAGCATTTTTTGCTCCAGTATTTGTACTTTTACTCAAGTAACAAAATTGAGTACCATATTTTCCAAACTATATGTCGCTCCGGAGTATAAGTTGCACCAGCAAAAAATGCGTAATAATGAAGAAAAAAAAAAAAACATATACAAGTCACACTGGACTGTTAAGTCGCATTTTTTGGGGAAATTTATTTCAGAAAATCCGAGACCAAGAAGAGAGATTTTATCTTTAAAGGCAAGTTCTAATAATAACAATAAAATGGAGCACAACAGGCTGAATAGCAGTACAACACACTAATGTAACACATAGACAGCAAACTGTCTGGTATGTTAACCTAAGATATTAACAATTAATCATATACGCTACGCTAATGTAACATATGCCAGCTTGTCTAAAAACATGAGACACGAGAGTTCTTTTCACTGATGTTTACTGTGGTCTTACTTCATCACAGTTCACACCGTAGAAAATAAATGGAAAATATACATACCACTTTGACCTAGTAAACAACCTGGTCTCACAGTCAAAGTGATGTGTTTAATAATATCCACATTCAGTCACAGTCTGCAGTTGAAACCAAACACATGATATGAACCAAACTCCGCCAAAAAAAATCCTCCTGGGTCCTGGTAAAGGTGTAATTCCCAAGAAAATGTGGTGTAGTATATCCATATGGAGCACGTGTGTATAAAGATGCAGCCAAATGAGTCGGTGTAAAGTGCCCTAATCATCCTCCGTCACTCAGAAAACCGCAGAGTGAAATCTTGGTTATCAAAACAAAAGCATGTGCTCTGCTGCGCTGCATTTGTTATTAATAGCCATAAGGAGAAAACAAAAGTGAAACTCAAGCGTGTCCACGTGAGCTCCAGCTGGCAAATAGTAGTGTAATAACAGCCTCATCATAATAACATAGTTATTGAATTTATGATTACGTATCGTTACAGCTCCCTTCAAAGGATAGTTCTAAATTCCATCGATTTATTGACCCCCCCTAGATCAAACGAGTGTTTCACCCCTGGTTCTAAATGAAAAGTTATCACCTTTATGATCTTATAAATAAAGGGGAAATAAATAAACGGAAACTTAATATGAAATGTATAAAAGAAAACGAGTCAGGTAAATTTTCTTACAGGTTTTACAAACACAACAGCACCATCTAGTGGTCAAATAAGGGAATTGTAACATGTATAATCAACCGATACATAACGTGTACGTAAACAGGTACATGAAGCACAGACAACAAACTCAATACGTGTCTGGTATGTTAACGTAAGATATCAGTTAATCAGATAACTAAGCTAACAAGTTAACTCTCGATCCCACTCCAAATCACTATATCCATTGAATTCTTCATCCTCAGTGTCGCTTCTGAACAATTCCGCCAACTCCAGAGGTAGATGACACGCTGCTCCAAAAGTAGATGGCTGCCATACTGGTACACAAGCCTATAGTGCCCTCTTGCAGTTGTCAGTGTGACAATAACGAAGATGTGAAATTATACGTTTTAATAATTTCACATATAAGTAGCATCTGAGTATAAGCCGCACCCCCAGCCAAACTATGAAAAAAAGTGTGACTTATAGTCCAGAAAAATACAGTACTTCTTCCATCACTGGTCTTTAATCGACCACAGGCCAACATGATATTTATCTGGTGTGTGTATGGATATGTATACTTTCTTATTGCATGTTTAATATTGGTTTATGGAGGAAGCAAAGGGCCATATCCAGCTGGTGATACAAAGGAAAAGTTAAAGATTTTTTCCCCATGTATTTGTGCACAATGTGTCCTATACAAGTATAGAATTATTGTACAAGCAGCTCTTGAGGTCAAAATAAGTCCACTGTGTACTGTCTGCCTCTAATTTTGAAGCGTTTTATTGTCCGAAAATCAGGAAGTGCACTGCTAACAGGCTAGTTGTTGTTCGCATGACATGACGGCAAAACTCCGTTGTGGTCTCTGAAAGTTGTGAAAAGCACTTATGAACTCATCATGGGGAATGATTAGGATGCTTGTAATGCATAAGGAGGAATAACTTTTTGGACCACTGCAAACTAGTGCTGTCACGATGCTAAGATTTCAAACCTTGTTACGCAAAAATAGACTTGGTACTCGATACTGATACCAAATCTGATACCATGATGATAATAAAAAACATTCTTTTATATAGACAATAGAATATGATTTTCAGCATTAAATGGTAGTACTTTCTTTTATATTACCTTGTGGGCTTATATCTGTGTAATCCCTCAGTCGTACAGGTAGGTTCCATCGTGGTCCATGGGCCTATACTAACCTATGTGGTCTTTAGTTATTCAGGAAAGATTCATTTCAGTCTTGTGAATGTGACTTTTTTAGTATCGATACCTGCTAAAATTAATATCTAGTTTCAATACTAGTTTTAATTTCGAACTGTATTATTGGATTTTGGTACTTTTTGGTACCCTATTTCCAGTATAGATATTCTGACCTCAAGAGCTGCTTGTACAATATACTGTCTGTGTATTGTCTGCATCTTATTAGAAACCATTTTATTTTCCAAGAATCAGGAAGTGCACTGTTAGCGTGCAAACTGTTGTTAGCTCTGGTATCTTTTTGTTGTGAAAAGCTATTATAAACTCATCACAGTGAGTAATTAGGATGCTCAAAATGCATGAGGTAAGTGACGAATAATTTGGGCCGCTGAAAATTGTTTAAAATAAACTAGATCTGTTTTCATGTTTTTAAGACTGGAAAAATCAGGTACAGTGCCATAGAACACCTTCTTTAGGCTTGTTCAGGACTAGCTGGATATAATATTGTGCATTAAAGGAACTGTATGTAAAAAACTTGACCTGTGTCTCCAAATATGAGCTTAAATAGTTAGAATTATCAGCAAGAGTTAGATTTCATTTTAACGTAATTATTCTTAATTACAGAAATGTTATGGTTAGGGTTAAATGTTATAGTTTTGATTCTGATATCTAGTTGGTTTAAACCTAAAAGCACTCTCTCTGATGTGAATCGGCTACCTAAACCCCAGCAGCTGCAGCCAGTCCTTAATCCCTTAAATCTGGAGGTTCCGAGCTTTCACGTGAGGCATGGCCTGACCATATACTGAAATTGAGAAAAACCTGTATGTGTCCTCTACCTGGAGGCTAAGGCACTGACAGCACAGGTTGTGATTGTAGTACCTTTTTAAAAAAACAGGTATTAGCAGCTCCTAAGGTTAAAATAAGTCTGCTGCACTGCATGCTGTCTGAATCGAATTATTATATATGTTTTATACATTTATTAATAATTGGGAAGTGAACATTGGCATGCTACTAGTTGTTAGGATTACAATCTGCTCTGGTCTCTGCCAGTTGTAAAAAGCACTTATGAACTCATTGCGGTGAATAATTCCGATGCTTGGAATGCATATGGTAAGTGAGGAATAACTTTGTACCATTGCAAACTGTTTAAAATGAACTAGGCCTTGTTTTGTTTTTAAGACAGTAAAACTCAGGTGCAGCACCTTTTAATGATGAATCCTAACATCACACTACAGTAATTGTAATCAGATGATCTATTGAGTCCATTACAAATGCATTAAAACATGCCTCTAAATGTGTTGGTTGATGTCCAAGTGTTACTCAAGTGTGAATGGACTGTGAAATCAGTCACAATGCAGAATACACACTTCCTCTCCAACTGTTGCATGTATACAGATTTAGTCAGTTACATTTACTTAAATAACTTTTTAAAGACATTGAACTTATCAGTGTACTTTTCTAACAGCATACTTTTACCCTTACTTGAATAATGTTTTTATTGAAGTAACAGTGCACCCAAAAATGAGACAAACAACAAAACACACAACCAAAAATTATATCTGAAAGAGTGGTGCAAGAAACACAAACGTTTTTAAAAACACAGGCTACATACAGATCCTTCAAGTTTGCATAATTTTTATTCATAAAACATTTACCTTCAACCAACACAGTTTTCAATGTTTGTCAAGCAGAAATTACTCCTGTGAGCTTTTAGTCGTATTGGAATGTTGTTGCCTCATCAAAAACATACCTGAATTTATTTTGTTTCATTCAGACTGTACAAATGTTTGAATAACTGTTTTTATCACTCTACTGTCTGCATCTCCAAAGCTGTTAACAGCTATTTTAAGCCTCAGTTTGAATAAGTTGCTCCCCAATGCACTAGAATAACCTCATGTTTTAAAAAACATATTTCAGTTTTACGTTTTGTTCAGCTAAGATTGCCAGAGAAAGTCTACAATATCTTCTGATGCACCGAGGAGTGAAGAAGTTTGAACAAGGCTAACACAATAGCTGTAACTCCAAATTTGGATAATTCCAGACCTGAAATTATCCAAATGATTCCAGTGAAGGGGTACTTAGTTTAAAAACGCAGTGGAACAGTGTTTTCAGTCTGAGAGAAGGGTTGTTTTTATTAAACCAAACCACAACGGCAGGTATGCTTGTGATGAGGAAACAACATTATAACATTGATAAAAATGACACTTATCATTTCATGCATTTTTTTTTTCTAAGCCAAAAGTTGCATTTTAAAAATCCTGTGGTATCCAAGAGGAAGTGAAAGACTCCATTCTGCTGCGAGTGCAAATTCATCTTAAGACTTAGCCCTGAGCTTTGGTCATGTGCTTCCAGTCTGACCACAGCTCAATCTCAAATCTCTCAACCTGTGACTAAAGCTTTATGTTGACAATATGAAATGATTTGAACATTGGTGTTTCTTGCACCATCAGATATGATTTAGTTTGTCTCATTTTTGTGTCTATCCTTTGAAAGTACCATCATTCTTTTTTCTTTCCAGTAGGGTTGTTAAAAGTATCAAATCAGATATTGATACTAAAGCTAGTATGGAACATGAGCTAGTATCGATGCACGAGATGCTGATTGGCCCTCAAACTAGATGGTCTGTGGTTTGAAGAGCTTAAAGAGGGAGTTTTTAAAGCTTTTTACTAGGTTATAATGTTGTCCCCATCGAGACATGCCTCAAGAGGTTTTAGGTCATCCATGCATGTTTAAGTATTTTAGCAATCTCTCCTAGGCCCTATTTGAACCCGCATTATGGTTAGGTATAATAATGCAGCGGTCAGCCCACAAGCCTATGTCGTCCATGATCCCACCTTCTCCATAAATATACAAAGACATGATTCAAAACTGTACACAGGAACCTGACAAACCTGATGTGATGTGCAGTAGTTTCATTAGCGTGAAGCACACCGATTGTGTTGTGATCGTACTCTAAAGGGATGGGAGACTCAGAGCGTCTAAACAAAAGTAAAACTTGTAAAAAGTGTTAATACGTTGTTTTCAGTGAATATAGCATTTTTAAAAGAATAACATACAGTGCTGTGAACCAATTTCACCAGTTTATTTTTTCTGAGCTTTCTCACGCTTGTCATTTCAGATCAAGCAAACCTACATATTAGACAAAGATAACTCACAACTAAACACAAACTTGATTTATTCATGAAAAAAAGCCATCTGAACCTACATGGCTCATCTTAAATTGCCCCCTAACCCTAATAACTGGTTGAACCACCTTTAGCAGCAACAACTGCAGTCAAGTGTTTGCAATGACTAGCTTTGAGTTTTTCACATCACTGTGGAGGAATTTTGGCCCACTTTTCTTTGCAGAATTGTTTTAAATTAACCACATTGCAGGGTTTCCAGGCATGAACCACCTTTTTAAGGGCATGCCACAGCATCTCTATTGGGTTCAGGTCTGTACTTTGACTAGGCTACTCCAAAACCCTCATTCTGTTTTTTTTTAAGCCATTCAGAAGTGGACTTGCTGGTGTGCTTTGGATCATTGTTGCAGAACCCAAGTGCTTGAGCTCACAAACTGATGGCTAGACATACTTCTTCAGGATTTGTTGGTAGAGGGCAGAGTTCATGGTTCCTTCAATCACAGTAAGTCGTCAAGGTCCTGAAGCAGCAAATCAGCCCCAAACCACGACACTACCACCATGTTTCACTGTTGGCATGATGTTCTTTTTATCAAATGCTGTGTATGCCAAATGTAACGGGATGCACTCCTTCCAAAAAGTTAATCTTTTGTTTCATCAGTCCACAGAATATTTTCCCCAAAGCTTTGGGGATCATCAAAATGTTTTCTGACAAAAGTGGGACGAGTCTTTATGTTCTTTTTTGTCAGCAGTGGCTTTTGCCTTGGAACCCTGCCATGCATGCCATTTTTGCCTACCGGTAGTCTCTTTGTCATGGTTGAGTCATGAACACTGACCTTTACTGAGGTAAGTGAGGCCTGCAGTTGTTTAGATGTTGTTCCGGGTTACTTTGTGACCTCCTGGATCAGTCGTTGCTGTGCTCTTGGTGTAATTTTTGTAGGCCGGCCTATCCTGAGAAGGTTCACCACTGTACCATGCTTTCTCTGTTTGTGGATAATGGCTCTCATCGTGTTTCGCTGGAGTCTCAAAGATTTGTAAATGGCTTTGTAACCTTTTCCAGACTGAGACATGTCAATTATTTTTCTTCTTATCTGCTCCTTGAATGTCTTTGGATTGCAGCATGATGTCTTGGGTTCAGTATGGGTTCAATACTTCACCTTGTCAGACAGGTTCTATTTAAGTGATTTCTTGATTTGAAAGGTCTGGCAGCAATCAGGCCTGGGTGTGGCTATGAAATTGAACTCCGGGGTGTGAAAATTACTTTCTCACATAGGATCATGTAGGTTTGGGTAATATTTTTCTCCTAACAAATAAAATCATCACAGAAAAAAAATGCATTTTATGTTAACTTGAGTTATCTTTCTTTGATGATCTGAAATAGTTAAGTGTGACATACATGCAAAAAATTCAGAAATCAGGAAGGGGGCAAATACTTTTTCACAGCACTGTATATAGAACTCTGTATTACCTTTTATGTGTAAAGTAAAATGCCCTCTCTTTAAATGAACCTCATGTAAGCTTTTTAAGATTTTAACTTCCATGACCTGAAGACGAGTGAAACTGTATTTGAGTTGGGCGTGATTGACAGGCAGATTAACCAATTAGAGAGACACATTTTCCATTTGGGACAAATTAAACATGACGTTTTACTTGTTAAAAAGGAGGGGGGCGGGGGGTCTAACAAAATGTAGAACGGAATGGCTGCTCAGGCAAGATGGGGTAGGTGCTCATAAGCTCCCAGCTTCAGGCTGCTTCTTTTGGGCTTCTATTTCATTACTGCAAAATGAAGACGTGTGAAAATATTGTCATCACTCTTTGCTCAAATGAACAAAAGCAAATAGTTATCAACGTTCTGTGCAGTGGAGAAGAATTTAAATAACTTAAAATGATAAACTTCACTAAAATCACAAAACTAGAAAAGACAAGGCAAGATTTTGTGTAAAATCTTAAATATAGTCATGTTAACTATTTTTAGAGAAATTAATGTCATATGCACTTTGAATGTGGTATTTAGAAAAACATGGACTGACAAGCACATGTACATCTGCCCTAAAAGTTCAATAAAAAAAATAAAAAATAAAAATCAGAACAATGGTTTAGCCATAATATAATAAAATGGTAAAAACTTGTAGATGGGTATGTGTGCTCTGTCAGTTCTTGTCATTTGGTCCCTGGTGATGCTCCACATAAAAAAATATATACCCCAAGAAAGAATTAAATTAGGGTGTTCTTATATCCTATCCTACTAGATGGGGACAACTTAGAGCTTGGGTTAGTGGAGTTAGTTTTTCGGCTCCTACATACTCTTTAAAAGGAACTTTACATGTTATTTCTGTACAAATTGAAAATGTCCATTGCAGAGGTGGGTAGTACTCAATTACATTTACTCAAGAAATAAATTTGACTCTTTTCTAGCAGCATACTTTTACTCCTACTTGAGTAATACTGCATATTGAAGTAACAGTACTCTTTCTTACTCTTACTAAAGTTTGGGTTACTCTTCCCACTGTTACAAGTGACAAAAGCTTAATGTAGACAATATGAAATGATTTGAACATTGTGTTTCTTGCACTGCTCCTTCAAATACCAATACTTTGTACTTCTGTTTGAGTAATATTATTTTGAAGTAACATTACGCTACTCTACCCACCTCTGGTCCATTGTGCCCAAAATTGGCCCCAAACCTTTGCTCCAACATTGTTGATGCAGCACAATAAAAATGTATTTATTTTCAAAAGGTTAGACTCTAAAATTAATATTTGCAAAAATTAGAAAATATGGACTTCTTTATGTTAGAAGATGATAATCCAACCTCTCCTCCGTCTCTCATCCCTCTCTTCTCCTGTCTCTCTTCTGTAGTCATAACGAGCGGAAGGTGACGTGTAAGCACCCTCTGTCCGGAGCACCCTCCCAGGACAACTGCATCTTTGTGGTCAACGAACAGTACGTCCCCACTCCACACTCACACACTCTCCAGGCACTGCAGAAGCACAAGGCCTCCGCGAGCATGTGTGCCCTCTACTGGCCTTTGCTCAGTACAGATCAGTACAGTCTCTTCTCAAACCAAAAGAACTGCAGCAGAAACATACACATACACTGTTGTCATAGAGCCTCACATTAGCAAAGACTGGTCCCTCTGCATTTCTGCAGGGCTTCAAGTTTTGTTTTGTCAGGAGTCTGCTTCATCTTCGTGTCCGGCTTTAACTTTATATAAAGTTTATTTGGTTTTTATTTTATCATTTCCACAAACCTATCCAAGCCGTATGTGAATCCATCCATACCTGATAGGCAGACAGATTAGCCAATCCGTGTAGAGAACAGGAGACTTGTTTTAAATCTATTGTTAAGTGACCCAAGTGTCCTTTCTCTTAGACCCGCCCCTGCTGTCCCGTCGGAGCAGAGTGTAGAGCACAGAGAGCGCCCCACCAGTATCCTGAGCGACAATGGTGGCTCCGACCTCAGTCCGGCCACCAGTGTCAGCACCGCCACCTCTCCCTGCCCTGGGACAGGCCTCAACAATGCCCCTCCACAGCTCAGCAGCGCCCCCTCTGCTGCAGCGCGGGTCTGTCTCCAAATTCTGCCCCCATACAAATAGGAGTTTGGACAGGAGGACTTATTTTCCCTTTGTTTTCCACAGCCTTCAAGGTCTTCCAAAAAAGTTCACAACTTTGGTAAAAGGTCCAACTCAATCAAGAGAAACGTGAACGCGCCCGTCGTGAAGAGGGGCTGGATCTACAAACAGGTCAGTCCTCAAGGGTTGCTTTCGCACCCTTTAATTTTCTTAAATTCACTGTCAAAATTTGTATTGTGTTGTCAAATACCAGTTTTATGAAGATGGTCCACTTACTCGTCTCCATGGAGATGCTATTGCTTTCTCTAGAATGTTCCAAAGTATGGCATAAAACATGTATCAGTGTTAAATTTACAGCTGTACTTATTGGTAAATATAATTAAATGCAACAAAACCCTTAAAACAACATGCATTCTTACAATAAGCAGGATATCTTCTCTTCAGAGCTGACCTTTAACTTGGCCTAATATGGCGGTTTAATGTCTTACTGTGGAACATTCCAGATAAAGCAATAAATATCTCCATGGAGTCAAGCAGGCAACAGACCATCCACCAGAAATGTTAAAATATGTACTTTCAAATATAAAATACGGTTTAGGTTATCATTTTTGAGTTTTGTCTTAAATTAGCATTGCCCTAATTAATTTTTGGTGTTGTTAGCTTGAAAGGCCCCATATTGTGTTATTTTCCAACATTATAATGTTTCCTCATCACAAACATACCCGGAGTTTGTTTCATTCACTCTGTGACGTAGTGGGGTCTTTGTCCCATTAATCTTACCTTAATTTTGTTTATATTCACATATCTGTTCATTTCCTGTCATTTTTCAATATTCAACTAAACAACTAGACATAACTATCCCAGGTTTGTTTTGTTTAGTCTTTTATTTATTGTCTACCTTTAAGTTAAACACCACTCTTACACCAGTTACAACTTATTCAATTCAGACATTCAAACACATCCATACCTGAATCTCCACACAGTCCAGACAAAGAGGGGGCGTGCCCTAGGTCGGCCATTTTTAAAACATTGGGTGAGGTCGTGGGCTGGACCCTGTGGAGGGGAGAATTGGTTTAAGTTCTTACTTTATTTTCTTTTTTTCTTCAATGTTGTGTTGTGTTTATAGTTTTATTTTAAACACTTTTGGTTAGAGAGACTTAGACCCTCGAAAAAATAGAGTATGTTGTGAAATTCTGCTTAAGTTAAATCTGCAGCACCTGTGAAGTAAATAGTATTTACCTGGAGGAGGTGCTTCCTGTTGTAAGGGTATATAAGCAGTGCAAGTCTTTCAGGGAGTACATCAGTGTAGCCTTGTACACATGGGTTTTTTGTCAGTTTTGTTACGTTGCATTTTTTTTTTTTTCTTTCTGAGTCTGCCTCCTGCTTTTGACCCCGTTGGCCAGCTTTCCTCATTAACACACAAAGCCTGCACATTTAAGCTGAGTTCTTTTCTCAAACAGAAAACAGTTTGTTCCACCTTGTGATGTCATGTGGTAATACAGGAAGTGCTCTACTGTGTTTTTAAACACCGTACACTTTCATTAGAATAATTTTGATAATTTCTGACCTTGATTTGCCAAGCTCTACTGATCAAAAGATAAAGGGTAGCTGTTAACTTGAAAACTACTGCTACCAGGACAGCACAAGGTCGAACAGAGAATTTTGACACGTGTGAATGAAACAAAACACATCTCCAGGTATGGTTCTGCTCAGGTAACAACATTATCACATGGCTTAAAGCTCATAAGAGTCAATTTTGTGTTCTAAAGGACCTTTAATGACTTAACCAAAATGTATGGTGTCAATAGTGTAACATCACCTGTTTTATATTATACATGTCTTGCATGCCTAAATGATTACTGTACACAGAACTGACCCCTCTGACCTTTGACTCTTCAGGACAGCACAGGCATGAAGCTGTGGAAGAAGCGCTGGTTCGTCCTGTGCGACATGTGCCTCTTCTATTACCGAGGTATTCACTCCCACAGACATGGCCATGTCTACCCTAAGCATGCACTGTACTCATCCACAGACATGGTCAATCCTACCCTAACCCTGCACTATACCTGGGTCAGGTGCAAGAACATGCTTTGCTGCTGGTCACCCTACCCTAACCCTGCACTATACCCACGCACAGACAAAACCACCCTTATCCTAACCCTGCACTGTACCCACCTACAGACACGGTCACACCTATCTTAACCCTGCACTGTTCCCGTGTCATATGCAAGAACAAGCTGTGCCTCTGGTCTCTTTTTTTATGTTCTGACTTTGGCTTTAAGTATCTGCCGGTACTTGATAGCAAGTGATACTAGGGCAGAGACTGAAAATATTATTTATTTCCTTATAAACACAAATGGCATTTGGGAAAGTTATCCAAATGGGTTTTGTAACTTATTTATCATATAAAGTAATTACAAGGTGTTTTGGGTCAGTATTGTAAAGTAGTAGTAGTAGTAAATTGTTTTATTACACCAATTTATATACCAGTAAGGAATATCGACTGAACCAATATCTTGGGAACAATATTCGATCCACCAAACTTTCAGTATTGTATATCTTGCCCAGTCTTGCCAAAAAGTCTCATATCACTTGGACAATTTTTGGGGAATTTCGTTTTCATCCCTAGTTTTCAATTGTACAGCAATTTATATGCCCCTGTTGTGGGGTTTGGCAGATGGCTCTTATTTTGCAGTTAGAGCTGTGTTTGGATGTTTGTGGCTTAGATGACAAAGAAGACAATGTTCTGGGGAGCATCCTGCTTCCCAGCTTCCACATCTCCATGCTGTCAGTGGATGACCACATCAACAGAAAATACGCTTTCAAGGTAGTCCTACTGTCTGTACAGTGCATTTGCTGTGAATGTAAACACCGTCCGCTATCGTATTTAATAAAGAATGTGCTCCCCTCTGCTCCCAGGCGACCCATCCCAACATGCGCACATACTACTTCTGCAGCGACTCGGCCAAAGACTCTGAGTCCTGGATGAAGGTCATGACGGACGCTGCTCTGGTGCACACAGAGCCTCTCCGACGCTCCGCAGAGCAGCTGTGAGCACACCACACAACACATTTAGCTTTAATGTCCTACATTCTGGAAGATGGACTAAAGTGAGGTGGCCTAATTGTTACCACCAACCCAAACTAACCAGTCCAGCTCTGACCAGGGCAACGGTGCCTATGGATGAATGTTGTTTGTAAATGAGTGATGGCTGGTGGTCAGTTTACTCAAATGTAGTTATAACCAGTAGCTTTTTGAGTGTCTAGAATAGCAAACTATACAACTAATGCATTATGTAGCATTGCTGTGACATGCTTGGTTTTCATTAGGAATCAGTTTATCCATGTGTAATAGCAGTCCTATGTTCGGTTAGTACAACCTACTCTGATTCCTTGTCCTCAGGCTGGACAAAGTGAAGAAATCTGAGGAATTGAACAATCAGCACAACCAGCGAGCCTTAACATGCCCAGAGATCCAGAACAACCAACGCAACCGTGAGCCCATGCGACAGCCATCCTGTACCAGAGGGGACGAGAAACATGGTGAGAAAGGAGAGTGCTACACTCTGCACCGTGACGGGGACGACCTCCTGCTACGCAAGGATGGAGTGAGCTACATGCTCCAGAAGGATGGAGACAGGTACGTTCTTCACAAAGATGGAGAGCAGTTCTTATTGAAGAAGAATGGAGACAAATACAGTCTCCAGAGGGACGAGCCCTGTGCTCTTCACCCAGACCTGCAGAGGAACAGCACTTTGAAGAACCACCTGCGGATAGCCTCCTCAGAGGACAAGTACAGCCAGGTCAAAGAAGGACCCAAACTCTTACATGTGAATGAGACACAGACTTTTCCAGCACAGCACACAGAGGGACAAAGGTATGCCCCAGTGAAGGAGGTAAGGAGACAGCTGTCCCTCAGGGAGACTGACAGAAGCATGTTTTCTAATAACAAATATGGAACCATACACGTGATGGACCGATATGGCACGCTCAAGGAGGTGAAGAAGTACAGCACTCTGCGGGAGGGAGACCGCTATGCCACCTTGAAAGATGCAGACATGTATAGTCTGCACAGAGACCCCAGTGTGGAGAGGACCAAGCTCAGCATACAGCTGCAGCCTGCCCAGGCAGCCGCCATTGCAGCCGTTGTCTCAGCCTCACGCCAAAACCAGAAGGTCAACGGGTCTGTAAGCACAGCTGTGGACCAACCAGATGGCAGCTCCAGGCTCCTCCACCCTCCAGCACTGCCCACTGACACTGCCCCTACCCTTAAGACCAGCCTGTCCAGGACTCACTCCATGCCCCCTATGGAGCCCTGGGCGAGGCCCTACAGAGCCAAAGCAGACCCAGACACAACAAGGTGAGCCACTCATGCTTAGTGTTGTGATTGCAGCACCTAACATCATAAAATATATCTTGAGGAGTTATTCATTTCTCCACAGTATTTCTTCATACCAGACATTACCCAGAAACATGCCCAGTCACCGGAGCCAGATGGGACCCCAATTCCCCGAGGGCTACCGCACTCTGCCCCGCAACAGTCTGTGCCGCCCCGACAGCGTCTGTGCTGCCAGCTCAGCTGACAAGAGAAGGTCTATGAAGGACGACACCATGTGGCAGCTCTACGAGTGGCAGCAGCGTCAAGCCTATTCCAGGCTCAGCATTGCTCCACCCACAGGTATACTCTGAGCTCACCCCTAGTCCCACAGGTATGCTATGACCATGCTTACATGTACCGCAGGTATGCTCTGACCCTGCTCACAGGTACCACAGGTATACTCTGAGCTCACCCCTGGTCCCACAGGTATGCTGACCCTGCTCACAGGTACCACAGGTATGCTCTGATCCCAACCACAAGAGCCACTGGTACACTGTGAATAATTAGGGTCTGCAAGGTTAGGTATGGGGAGTCACAGCATGACTCCGCTCACAGGGAAGCTCCGAGTTCGCTCACAGGTACCACAGGTATGCTATGACCCTACCCATAGGTACCACAGGTATGCTCTGACATCACCCACAAGTACCATAGGTACACTATGAGTAGTTGTTAAGGTATGCAAGTTTAGGTGTGGGGAGTCCTATGATTTTAGCCGCTGTGTGTGTAACTCACATTTGTGAGTTAGTCCAGTTTTTAACAGTGAGCATATTGAAAAAGCAGGTGGAACACTACAACACGCTCTGGTACACTATGTCCTGAGCATTAGAGATCAGTGATTGAAGTTGTTGAGACTGACTTGTGATGCTAACTGGCTCTTCTATTTTGTCCTTCAGGTGCAGGTCATTATGGCACTCTGCCCAGCGCCAAGACTATGAGCCACCATCGCGAGAGCATAACCACACC
The DNA here is from genome assembly GCA_019594935.1 of Periophthalmus modestus. Lineage (NCBI taxonomy): Eukaryota > Metazoa > Chordata > Actinopteri > Gobiiformes > Gobiidae > Periophthalmus > Periophthalmus modestus. The sequence goes on along the minus strand of JAIEZT010000054.1, from coordinate 22,672,877 downwards.
CCTCCCTACCTCTCCATCCCGTGGCTCTCTCTACAGCACCCTCCCTCCTCCGAGGCTCAAGGGGGCGCCCAACCTGGGCAGCCCACACTCTGAGCTGTCCTCCCCAGTGCTCAGAGATGGTACAGCGACACTCGGCCGCCCGAAGACTCTCCCTCTCAAGGTATACACATACACTATGTATGGTGACTGTTTATTGAAAGGGTTTACCTTTTAATGTGAGATTTGCATTTTCTTGAGCTTTTCTGACACATCATTACATGATATCATAATTTATCATGATAAAAATAGAAACAGCTAATTTTCATGACCTGGGACCAGGCAGTCTGACAGACAGACAATTTACATAATTTGATGAGAGAAGTTGCTTTGAAATGTGCGCTTAACATTAAACCATTATCTCTCTGTTGTAGCTGGGGTATCCTGAGCGTTTTGCAACAGCTGGTGTCTCTACTCACAACATCACCCCTCAGTCCCTACAGGGCAAAACGGTAAGACCTGTCACATGAAGCTCTGCTGCAGCTCCTCTGCAGCTCCTCTGCTGCCCATCTGCTGCTCCTCTGCTGCTCCTGAGCAACTCTCGAGCAGTCTGCCGCCGTGTGAGGAGCAGCAGCTGGCCTAACTCATTCTGGGTGAAGCTGAGGTTGTCTGGTCAGTTAACAGCTGGACCTGTAGATGCACTGGTTGAATGCATGCAGCATTTCTTTTTGAGGGATGAGAAAGCAATGACTGTAAAAAAAAAAAAAAAAAAAAAAACATGAAAAAACCACATGAAGGATTTTTTCACCTTTTCAGTAGCATACTGCGGGAGATCTGTTTGGTCTTTTCGTTATCAGATGATTATACTACATGATGTTAGGGTATGTCTCAAATTTATTTCCTCACACCTTGATTCCTCAGCGTATTATATCTCATTCACTCTCATTATTAATATTAATTCATAAGGCGGTGGTCTCACCTAAATGACCCTGTAGTCAGGACTATAATAAGGCTTATTTTATATAATTTTAGCTTATGTCTGCCTCCTGGACTTGTGCTTGTTATTCCTCCATCGTGTCCTTCTCTTGTCTCCTCTTAGCTTAGGACACCACTTATGGCACATTTGATAGATAGCTGAACAATTGACGACAGCAGAGAGACTCGGCCTGTGGCTGGTACTTTTTCCCTAGATAGTATTAGGGAGGAAGTGCTTGAGGACACAAGGGGGGGGGGGTTGAGATGCACCCCTAGTCTTAGCATTGCTATGTGATGTTAGCTAGTGTTAGCTGATGCTGTCATATGTTGTGTTTAGTCTGAGGAGCTGACATTGCTGCTCATCAAACTGCGGCGGCAGCAGGCAGAGCTCAGCAGTCTGCGTGAGCACACACTGGCCCAGCTGAGGGCCCTGGGCTCCGAGGGGCCCAACGCCAAGGTCAGCCTGCACCCATGTATGGATGCTCAGGATTTCCCACAGATCTCTTCTGAGGCTATGGTGGTGCTGCTGGTCATCTTTGTTGTTCAAATGTAAATAATTATCTTTTACCATCCCCAACTTGATTAGACCACAGAGGAGACCACTGGCCGATGGGGCCACCATACTCTTTTGTATTAGTTGGGAAATACTGATGCTTCATCAAAATGCATGTTCATGCCCACAGTTTAGAGTGACCAGATTTTCTGACAGTTGAGTATGTTCCATGGTGACGGCCTACACAGGGACTTTTGGTCACCCTAGTACCACTGTGGGGATGTTGTGTGTGCATGGTCCTACCTGGAGAAAGTGCCACATTTCTGCAAACTGAGTTATAGATGGGCCTATAACACAATGTCACTGTACAGCTGGTGTGCTTTATGACATCACAGGCATGTGGCCATTTTCTCCTGTGAGTTTGTGCGGCAGGTTTGTGGAGAGCTCCTGAGTGGTCTGGGTTTGTAGGAGCTCTGCAGCTGGTGGAGGACTGTGCTTTGTGCTTTTGCATGAGTATGCATGTCCGTGTGAGGCTTTTGTTCTGTGGAGAGCAGAGAAGCACAATGTTCCATGTTCAGAGTCTTGAAAGAGCTCCTCCCACCACCAAGGGGCTCCAGAGTTTGAAATGTTTTGAGAATGTAGAGCTGATGTCCCTCTAAAAAGGGGGCGGGGTGATTCTGCATATTGATCCGTATCATTTATTTTAGTGACTTAGGTTAGGCCCATCACAATAACAAATTTTTAATTTTTGAAACATCATATATTGCTTTAGAGAGAAGAAGCCATAGAAGTTATTTTTCAACCTCTGCAGCGCAAATCTTATCGCATTAAATCTAAATGGCTTCTCTCCTCACTATGGACCTCAACAGTGACCACCCACCTCAGGGTTCTGGAACAACATTTCCCATGAATTTTTCTCATAGATTTTCAAAAAAAAAAAGTATATTAAAAGTTTGAAAGCTTGCTTGGGGATAATCAGCTAGAGCCACACTAATAACCACAAGTTGTATAAGTTTATTTAAAATCTGTTTCTGAAACTTTATAAACCACAAAATGATTAAAACATTTCACAGAATCTTGCATTTTAAACAGCGATTTTTGAACTTAAAACAACTGTGTTATGGATATAGGCTACCACTTAGCTGGTTAGCCTCTGTGATACCTTTGAACTCCTAATATTTGAATTTCTTTGAAAAGTCTATTGGAAAAATGAATGTAAGCTTTACTAGCTTTACAGACAGTCACTGTTGAGCTCCATTGCAAAGATACATGTGAGAAATGTTGAGCCCAAAAATATATTGCTCAAGCTTACATATATTGTATGATAAGTCGATATTGTAATTGCGACAGGCCTAGATAAGGTCTTTAATTACAATCAGTTAAATCCAACCCACAAAATCATCATAATAACAAACAAGCTGTTGCTTGTCCCCATCTCATCTGAGGACTACAGGGATATACTGTTGTGGTTGCAGTAGTGGTGACATTGTTTTGACATGGCTGGGCTCTTGGTGGATTCATGAGTGTAGCAGGAATAGGCCTATGCTATGAGGTCTCACTGTCCCTATCCTTTTCCTCCTCCTGCTGCTCTGAGCAGACAGACGTTCTCTCACACCATCTGCAGAGGAGTCTGCGCTACCTGGACAGCCAGGTGAGGCCCTGTCAGCCTAACCTTGTTCATCTCCCTGTCTGCGTAAGCATAAAGCTCTAGCACACTTCTCCATCGGTGAACAGCCAGGTGACGTTGTCAACAATATGTCTACGTCTCCACTAAATTCTTTTGTTGGTCGTGTTTGCTCCAGTCCAGTGTTTGGCCAGAGTCAGTCTTGTCTAACTCCTCATCTATAGTTGGACTCTTTGCACCAGGTTCATAATAACCACTGCATCTTGGACTCAGCTACTGCTATAGGACAAGGCTTTCCAAAATGTGCCGGCCAGGACCCCCTAAAGACAACTGCCACTGCCTTGGCAGCCCACCTGCAAAATTAAATTAAATTGACAGTGGTAATCATTTCAAGTGACAAAACAGCAGTTTTAATGTAGGTTTAATGGCAAAAATTCACTTTTTCACATGATTTGTTTCAGTAGCCTCGCCACCATCACCACCCCCCAGGTGGTCAATTTTTGGAACAACTGCTGTTAAACTTAAACTTGAATAATGACGCCATGGGGCCTCGACTTTTGTCACATCTTCTGCTGTAGTTTATGTACATATGCACTAATGGAAAAGCACTGATGCGCTCCAGTGTCAGATGTCTGAGTCTCACTGGTCTCTCTCTTTCTGCTGCGCTGGGTAGAAAAAGGACAACGAGCCTCTAATCTTCATGATTCACACAATGATCGAGAACTCTGCACCGAGACCACAGCTCTACCAGCACGTAAGCCCCCCCCCTCCCCATGGTCATGTAAGCCCCCCGTGCTGTCCTCATATCCATCACTGCAGTACGTGTCTTCAGGATCCAGATGGCTAGGACCAGTCCTGTTGCCACATGTGCTCCATCTCAAAGCCCTGAGTCTAGATCATCAGTGTAAAATCAGATCTGTTCATTGTACTCCGACTTATGACATGTCTTATTGCCATTCCCACATGCATCCAGCATTTTGTCAGTGTTTTTTTTAAAAGTTCTCGTTCTCTTTCAGATCAGCCCAGAGGCCATCAAGAGCCTGGGCAGTGACGCTGAAGACCCTGACATCGACGTAAGACCAATTCATGTTTGCCAAAAAGGCTTTGTTTTCAGATGAAGTCTATTTAGTCATGCATAGTAAATTTATGCTGTATGCTTAAGGCCCAGGGGAGAGTACTACATACATTTATAATACAGAACAGTAGTTGCAGAGACTGACAAAAATAATGTGTATTTGACAAATGTGCTTTTTTTCAGACCAAGCTTAGCCGGCTGTGTGAGCAAGACAAGGTGGTGAGGACACATGAGGAGAAGGTGCAGCAGCTGCACCGTGAGAAGGTACTTTGTGTCATCAGTGAGACCTCAGTATCACTGAGGTCTCACTGATGAGGAGAGAGGGCCATCAGTGAGATATGAGACAGGGTCATCAGTGAGATATGCAATAGTCATCAGTGATAGTCTGTACACATGCCCATGGTAGTCTTTTGAAAAGCTCTTTGAAGGCAAACTTGTGTTTATGTCTTTGTTTGGTTTGTGTGGTGAGCAGCACACTCTGGAAACAGCCCTTCTGTCGGCCAGCCAGGAGCTGAGTGAGCAGAGCCTCCACTCTGCCCAGGCTCAAAGCCTGCTTCAGCAGAGAGACATCCTGCAGGGGGGGCTGCTGAGCACCTGCCGCGAGCTCAACCGAGTCATAGCGGTGAGAATGTACATGTATATATCCCAGTGTCACTACACTCTTTGTTTTAGGTGTAATGTTTGTGAGCGATGAGCTGAATGATATTTTCATAATGTCATGAAATATTTTCATAATGTCATGAATGTGATGAATGTGCAGGAGCTTCAACTCTCCAAGCAGGAGTACCAGCGGCTGGAAGGCGATGTGAGCCAGGCCAAGACCAGCCTGCTGCAACAGCTAGAGGCTCTGGGCAGTCCACAAGTGAGTCACATGACTTGTCACGTGGCAGGTCCAATTAAATTTTTTTTGTAAGGCCCAAAATCACTACAGCAGTTGGCTCTTAGGGCTGAACATAAGAATTGATTTAACCAACAAAAAGTTAGAACATCAACAATGAAAGAGATGCAGACAAGTAAATTAATCAACAGAAAGCCAGCAAATGGATAACTGTCCGAGAACATCCCCTGCCCCTAGACCCTCCTTCTCAGCAAGGGAAAACACAAGGAAACCCAGTGAAAAAAAAAAAAAAATGTCACATGGCTGTTACATGGCAGGTTACATGGCGGTTCACATGGCTGTTACATGGAAGTCACTTGGCTTTTATATGACAGGTGACTTGGTCGGTCACAGGGCTATTACATGGCAGGGCACATGGTGGGTCATGTGGGGGGGTCACACGACTCAGATTTAGCAGATGTGTGCATTTGTGTGTGCAGACAGAGCCCCCAAGTCAGCGGCATATCCAGATCCAGAAGGAGCTGTGGAGGATCCAGGATGTGATGGAGGCTCTGGCTAAACACAAGTCCCAGGCGCCCAGCGACGGTACATCTGCCCACATTCTCTGACTGTAATCCAAAGTCTATATGCTTCTTTAGTTTAAATCCAAGTTTTTCTTTTCACAGGCCTGTTCCCTAGCTCCAAACCCCTGTCCAGCATATCCAAAAATGAGGTAAGGCCTTTAACTTGACATTGTACTAGATTACACCATAGCAGGATAATGTCAGCCCTCAAATCAGTGCTTTCTCCAGAATTGAAAAATATTTTGGATAGGAGCCGGAATGTCTAATTAAAAACCTCCAGTGGCCCACTTTTTGAAATCTTTGTTACTAAGGCCCAACAAACACGACATGGAGCAGAGCTAGAAAGAAGAGCCGAGTATCTCCTGTTCTGTGGTTGGGCTGGGTTTCTGTCCAGGATGCAAAACCACCCTGTACATGTGTGCTCTAAATACGTGGTGGTAAAAGTGTGTCTGTGGAGCTTTTCTGTCTGTCAGGGTGTAATGATAAGACATGGTCCTCTTGATGCACTGCTGTCCTGGATGCTTGTATCTGCCGTGCCCGCTGTTGTGAGGCTGTGTTTGGTGTTGACAGACAGTGCTGCTGCCCCTCAGTCCACTGCAGGGGGCGGAGCCGGTGCCCCCTCGCCCACCCTTGCCCTACCACTACCCCTACCCCACAGCCCGCTCGGACGATAGGACAGCTGGCTCCAGGAGCGGAGCACAGAGTGTAAGATCAGCCCTGCGATCCCTCTTTCATGCCATCACATTCACTGTCATTTAAACAGAGTGCATCAGTCATGATGCTAAGGGAACAAGACCATAGCTCTGGTCATGTTTTTGATGGTCCTTGCCCACCATTTTACATTGTTTCATTAAGCCCTCATATGTTGTAGCATGTAACATGAGTCCTAATGTGTACTTTAAATCATGTAGAAACAATGCAAAAGGAGAGGAGAGTTCTGGTACAGAGAGGTAGAACCAACCCTGAAACTAGTTCCAGCTATATTATTTATGAGATAGTTTTAAAGATGAAAAAGTTTGATCACCATGTGAATACGACAGCATAGCAGCGGGCTGAGCTGCTGACAGCAGGTTAGGTCCACAGTGGAGATGGACAGTTGGACTGTGTTTGAACCTTGTCTTGTTCACCTCATGTTTTCTGCAGGTGTTCTTTAAGACTATTTGAAGAGACTGAATTAAGTGAAAGTACTTCGTCATGAGTCATGTGTCATCTGTCTGTGCTGTGGCTGTGTCCTTCTGGTTTGTGGTTGAGTGCTTCCATCTGAAGGCTCATGTGGCTTTACAGCAGGGCCCAGACTACAGACTGTACAAGAGTGAGCCGGAGCTGACCACGGTGAAGGAGGAGGAGCCTGATGAGCCCCACCTAGAAGAGCGAGGAGGGGCTGGGGCCTCGGAGCGCAAGGACACCCCAGTATCCAAAGGTATGCACAGCTCCCCAATACAGAGACAAATATGGTATTTGCATACTTGCATACTCTAATCACGCTATAATAAATGCTATACTACCACACACCCGACATCAACAAATTGACTGTTTGCCTGCCCCATCTCAGGATAAAGACTGTTCATGTGAAACCTAGTAACTCGGTTTGCAGCGGTGACAGGTTTCTGATATTGGTACCATACTTGGAATTCTCATTGAGCACACATATTGTAGACAGTAAACAGTACAGACTGTCTCCACAGTTACACCTTGTCCCGTGGGCATCGTCCCCCCCAGGACCAAGTGCAGCATCAGTGCCCCAGAGTCCAGCACCATCGCTTCATATGTGACCCTGAGGAAGAGCAAGAAGCCGGAGCCCCGAGCGGTAACTGTCTCTTCCCCTCACCTGCACTCTGTACGTGTCCCCGCCCCTCACATGAACTCTGTATGTGTGCCCTTCCCCCACCTGCACTCTGTACGTGTCTCCTCACCTTTACTTTATACGTGTCCCCTCACCTTCACTCTGTATGTGTCCCTTCCCCTCACCTGCACTCTGTACATGTCCCCTCACCTGCTCTTTGTAAGTATCCTTCCCCTCCTTGCACTCTGTCTGTGGGCCTGTCCATGTGGACCTCCTCAGCTCTTCTTGTCTCTACTAGTGTTGTCTCGATTTTGATACTAAGGAATAGACTCAATAATCAATCCCGATTCCGATAACAATGACAGATGAGTATCTAGTTTCGATAATAATTTTAGTATCTAATTTTTGATATTTTGACAATCCTAGTCTCTTAGTTTTATAGTTTTAAAGTGAAAGCAGTGAAAATGTTGTACACAGAACCACACACTGGCTGGCTGGAGTGCAGGGGTCACACAGATTTACCTCAGGCAAAGGTCTGGAACGTCACAGGGTATCTTTAATACTTGTTTTATATTATAACATAACTGGTATGATATTTATGATCCCAAATATTATTCTTGGATTGTTTAAACTAAATGAAAAGATAATTTTTTGTGACCTAAGCTAGTCTAGTAGTTGGCAACCTTTAATGTGGTCCTATTCTGCAAAATTGACTTTTCAGAGCTTTAGCCATGTTATATTTGTTTCTTTTCCCATTTACCCTCAAAGTTGTATTTGGATTGGTTTGTATTCATGCACATTTGAGCAATCGTTTATTCACTTGTTGCAATATTGCCGATCAACTCCTGTACTCACTGCCACCAGTACACACCTGTACTTACTCTGTTCTCCAGTTTTATTTTCTGCACCATTGCGTTGTCATTTTAGTATAAATGAAACTGGAAACTAGACTTGTTTCTTTTATTTATTCGGTTTAGATAAATATTGCAATTTAAAATGTCCAAATTGTAACATAATGATCCACGGGTGTCATAGATTATAACTATAAAGCACACTCAAGCACAATATATCTTATTTAACTGGCACGTTTCAAACCAAATGAAAGTCAGAAAATGTATTATTTCAATACGTGTGATGAGACAAACTGACTAATAAAATTAATTTAAAAGAAGTAGCGTTGGGGATTAAGGGTGTCTAGAAACTACTCCAACTTTTGAGCAAATGTCATTCTCATTATCATCAACTGTCTTGGGCTTTTGATGCTATAAACATAAGATCCAAATTAAAATGGAACTAAACACTGAATCCACTTTTTTCACTACTTAGCTTTGTATATGGTGTTTTAATTGCAATATCTACAGCTCTTAGTATTTTTTTGGCAACTTCAGTGCAATCTGGGTATATTTGCATCTTTCTGGTGAAAAATGCAGAAAGACATGTCTGCTGCAGTCAGTGGTCACTGCAATTTTAAGTACAACATCACATCACACAAGACTTCCACGATTACAGCCAGGTGTTTCTGATTACAGATACCTAGCTGCAGGGGCGGAGTTTGTGATTGGTCTAATGGGTATCCACACTTCATTGTTCCTCGTATGTCAGAGGCTTTAAAGAGCTGCATGTGGCTCTTGAGACAGCGATTCCAGACACCTGCTGTAGTCTAATGACCCTAATGACCCCCTTTGAGCGATGTCCATGTGGGTCTCACTGTTGCTTGTGTGCAGGAGCGACCCCACAGTGCTTTGGATCAGGCGGGGGGATTTGGGGAAAGAGAACTGGGCAGGAGCCGTATGAGCGTGGAGGAGCAGCTGGAGAGGATCAGGCGGAACCAGGAAGCCTCCACCCTAAGGAGGAGCAGGCTGTCCCGGTCCTCGTCCTTCAACCGCGATCAGGCGCTTGCTCAAATCACACAGGTCTGACCATACGCCCCCCCCCCTCCACACACACACATACAGTTAAAATGGTGTGATCTTGATAAAATGACACACAGCAGGTTTCTTTCAATTCAATTACACCCTATTTTTGATTCTACAATTATTCCAATCAAACTAACTCTGCTAAATGACTTGTCCCGACCTCTGGTGCAGGGTGGAGGGCAGACTGAGGGACTGTGCACTGACCCCTGTGGTCTAGAAACAGCACTGCAGCGTCTAAAGGATATGAGTGAGTCTCTCTCTGAGGGAGGGGCCCTGGCACCAGAGCAGGTGCAGGTAGGGCCCTTAAAGTTCTCACCTCCTACGCCTCCTACATCTCCTACCTCTAAAAGTGACTACTTGTTTCCCTGGGCTGGTGCTGCAGGTGGAGGACGGTGGCTGTTCAAAAGTCGGTACTGCAGACAGTGAAGACCTGCAGCAGCTCTGCGAGAGCAATGACCCCTCCACAGAGGTGAGACATGTCCCGACTTTACTGGTGTTATGCTTCTCCTGGAAGCACCGCTGGGTATAATTACTATATCGACTTATCGTTCAATATATGATAATTGGAACAATTATCATGTGTACATTTTCTTGACAATAATGGTGAGATTTTTGTTATTTTAGTTGTAAGAAATTCAATTCAATTTCTCTTTATTGTCACGTGTGCATATACATACAGGATATATAGCACAGATGAAATTGCTGTCCTCTCCCACCTCAGTGCAAACATATTAAATGTGCCAAAAATAAAAATAAAAGAATACATAAATAATTAGCAAACAACAAAAAAATAAATGTGCAAACCAAGTAACATTCAAGTAACATTAAAACATAAACAAAACAGAAAACATTCAAGAAAAACATTCAAGTATAGACAACGATTGCAGATAAAAGTGAGGTAATTATATATGTGGAGTAAACCATTATTGATTGTCCATATAAAAATATGAAATACATGTGCAAAACGTATGAAGTAGCAATTATTGATTGTAGAGAGAGGAGTCGCTGCATGTGCACACGCCGCCATCTTGGAAAACTACCTAAGAAAAGATCTGAGTAGTAGAGGGTTGAGTACCTAACTTCTATGGCTATTTATTGTTTCATTCTGCTATTTGTTTGTTACAGTTTAGGCCTTTAAATGATACTGTGTATCTAAAAAAAAAATCAATCACTAGGATTATCCAGCTTTATTGTTAGTGGTTTCAATATTATTGTTTATCGTTCATTTCTCTGTAGCATTATATTGTGCTTCCAAATGTGCTATCGTGACAGGACAAAATGACTTCCTATATTTCACTACAAATAACATGTTTTTAACTTTGGATTAAGGCACAGGGCCTTTCTATGTGGGGTTTGCATGTTCTCCCTGTGCCTGCATGGGTGTCCTCACATATTACCTATAAGACCCATGTTTTCATAAAATAGTGTTCATACCTTGTCCAAGGTATTCACCATTTTGAAGCAATATGGGAAAGAAAAAGGATCTCTCTAGTGCTGAAAAGCGTGAAATTGTTGGGCTGCTTAATAATGTGGAAAGTCCTTAAGTAATTTCCCCTTTGAATGAATTAATTTTATTTTGAAAAAGACAAAACAGAACATTTTCTTCATTAATTACAACCAAAAAAGGATTGGGCTGAAGCCACGTTCTTATGTAATCCCATCCTGACCAACACATAACTCCACAATAAAGTAACATAACAAAATCCATTTACTTTAGTATCTTAAACACAGATGTCCTGGCTCATATAACCTACAGCAATGTTTGTATGAATTAATTAATGTTTTAAAGTTTTTTTTAATTTAGACAGTTTTAATTACCATGTTTTCCGGACTACTCTGGAGTATAAGTCGCACCAGCAAAAAAAATGCATAATAATGAAGAAAAAAACATATATAAATCACACTGGACTATAAGTGGCATTTTTTGAGGAAATTCATTTTACGAAATCCAAGACCAAGAACAGACATTTTATCTTTAAAGGCAAGTTATAATGACAGTAGAGAACAACAGGCTGAACCGCAGTACAGCACACTAACGTAACACATAGACAATGAACTGAATACATGTCTAGTATATTAATGCAAGATATTAACAGTTAATCATATATACGCTACGCAAATGTAACATATGCTGGCTTATCTTTTAAATAGTGCTCTGTCCAGTAAGACTTCACATTAGCGTATAAGGCTGAACCGGAAAACAGGAAGTAGTTTTTGCGACCTTAAACTAGACTTATGATAAATTTAACATTTACAGTATTGTTCCAAATGAAAAATTATCACCTTTATGGTCTTATAAATGAAGGGGAAATAAATAAGGGGAAATTAAATATGAAATGTATAAAAGAAAAAGAGTCAAGTAAATTTTCTTACATGTATTACAAACACAACAGTGTCATCTAGTGGTCAAATAAATTAACTAACATGTATAATCAATCGTTGCATAGCACATATTTATTCAGCTACATGAAGCATAGACAACAAACAGAATATGTATCTGGTATGTTAATTTAAGATATTAACAGTTAATCAGATAACTAAAGCATAAAAAAACAAGCTAACAAGTTTACTCTCGACCTCACTCCAAATTGCTAAATCCGCCTGCTCCAGAAGTAGATGAAGTGCCGCTTGTGCGTGGTTGCCATATTAGTACACAAGCCTAGAGTGCCCTTGCGCGGTTGCCAGTGTGACAACAATGAAGATGTGAAATTATATACTTGAATAATTTCATTTATTAGTCGCATCTGAATATAAGTCACACCCACAGCCAAGCTATGGAGAAAAAAAAGTGCAACTTATAGTCCGGAAAATACGGTAACTTAAATTCATTATTGAGATCATTCCAAAGTATTACTCCTAAAACAGGCACAATCTTTGCCTAACATTAGTTCTTATTTTACTAGATTCAAACCGAAGCAAATCTCTTAAGTTATAGCCACTACATCATAATTTAAAGGACTGAATTCTTATGGGAACATCCTTGTTCACAACACAAAACAGAATTGCCAAAATGTTTAATTTAGCTATGGCTGTAAATTTTTAAATATTGGCTTTTATAAATAAAATTAGTGGGATCACGGAATCCTGCTTTATTAATTATTCTTAATTATTCCCTTTTCTGCAGTTTGATTATAGGATCTACGCATGTTTTACAGGCAGTAAAATAGATAGGGAAGCACAAGTGATGAATATAATATATGCAGGCATTTTTTATTTTTAACAGTTTTTGATATTTTACTCCTGATGTGCTGTATATGAGATTTCCAGCATATCTATGGTCACTCACAAGTGCCTTGTCTCATAAATTCGTTCTATTTTGATTCCATTCCTAAACAATTTTATATTAGAATTTGCTTTACTGGATCCAAAAATCATGAATTGTGTCTTCTTCTTGTTCTTCTTCTTAATTAAATCAAACAATTTTTTAAATTGTATCAACTCTGTTTCGACTTGTGGAATTAACTGATCAACATCAAATCCCAAACGATATAAATTGGTATCATCTGCAAAAATAACCAGCTTCAATATTCTAAATACTTTACAAATGCCATTCAAATAAAGAATGAATCATTTTGGCCCCACAACAGAACCTTTGAGGAATTCCGCACGATAAAGTTTTATGAAGTGATACTATACCATTCATTTCTACATATTGAAGCGTATTGTTTAAGTCGCTTTTTATCCAACTATTAACCACTCCTCTGATCCCACAACACTCACACTTCTGTAAGAGTAAATTATGGTTAATAGTATCAAATGCCTTACGTAGATGGATAAATATACCAATTGTATTTTGTTTGTTATCAACTGCTGGTGTTACATAAAATCCATCACTGCTAGAGATGTGGATCTATTACTATGAAATCCATACTGTTGATCACATAATATGCTGGAGTTTTCCAGAAAACTATCCAGTTGTTCAACAAACAACTTTTCCAGTATTTTTGAAAATTTATCTAATAATGAAATGGGCTTATAGTTAGTTACTTATCACCATCTTTATAGACTGGGAGCTCTTTAGCCAGTTTCATTTTCTCAGGAAATGTTCCTGTTACAAAATAATTGTTGTAGATACAAGTTAAAGACTTAACTATACAGTTAATGAAGTCACACTATTCTTAGTTATTCTACTAGGTCTTGAAATTAAAGGATACATACCCAGACAAAATATTGTTAACAAAATCACTTGTCTTAATATGTTCACATGATTTCAACAAATCGATATTAAAATCCCCACATACCAAAAGACCCTTACAACTTTGTTTAGAATATAACTTGTTATATTCCCGTTAAATAAAAGATTATTTAAATAATCTTTTATTATTACCATAATTTCACGACCATAGGGCGCACCAGATTATAGAGCGCAGTTCAGTTACGGTGCTTTTTCTGCATTTAACACATACAAAAGGCGCACCGGGCCTTAGGGTGCAGGCACGGTAAAGTATGCATGTTAGTTTTGCTTCCTTTGCTAAATACTTGAATAAAGCACAACTGAACACAGTACGTGCTCTAAAAAAGGCAAAGTGCTCACATAATTTTTTCAATGAATTCATAAATCCATCAAAGTCTTCATCCTCTGTATCTGAAATAAACAGCTGCACTAGATCTCTATGAAATACACCAGGTTCCCTCTCGTCACTATTGGAGTCCGTTTTGTTGCCGTACCGCTCTGCGTGAACGATGCCGACTTTTGTGAAAGCTCAAAGAACAGTGCAAGCAGACACGTTGGCCCAAGCATCCACAATCCATTCACAAATCATGGCGTAACTCGCCCGGATCTGCCTCCCGGTCTTTGTAAAGCTGTGTTTGCCGTCTGTCATCCATCGCTCCCACGATGTTTGCAACTTTTACCCGCGCCTTATGGTCGTGAATTTACGGTTTTTAAATCTTTTATTTTGTCCATATTTTTACTCCTGCTGTTGAAGTGGATCACAGAAAATTGTTCATCTTCAAAATAATATCCACAGTCCAAATTTGAATTCTCACACACAGGATACAAATAGCCATTAGGATCAATGTTTGTTTTTACATCATAAGACTTGTAATCCTGGTATTCAAATGTATTGATGTTATTAATATTCTCGAGTTTGCTTGATTAGTTTCTTCTTTTTGGTTAGTCTACTAGGTTTGACAGTACAGTAAGTAGTTCATTTTTCCAAGTCAGGCTTGTAGTCTTACTTACATTTGTCCAAGTCTTCGAATGTCATTTTGGCATTATTTTGGCTTGCTCTGGTGTTTTATTAAGTTTGATCATAACTTGTAACATGTATAACATGTATCCTGGACCTTCTTCTGTTTCTTTAGGACTCTTGCCTGTCATGCACTTTTCTTGTGAAGTGTTCATTTACATATACACCTGAGCCCTTGAGTTTTTTAGCTAACTTTAGCACTCATGATCTAGGGGCTATTCCCTTGTTTCAGAGGGGAGGCTGTGAAAGAAGTCAATGACTGTTCAAGTATGTGTAGATCACCTGGTGGAGCGTCTTCACCCTCCTTGTTACCTGCTGTAGTCCTGGCTTAGGTGCGGTGTCTTGTCACCAATCACCAAGTTATCCATCCTTGTGTATTGTTCCAAGTCATCCATTCTTTTTTGTATTTCATCAATCTTCTTGTCCTTTTCCTTGATTATATCCCTCAGCTGTCGCACTTCATCAATTAACTTCAACATATCTTTTTGCTTAACCACTTTACTCAACTCTTCTGTCATTGAGTTGAGTGACTTTTTTTAAAACTTCTTCCATGTCCTCTGCTGTCGTCTTTCTATTGTTCTGTATCTTTTGCTTAAGTTATGTTACTGAGCTATATTGTTGAATAATCAGGCTGTATCGGCAGCCTGATTATTCAACAATCGAGCTGTCATTCATGTGACTCCCAGATTTGTGCCTTGCCAAATAAATTTCCCCAGATAGGAGAAAAAGGTGTTTAATGACTCTGTTTAAAGCTTGGATGGCACTTCCTCTGGGTGATATGTAGTGGATTGCCAGAGCTGAACAACCTGGCCTGTCACAGCAGCAGCCATCTTCGATTCGAATCCAAAATGGCTGCTGCTGTTTTTAACTGAATTTAATTGAACTTACTGTACCTAGCAAACTTAATTGGACTTTAATTGGACTTACCTGGCAAACTAATTGGCACAGGTGTCTGAGATTGATTTCACTGACCCAAAGAGCCCTGAGACCCCATCCATGAGTTTCACTGGAAAACAAAAAATGTACCTTTATGACAATTTGCATAATTTGGAATGTGGTGTATATTGTATTGTCACGGTACTCTGTACGTTTGAGTAAACATTTACTTTTCCCACCGTGAGTAAGGTTGTTTTCACACGTTAGTGCTATCTATCTGTGGAGCAACCCCAGTGCACACTAGATTTCATTCTATTTACTTTTGGGTTGACCTTGTTCACATGCATCATTCACCCCAAACACACACCATGACCGACGCAAGGAGACTGTCACTGATATGAAGTTGATCCAAATGGCCTCGTCAGGCAAACATGCCAAACAGCAACTCTAGCACCGATTCATACAAATATACGTGATCCGATTGCTTTTTTGCCCAATTCCAAGCACTTTTATGGTCACAGCAGACTCCGTAGGTCAGCCCGAGGTCATTCACATCATACTCGCCCTGCTCCAGAGTGCGACTGTTGGGTTCACCCGGGCCCAAGCGCAATACCTTTTTTCACACTGCTACCAGTTAGGTTGATGTAAAATTACCTTAGTCTACAAGGGGACAAGGTTTATGTTGACAATATGGAATGATTTGAATGTCTGAATTTTTGCACCGCTCCTTCAGATATGATTTAGTTTGTCTCATTTTCTGGTCTGTAGTCAATATCATTAAAGGTCCTATAATATTGACTCTCATGAGCTTTAAGCCATATTATAATGCTGTTACCTCATCAAAAACATACCTGGGGTTGTGTTTTGTTTCATTCACACATGTTTGAGTAACCCTCATAATTCAGATGTCATGTCCATACACTTACTTCCAATAGAAGACTAGTTTCCGCAAATATTTTTAGTAGAGTAGCCATTTTTGACTTTGGGTAAAGGAAAATAGGATCTGACCACAAACATTTAGTACAAGTCAAAGCTTTACAATTAAAATTAAACATAAGAATTTCAGTGCTGACATGAAAAAGGAACTTCTAAAAACATTTTCTGAAATGCAGGTAATTGTTGAATAACTGGCCAGTACATATTTATATTTGTGATGCTTGTGCTGTGTTCAGGAGTGTGAGCGGCGGACTGCGGTCATCCTGGAGCTGCCTCGGACAGTAAAGGTGGTGGAGCTGCAACCATTTGAAGATCTGAGCTCGGCCACCTCTCCTTCAGACCACAGGTGAGTCTGGTCTGGTCTCCTCATCACAGCAGGCTGGGGGTGGAACCTTTCCTTCAGAGCAAAGCAGAGGTGGGTAGGGTAGCCATAAATTGTACTTCTACTTGAGCAAGATTAATTAACTTTATCCTCACTTGAATACAAAGTAGCAGTCCAAGAAATGACTCGAGTAAGAGTAAAAAAGTATTTGGGAAAACTATTACTTAAATAAGAACAACTTGAAAAGTAACTATCCAGACAAATAATCTGATTTATAACATAGTGAATATAATTTGATGGACAAAACAGTAAATAAAGCACAAAATCTGGTATTTTCAAAAGGATAGACATAAAAATTTGACAATCTAAATCATATCTGAAGGAGGTGCAAAAAACACAAATGTTCAAATAATTTCATATTGTCAATATAAAGCTGTTGTCACTTACAGACTTACTGGGAAAGACTAACCAAAAGTACCGTTACTTCAATAAAAATATTACTCAAGTAGGAGTAAAAGTATGCTGCTAGAAAAGTACAATTTATTTAAAAAGTAAATGTAACCTCTGGAGCCCAGAAGCCCAGACTGCTGCTGTGAGTGTAGTCCCTTCACGGCACCTGTCTGGGGTGGAGCAGGTCTGATGTGGCTGCTGCCGAGAGGTGAGAGGAACCCGAGGACATGTACATGTGATTGGGCTGAGGATAGCAGGTTAGGCTTAAGAATGGAGAGAAGCAGTGTCTTGGGTGAGAGGAAACATCAGAAAGCAAGTATAACTGTGCTATATGAAAATGAGCTGCTGATCACAACTGCATTTTAAAAAGTTTACCTTTTTAAGGAACGGTATATAGCTTTTACTAATAATTCCAATGCTGATTTATTCTTACTTACAGGCCCATGTCTCATTTGGAAGCTGAGAACCTCCAAAATTCATTCACTGAGCTGCTGAGACTGCTCTAGCACAAATTAATTATTGGCTGCAGGTGCCGGGGTTTAGGTAGTGACAATTTAGATCTGAGAGAGTCCTTATAGGTTTATACCAAATGGATTTCAGCATTGATACTGGCAACCCAAATGAGAGACTAGTGTGAGGGTCATTCTGCTGAAGTGTGTACATTTTAAGAGCATAGTTATCTAGTATAAACCAGGTTAATTTGCACCTTTGTGTCGGAAATAGCCTAGAACTGAGTGTGTGCTACCTCCACAGGCCAGGGACACATTCCTCAGTTCTGATTTCCATTTGAAAATCTAATGAAGAGATACACGGACCTCAAAGTAAACGTGTGCTTGTGTTTCAGCTTGCAGACTCCAGAGCTGGAGTGGAGTGCAGAGGTGAGGGAGGAGCTGAGAGCGGAGGAGAGTGGGGACAGTGAGCTGAGGCCTGAGGAGATCCACCTCAACAACCTCCTGCCTGGTATGCAAAAACTATTGACCTCCCATTTGAACAGGATTAGCCAAATGAGACCTCAAACAGCACAGAGCAATACACGGAAAGAAAATGTAGTGTTTGTCTTTTGCTTGTCATGTAAAGCAGTGCTGACAGACGATGACCCCTCTGCTCTGAGCTAGCGGACTTTATTCAGTTACATTTGATATGTATGAAGGCACATGACGTTGGAGCTACATGCAGTGGTCTTTTCTTTGACCTCTTGACCTTGTCTTGTGTGGGGGAGTGTGCAGTGGGTGCAGCAGGCTCACCTGTGCAGACAGAAGTGTTGCTGACTCATCAGGCACAGGTTTCAAACTGCCAGCTCTACAGAGCCCATACATACAGTCCTGTGAAAAAAGTTATCCCCTCACCGATTTCTTACTTTTTCTGCATCTTTGTCACTCTTGGCCATTTCAGATTAAGCAAACTTAAATATTAGACAAAGATAACTCACAAGTAAACAGAAAATGCAGTTTTAAGTGCCGATTTTATTTATTAAGAAGAAAGTCATCTGTCAATCACAGCAAGTCGTCTAGATCCCGAAGCAGCAAAGCCGTCCCAAACCATGACACTACCATGTTTCACTGTTGGTATGATGTTCTTTTTTTATCAAATGCGGTTTTCATTTTATGCCAGATGTAACGGGATGCACTCCTTCCACAAAGTTCACCTTTTGTTTCATCAATCCACAGAATATTTTCCCCAAAGCTTTGGGGAGCATCATGATGTTTTTTGGCAAAAGTGAGGATGAGCCTTTATGTTCTTTTGTCAGCAGTGGCTTCTGCTGACAAAACTCTACCATGCATGCCATTTTTGTGTAGTCTCTTTCTTATGGTTGAGTCATAAACACAGACCTTTACTGAGGTAAGTGAGGCCTGCAGTTGTTTAGATGTTGTTCTGGGTTCCTTTGTGACCTCCTGCATCAGTCGTTGCTGTGCTCTTGGGGTCATTTTTGTAGGCGAGCCACTCCTGGGAAGGTTCACCACTGTACCATGCTTTCTCCATTTGTGGATAATGGCTCTCACTCTGGTACGCTGGAGTCCCAAAGATTTAGAAATGGCTTTGTAACCTTTTCCAGACTGAGACATGTCAGTTACTTTTCTTATCTGCTCCTGAATTTCTTTGGATCGCAGCATGATGTCTTGGGTTCAATATGGGTTTAATACTTCACCTTGTCAGACAGGTTCTATTTAAGTGATCTCTTGATTTGAAAGGTCTGGCAGCAATCAGGCCTGGGTGTGGCTATGAAATTGAACTTGGCTTTCCACAATAATATGATTAATCAGTTACCTCATCATTAAATAAGGGGGGCAGTTACTTTTTCACACAGCATCATGTAGGTCTGAATAGTATTTTTCTCTTAACTAATAACATCATCACAGAAAAGCAGCATTTTATGTTTCCTTGGATTATCTTTGGTTAATATTTAAATTAGTTTGATCTGAAACAGTGTGGCACATATGTAAAAAAGTAAGAAATCAGGAAGGGTGCAAATACTTTTTTCACAG
This sequence comes from Periophthalmus modestus, assembly GCA_019594935.1. NCBI lineage: Eukaryota > Metazoa > Chordata > Actinopteri > Gobiiformes > Gobiidae > Periophthalmus > Periophthalmus modestus. The sequence goes on along the minus strand of JAIEZT010000054.1, from coordinate 22,653,375 downwards.
CACTGTACATAGGCTGTGATTCAAATACTTTTACTTCCACCTTGACTGCATGCTGATTAGCCTACCATTTTCACAGAACACTCGAGAGTGGCAAATGTGCACCTCACTCAGACTTTTTTTTTTTTTTAACACTGACCCAACAAGTTAGTATGAAAACAAAACACCCTTTGTCTGTCTGCTCTTACATTTCTCTGTTCTCTCCTCAGCACAGACCATGGCTCTGGTGAGCAGCGACACATGAACACAACTCCACATCTTCAGCTTCTCCATGGACACATTCAGACCCAGCAGACCATCTCCAGAATAACACCAACCAGTGCTTTGGATCCACTTCAGCCTGTGCCCTGAGCCCAGTGCCTCTCTCTCCACAGAATGTTCACCAGTGCAACCCATGCTGCTCACTTCATTTTTACAAATCTTTATAACATTTGTATTTTTTTAATCTCAACTCTGAATGTTTTTGGTTACATTTCATCTTTTACATTGACCGTTTGAATGGACAGAGGGACATGCTGCCTGGACCAAAGGTCCACTATGAGCAATAAGGCGGACTGCAAACCCACAAGAACACTTCAGTCTGTATAAATGTAAATGTGTAAACCCTAAACTTAATTTATGTACACAAAAGAATGAGAGTGAATATAGAACTATGAGATTATATTAATAGTGCCAATATGCAAAGCCTTCATAACCCATCAATTTTATATCATGTAAAATAAATATTACTGTTCAGACAATTTGGCCTGTCTCGCATCAGATCACGTTTAACCAGTTTAGAACCAGATAAGCAGAAGTATTCCTGAAGCGTCCTCTTGAATACACTGAGAGGGGCCCTGCTCACTCCGGAGTCTAGACCCAGGCTCACATCCGCTGGACCAGCGGGATCAGCTGTTTTCCCTCAGAATGAATAATTTACAGTGCATACTCCTTAAAGTGGGACTAAACACCTAAAAACACATTTTCAAATAGAGCTGTTAAACTGGGCAGTACCCGGAGGACTAAAGGTTAAACTACAATTGTCCTGTAGTGAAATTTGTCCTCTGCATTTGGCCCCTTCTTGAATGCAGATGGGGTATCTTATCAGTAGCAGGGACCCATCTCCGTGATCTTGTTGGTACTACCTTAGCTGGAGGATTGGAAAGAGAAAGGTGAGGGTGGAAAGGGGCCTGGTCTGGACATATGAGGAACAGTGTGTTTGGACTAAGGAGTATCCACACTTCAAAATCCACCTTAGCAGCCAGAAGCACCTGACTAATCAGTCCCACATTTTTTTCAAACATTATATACACCCAGTTTGGTAGCAAAAAGTTTTTTCAGGGTTAAATCTATCGGGTTTACAAACACATGCAGGTGCATTTCAAAACCCTAAAATGCTGTTATTCAATAACAGCATCTTTTCTTTCCACGGCCTGTAAACTACTCTATAGTTATTTTCATAGATCCATGGTCTATATGCATTTTCTGTGCTGTTTAGCGAACAAGAATGCAGCAAATAGTATTCATTACTTTCACACGTGTCCCGCAGCGTCACGGACTGCAGTAGAAGAGAGGAAGTGCGTCTTACAGTATGATTTGTACACAATCTAAACTAAAGGATACACAATATTATTAAGCGAATATTTCCGGAGACGGGTACACAGAGCAGAGAGCAGCACTGAGAGGCGGGGTGAGTGTTGAGCATGGCCTGTATGTATGTTCCAGTGGCCCGTGGGATCACTAGCCAAATGAGCCAAACACGCTACAGAGTCCACGTGGAGCAGCGGCTCCAGCGGCGGGAGAGGTCTTCCTCGCAGATGAATCTTCGCTCCGGGCTCTGTTTTTGATTTATGTCCTCCGCGTTCGCTGTTACACGTTACACGTTTTTATATTTAATGCTCAAAGCTTGCCACTGCGTACACCGAGGTTTGAAGTTCTACTACACGTGCATTATTAAATCAATTCTGTGGTAGCCTATAGTACTTTCTCAGGCCAGGAATCAGTCCGTACAGACGATCTTTGCACGTCCTATTACGTCACGCTCTCAGGACCCCTGTTGTGTTTCGGAGCGGACGCTGGGCAGCAGAGAAAGGAGAGCACGCTCAAAGAACTTTTGAGATCGGAGTTAACGGGACGTATACACGCGGAGTAAAATGCCCCAGATTCTGACCAAAGGTTCGTACGACAGTCCCGAGGCGATGGCGGCTGTGGAGGTGAGCAGCGAAGCGGCACACACCGGCTCGAAGCCTGACGCCGAGGACTCCACTCCAGAACCTGGTAAGAACGGGCACGGGCCAGACCACGGCGCGGCATCCGCCGAGACTCACTCCAGAACGCGGCTTATGAACTCCAGCCCCGACGGCGTGGAGCATGAAGATAGTGGAGATCTGTCTGAACCAGAAAAGAGTCCCGTTCAGGGGAGTTTGGCGAGCAGCAGTGACTGCCCCCCAGAGGGGTCCCGGGTCCCGCTGGACTCAGAACAAAGGCCGGGGGGGTCTGCGGAGCGCACAAAGACCGAGAGAGCGAGCCCCAGCAGCGTGGCCCCGGACTTAAGTGGAGAGGGTCTCCGGGGCCCAGCGGAGCAGGTCAGGTCAGTGTTCGGCCCAGTAAAGTTGGTTTACACGTAGAAATGATCGGAACTGATCAAAAGTGTAAAAAACACAGAGCCCAAACTAACTGCGGTAGCCTATAGCCTACTAGAAGTGGACAGTGGCAGGATTTTGGACTGGACTGGGTCTGCATCCTCAAGGCTTTTGTTTATTTATATATTAGCCTATTGAAAAAGACAATATGCTGTTAACAGAGACGATCAGTTTGGTACAGCCTGTTTATGCATACACCTTAGCTCAGTGATTTAACTTGAAATGAGAAATAAACACATTAATTTGTCAGTCAAAGGACGAGGAGTCTTCACAACCGAGGACTGTTTCGTAAAATGTAAATGTAGTTCAGGGTAGAGTAAGGCTTTGATATGAAATTTCATAAACAACAGACATGCCCAGATATGAGGTAAACATGTTGAAATTAAATATAGATCTTTTGTGTAACAACAATGTTATTCATCACTGGTAAGTTTTATGTTGAGATTTGGAGTTTTGTTTCTCCAGGCAAAAAGAGTGTGCCTCACAAGAGTCTCATTTGGATTGCCAGTTCCAATGCAGAAATCAAATTTGTTTAAACCTAAAAGGACTCTCTCTGATCTGAATAGCCACTACCTAAACCTTAGCACCTTCAGCCAATCATTACTCAGTACTAGTGCAGCCTCTGCATTCAGTGAGTGAATTCTGGAGGTTCTCATCTTTAATTTAAGGCATGGGTTGTCTGTATAAACTATTATACATTGAGCAAAATTTGTGTTTGACAAATAAACTTGGATTGCCAGAGCCTTAAGCTACATATTTAGGACATTCTAATAGTGTTTAGGAAGTGACAGTTATTCCTGTTCCAAGAGCACAGGCAAGCTACATAACCTTAAAGAAGACCTATTGTGCTTGTGTCTGCTATATAGTTATACTCTATAACACTCATAGATTATTGTGCTATAATTTGGACATTTTAAGTGACAATATTCATCAACAATTATTTAATAAAAGAAACAAGTCCGCTGACTTCCACACTAGAAAACTGTATTGTCCAATTTGTGCTGATGTCGCAATAAACATCATCATAACATAGAGCTGTGTAGCTGTCGGCCCCTCCTATGTCGGCCCCCTACATCACTGTAGGGAGCAGTGGATTTTTTTTTTCATTTATATCACAGTGATTACACAACACTGCCGAATCCTATGCATATCACAATTACAAAAATAAAATTGAAACTGAGTTGATCGGCTATGGGGGTGTCTTGAAAATAAGAAAAAGAGATTGCTCAAACATGCACTAATCATTCCAAATACAACTTCAAGGGGGGGAAATGAAGAAACAACTATAAGAATAGACTCAACAGTTGATTTTGCAGAATAGGTCCGCTTTAAGGCTTACTTGTGCTTCATTTGAGCAGCCTACACCCGATGCTGGAGCAGAAGAGGGTGGTTCCACCTCCTGCCTCCCTAAACTACACCTGCTGCTGGGACCTGTGCGGGCTGCCCTTCTCCTCCAGCCCCGACCTGGCCGACCACATCCGGGACCGCCATGTGGATGCGCAGAGAGGAGGGGTGAGCTTACTCACCTGCACGCATACTAAACCTACTGAATGAATCAAACAGTCCCATGTATTTCACAACATGTTTCATAGATGTCTAAACTACAGGGTTAGCTGCTTTTAACAGAGAGAAAGTGTCAGTTGTCACCTCTAGTCTCTCTCTAAAACTTTCAAATCAGGATTGAAATCTAGGGGTAATAATGGACTCAGACTTGAACTTTAACAGTCACATCAAATGAAAAACATCTGCAGCTTTTTACCATCTAAAAAAACTTTGCAAAAATGAAAGGTTGAGGTTAATCTCCACTGAGACAACCCAGATGTCTGTTTGGAGCAGAGTTAGACAACTCAGAGATGGTAAACCATGTGTTTACCAGAAGACACAAGCCTTTATCAATGGATTTCAGGAAAGAGTATTCACCATGGCAACAGTAAACCAGAGGAGACTTCCATCTTAGAGGGACAGGAAGTAAATGTATCCAAAATCAAAATTTAAAGGTGTACATACTGAATAAAGTATCATCCATAAATCTAATGATTTGCACTTACAAACACTTCAGTGTAGACCGTGATGAAAGATCAGGCTTGTAAGTCATTTGAGTAAAATAAGTGTACTGGGGCGACAGTAGCTCAGTAGGTTGAGTGTTTGTCCACTGATCCGAAGGTTGGCGGTTCAAATCCCGCTCTCTACATAAACATCATTGGTTGAGTGGTTAGATCCACTGACTCGAAGGTTGGCGGTGCAATTCCAGCCCTCACAGATGAATGCTGTCGTTGTGTCCTTGGGCAAGACACTTAACCCACCTACCCCCAGCCCTTGGGACAACGGGTGGAAATTAGCCTCTGGCTATAACCCGGCGTGTTTACGTTCATGTCTGTCATGTCATGTCTGTTCATTAACATGCACTGTCCCAACCAAAAAAAAAATAAATAAATAAATAAATAAGTAGAAATGAATACAAGTCTAATCATTAAAGTGTTGTTAAATGTTATTATGTGCACATGGTCAGTCTGTGACTGTCCAATCAGAGCTCTCTTTCAGGAGCAGTGACTGTCCAATCAGAGCTGTCCTTCAGGACTCTGGATAAACTTAGGGTTAGAGGTATAAAAGCGCTCTGAACCTCATTAGTTTCAGAGAGTGAGTTACTATGATGACTGACTCAGGTTTTAGGTCAACTCTCTCTGAAAAGCTGTGTGGTATTCTTTTTTCAGGGTTAACAGTTTCACAAAGTCTGAGTTTGGACTAAACCTACTTTTTGAAAAAGGGTCTGTATGTCTACCATAGCATTTGTCAACAATTTGAGCTGATCTTCAGCTCTACTCCACACTGAACTAGTGTTTTAGTTTCACTATCTCATCTATTACTAACCAAACAATTGTCATAAAGATCAGTCTAAATATGCAGTTATTCTGACAGAGGGTTTTGTCCTAGGGTTTAGGAGGTGCCCCCTCCCTCAGTTCCTCCTCCCTATGTACTCTTTGTATCTTCTTCCTCTGTGCTCTCCTTCCTCTGTGCTGTGGAGTCCTGCGTCTTCCTCCTCCCTCCTCCTCCCTCAGTGCTCTGCTGAGGGCTGGTCCTGGCTGGTACATGCTCTGTTACATATGGTCTCTGACTGCTCCTCTTTCAGCAGGTGTTCGTGTGTCTGTGGAAAGGCTGTAAAGTGTACAACACTCCGTCCACCAGTCAGAGCTGGCTGCAGAGGCACATGTTGAGCCACAGCGGGGACAAGCCCTTCAAGGTGAACCTCTTGTCCTATGCTTTCTAAGGGACTACAAGTACTGTGAATCAGATCAGTCATCAAATCCAGATTACTTTATTTTTGTAAAGCCCAAAATCACAACTGCCTTAGGACTTAACAGAATCATTGATGTAGTCAATAGGAAGTTAGAAAATCCAACAGTGAAACAGACCTTGGTCAATAAGACAGGTTGACCAACGTTCATAGGACACAAGCAAATGGATAACTGTCTCAGAACATCCCCTGTCCTTTGATCCTCCTTCTTGGCAAGGAAAAGCTAAAAAAAAAAATCAAGATCATCACTGAGACTCATGTGACTTCAGGGAACATTTCTTTAGTGGTGGTATTTGTGTGATGTTCTAAGACTCATTTGTTTTGTGCAGTGCCTGGTGGGAGGATGCACAGCCACCTTCTCCTCTCAGGGAGGCCTCGCCCGCCATGTGCCCACCCACTTCAGCGGCCACAGTTCCACCAGAGTGCCCGGACACAGCAGGGCCAAGGACGAATCTCCGTCTAAGGCTGGACTGAAACGGAGGAAGGCCCGGTGCCGACAGCGGCGCTCTCTGCGTAAGTGCACCTCTCTCCGGGTTTTCCTATCACCTTTCCAAGATTTCACACACTCATCACAGACAGAGACAGTTGTTCAACAAAAACCTTGCTCAAAAATCTATGAGCTATATCCACTGTCAAACTATCAATACAGTGTTACTCCAGGTGTCACCTGGCACTGGGCAGGGTCGTGTTTTTCAGGCTGCTCCTCTCTGCTCACGCTCTCCTCTCTCTCTTCTGCTCACGCTCTCCTCTCTCTCTTCTGCTCACGCTCTCCTCTCTCTCTTCTGCTCACGCTCTCCTCTCTCTCTCCTACTCACGCTCTCCTCTCTCTCTTCTGTTCATTCTCTCCTCTTTTCTGCTCATGCGCTACTCTTCTGCTTATACTGTCCTCTTCTCTCCACTCTTTTGCTCATGCTCTTCTCTCTTATCTCCTCTTTTGCTCATGCTCTCTTTCTGATCACTCTTTGCTCTTTCCTCTCTTGTGCTCACTCTCCTTTCCCATCTCTCTTCTTCTTGCTCTCCTTGCTCCTCTCTTCTGCTCATGCTCTCCTCTCTCTTCTGCTCACGCCGTCCTCTTTCTGCTTATGCTCTCCTCTCTCTTCTGCTCACCTTCTCTTGTCTTTTGTTCATGTTCTCCTCTCTTATCTCCTCTTTTGCTCATGCTTTCCTCGCTCTTCTGTTCACGCTCTCCTCTTCTGCTCTCGTAATTCTCTTCTGCTCATGCTGTCCTCTTCTCCACTCTTTTGCTCATGCTCTTCTCTCTTATCTCCTCTTTTGCTCACTCTCCTCTCTCCTCTCCTCTTCTCTCACCTCTCTCTTCTGCTCAGGCTCTCCTCCATCTCCTGCTCACCTCTTCTCTCTCTCTTCTGCTCATGCTCTCCACTCTCTCCTGCTCACGCTCTCCACTCTCTCCACTCTCTTCTGCTCACGCACTCCTCCCTTCTCTCCTCTTTTACTCATGCTCTCCTCTCTTCTCTCCTCTGGCTTATACTGTCCTCTGTCTTCTGCGCACACTCTCCTCTCTTGTTCATGCGCTCTTCTCTCTTCTGCTCACGCTCTGTCCTCTGCTATCCTCCCTTCTCTCCTCTCTTCTGCTCATGCACTCCTCTTTTGCTCATGCTCTCCTCTCTCTTCTGCTCACACTTATTTGTCTTCTCTCTCCCCTCTTCTGCTCACACTTCTCTCTCCTCTCTTCTCTCTCCTGCTCACGCTGTTCTTTCTTCTACTCACAGCGCGGCCGCATGACTTCTTTGATGCTCAGACTATGGATGCCATCCGCCATAGGGCCATCTGCCTGAACCTGGCCACCCACATTGAGAGTCTGGGCAGTGGGCACAGCGTGGTCTTTCATAGCACGGTATGCGCTCTTCTTTTACCTTTGTGACTGCTATAGAACATGTTGTATAGTTGTATAGGCACTCCTATATTAGTTAATGTTTAGGGTTATGTAAACAACCTTGGACAAGGTATGAACACCTTAGATATTTCACAAAAACTTAAGCATGATCCATCGATTTGTAGCTGATTCAGACCACACACAGATTCGCGCATGAGGAAGGTTTCTGCCAGACAAATGCATTGGATTAAGAGAGCAGCTGCTAAAATGCCATTACAAAGCAGCAGACAGGTATTTAAAGCTGCTGGTGCCTCTGGAGTCCCGCAAACATCAAGGTGTAGGATCCTCCAGAGGCTTGCAGTTATGCGTAAACCTTCTATTTGGCGACCCTGAACTAATGCTCACAAGCAGAAACGGCTCCAGTAGGTCCAGAAATACATGAAGACAAATTTTCAAACAGTGTTGTTCACTGATGAGTGCCGTGCAACCCTGGATGGTCCAGATGGTTGGATTGACCAGCCACCATGTCCCAACAAGGCTGCGACGTCAGCAAGGAGGTGGGGAAGTCATGTTTTGAGCCGGAATCATGGTGAGAGAGCTAGTCAACTTCTTCAGTGATCCCTTTTGGGTCCCTGAATTTGTGAAAATGACCTCTGTTAAGTTTGTGGGGTTTCTGACTGACCACATTTTTCCATGCAAGGATTTCCTGCAAGGAATACCTCTGCATTATTGGCTGCTATGGGCATAAAAGAAGAGAAACTCATGGTGTGGCCCTCATCCTCTCCTGACCTCAACCTTATTGAGAACCTTTAGAGCATCCTCAAGTGAAAGATCTATGAGGGTGTGAGGCAGTTCACATCCAACAGCAACTGCGAGGTTATTCTGATATCCTGCAAAGAAATTCAAGCAGAAACTCTCCACAAACTCACAAGTTCAATGGATGCAAGAATTGTGAAGCTCCTATCAAATAAGGGGTCCTATGTTAAAATGGAACTTGACCTGTTAAGATGTTTTGATTGAAATAGCTTGTGATTTCAGTAATATGCTAATGCTTCTAATTGAAAAATTAAAAAAAACACAAAACACTTTCAGTTCTTTACAAGAGTAACATGGTTTGAAACTCAAAAACTTTGTTGTGTATCTTTGGAAAGTGCATTTTATTTTTGATTTTTTGTAAATTATGCAAGGTTTGTCAATTTTGAATTGTACTCTAAAGGATGACGACTTGAAAATTATGCAAGTTGTCATTTATATTGACAGTCTGGCAAAATCAGAGAAAAATGTAATTTGCATAATAATTTGGAACACAGTGTATAAGTGGAATTAAAGTGCTGAAGAACAAGCCAAAGGAAATGCGGTTGCTGCGTTCATGTGCAGTCGGCATCCAGTCATGTCATCGCATGTTACGACACAGAGTAATTACAGCCTAAATATAATTTTTCGATATAGAAGAGGCATTAACGTGCGTGAAACATAGGCTATATCATACAGCGCTGTGGACTGAATTAACTGCACTTATGTCTGTGCCAAGCAGAGTGTTAAAACGCAGGCCTTGTACAAATCAGCAGTTACGTTTTTGTTTTCAAACCTTAACAAATTATAATGGCGAGTATTTAGTAAATGCAGTGTGATTTAACACTGTGTATTAATTCCAGGTATAACCTGCATAAACTGAATTACTTTATGTATTCTTTGTTATAAATCTGTATGCACAGATATTAAAAAAATACATGCTCAATCCATTTCTTTACCACCTCACAGTTGGATTCTCATCTCTGATTGGTCAAAGAGTTGCCGTCTTATTGGAGAACTATTGGGTTCAGAGCAGGTTATGAGCTCAGGGCATTTTACCAGAAAGATCTACCCTGATGGAAAGTGATCCAGCTTCGTAGCACTGATAAACCAGAATAACCCGAAGTTACCTCGATGTCTCTCATCCAGGTTCATAGTAGAGAATTCAGGTGCAGTGATCGCAATTGAACACAATAAAATCAATATTATCTGTGGACACAGATTATGTGCATGGAAAAACTATGGTTTTGAAAAACTTGTGTTTTATCTTGAATTTTACCTAGAATTGGCTGAAGTATGTCATCGGTGTCCCCATGTTTGTTTTTGGTTCATCTGGGCTCTGCGCTTTTGGCTTACATCCAAACCACAATGCAGCTCTGAGATTGGCCTGAACTTCTGGTGACCCAGACAATCACAACCGCACAAGCGGTATTTAGAAGAAGAAGAATCCTCTTGCTGTGGAGGTTAGAGCTACCACTTAAATAAAGTGCTTTAAAAAGGCAGGCTTGCTCATAAGGTGTCTTGAAAATATGTATTTAATTAGATAACATTTCATGTTGGATTGTATAAAGACTATAGGGCTATAAGGGCTATAAGGCTATAAAACATGAGCTGTCCTACTGTTTAACAAAAAGTTTTGAGTCCACAAACGTGGGGTTTTGGAAATAGCTGTTATACTGTTTTTCTCAAACCCCGTCTGAAGGAAACTGATCACAACTGCAGTCATGTATTTGATTTAAAGAACAAATATTGTGTTTTTATAACATACCACAACATATATGTGTGGTGTATAATTAAATTTCTCATTTTTTTGTGCTCCAGAACCCTATATCCTACTCCTACCCCTACCCGAGTCATTCGTGGTCAGCGCTCTGAACACTGACCACGAATGACTCGTTTTGCGCTGGCTCCTTTAAATGCAAGTGGAAGTTTTGCTAAAATTTTGCTAAAATTTATTTACTTTTTAACTATGGATTAAAAATGACACAACAAGAAGACTTTACCAACCCTACATGTGTGAACCAGAATCTCACCTGGAGCACGAAGATGTTGAACAAGACAAACCTTCGGAATCCAGAATGAACGCTTCTCAATGGTTAGTTGGTTAACTTGTACTCATAAATTAAGAAAGGTGCATTTCTAACCAGCTTGAAATTAATAGTTTAGTTTTAAAATACTGCTCAGCCTAGTGCATCAGTGAACAATGTATAGATGATGCATGTTATTATAAATGAAATTATCTGTGAAGTTTGCTCATGTGTTTTCAAGCCTATTTACATACTTGTTTTCTATGTGAAAGAAATTGAGCAAAATATACTTTGCTCGGCTATATAATACTGTTAAATTAAATATGACTAAAAGTGACACATTTAGAAAACTCCATGAACCACATGTGCTAATGTAGTAGTTTACAAGTACGTCCCTCACTGCATAGCCTTCATGTGTAAACATAACATTTTATGTTATTTGCAGATCAAGCATTTCGTTGTGGCTCATGTGTGCAATCGCTGTAGTTTATATATCGTGTGTTTAGGTGCAAATGTGACAACTGCTCTACAACCTGAAACTGAAGTGGAAAACAGATGCTGTTGAGAAACCCCTAAAATGAGTTTGCTTTACAAAAGCCTGTTTTCATTTACTGTATATTAAGCACACTCACGTTATTTATAATATATTTGGTAGGTGTGAGCAAGAATGGAAGAAGTTCCCAGCCAACCCACATACACGGTGGAACAACCAGGATTTGAGCCTGTGTGTCTCAGTATATATACTCCCTTCAAAATGCCATTAACCTGCTCAAAGCACAATTTGGATCATTAGAGCTGAGAGAAATGTTCAGTAAGTTGACAGTTGTAAGTACAGTAAGTTGACTTTTTGATTATGGCACCAATTTATTGTTAAACAAATGCTGAAAGTTACATTGGAAGTTCAATCAAATTAAAAATATTTATTGATACAGTGTGCATTATTATAAGTATTGCACACTGTATATATAGATTTTAACTTTAGTCTCACAGCAATCACAACTCTAGAAATAAACTAAACTAAAAACACAAAGCAATAAATAAGTTATTATAGCCTTTTCTTTTTCATTTGCTTCACTGCAAGCACACCCAAGACACAACATTAAAAAAAAAAACAACGCACAAATAGAATACATGAATCATTATTGCAAGCTGTACAATCAGTTCAGTTCAGACTGGTGCTGGATTAAAGCAGGAGGTAAAAGCAGAGACGACAGTTGCCTTATCTGGACGGAGGTACCCAGTGGACAGTGGAGGTGGGATGGGGACCTGTAGCATCTCCTGAACAAATGGAGCTGGGTCTGGAAACACCTCTTCAAAGACCAGCTCCAGGATGTTGACAACATAATCTCCAATAAAGTAAAGGACAATTATCTATTACTTTTAATAAACGGGAAAAAAGTTTTAAATATTCCATTTGTAAAGCATCTGTGTTTATATTTTTTCTGATGATTATAGAGGCTAATTATATTTATAGTATAGAGATTGTTTTTTGCTACTTTATTTTTTTTTTAAGTTATTTATAATGTTTGATATTTGTTGTTTTGCACAGCTGTCATTAAATTACTGCAGATGGGATAAGAACTGTATAGTTTGTGGTCGTAATTTTTTGCATGCAAAATAGTTTTAAACACCGCAATTACTTACCAAAGGTAGCCTTCTCCCTTTTTATACTTGGGGCAAAACACCCTGTACGTGAGCCCTCCAGTTGATTCTGTAGCTTGTGAACGTCCAGTGTTCATTGAAATGCATAGCTGCCAGAAACAGTCTCAAAAACAAACAAAAAAACTAATACTATTGCTACATAATTAAAATAATGAGGAAGTACTTTGAAAATACTCATCTACCTGCAAAACATTCCCAGGAAAGAAAAAGCAGCACTTTTTGGTGCAAAGGATAGAATCACACTGAGAAATGATTCCTGTGCTGAAATTTGCAAGTGTGGGCTGATCTTCTCTACATTATGGAAGATCCTATTGTGTAGACTAGAGGGTTTGTCGACTAGCCACAAACCCTCTAGTCTACACAATGCTGGTGTAGCTTTGACCAAAGTATAAAATTCCATTCATCATTTATTAAAATTGCATTAACCATTTATTAAATGGTTAATGCAACATATAGTATGCAGCACAATACAATATATTACATATATATTACAGATACAGTGGGGCAAAAAAGTATTTTGAAAGCCACCAATTGTGCAAGTTCTCCCGCTTAAAAAGATAATTGAGGCCTGTAATTTTCATCATAGGTGCACTTCAACTATGAGAGACAAAATGAGAAAAGAAAATACAGAAAATCACATTGTCTGATTTTCAAAAAAAAATCATTTAAAAATTATGGTGGAAAATAAGTATTTTGTCAATAACAGAAGTTCATCTCAATACTTTGTTATATACCCTTTGTTGGCAAGGACAGAGGTCAAACGCTTTCTATAAGTCTCCACAAGGTTTTTCACACACTGTTGCTGGTAGTTTAGCCCATGTCGCTGGGCAACATGGACTTTTAACTTCCTCCAAAGTTTTTCTATGGGGTTGAGATCTGGAGACTGGCTAGGCCACTCCAGGACCTTGAACCTTAGAAAGCCGCTCCTTCGTTGCTCAGGCGGTGCCCTTTGTAGAAGAATGGCCTCAAAGCATGATGTTTCCACCCCCATGCTTCACAGTAGGTCTGGTGTTCTTTGGATGCAACAACATTCTTTCTCCTCCAAACATGACAAGCTGACTTTTCACCAAAAAGTTCCATTTTGGTTTCATCTGACCATATGACACACTCCCATTCCTCTTCTGGATCATCGAAATGCTCTCTAGCAAACTTCAGGCGGGCCTGGACATGTACTGACTTAAGCAACCTCTTAAGCAACTCTGGCACTGCAGGATTTGAGTCCCTGTCGTAGTGTCTTACTGATGGTAGCCTTTGTTACTTTGGTCCCAGCTCTCTGCAGGTCATTCTCTGGGTCCACCGTATGGTTCTGGGATTCTGCTCAACGTTCTTGTGATCATTTTGACCCCACAGGGTGAGATCTTGCGTGCAGCCCCAGATCAAGGGAGATTATCAGTGGTCTTGTATGTCTTCCATTTTCTAATAATTGCTCTCACAGTTGATTTGTTCACACCAAGCTGCTTACCTTTGCAGATTTGGTCTTCCCAGCCTGGTGCAGGTCTACAATTTAGTTTCTGGTATCCTTTGACAGCTCTTTGGTCTTGGCCATAGTGGAGTTTGGAGTCTGACAGTTTGAGGTTGTGGACAGGTGTCTTTTATACTAATAACGAGTTCAAACAGGTGCCATTAATACAGGTAATGAGTGGAGGACAGAGAGCCAGAAATCTTGCTTGTTTGTAGGTGACCAAATACTTATTTTACTAAGGAATTTACCAATTAATTCATTAAAAATCCTACAAAATGATTTCCTGGATTCTTTCCCCCCATTCTGTCTCTCATAGTTGTTGTGTGTGTACCTATGATGAAAATTACAGACCTCTCTCATCTTTTTAAGTGAGAGAACTTTTGGTGAACAATTGATGGCTGACCAAATACTTTTTTGCCCCACTGTATATTTTACACATATACACACACACATACAATTATAATAAGTCACCTGTGTAAGTCAATCTTACACAGTTGTCCAAGGCACCGTGGGAAAGCGTGCAAATGTATACATATTTACAAAAAAAATAACTGTGCTCAACGGAAGCAAAAGCAACAGAAATTAACAAACTGAGGAAAACCCACGGGTACCCTTGCTACCTGATGTCTCTCGAATGTCTAATTAGCGCTTCTTAAATAGCCCCAGCACAAGGAAGCACCTCCCCCGGCATACACCATCTTTTCCACAGCTGCTGTGGGTATAAATTTTAGCTTTATCTCTTACCTTCTCTCTCTGGGCCTAAGTCCCATAACTAAATAGTGTTTACAAAAATAAAGTATAAACACTTAAGACATTAAAACAAAATACATAAGACCTTGAAACAAAAGAAACAAACTGAACTTAAACCAGTTCTCCCCTCCACATGGTCCAGCCCACGGCCACACCCAAGCCTATAAACATGGCCGATATAGGGCAGTAAGTAAACTGCTGTAGTAATTAGCTAAATTTAACCAAATAAAATATCTTTAAAGTAACAAGTGTGAGTGTCGTGATTAAACCAACTGAAAAACTAAACCAAACAAATGCGGAATAGTTCTGTTCAGTTTTATATGGAAAATTATTGAAAATAAACATACATGTGAACAAACAAAATGATGGAATATTAAAA
>JAIEZT010000054.1:22623559-22633559 GCA_019594935.1 Periophthalmus modestus | reverse complement strand
CACCTTTTTAAGACTGTAAAAAGAGGGTACAGTTCCTTAAGAAGCCTTTAGTATTTCATCAATTTAATCGTTATAGCGTTCCAATATATTTTGTGATTTTAAAAAATAATAATAAAAAATTGGCCCTATTGCCCAGCCTTTCATAGTGACTTTTGTGAGACTACATTTTGCTGAGTTGTTGTGCTTGCTTGTAGATTGCCCGATGTATGGGTAAACGAGAGCGAGCGGCTCCAGCAGAAGACCCGAGTGGTGCATCTGTCCAAACTGCCCACGGACACTGCTGTCCTCCTGGACCCCAACATCTACAGGTGCTGCTCCTCTCTACAGACACGGCCACACTTTAGGTCCTGAGTGCACTACCTGTCAAAAGTTTGAACACACCTATTCCATTCAGTGTTTTTTTTTTCTTTGTTTACTACTTTCTACATTTTAGATGCATATGGAAGACATCAAATATATGATGCAAGATATAATTAATCAAGGTTACGCAGATGACATCACAACATTTCAAATGAGTGAATAATTGGCAACATTATGAGTGTGAATGGCAATAATGCCATTTTCTTTTGTAAAAGCTCAAAACACATGTAAATGCTATAGTTTAATAACAAATCTCCAAATCTACAACTCTTCTGCTAAACATTTAGTTTGCACCTGACATCTAAAACAAGAAAATCAAATGAACAATAAAAGAAACAGTTAAACAGGGACACTGCAGACAGATGCACATTTATCACTGATACATCCTTCTTTCAAAATATCCACCCTTTGCTTGTCGACAACGCTGCAAACCTTAGCCTTCTCTTAATGAGCTTCATGATGAAATCTCCTTAAATGATTTTCACAGCTGTGCCATGTCAGGGTCAAGAAAAGTGTCCAAGGCAGTAATCAAAGCAAAGGGTGGCTGTTTTTAAAAATCTAACACAAGTTTAGAGTTATTTTGAGTTTATTTTTGTTTACTACATTTTATATTTGTCATTTGTAGTTCTGATCCGTTCAGTGAGATTTTACAGTAAAGAACAACCATGGAAAAAAACATTGAAGAGGTGTGTCCAAACTTTTAACCAGTAATGCATGTCTGTCCATCACTATGTCCCCTGAGAATCTACTGCCTGTTGTAGGGTTGCTCACTATGGCATAAATCACAGTGACATCACACTGCATGCATTAGCAATAACTACCAAGTTTTAAGAAAACTGAAAACCCAAGAAAAAATACAAAATTAATTTAAACAACACATTTTTGGGAGCCTGTGATCAATGCAAGTGTTCCTGGTCCTGTTTAGATGACTAACTGAAAAACTGTTGGCTGTCAGGTTATTTATGGTCAAATTGTGTCTATCTTGAGACAGAACAGAGCATCGAGTTAGTATCACACACCCATGGAATATTTATGACATCTCCCTCAAAGTATCAATACTTCTGTACTATTAAAATGAACCTGTAGAGAAAGTATAGATCTAACATTTTTTTCCACTTCTATTTAAAAACCTATAGATTGGGAAAGTGTCTGCTCCAGGTTGGGAGTGGCAGAGTGAGCACACAGATAATTCTGAACACAAGATTGTTAGATGGTAGCTTTGTAATTATGTAATCATTGAAATTCCAACTATGAATTTGATTAAGTGCACAACCTTTGTATGCCCCCTCTGTAGGTCCCCTTTTGTATGTCCTTTATGTAGGTTCCCTCTCTGTATGTCCTTTGTGTAGGTTCTCTCTCTGTATATCCTAGGGCATGGTCCCCTTGGCTCTTTGCAGGTCCCCTCTCTGCATGGTCGCTCTCTGCATGTCCTAAAGCTATGTCCTCCCTCTGTATGTCCTATGTGTATACCCCCACTCTGCATGTCCTACGTGTATGTCCCCTCTCTGTATGTCCTGTGTCACCTTTACATAGAGTAGTTTAATAAAAGATACATTTTTGATTACCCCGTATGTCCCCTGAGTATGTCTGCTGACTGTCATCTTTCCTCTCTCTGTCCCCTCTCTGTCCCCTGTGGGCCTGTACGTCCTCTGTTTGTCCTCTGTTTCTGCGTCTCCCGTTTTCTGACATAGTTCTTGTCTTGTTCCAGGATGTTCTTCTGAGGCGCCAGGGGCTCCTCAGTGGCGCCCCCTCCTGCCCCCCTGAAGCTGCTCTGATCTGTGAAACTGCTGTAAATACTCCCATGTTTAATATATTTTTTTACTTTTGTATTCGCACTGTTGTAGATAGTTTTTTTTTTGTTTTTTTTTCCTGTAAAACGTGTGATCATTGAAATTGACTTGTTTTGTTGAAGTCATTAAAGACTAACCCTCAGCCCAATTCATCTGTGTGTTTTTGTGTAGGGAGTTCTTTTTAGTGTGCTTGTCACCTATCTGGGCTACAGCACTGAGTCAGGACCATGGTTATGGGTGATGTTGACCCTGTTTCAAGAACCAGGTTTAGTCAAATCTCAGACTTTGTTAACAATGAAAAGAGGTCAACCTCTAGATCCATGGTCAACCCACAGTTTTCAGTCTCAGAGTTTACCTAAACCCTGAGTCAGTCACTATGGTTACTCACTCTGAACCTAACCTGGTCCAGAGCAGGTTTTATTCATCATCTGAGTTTAACCAGAGTCTGGTCCTGAAGTAGAGCTCTGATTGCACAGTCACAGACGAATCACTACTTTTATTCCCCACTCTCCTGCGGCCGCACGCTCCTCTCACATGTCTCCAGTCTGGCACAGGCCTGCTCTGTGGGGCTGTCAGCCCAAAACCTCGGAGAATTTCCTCCAGCGCATATTGTTGTGTCAAAGTGCTGCTAACATCAACTAAACACTTCTATTTATTTTTTTATTTATTTCAGGGACAATGCACATTAATAAACATTTGCATGTAAATATGCCAGAATTAGCCTGAGGGCTATTTTTCATCTGTAGTCCCGGGACAGGTGTAAAATGCCAACCTGTTGGAAATAAAATACAATAGAACAAAAACAAGGTTATTATTTACACTCTAAAATCATTCATACATACAGTCGCATACAACTCCATTCTTATAGTTATAAAACCACATTCAGCCACATACACTCATTTTCAGCCACAAACACAACATACCATTGTTTACATACACACACAGACACAAACAGACATACAACAAAACTCAAACACACGCAGGATGGAGACAGGGGCATCGAGAGGTGGATGTTAGTGGTGACAAGACTGATTTTCTCTTGGCCCTTTCAAAATAAAACCTTCTGTATTAACGAACTGCAGAATGGGCCTTATTGTGAAAAGGTTTTTAAATGACTAAAAGCTGTCCTGTCCAGAGCACCGGTGAGTTTAGCTGCTGTTTAGGCGTAAAATAGCTAATTGAATTGAACATTTTACTTGAAATAAATTGTGTGTGGTTTATTTTGTCAACGGCCTTAAGTCTATGGAAACATCACAGTGTACTGCCATTGAAGTGGACGGATTACAGGGGGCCCATAAAGTCTCTTTACAATGTTAAAATTTAATTACAAAGGCAATTCATACGATATATTAATTAGATTTGTTCTGTTGTACTCAGTGGTTATAAATGTTTTTAATCACATTGCATTTTTCTATTTCACGCATCCAGTTGATTAAAGAAGCACCTTTTGAATAAACCACAAGAAATGGCTACTCCACTAGAGAAGAGTGTATCATTATTGATTGAGTCGAAATGGGGTACGCAGACGAAACTACAGAACAAAGTATGAAGAGATCCACCATCACGTCCGTCAGTTCGTGCAAAGCACAAGAAAGAGGAGACGGTGTTAGACAGAAAGAAGAGGGCGAAGAGCATCTGAGGTGCACATATAGAGGTGTATTAATGAGGTGGAAAAAAACAACTTTGTCAACCACTGTCTACAATAGAACAAGACTGATTAAGTTATCTTATCAATTGCCTTTGGAATGTATGTTTTAAATTCTAATGAGACTTTTATGCTCACTTGTGGTGCGGATCTATGATCAGGTCTTTTTACATAATTTTTCAAGGAATGAAATGAAAATTATTTCAATAATGAGACTGGTTTATAAGCTTATCATTTGTAAACTGATGCTTGTCTCAAAGGTTGGTAAAACGTTTGCTGTTTTTCATTTCACGTGGGTTTATAATTTGTTGATTTCCTATAAAATTATTTTAATATTCCTTCTTTTTGACTCCGTTTTTGATGGTACTATTATCTGGTGGTGGGTCAGTGCATTGCAAAGGCTCTCGGTAGATTTCAGAGCCCCTCTCCGTCTTGCACAGAGATTTGACAAGCCTAATGCCATGTGCAGTAGTTTCATTAGCAGGGTGCACACTGATCGTGTGAAACTTATTGTAAAATGATAATACATTGTTTTCGGCAAATATAACATTAGAACATAATAAAAGGTACAATGGTGATCTAAATAAGCTATGTGTGTAGTTTATACCCCACTGAGCTGTATTACCCCCTTTTAAACTAGTTAAGACTTTGGAGAAGCCATTTACAATTTCCTTTTATTAATATTATTCAGAGAAAGTGTTCATAAAAGGTTCGCAAAATAGGCAGGAGGGGTTTCATGACACATCACCGGCCAAAGTAAAGCTGTGCAGAGCCGCCTGAGCAACAGGGGCAGGAGTGTGCCGTAGAGTGCCGTAGAGTGCCGTAGAGTGCCGCAGAAGAGTCAGCTGACGCTGCAGAGGACAAGATGGCGGGCGTGCTCAAGAAGGTAACAGCGGTCACGCTGCATATTCATGCATTTTACGCACATTTCGCACGTTTTCTCCTGCATACGGGCCCCAGCGGTGCTTTGTGTGTAAAGAAATCGTAGCCGGTCCGGAGCGCAGTCCTGTGCCGCATTGTTGGCACCCGGTTCTGCACATTTCTGTAGCGTTACATTTGCGTCTTTCAGCGTTCAAGTCCTAAACATTTACACGTTTATAATGGACATCGAGGACGAGGACATTGTTTACAGTTCTATTAAAGTATGATAATGCAGTTACGTTGGTTTAGGGTCCTGATCTGTAAAACCTCACTGGGCCTGATGTGTCAGGATGACAAAGGTGAAGCTGGAGATGCACCGATCCAGCCTTTTCAGCTCCGACACTTATATTGATACTTGACTTTATCTGGGACAGAAATGCCTTCTCCCCCAAAACACACAGTTGACTTATTACAAAATAATTATCTATTATTAATTTTATCCAACAAATAACTACAGAACAGCTTTTAATAAAAGTGCGAACATTATGAGACGCCCTAGCCCGTAAATGGTCTGATTACATCAAATTAAAGGCCCAATCAGGATATCAGCTGAACTAATAATATGGGATCGATATCGGAAGTGGTCCAGCAAAATTCCCTGTATCCATTAGGTTATCGGTGTTGGTGCGTCCCTGGTTAAATGATTCTTCCCTTTTTCCACCAGGGCATTGGTAAATGCTTATCATAGTTTTACATCAATTAAGAGACAGTTTAGAAGAATATTATCCCTTGTTAACACTATGGTTACTTAACAGTTATGGAATTGCCTCTATGCACATGCAATACCTGAATACAGTATTGGGTAGTAACTAGTTACAAATTAAGGGATTACTGTAATCAGATTACTTTTTAGTAATGTAGTAACTGGTTAGGATTAAACTGAGTACAGTTTAGAATTATTAGTCACTCATTTCACTAAAACATATTATATTTTGACCAAACATCTTGCCTAACCTGTCACATGCACAATGACGTGCAGAGCAGCAGTGACCTGTGAGTGAAAAGAAGCTGATAGTCCTGTCCGATATTAACTCCTCTGTCCCTGTGTTTTCCTCAGACCACCGGGCTGGTCGGCCTAGCTGTGTCCCAGAACCCACATGAGGTAAGTCTGTAAGATTGTCTTGATTATAATTGATTGAAAATTGCCACACACTACAATCTTAAATTTGATCTGCTACTTTTTAGAAGTCTTTCCTGGCTCTTTGAGGGTAGTAAAATTCGAAAATCAGATTAAAATCTGTAACAGCAAATGATGGCTTTCTGGAGTATTTGTAATGTTAAATAATGTTAATTGTACTCAAAACAGTTTGTACAATAAGAACTGTCATTACCCAGACTATATGAATACAGTAAAATATACAGGAAAAATGTGTACTTCTTTCCTATTTGTACAGGTGGTAGGTTTTCAGAGATGGGTACAGTAGCCAAAAAATGTACTGCAAGTAACGGAATGTTACTTTAAAGTAATATTACTTAAGTACTAAGTAGTGGTCCAAGAAATGATGACGTGTAAAAAAGTACTTGGGAACTATTACTCCTAAGTAGTAGTACTAAGCAAGAGTAATTGTATCTTTTTTGTAAAGTTACTTTTAAAATGTAACTGTCTGGTAAAATGTAATTGTTTAATTTAATTAGAAGGACAAAACATATAATGATGCCCAAAAGATATTTTCAAAGGATAGACACAAAAATGGGACAAACTATATCATATCCGTTAGAGTGGTGCAAGAAACATAAATACTGTCAATGTAAAGTTTTGTCACTTGTAGACGTATTCACAGCGGGAAGAGAAACCAAAACTATAAGTACTATAAGTAAAATTACGTTCATCTGAGAAGTACAATTTCTTCAAAAAGTTACTCAAATAAATGTAACTGCGAACTGCCACCAACTCTAGTTTTATTTAATATTATTTTTTCAATGTACTTGCCAGTTCTGGAAATGGCCAGAATTGCAGTTTATTTCCTGGTTCACCAAATCTTGTCAGACTGTTCTTTCTTTGTGTTGTGACTGCTTGTGTTGTGTGGACCCAGCGGCTCAGGATCCTGTACTCCAAGATCCTAGCCTCACTGCAAGTCATACCAAAAGACGCTGCCTACAGGAAGTACACGGAACAGCTGGTCAACGACAGACTGCACCATGTCAAAATGGTAAATTTAATCTTCACACATGATGCCAGGATTAACGCAATCCTTAAAATCAATGGATGTAATCATTTTATATTATGACAACATTTTAAAACCAGTATGTGATTTTGATGTATCCTGTACTTGCAAATGTGTTGCATTCATATAAAACAGAACAGTATAGTTCAGGGGTTGGCAAACTGCGGCTTTTTCATCCTTATACTGCGACTCCACGTGGCTTGAGAAAATAAGTATTTATTAAAGTGTATTATATTTGTCTTCTTTTTTTAAATTGTAGTTCTAAATTGGAATATTATTGTGATCTTGAAAGATTAAAATAAAATTAGATTTTATTATTTTTTGTTGCTCAAAAGCGTCATACTCACGGAAGCCTGTATACCACCAAAACGGCATGCATTTATCGTAAGACACTTCCAAAATAAACGGCCTATGCTGAAAAATATCTGGAGAGAGAAAAAGTTGTTTCGGAACTGATGAAAAAGGCTGATCTGAGGAAAAATCTATCCAAGAAATGGATGAAGTCTGCAAATTCAACTACATATGCAAGTTTTGTGGCCGCTCAAGAAAGAGTCAGGCATGGGAAGCCATTTACAGACAATATATGAAAGAGTCATTCATTAAGATTTCAGAAGACCTATTCGTGGACATTAAAAACAAGAGTGACTTTGTGCAGAAAGTCAGATACGTATGTGAGTGGCTATTCTCCACCATGAACTATGTTTAAAAACAAACACTGCTCATGCCTCACAGTTTACAATCCCCAATTTGAAGACGCTGTGTGGGGAGGTTCAGGTGCAGAAGTCCCATTAACCAGGTAAAATAAATATTTATGCAGAAACTTTGCAAATACTATAGTTAATACAAAGAGTAAACGTAAAAAAAACAAAAAAAAAAAACAAGATATACAGCATTGTCTTCATTTTAGATGTCAAAGTATTTGCTGCTCCCAGTGTTTTCTTTTCCGTGGAAACCGGGTCCAAATGACTCTTTGGGTGGTAAAGGTTGCCAACCCCTGGTACAGGTGAACTCGTGCTTTTAGAATGCAGTAGAAACAAACAGATGAGTGAAGGCTGTGATGTTTTTCAGGAGCCAGACATTGAGAAGCTGGAGCAGAAGATCAACTGTGGTCAGATTGAGGAGGTCATTTTCCAGGTGAGGAACAAAACATCCCAAGTACACTGCAATAAAATGCAATGCGCAAAACCAGTATAACTAGCTGATTAGAAGTATTGCTCCATCGTTTACAAAAAAATAAGGGCTCCTATTCTTCCCCACAGACCATCCTAAATGAATCCATTGTGGCTTTAAAGGTGCACTATGGATCATTCAGTGGGAGGTCAGCTTGTCTCCATGGAGATGATGTTGCTTTGTATGGAATGCTAGGGAATGCTAGATTAAATGCATATACGTGTTTCCCACAGCTTTATACTGAGACTATGATTTGGCCTGTAATAATATTAACATAATATTTTGTAGTGCGATATATTCCTGAAGAAATTATAGATGATAAATAACATTGAAACCAAAACCTCCCAAATTATTCTAAATGTCCAATACTGTTAAAATATATGAGCTGCAATAAATACATGGCAGAATTTAACACTTAAATGTCCTATATTAGACAAAATTTACTCTTGTGAGCTTTAAGCCATGTTCGAATGTTGTGACCTCATCAAAAACATAACCAGAATTTTGTTTTGTTTCATTCACATGTTCGAGTAATTTGTCTACATCCTCAAAGCTCAAAATGCATTGTTCCATCTTGGGATGTCATGAAGTAGAAGTTTTCAAGTTAACCACCACCTTTTTTAATTCAGTAGAGATTGGCAATTCCAGGGCTGAAAGTATCCAGTTGATTCCAATGAAGGTGTTTAGAGTTTCTATGGGTCTGAAGAGGTCTTCCTGTATTGCCACATGACATCACAATGTGGAACAGTGCGTTTCTTTTTGAAAGAAGAACACTGCCTAAATGTGCAGGATTTTTGTGAGTTAAACATGTGTAAATGAAACAAAGCTCCAGTTATGTTTTTGATGAGGAAGCAACATTATAACAGATCAGAAAATGGCATAATTATAGTCCCTTTAATTGTTTATTGAATGTTTGACTGAGCCAAATCCGTGTTGTGCAGGCGGAGTGTGAGCTGAACCTCTCCAGGAAGATGAGTGAGTGGAAGGCCTGGGAGCCACTGGTGGAGGAGCCACCCCCAAACCAGTGGAAGTGGCCCATCTAAAGCCCCTGCCTCAATCAACTGTACAACTGCTGCTGTGTCTGCATTTAATGTTCACCTTTGTAAATAAAAATTTTTTCCTGTACATGTTTCAGACCTTTATTTCACGCCTAGTAAAATTTAATGCTCATATGGCCCGTTAGACTACAGTTAATCATTTCCCTAAAGTATAGTTAAAACAAAGTCATGAGAACTCCTTGGTACCTCAGTCCATCGTACATTTCAATCTTAAAGCCATTAACCACTCCTTTGAAGATGGTGAGGTACAGAACTTAGCCAAAGAAAAATGGTTTGAGAGGGGAGTTAAAGAAGCTATTTTTGTTAGGAAAAACAATCCTTCCTTGAACAGGAATGGGGGCCTCAGACATCATCTATCCCTTATCTATAACTCAGTCCTCAGACCCAAAGCAAAATGAAGAAAACAATATGGCTAGCCAGGATGCTAATAGGTGTGAAATCACTGAGGCTTGAATGACTATGCGATGTAGTGTGTGCACACTGTACATAGGGTAGCACAATAAACCTAGCCTACAAACAAAAACTGTAAATAGGTGTTTTGAGTTTCAGTGTAGTTCGGTAGATTTTTGTTGTAATAGAGCCTGTCCCAAGTTTCTATTACTGACTAGATCCGTCATGTTCAACATTTCTGCATTTACCTTTTGGTTATTTGCCAAAGTACAATGTAGTGAATAGGAGAATCTTGCTGAAAACCACCAATGTAGGGGTATTTCCATAACTTACCTCGCAACTGTAATGTAAACAAGGGGTAACACATCTAAATTACACAATTACAAAGTTATTATTAGATAAAAAATAACACATTTTATTAAATGCTTAAACAGTCAGAAAAATGCCTCCTTGTGTGTAAATTGACTGTCATCATCTGTCATCAATTCCATTCAAAATTCA
>JAIEZT010000054.1:22521059-22616059 GCA_019594935.1 Periophthalmus modestus | reverse complement strand
AACGGAGTTGTGTTTGGTGAGACAGCATTGGTTGAGTGCATAGACAATTTGTTTTGCTGATTTTTATTTTTTTTTACCTAGTTAGTTCTAGTCTTGTTCTAGCAAGTTCTTTTCTGTCCTCTATCAAAGATTCTACTGCTCTATTTCATCCCAACTGACTGAAAGCACTAAATGATTCCCTGAGCTTGCCATCCGGGATTCATAGAACTGTGGTTACATTTGTTGATTTCTATGGTGAAATGATTCCCCCCTCCTCTTCTGGATTATAACTTCCACAGGGTTTACTGGTCCATTCTAAAGTCTGGAACTCCTTCGGTAACCAGTGTAAAATCGATTTAAGCTGGTGTCCTGGTTCTCATGTGTCCACTACTTTTCTTTATGTCATTACAAATCACTACAAAAATTCCTGTATTTGATGAAAGTGTGTCAGAGTCACCTTTAGAAATACATTTGCCTAGAAATAAATTGTGATACATCCTATACTATTTTAGCTGCTAGTTGTTCAAAATAAAAATAACATGCTGACTGACCTGAAGGACCTGAGCATTCTGTAGGGCTTCCCAAGGTCTGAGACACGCCTGCACAGCGGAGCTACGGCCAATTCCATCTGCACACACGTTAGGTTTACAATGTTATAACGTCAATAATATCCGCTGTTCAACATTTTTATATTGGTATTGGTTATTGGCCATAATGGGAAATGTATTGACTAAAAATAAAATCGACCATTCCAAGACTAACTATGTGGTTACATCTAAAAACATTCTAGCTTGATTATGATATTATTATTATATTAAAACACTCCTTTTGTGCACAATAGAATGTAAGGACTCAAGGGCGAGCAGGTCAGATATGAGGTTGACCCTTCTCACCTTGGACATGGACTATCTGAGCCACTCCTCTTGGGCAGGAGGCTACAGAACCTCTCACCACAAAAACAGTTTCTTCCCCGCTGCCGGACTCATTAACACTCTATAACACTTGTCACTTTAAAGAACTGTAATTAAACTACTTGCACTGATAGCTTTTGCACTGTTGTTCTGCCCTACTGTATATTTTGAATTTGTATCAAAGTCTATTTTTTTTATCTTATTAATGCATGTCCTTATGTTTGTTATGTATATCGTTGTTTTATGTTGCACCATAACACCAAAGCAAGTTCCTGTTTGTGCGTTTGGTTCACTGACAATCAAACCAATTCTGATTGTAATTTTTAACACAAAATAAAAATTCTGTGTCTTATTCATGTGATTTTTGTATCAATACTTAGTCTAGTTTTGATACCAGTTGTCATGAGTTGCATCTATTAGTGTCAGAGTATCAATACTTTTGACAACTATAAGCTCTGATACTAGAAAACATTGCAATAGTCAAAGGCCCAGGGTGTTTACCTGAGCAAAGTCTGCTGCTAGCCTCATCTTGCCACCCTCCCCCAGCGGGCGTAGTAGGCTGGCGTGGCGGATGAACATTTGGATGGCGTCTTGTGCGATGCCTTCTGTGCGCTCGTAGATGAAGTCCACACACCGGAAATGCTGGAAGTATTCAGCCATCACACGTGAAATGAAGCTCTGCAGCTCCTTCATGTATAGGGAGCAGGGCACGTCAGGCTTGTCAGTGCTGGACAACCCTCTGCACATAGCACAAAGGCCAGGGCTCACAGGAGGGTCAAGACTCATGACAGCAATAGTCAAACACTCATCAATTTCCGTATACCGTAAATTTTGGACTATAGAGCACACCTGAATAAAAGCCGCACCAGCAAAATTTTCAAAGAAAATCAATTTTATACATACATAAGCAGCACCTGCATATAAGCCACAGGTTTTCATGTTGTAACATGAGATATTTACACCGAAAGACGGTACATGGAAGGCTTTTTTTTTTAGTTTTAATTTAAGACACACTTGATAGGCAGGACAACACGGCATCAACACGGGATGAACATACATGCATGTTTAGAAAATAAAACTGCACCAACACAGCATCAACACAACAGTAACTCACCTGGTTAGAAAATAAAACACACTTAAACCAACTTAAAAAGCCATTGGTCACTATCTTCATCTTCCTCTTGCGCACTAAAGCCACTGAAGTCATCTTCTTCATTGCCTGAATTGAACAGCCCCAGAAGGACTTCGTCAGCCTCAGTCTGTCTTTCGTTATCGCTCTCAGAATCACTTTTGTCTTGAGGCACATTCACCATTGAGCTTGTGCTATCCTCTTTATCACACAGCAGTCCAACCTTTCGAAACCCATTGGTGATGGTGGACTTTTTCACACTGCTCCACGCAGTTACTTTCACCACAATTCCTTTTGGAAGTTTTTCTTTTGGCATAGTCATCCACTTAAAAATCACCATTGGTGGAAGCTTTTGTCCGGATGCTGTACAGCTCAGTACACAAGTGAAATGCATTCACTCATGGCCAGTTGTTTTCAGCGTCACAGTTGATTCACCTATCCTGTTAACAGCCCTCGTGAGAGGCAAGTCAAATGTCAACGCGTAGTTCCAAATAGATCCTTGGCCTTTGCTCAGTTGGCTTTTTCTTTTCAAACCATTAAGCAGTGGAATCAGCTTCCAGACAGTCTGAAACTGTCTGTGGATTTGAATAGTTTTACCAGAAATTTGAAAAAGTACATTTTTGTCCACATCAGTCGAGTTAATTGGTGCTGCTCTGTACTCACTGTATAAACCTGCACATAATGATTTTTATATTAGTATGGACTGGGGGGACATACTGTATTGGACATAGGGACATTTTTTATTGTATTTAACTGTTATTGATTATGACAAACTGGTAGTTGTATATTGTAATTGTTAATTGAAATGTGTTTTTTGTGTGTGTTCACCTGCCCAGGGACTGCAGATGGAAAGTAGCAGTAGCTAAATCTGGTACAAATCATCTTTTCTTTGTAAGATTAATAAATTTGTACATGGCCCCTGTCAAATAAAGAATAAAGAGAGAAAGAAAGGTACTTCATCCAGGTTTATGATGTCACCTGGTTCAATGGAATTCTGGGTGTACTTTGTTTGAGGGAATTTGCAGAGGTTTGTAAGTTTTGCCTCGTAGTCAGGAGGGAGTTGCTGACACAGAGTTGTCCGTGCCCTGATGAAGAGGCGTTTTCGTCTCATAAAACTGAAACACCATTATGGTCCACCTCTGAAATCATCAGTCTTAGTTTTGGCTGCAATTGTTTTTGCTTTCAGCTGGATCTGCATGGTGGAAACACCTCGGCCATCTGCTCTTTGTCTGTTAACCCAGCCTTCAAAAATGTTTTCCAGTTTGGGCTATCTGCTTTTATTTCCTCTGAAAGCTTTTGTCATCTTTTTACATTGACTCAGTTCTCCCCGCTGCTGCCTTCTGCGTCGCACCATCGATTCATTAATGCCAATCTTACGTGCAGTAGCTCTATTTACTTCTTTGATAGCCAGATCGACTGACTTTAACTTAAAAGCTGCGTCATGTGCATTTCTTCGTGTGTTTTCCATGATTAGGGTGTGTGCATGATGAGCAAAATGACAGTTCAAAATCAAAACTACCAGTTGTGTATTCTTCAGAGCATAATCTTTACCCCCCCCTGACTTTGGCATTTACTGCTAGATAGTGCCCCCTGGTGGTTGTTAGCCAGTAAAAATCTATAAATAAGCTGAACCGTTGTATAAGCACTGTATGGGAAAAAAGTAGCGGATTATAGTCCAAAATTTACGGTATACAGGGACATGTTTTGGAGTAGTATTGAGCAAAAAGAGCCCAAATGTATGTGTGTATGGTAACAGTGTGGTGTGTGGACCCAGAGTCCTCCTGGTGCAGGATGAGGTGGATGTGGTCCTCCTATTACAGGGTGAGGAGGCGAGTAAGTGTGGTCCTCCTGATGCAGGGTGAGGAGTGTGGTACAGTGTGTATGGTGTGAGTGATGATAGGGAAATGGTCTGACCCAGAGAAGTCCTCCTGGTGCAGGGTGAGGAGGATGGCCTGGATAGAGTCGCTCACAGACTGAAGCAGAGGCTGCATTGCACTGCCCATCAGTACCTGCATACCCTGGACACATAACAAACACACAGCTGAAAGATACTGCACGGCACTGTTATTTAACTATTTAACTTGTTGTTGTTTAGCACTTATACAAACTTTACACTTCAGATGCCTTCAGTATTTTACCAACTAAAATGCCCAATAAATCACAAAAAAGGAAAAACGTTTTACATATTTTCCTCACGTGATAACTTTCCAGTACTCTATCCCTCAAAATTGTAAATGACTAAACGTTTCAGATTCTTTTTTTCCAAACCAGATAAGTTTCTGCCTCTACTTTTGATATACAGATATGTTATGGATATTAAAAGCATTGCAAATGCTGAATAAAAAGAAATAACCAATGTATGTGTTGGTGAATGGTTAAAAACAAAAAATGAAAATAAACTAATTTGATCAACATGTCCATTCATGAATTGTCCAAAAAAGGTAAAAGTATTGAAATGTGTTTACAGTACACTTGCATTACAATGCTTCATTTACCTCTTACTTTGATGTCTGCACATAGTGAATGAGTGCTTTTTAAAGATAATTTTGTCCACTTTTATGAGCAAAAAGAATTATTACTCTACTTTGAAAGTGCTTACATTTCCGAATGTTGCAAAGGAATTAGAAATAGGAATAGTTGAGTATATTTGCATTTGTGACATTTCCCACGCTACAGCGAATTTGACAAAAAGTAAAATACTATTTCAGTCAAATGAGTAAGACTAAAGCCCTGGCTAGCCTTGATCCAAAGGTATGTAAGTCATACCTGTAGTGATGAAGAGAGGGCCTCCATAGCAGCAGCTGGACAGGAGATCACACTAGAGAGGATCTGCACATACAGACGTCACACTCACTGAACTAAGAACAGACTTGATACTCAATACAAATTCCGATGCCACAATAATAGCAAAAAACACTCTTTATTTAAACAATAGAATTTGATTTTCAACATTAAATGGTAGTAGTTTCTTTTATATTACCATATGGTCTTATAGCTGTGTAATCCTTCAGTTGTCCAGGTATGTTGCATGGGTGTATACAAGTCTATGTGGTCTTATACATGTTCTGATACAGCTCAAGATCATTCTAAAGCTTGTCAGAAAAGGTACATTTCTGTCCTGTGAATGTGACTTTTTTAATATCAATACCTGATCAAATGAGTGTCTAGTTTTAATCCTGGTTTTAGTGTTGATTAGCATCTGATTTTCAACAACCCTACTCTGACCCAAGACATTTGAAATCTGTTTTATTTTGTTTTTCTATGGAGACATGACAAACCGACATAGAACAGTAAAGTAAGCAAATAAATGAATTTCGGGGGCAGGGGTGGGTTGAGTAGCCAAAAATTTTACTCAAGTAAGAGTACAGTTACTTCAAAACAATATTACTCAAGTGGAAGTACAAGAGCAGCAGTCGAAGAAATTACTAATTAGAGCAAGACTAAACAAATATTTATGAAAACTACTATTGAAGCAGTGTCAAGACGTTTATAACTCCTGTTTATAACAATTTATAATTTTAAGTGAATGTAATTTGTAGGACAAAACATTAAACAATGCATAAAATGTGGTACAGTATTTTCAAAGTATACATACAAAAATGAGAAAAATTAATTCATACCTGAAGGAGCAGTGCAAGAAACACAAATGTTCAAATCATTTCATATTGTCAACATAAAGCTTTTATCACTTATAGATTTACTGACAGTGGGAAGAGTATTGTTACTTCAAAAAAAATATTACTCAAGTAGGAGTAAAAGTATGCTTCTAAAAAAGTACTTTGAAAAGTACAATTTCTTTTAAAAAGCTACTCAAATAAATGTAACAGAGTATTCCCTACCTCTGCTTGGGAGTATAAGAGTCTGGGTGTAAAAAGAGACATGGCCTGTTCATTAACAATAATAAAATCATCTCACCCTTAGGAGAGCCTGGTGCAGTTGCTGCAGACTGTTGACCACCGCCACGTTCCTCCTCTGGCCCTCAGTGAGTGGGCCGATCACCTGTGTCGCATCTGGCCCAGTGTGCAGCTGCCACACACGAGCCAACATTACACACAGACAACACATTCATGTACTGACACTTTGTTAAAGAGGTATTTTTCTTCTATGGGCTATTAACTGCTAACACATAACATATTTTAGGTCACCAAGCTACCTTTTATCATTTTGAAAATATTTGTTGAAAGCAACGCGTTATCATGTTTTAATAAGTTTTACTTTACATTTTTGCGCTCCGAGTCCTTTACTCTTCGCTCTCTGTGCTAAGTCACCTCCACTTCAGAGCACTATCACAACACAACCAGCGTGCAGCCTGCTTATGAAACTACTGCACATTGCAACAGGTTTGATAAGTTATAGTGCATTATTTTGTATCAAGCTTTTGGCTATTTATGAAAAATTACAGTACGAGAGCTTAGTCTTGTACAGGCTCATACAGCTAACCATAAGGAGGGTGTGAATAGCGCCTGGGAGAGATCGCCAGATTACTCAAACATGCATGGCTGGCATAAAAAAAAAAACCTCTTCGGGCTCGTCTTTGATGAGGGAAGAAGAACATGGTAGTAACAATTTCCAGAATTTCAAAGTTCGTAGGGAAGTTCTAAAATCCAACAAGACAGAAAGAGTTTGATCTCCTACCACAAGCTGGAATATTCCTAGCTCGCCATCACAGTAGATTCACAATTGAAGTTGCCATCAGAAAAGGGAAAGGGGGAAAAAAACCTCTCCACTCAGCAGAGGGTTGAATGCTTAGTATGAAAGCATAGTATAAGAGGATTTAGCAATCAAACAATGAGCACGACTCCAGAGCAAGACCAGCATGACAGACACAGTGAGCAGCAGCGGAAGAGCACCAGAAGCAGGAATCAACAGGGGCCGCTCCAGGTAATCATTGAGCGCAACGGTGTAGTAACAGGAGGTGGGGCAATTTAGGTCACATGGGTTACACTATTTTCTATTTATATATACAGTCGATGGATCACACACACAGTTATGAGAGAGCATATCTAACTCAGGAGGTCAGCTTAAAAATGTGAGAAGATATTCTCTAGTCTATACTATACGACAGATCTACTAGCAAAATTTATACCTAATAAAATCTAAATAAACCAATATTCAGGGTTTTTGAACCAGCAAAAGCAATTTAGGATTTAGAGCTAAAATAATGTATGTGAGTGCAAAAGTGAAAGTAACTCGGCCCTCATGACGTACAAGTAGGGCTGAACGATTTGTGAAAAATATCCAATTGTGATTTTTTGACACGCATTGCAACTGTGATTAGATTTGCAATTTATGGTTTAATAATTCTCTTTAAAGTTCACATATCAAAAACATGTGCAGTTCTACTTTCTGTATAAAGTAAAAGTCAAAGTCACAGTGTGCTCTGCACCAAACTCACCAGCTGCTCGGACTTGACACAGAAGAGCTGGACTGTCTTGGCTGCATTCTTGGCCACAGACAGGGACAACTGAGGGTCCACTGAGGCCACACTCAGCTCACTGTCAGCACACAACAACCGCACATCTTACTTTCAGTTACTCTGTTCTATGTCACTGAAGAGAAATGTGTAGCCCCGTTATATGGAGGTAACTACTATGGAACATTTGTCTCAAGCTCAAGCGTATTAAAGAAGGGGTATTACCTTTTATTCATTTTTTTCAAAAAAGCTATATTTGTCAAAACTCTATTACAATTTTGAATTTGTTTATGTTCTGAAACTACTGTACATTGCATCAGGTTTGTGAAGCTGTAGTATACTGTTTTGCAACCTGCTTTTGCATATTGAAAAATAGCTGTGCAGAAGAATGGGCAGGAGCGCTGCAGAGAGCTTCCATTTTATATAGACTTGTGGGTGGAGCCTTGTACAAGAGGCGTAGGCTCGTACTGCTAACCGGAAGCAGAGTTTGAATAGGGACAGGGAGAGGTCACTAGATTACTCAAACATGTATGTATGTATGACATGACAAAAACAACTCAAGTCACTAGGGCGACTTGAGTAGGACGTGTTTTGCTAAATCGGCTTTCTCTATTGTTGCTATGAGTCGGTGGAATAGTTTGCCAAATGAGATTATAACATGCACAAGTTTTCAAATGTTTGCACATGAGACAAAGAAATGGCTAATGTCAAAGCAAGTTTGCACCCATTAGTGAATGTGTATGAAAGAAAGAGGATTTGTATATCTGAAATTGACTGATTGTGTGTGTATGTGAATAATTTGGTATGGTTGTGTATGTGTGTGTGTGTGTGTGTGTGTGTGTGTGTGTGTGTGAACTGAATGTTTTTTGTTCTTTTTTGTAAATGGCGTATTTGAGGGGCGAGATGTGTTGTATTTGGTGTGTGTACCATATGTTTACAGGTCTTTCATCCATCTACACCAAACTGTTACTCTGACGACAGGTGGAAATTAGTATCTTTACTATAACCTGGCACCATACATCTTTCCTGATTTTTAAGGTCAATGTAATGTTGTTCACTGTCCCTGTCCAAATAAAAGCATACCATACCATACCATACCATACATCTAAAACCTCTTCAGGCACGTTTTTGACAAGGGAACAATATTAAAACATGGTAGAAAGCTCCAGTCAATTTTGATATTACCCCTTCTTTAAGCTTTTCACTAACACTAATTTAAGGTTTAAATAAAACTGGTGGTCCAAATGGGATTTATAGCTCCTCAGTGACTGACCTGCTGATGGTGCGGACAATGCTGTCGAGCTCCTCAGTGGAGGGCGGGTTATAGCCTCCCAGAGGAAACACCAGGTTGATGGGGTCAAAGAGGCGTGACAGAGACTTGGACAGATAGGCCGCCTCATACGGCTGGAGGCAGTCCTTCAGAGCTCTCTCTGGGCTGCGCACAAACACATGCACACACACACACACACCATCATAACTGGAAACATGTATGTCACATCAAGTCTCTAAATCAGGGGTGGGCAAACTTTTTGACACATAGGCCAGAATGGGTTCTAAAATTTGACAGAGGGGCCAGGCCAGGATATACACTGCTCAAAACAATAGAGGAACACTCTTTAATCAGAGTATAGCAACCTATCAATTAAAATTCTGGGATATTGATATGGTCAGTTCAGAAGCATATGGGGTTGTTAATCAGTTTCAGCTGCTTTGTTGTTAATGAAATGAACAACAGGTGCACTAGAGGCTACAGTAAGACAGCCCCCAAAACAGGAATTGTGTTCCATGTTGATGCCACTGGTATTTTTCCCTCCTCATCTCTTCCGGCAGATTTTTTTACTGACTGACTTTTTCCTTTGGCTTTTTTCCTGGACACTGCAGAGGTTGCAAAAGTGGTCCAACTCCTCCGGGATGGCACATCAATACGTGCCGTTGCAAGAAGCTTTGCTGTGTCTCCCAGCACAATCTCAATAGCATGGACTAGAAGAGACAGGTAGTTACTCCAGGAGAGCTGGGCAGGGTCGCAGAAGGTCCTCAAACCCTCGGCAGGATTGGTATCTACTCCTTTGTGCAAGGAGGAATAGGATGAGCACTGCCAAAGCTCTACGGAATAACCTCCAGCGGGCCACTGGTGTGAATGTTTCTGACCAAACAATCAGAAACAGATTCCACGAGGGTGGCCTCAGGGCCCAACGTCCTGTAGTGGCCCCTGTGCTCACTGCCCGGCACCGTAGAGCTCGATTGGCATTTGCCATAGACCACCAGAATAGGCAAGTGCACCACTGGCGCGCTGTGCTCTTCATCGATGAGAGCAGGTTCAACCTGAACACATGCGACAGACATGAAAGGGTCTGGAGGCACAGTGGAGAACGTCATGCTGCCTGCAACATCATTGAGCATGAGGGGTTTGGTGGTGGGTCAGTGATGGTCTGGGGAGGCATATCTCTGGAAGGACACACAGACCTCTACAGGTTAGATAGTGGCACCCCGACTGCCATCAGGTATAGGAATGAAATCCTTGGACCCTGTCAGACCCTGTGCGGGTGCAGTGGGACCTGGGTTCCTCCTGATGCACGACAATGCCCAACTTCATGTGGCCATGTGCAGGCAGTTCCTGGAGGGTGAAAGTACTACTGACTGGCCCTCACGTTCACCTGACCTAAACCCAATAGAACACCTCTGGGACATCATTATTATATTTCGGTCCATCCGGTGTCGCCAAGTTGCGGCCCTCAAGTCCTCAGACTGTCCAGGAGCTCAGTGATGTCCTAGTCCAAATTTGGGAGGAGATCCCCCAAGACACCATCCGTCGCCTCATTAGGAGCCTTATGCATGCCCCGCCGTTGTCAGGCACAAGCACGTGGGGACCGCACTAACAACTGAGTATCATTTTGAGTTGCTATAATGACATTTTGGCAAAAAAAAACAAATCTGCTGCATCAACTTCTCAGTTTCATTTCTGTAGGGAGATCATTGTCATTTACATAAAATAATGTGGAATCCTTTTCTTACTAATAAATTACTTTCTCATTATCAGTAAAGAAATTCTAGGTTATTTTTTCCTTCATTTAGATCTAATGTGTTTTCAAAGTGTTCCTCTAATTTTTTTGAGCAGTGTATACATATATACACATATATACACATATATACACACACATATATATACACACACATATATACACATATATACACACACATATATACACACACATATATACACATATATACACACACATATATATATATATACATATACATATATATATACATATATATATATATATACACATACATATATATATACATACATATATACATACATATATACATATATATATACACATACATATATACATATATATATATATATATACACATACATATATATACATACATACATACACACATATATATATACATACACACACATATAGATACATATACATACATACATATATATAGATACATATACATACATACATACAAACATATATATACATACATACATGTATATATATATATACACACATATATATAATATATATATTATATATATATACATACACATATACACACACATATATAAATATAAATGTGTATATTACATTAAGATTTATAGACTATACTGTGTTTTCTATAGGAAAGTCTTTCAAAACAGGACAGAATCATGTGCCTGACCCACGAATTAACATTTGGGATAAACAGTTGCATATAGCTCACATACTCTATGTGTACAACTGTCTCTTGGCTATGGCTATTTTTTTAGTCATTAACTGACTTGTAGTCCTGTTGTGCACTCACTTGTAGTCCTGTTGTGCATACGTGAAGAGGTCGTGTCCCTCCGACTCGGTGGAGCTCAGGTCCAAACCAGGCTCTGTGCCACTCTGTATCGCCCCCTGCAGGCTGCCATTGTACTGCTGAAGGCGACGCCACAGATCATTGACTAGCCTCAGTAGTTTTGGGTATTCTCCTTCAAACGCTTGCTTCAGAAACGATGAGGCTGACAAAAACAAAACAGTTTTTTAAATCAAAATATTGAACACACTGGGTGTGCATTTTGTCGATTACATTTCCACCTCAGTTTTTATTTGTTCACAAGTTACACATGTGGGCTTGGCATGGACCTTCTGGTGATGCTCACCTTCTGCAGCTCTATGGAACTCCTTGCTCAGTGTGTCCGTCACGTTGGTCCAGAAAGTACACAGGATGTCCAGTTGCCCGTCCTGTGCACACAAACACACACACACACACACACATCACACCTACAAAGGACCTACAGAGTACCAGCAGAGTACTGTTAAGTTATGTTTTCCCATGTGGAAGGTTTGGTGGGTGTAACACTATGTTTAACATAGGCTGCCAGTTCAGGCAATAGCTGCTGTTCGATATTTCACTTATTACTCAAAACCAATGCTTTTTTATTGGATCAATACTGGTAACACAGAATGGCTGCTGGTAATAACAAGATTATGCTGTCATTTGGCGAGAAGACATCTTATGAAACTTAGAAAAAAGAGATTGAAATCTGGAGATTAGTGACGGATCTGGACAAAAAGAAGCAAGTGCTAGCAGTTACCTTGTCGCTAACAAGACGAGGCGAGGGAAAGTGCCCTGAAGATTCCCGCTGTTGATTAGAATTTCTTGGAATAACTAGATTCCGTGTTCTTAAAAAAAGAAGATCTCCAGCTCGAGGCTTACACAGAGTTTGGTCGCATCATCAGAGAGAGCAGTGTGTCCATGGCGGACTACATTGTCAAGTTTGAATGCCGGTACAACAGGATGCGCAACTTCAAAATGGAGCTTCCAGATGCCGTGCTGGCTTTTAAACTACTAGATACAGCCAGACTCCCAAACGCAATAGAAAAGATAAACAGTTAGCATTCACAGCCTGCCCCACTGTCTTATTTGCCAATATGAAATCAGCTTTGAAAAGAATATTTGGAGACGTGACATCACCACGTGAGGGCAGCAGTCCAATGCAAATAAGTAATGAAAATGAGTGCGCCTATTACACGAAATACAAGAGAGACAGCAAAACAAACAGTCCACAACGCCAAACTGTAGCGCAAGGCACAAACCCCATTGATAAACATGGGTGGAGAACAAGGTGTGCAGTCTGCCAGAGCACATTTCACTGGGCAAAAGACTGTCCAAAACAAAAGAGAACATGTTAAAGTGACAAATGATGAAGGGTAAAAAGCTGAGGAGTGCAACATCACTTTGTTTTTAGATAAGAGTCTGTCTGATACAGATATCTTTAGTATCAGTGTGTGGAGAAAAATAGCTGGAGGATTACACAAGTGGACCGCCACAAAGTGAATTACGCAAAATAGTAGGTGAAATCAGTGCTAGACCATTCATTCATTCATTCAGTGCTAGACCATTCCCCGGGGAAGAGGGGACTATGGGGGACTATGTCTCTCGGCTGGCCTGGGAACGCCTTGGGGTCCCACCGGTGGAGCTGGGATGAGGGAAGTCTGGGAGTCCCTGCTTAGACTGCTGCCCCCGCGACCTGGCCCCGGATAAGCGGAAGAAAATGGATGGATGGACATGTACCCTGTACAGCAAGCCAAACACAATGAAACAGTAGCTGTTGACTTGGATGAGGTCGATCACAGTGTGTAGTAGTTGCATGCAATTGACCACTTTACTCGCTTTAGTGCAGTTGCAGTTGTCACAGCCAAGCTCCTGGGTAGGTCAACCCAACACGACACTACATGCTATGAGAAAGGCATTAACAGAGGAAGAATGCTCCGAGAGACTTAGGAGAGCCATTCGAAAACAACTATGGCCAGTTAAAGACAGGTAGGTGACAGGAGATAAGGTCTACTACAAGAAGGTGGACTGTAATGAGTGGAAAGGTTCAGGGTGGTGATAGGACAAGATGGAGCTGTTGTATTTGTGAGACATGGGGGATCCTAGGCACAGGTACATCAGTCTAGATTAAGAAAACTCAAAGTAGGTGATGAAAATTCTGAAATGAAAACTACTGAACACCCTATAGCACCACCAGCAGCAGCAGATCTTTGTGACACTGAAAGTGATGAAAACTGAACACAAGACTCTAAGTCACTTAATGCTGAGACCAATGAACCCCCTGATGCAGCAGAGTTAACAGTGGGAGGCGGTAATGAGCAGTCTCAAACACCACAAGCCCCTTCTTCCTATGAAGGCTTTCAACTAAAAGTTGGCAAGGTGATTAAATATACAGACAATGAAAGTGGTCAAAGCCATACTGCAAAAGTCCTTAGCCAAGCAGGAAGGCTAAGGGAAAATATAAAGACTGGTACAACTTGCAGTTCAGCCAGCCTCAGGAAATAGCATGTATTATGTATTTGTCAGAGTCAGAGATGAACATCAGAAATGTGTCTCAGCAAGGTGGGTGTGCACACTTAAACAACTGTAAGGGTTGTGCTTAAAGCTAGACAAGTGGCAATAGTCTTTGAAGAACTAAACACACAAGATTTAGCAAAAGACTCACCTACATGTGCAAAAGACTCACCTACATGTGCAAAAGACTCACCTACATGTGCTGGATCAGGGCAGTTGTAAGTCAAAACAAATGGCAGCTGACATTAAAGCAGCTTTTCTGCAAGGTAAAACACTGAATAGAGATTCATCCACCACACGAAGCACAGAGTAAAGGAAGAGTATAGAAGTTAAAGAAGTGCGTTTATGGTCTAACAGATGCTTCCTTGTACTCGTATCACAGAGTCAGAGATACCATGCAATAGTTGGGAGCTCAAGTGTCAAAGGTGGACCCAGCAGTGTTTTACTGGCTCGATCAGCGTGGCACAGTGAAGGGAATCCTTGCAACTCACATGGATGATTTTATTTGGGGGGGAACTGGTGTACTCTCCACAACTGCCATCCCTCAGTTAAAAGCTGCCTTTCAGGTTAGACAGGAAGAGCACAATTACTTCAGCTACATTGGAATGGAAGTTCATTCTGTGGAAGGTGAGATACAAGTACAATAAAGATCATTCATTCAAAATCTGCAGGCTATTCCTACTGAAGCCACCAGAGCAACACAGCATGAAGTAGAATTGACAGACAATAATCTGGGCATGCTCAAGTCAAAGATTGGACAAATATCGTGGGTAGAGGCAGAGTAGACCAAACATTATGTGTGACTTATCGATCTTGGCATCTAACACCAAACATGTTACCAGACTCTGCACTGTGCAAACAAACTCATTGGAAGTCAAATCAGAAGATGTCACGTTGAGGTTTCAGCACCTGGGAGAGAACAGCTCCCTCAAAGCGGTGTTGTACAGTGACTCCTCCATGGGAAACCTGTCAGACTGAGGCACACAGAGTGGACATTTCATCATGCTCATGGGTGAAAATGGAACATTTTTCAGTCAGTCTTTCTAGCTACACTTTACTCAGGAATCACCACTAAGGACTGTTCATCTAAAGCTGTGCCCATTGTTTGCGTAACAGACAATCATTCTCTTCTGGATGCAGTCAAATCCACGAAGTCTGTTACAGAGAAAAGACTGCGCCTTGAGATCAGCAGTATGAAGGAGCTTATACACACTGGGACTATTCAGCTGATTGTGTGGTCGGCCACCAAAGAGCAGTTGTTTAACTGCTTGACCAAAAAGGGTGCTTCCACACTTAGTCTTCTGAAGGCCCTCAGCGAAGATGTTCGAAAACTAAAAATCTCAACAAATTTTGCAATGCTTTACTACTGTTGTGAAAAAACAAAAAACAAAAAAAAAACATCTCCTTGTTTGTTGTTATGTTTTCCCACGTACCCATATAGGAGGTTTGGTGGGTTTAACACTATATTTAACACAGGCTGTCAGTTCACGCAATAGCTGCTGCTCGATACTTCATTTGATTACTTGTTCACTTGCATGCCAACAGAATGTCAGTAAAAGTTATTTCTCAAAACCAGCGTCTTTTATTGGATCAACAAGTACCAGCAGAGTGCCGACAGAATGCCGACAGAGGGCCGACAGAGTGCCGACAGAGGGCCGACAGAGGGCCGACAGAGGGCCGACAGAGGGCCGACAGAGTGCCAGTAGAGGACCGGCTCAAAGATGGGTTTGTACCTTGATGATTTCATCGATGAAGCAGACATGACTGACTGGGTCCCTCTTTTTGATCAGAACCTTCTGGAGATGCTGTACCTGCCTCCACAAAAGGACAAGTTTAGATTTACACCAGGGTTTGCTGAAATAATGACAGTTAAACATATCGTAAATCTATACACTACTAGTCAAATGTTTGAACACATCCTCTCATTCAGATGTTTTCATAAACATAGAAGAGATTAAATATGTGAAGCAAGATGCGAGGAATTATGTAGCAAAGAAACAAAGTTAAATACGTCAACTAAAAATATTCAATATTTTATATTCAAAGCAGCCACCCTTTGCTTTGTTGACAGCACTGCAAACCCCTGGGATTTCTCACAATGAGCTTTTTGATGAAGTCTTCTGAAATAGTTTTCACTTAATAGGTGTGCCTTGTTAGGGTTAAGAAATGCCAAAAGTCTAAACCAAAGCAAAGGGTGGCTACCATATTTTCTGGACTACAAGTCGCAACTTTTTTCTACTTTTTAACCGCTGCAGCTTATGGTGCAGTGCGGCTTATACTTTTCTTTTTTTTGCCGTGGCGCCAAAAACATTTTGCCCAGCAACAGTAGACCAATAAAACTGATGAGTAGTTCACAGAGGTCCAATGAAATTGTATGGTCAATCTAGCGCACTCTCACAACTATTGTAAATCAGTCATTTGTACTAACCCTCATCAACATATATGTTTTGCAGCTGCAAGTGTATTTCTCAGTTCCCCTGTCCCCGCCTCTTTGTCATGGCGCTGCTCCGCTGTAATGTCTCGTAATGTTCTTTTTCCTGCAGTCACTGATCCACAAACTAAAGCAGACTCCAGCCGCATGGTTACAGCCCTTTTTGCTCCTTGTTAAAACTTATTCTGCTGTCGTCCTTATGTTATTTTCCTCCTTCTTTATATTGTTTCACATGTAAAGTATCTCGTGGACGCGCATCCAGAGCGTCCACAACGCATGTCGGAGGCGTTTGTCGTCAAATACAAAGGTGTCCAACGCGATTGTTTCAGAGTCACGCTGCAGCATCGAATATTTTGGTAAATTTGGCTGAACGCATTCTTTTTACACTGTAAAAAAAGCATGCAAAACTGCACTAGTAAATGCAAATGAAACGTTTTGAGCTAATTTTTCATATCACTACGTGAGATACCTGTGGCTTAAAATCCGGTGCGGCTTGTACAAGTTTTTTTTTCTAAAATTAAAGCATGCGGCTTTTAATCAGGTGTGCTCTGTAGTCCGGAAAATACGCTATTTATTTATTTATTTATTTTTTTTAATCTAAGACATGTTTTGAGTTACTTTGACTTTATATTTTGTTTAGTAACAAGCGACTTGGATGAGTAGCAAAACATCAGCGAAAAAATTGAAAAGTCTTATTACATTGATTGTCCAAGCCCTGAATCGAAATCTGATCTGATTTTTATAGTGGGATAGTTCATTATAGATGCAGGAGCTAGCATAGACTACCAGGCCTAAAGCACACACAGCGGTTACAGTGTAAACATCATGTGAAACGATGGCACCTGTCTGCAGGCTGCACAGATCTGGTCCATCAGCTTCTCCAGGTTGGTCCATAAGGCGGCCCTGAACTGTGCCGTGGTCCCAGGCGTGGGGAGTATGGCCCGGCCAGGAGCACCTGCAGAAGATATTCAAATATAGAGTGTATTAGAGAGTGTATTATAAAATGACAAATTACA
Source organism: Periophthalmus modestus (assembly GCA_019594935.1). Classification (NCBI taxonomy): domain Eukaryota; kingdom Metazoa; phylum Chordata; class Actinopteri; order Gobiiformes; family Gobiidae; genus Periophthalmus; species Periophthalmus modestus. The sequence continues at coordinate 22,598,850 of JAIEZT010000054.1, read as the reverse complement.
TTATGCATCAATAGTTTTGATACATTGCATAATGACCAAGGATCAAATTAAAATAAACCAAAGATAGCATGTTTAGGTCTGCATATGGCCCAGTTAGTCTTCTTTCTCTCCTGATTCTAATGTAATTTGTAATTACCAACCAAATTCCCTGTTAGTTTGGTAAAATTAAAGACCCTGGAACTGCTGAGGGGAGCTCCCTCTAAATATTTACATAGTATTAATATGTTGCCGTGGTTACCTCTGGTGTGAGTTTGAGTCAAGCCCCTGATCTCCAGAGCAGAGCTGATATTGTCCCTGACGCTGTTCTGGTGCCCCTCCACCACAGCCAGCACCGTCTGCCGCAGACTGCCCAGGTTATGGAACACCTGAAGGGCTGTCCCCACCTGAGTGGGGTTCTGGCAGGGCACAGGGACATTGCAGGTTTACGTAGAGTCACTATGTGCTGGACACAAAGAGATGGACCTAAGACTGAAGTGTGGGAACTAGTGTGGGGTACCTGGATCTCGATGCCCTGCTGCAGCAACCTGTGTGCCTGGTTCTCCACCTCAAGCCGAGCTCTGCTGATCAGGAGTAGCTCACTCTCAATCACTCCTATGCCACTCAGGTCCACACCCTGGGACAGGTAATCTACGCACACACACACACACACAACATGACTAGGAACACACAACAGCTCAGCTGTCAGGAAAAGGTACTTGAACAGAATGATTATGAGAAAAAACTTAGAAACATGAGATTAGGATTATGACATCACCAAGACGTGCAGTGCTAAAATGGATGCACATGCATTTGGGAGGCATACCCAGCTCGTTGAGGCTCTGTGCAGCCTTGCTGATCTCTCGGCTGCCACCCTGGAGCTGACTCTGGAGCCTCTTACTCAGGTACAGGATACGTATAATTCTACGCAGCAGGTCACAGGCCATCTGCAGCCACAGGGTCAAACATGATTTCACTTTTTAGGGTTCTAATTTATGTATTTCTCAAATAATATATTCAACATCAGGACTACAGGCAGTTGAGCTACTATTGGAAACATCTGATCAGTGTGTGGTCAGATTCACCTGGAGTCTGGAGAGCTGTGTAATCCGGGTCATAATCTTGTTGTATGGGTCTAAAATCTTGGTCCTTATTCTGAAAGTGAAAAGTCTGTGAGACCTGATGTGATGTAACAGAACACAGGGACAGAGGGGAGCTGCTTACCTGTCCACAGCTGCCTGCAGAGCACTGATTCTGGTGTGCATCATGTGAAGGACCCCTAAAGACAACACTTCAGTTAGACGGATAACACAGTCACCTGGATACAACAGACACAACACTACAGTCAAACCACTACAGTCAGCTGGATACTACAGACACAACACTACAGTCAGCTGGATACTACAGACACAACACCTCAGTCAGCTGGATACTACAGACACAACACTACAGTCAGCTGGATACTACAGACACGACACTACAGTCAGCTGGATACTACAGACACAACACTACAGTCAGCTGGATACTACAGACACGACACTACGGTCAGCTGGAGACTACAGTCACAACACTACAGTCGGCTGGATACTACAGACACAACACTACAGTCAGCTGGATACTACAGACAAAACACTACAGACAGCTGGAGACTACAGACACAACACTACAGTCAGCTGGATACTACAGTCACAACACTACAGTCAGCTGGATACTACAGTCACAACACTACAGTCAGCTGGATACTACAGACACAACACTACAGTCAGCTGGATACTACAGACAAAACACTACAGTCAGCTGGATACAACAGACACAACACTACAGTCAGCTGGATACTACAGACAAAACACTACAGACAGCTGGAGACTACAGACACAACACTACAGTCAGCTGGATACTACAGTCATAACACTACAGTCGGCTGGATACTACAGTCACAACACTAGAGTCAGCTGGATACTACAGACACAACACTACAGTAAGCTGGATACTACAGACACAACACTACAGTCAGCTGGATACTACAGACACAACACTACAGTAAGCAGGATACTACAGACACAACACTACAGTCAGCTGGATACTACAGACACAACACTACAGTAAGCTGGATACTATAGACACAACACTAAAGTCAGCTGGATACTACAGTCACAACACTACAGTCAGCTGGATACTACAGACAACACTACAGTCAGCTGGATACTACAGACACAACACTACAGTCAGCTGGATACTATAGACACAACACTACAGTCAGCTGGATACTACAGTCACAACACTACAGTCAGATGGATACTACAGACACAACACTACAGTCAGCTGGATACCACAGTCAGACGATATTACACCCACAACAATACAATCAGACAGATACTACTGTCACAACAGAACAGTCAGATGGATTATACAACCACAACACTAGAAAAGTAAAATATAAAGTTTTCAGTTCACCGGTTTGTTAACTAGCAGGTCAAAGTGGTATGGTATATTTTCCATGTGTTCATATGCAGTTTTGGGTGTATATGTAATATGAGCCTTTTTGTTATAGTTTCTGTTTGCTAGTTCTACAGTGTGAACTGTGATGAAGAAGTAAGACCACACATCAGTGAAAAGAACTCTCATGTCTCTCGTGTTTGTGGACAAGTTGGCATACTGTTAATATCTTTAGTTAACATACCAGACACTTATTCAGTTTGTTGTCTATGTGTTACATTATCGTGCTGTACTGCTATTCAGCCTGTTGTTCTCCATTGTATTGTTATTATTATAACTTGCCTTTAAAGATAAAATGTCTGCTCTTGGTCCCAGATTTTGTAAAATAAATTTCCCCAAAAAATGTAACTTATAGTCCAGTGCGACTTGTAAATTTTTTTCTTCATTATTACACATTTTTTCACTGGTGCGATTTATACTCTGGAACAACGTATACTCCGGAAAATATGGTAAGTCTAGTATACTCTCTGTAAACTCTAGACCAGTGGTCGGCAACGTGCGGCCCGCGGGAAAATGTTGGCCCTTTGCCAATTTTTTTTGGCCCGCCAGAGGATTTTGGACTTTTTTCTGGCATTGATTCTTTAATACCAAGTTGTGTGGGCACTGCTACGGGCATTCCACTGCCCATGATGTGCATGCAACACAACATTTAAAGCAAACAATGAACTGGTGTGTACATACACCTTCACCAGTCAAAATCGTGGCTAAGCGTGCAGACTGCGCACAGCTCAAGGAATGTGCACCAGTTACGCTATAGCCAGTGTTGGGAATAACGGAGTTAAACTATAACGGCGTTACTAACGGCGTAGTTTTTTCACTAATGGAGTAATCTAACTCATTACATTCCCAGCGTCCCAACGCCGTTACCGTTACTAACAATAAAATGTGGCGCGTTACTATTACTTCAGTTCACTCTGCTCTTCATCAGAGAGTCTCTCAGCCGAGGAGCTGCAGCGCTCTTGTGTTTCTTTGGTGAAAGAGGCTCGGGGTGAGATCATAGGCTTGTTTGAGATGAGCGAGGCGGACGCAGATAATATCGTGAGAGCGAGGCCGACGCAGGCCGTGTCTGAATTAACCAAAGTGCCTTAAATGCGTCGCTCGAACGGGGCATTTAAATCAGGCGGTGCTTCGACCCGCACTTCAAGCAGTACATGGAACAGTGCATTTGGGACACGGCCGCTCTCCAGCGACTGCGGCGCCTGCATGGACTACAAACGCTTAATGCATGATGGGAAATGGTGTCCTGTCACACGTGCATTGACAGCGGGTTCGAGTTGCCCTGACGCACAACTATTTTTTTTTTTTTACAGCATATGAACACGCAATTGTGTTCTGCGCCCTGACTGGCTAAGGGACTGTAGACCATTGTCCATCAGTCTCTTCCGTGACGTGTCTCCTGTACAGTACAGAATGTGTTCAGCCAAATTTACATAAATGTTGGATCGCAGTGTGACACTGAAGTGCTCTATGTTTCCAAGATTTCTCCCTGACAAAACCCACAATGTCAATGAAATGTTCTGCACACTTTGGACTTAAAAGTGTTTGTGTGCATGGAGAGGCCGCCTGTGCAGATACCACTGGAGCAGAGGCACGTGAACAACACAATTTAAAGCAATCATTGAGGAAGGGGGATATAATATATGAAGTTTTGAACTTTGAGAGTGTTTAAACAAGAGAGAAATGTAAAAAAAAATGCTAATGCCTGTCTGAGAAAAGTGTATAAAGTGTGTGGTGAGGGGTTTTACAGCATTAAAAACATATATAATAATTGTAAAAAATAAAGCTGACTACTTCGCAGATTTCGCCTATTGCGGGTTATTTTTTAAAACATAAGCCCCGCGATAAATGATGGCCCACTATATTGTAATAATGAGCTATAGTAGTAAATACACATTTAATACAGGTCTGTCACATTCCAGTGCTCCATCTGTTTAGTGTTGTTACCTTCAAGAGACTCGATCCCTGTGGCCTGAGCCAGTAGGTCCTCATGTCGGGCGACCACCTGCACACACAATTAGGCCTGTCACAATAACACATTTTGAAGTCCGATATATTGCTGAAGAAAATATAGGCGATAAATGATACTACTGAATGCCTGTATGTCACTGACATGAGAATTCCCCCCACAAAACTATTCTATATGTGCAGTAGCTAAAGAACATAAACTGCAATAAATAAATTAGACATAGATGTTATTTAGTCAGTGCTCTACAACTGAAATTTTATCATTGTACAGAAAAATGACAAAAGTTCCCAATAATACAAGAAAATGTATGCTAAATATTAATATCTATATTAAATATATATCAATATTAATATCTAGCAGTTTTATACCTCTATCATTGAAAGCATACTCACCTTCTCAATAATTGTATGGTATGGTAACTAACTTGGACTCACACTCACGCAAAAAACTACATTGTATTGTCAATAAATCCTCTAAAATTATCAGTCACCCCCTTCCATCCATAGACACTTTATATCAGCGACGCATCACACAAAGAGCTTTCCGGATCACCTCCGACCAATCCCACCCTCTACATCACTACTTCACCCTCCTGCCCTCAGGGAGGCGCTACAGATCTCTGCCATCTAAGTCTGCAAGACTCAATAACAGTTTTATTCCATCTGCCATAAGGACTCTCAATCAAACTTTGAACTGATCACTTCTCTGTCATGTATGTCCTGATGTTACTGTTGTTGTCTTCTATGTGCTGTTGTTGTCTTCTATGTGCTGTATGTCTGACAACACAGATGTGAGCTGTTGTAAATGCTGTACTGGAAGCAAATTCCACCAATTTATTTGTGTGGCCATTAAGGATTCTGATTCTGATCTACAACTCCATCCTCAGACCCAGAACAATGAGAACAATAGCAGGGTCGTTAAGGGCTCAATAGGGTAGCTTCAGCTGAAACTAGAGACAATAGATGTTTACAGTTTCAGTGTAGTTAACCTCTTCCTGCAGTTAGATATAAGGCAGTCACCAGCAATCTGATCAGAACTGAAGAAGCGGCTTGGATGAGCAGCGAAATGTTGCTACAACGATTGTCCAGTTGACAGATTTTAACTTCATCTTTTGCTAAATATTAACCCCCCAAAATAATTGTTCCATCTGTCATTTGTCCTTATAATAAATATGGTGACAAGCCTACACCCAATAGTGTACATGAAAAAGATGATTTATGTAGGGATACTTTAGGACATAGGTGTCAAACTCTGGCCCGCGGGCCAAATTTGGCCCACAGTGTAATTTTATTTGGCCCGCGAGGCAATTTCAAATTAATATTAGAGCTGGCCCGCCGGTATTATACGGTGGCAGCGATGTAACACCGCATTCACCGCTTATACTACAAATCCCATGATGCTCTGCTGTTGTTTTGGCGAGTCAATTAGGACAGAGGCAGACACGCCCCCTCCTCTGTGTCAGACACAGACCAGCCCGCAGCAGGCCGCAGCTCGCAGGTGTTTTACACGCGCGGGACTGAGCGGGAGGCGGCTTCATTACATTATTCATCAGCGTCATTAGCATAACAGCAAAAGTCAACTTTCAGATACACATCAAAAATGGCAAAACATAAAGTGGACACTGAGAACCGGGGGTTTCAAACAAGGTGGGAGTCGGATTAAACATGTTCACGGAGGAGGCTGGAAAACCTGTGTGTCTCTGTGTGGAGAAAGTGTCGCGATAATGAAGGAGTATAATCTGAGACTGCATCATGACACGAAACACGCAGACAAAGACAAGAATATGGACATGGAACAAAGGCTGCAGAAGATGGAAGAATTAAAACGAGGTCTTAAATCTGTCTGAGCGGGACAGAGGAGTTTTTGGCGTTACGTCCTATGGCACGACTACAGGAGATATGTGATGTGTCCTAAGAGGCGACTGCTGTCGTGATTTTGGGCTCTACAAAAATAAATTGAATTGAAATTGAATTGAATGTGTAAATGAGATGGAGCTGCCTCGGGAAAAACTCGAGGGTTTGACAAGACGGAGCACCTGCAATGTGTGGACACACAGGAGGACACGGGAGTGGACCGGTGAACACGGGAGCGGACAGGAGGACACGGGAGCGGACCGGTGGACACGGGAGTGGGGAGGACACACGGAGCGGGCCGGTGAACACGGGAGTGGACCGGTGGCAGGAGTGGACACGAGGACACGAGAGAGACGTCACAGGTGAGCTGACAGCTTCTCATTGTGTCATACACCAGGAGTCGATGGCCGTGTCCCTAAAATGCGCTGTTCGCACGGCGAAATGGGACACGCCAGTTGTGTGGTAAAGCCTTGAAAATGGAACATGTCCTGAGACCATCACGCTGCAGTTAACTTTATCAGAGCCATAGGTTTAAATCATCGCCAGTTCAAAACATTTCTGAGCGAGTTAAACGGAGCTGGTGATTTGTCCTGTCACACTGAGGTGCGATGGATAAACCAGGGAAAGGTGCTGCTGATGTTTGAGCTGCGTGAGGAGATTTGTCTGTTCTTGGAAAGCAAAGGGAAAGACACAACACAACTCTGAGACGAAACGTTGTGTGTGTGTAATGTGTTTTTCTGTGACATCACGAGTCTGAATGTGATGAACCTGCAGCTGCAGGTCGGGGTCGTGTCTCTGAGATATGTGCAGGACAGTGAAGTTTAAAACCAAACTGACTCTGTGGGAGGCACAGAAAGTGTTGTTTTTCTCTCATCCATAGAGTTTTGCACTTTATTTTATTGTATTTCAATCCAATTATGTTTTAAAAATATTTCAGTTGAGTGACTGATAGAAAATTGCTGATATTTTTTATTTCTTTGAAGTAAATTGATCCTACTTTTGCCATTTCCCTGAGAAAATATACTGATGGTTCCTTGAATAATCCCACTTCATTCATTTAATGTGCATGTTATGGGGATTTTTATATAAAGGAAGTTTGTCTTTTGTGCCTGTTGAAAATAAAAAAAATTACTGACAGAGCCATAAGAAAATATTGCTTTATTTATCCGATCATATAGTAATATATTTGTTAGGTTTTCAGTAGGTTCAAGTAGGTTCACTAGGCTATGTGCGGTCATTTTACATTTTTTCAATGAACATTCGATAAGTCCGGCCCTCGGCTTGTAGCAAATCTTTTCATTTGGCCCCCGGTCCATTTGAGTTTGACACCCCTGCTTTAGGATATCCTTAAATATCAGATTGTCCAAACTAGCTCCTCTCTAGACTGTAGGCATCTGTGTATATCACATGGCCACAGGACAGAAGGCTTGCTTGAGACAAGTACAACCCCAATTCCAATGAAGTTGGGATGCTGTGTAAAACTTACAAAAAATACTGAATACAATGATTTGCAAATCCTTTTCAACCTATATTGAACAAAATAAACTACAAAGACATGATATTTAATGTTCAAACTGATAAACTTTATTGTTTTTATGCAAATATTCACTCATTTTCAATTTGATGTCTGCAACACATTCCACAAAAATCTCAATTTTACACAGCGTCCCAGCTTCATTGGAATCGGGGTTTTACAACTGCACAGATCTGATTGGTGGTAATCATGTTGATCTGAACGCGGTGCATCCACTTAGATTTGTGTCTGACCTGGTCTGATGTCATCAATACACTGGTAATGGTCATATGCCATAAAATGCCCCCCCTGCTCACATCTTCACCTTCACAAACAGTCTCTGCACACATTCTTTGGACAATATGAATAAAAGGACAACATAAATGGCTTCTCAAAAGTCTTGTCATGTTAAATGTCAGTTTTTTGAGAGTATTATGTCTTTATTTGAAGTAAACATAAATTAGTACAGGACACAATCTGCTATTTTTGTGTTATGTGACTTAAAATATCTTTCATCTCAGTATTGTATGCTATATAGTTATAATCTATGACCCCCGAGGATCATTGTGTTATAATTTGCACATTTTAAATCGCAATATTGATCTAAAACTACTTAATAAAAGAAACAAGTTCACCGACTTCTGACGCCGCCGTAAACGTCATAACAGCATGCTGACATGCTGGCAGCCCCTCCTATGGACAGCTGCACATCATGCTGGCAAGCCACAGATTTTTTTCATTCATCCCAAAATTACAAAGCGACACTGACAAATCCTTTGTGTATCACCGATTGATAAGATAAAATTGGAGAACAAAGTACGGAGTAGTGGGCATGACAGTAAAAATGGGGGTTCTGCAATATGGTGTCTTGAAACTAAATGATTAAAGATTGCTCAAACATGCACGAATCACTCCAAATACTAAATCTAAATCTAAAAAATCTGTTTTGCAGAATTGGTCTGCTTTAATTGGTCTGCTCTGTCGACACAGTCAACTCTGGACAACCATCCACGCAAGCCACAGCTCATCTCAAAGTCTTGTGCGTGTGCGTGTGTCTGTAAGAGCATGGGCCCACAGTGAGGGGGTAGTGAGGACACAGACCTGGCAGTGCAGCTCCTTGTCCAGTTGACTGATGCCCTGAGCCAGTTGGGCCAACTGCTCACTTATGACCGCCTGGTGGATGACCTGAGCTGTATAGGCCTTCACATCGAACTCTTCTGCCACAAAGTCCACGTACCACTCTGTGAGGAGGACAATAGGGCTTTAGGTTGATCTGATCTGCATCACAACTCATTTGACCGTTTTCTCCATGTGGTCTTATGGAAGAACGGAAGATGGCCTTTATATAAATTTAAATGTATTCAGTTATACAATACTGAATATCTGTATTTAAATGTATTTTGTAACATATTCTGTTAGATGGTCAAAACACAGTATTATATGAATACTTAGAACATTTCTCATCAAGTTGTAGCTTTATGTTTGTTACACAGCCTGTTATGCACTTATTTATTTCTAGTTCATTAGAGGAGAAGGAAAAAACATGTAAACGCCACATACGCTGCGCAGAATCTAACCAAGGACCTTCTGCTGTCATTATGACTGCTTATCGTTCATGATATTACAGAAAACAGTTAATATTATTTAGGCTGTAGTCTTTTGATCAGACTGGATTCTACATGACATAAGTCATCTGAGCTGTATGACTCTGTTTTAACCTTCGGAACAGGTCTGATCCTCACTTTATCCGAGCACACACACATCACAGTCCTAAAGCTGCTATTTTACCTTCAGTGAGCAGAGAGTCGGAGCTGTCCGCGGCTCTCGGCTCCTCCATGTTTACCTTTTACTTCCGCGTTCACTTCCGGTTGACGCGGCACTTTCTTCTTCTTTCTTTTCTTGGGGGAAGTGTGCAGCTCAGCGCCCCCTAGTGCCTCCTTTTGCAGAATGCGCATGTGACCTGGAACAGAATAACTGATCTTTGCCCCTCATTTCATGAAGGGTGTGATTTACCCAGTAGTGCTTCTCGATCTCTTCTCGTTTAACGCACTTAAAACAATAGCGTGGAGCAGGGCTGTGTACAGGGGCGAAACTCTCAGTTTGGTCTGGGGGGGGGGGGGGGGGGGGGGAAGCACGTGTTTTTTGTTTTGATAAATTTATTAAAACATTAGATTTTGATTTTCCTGTGGGGTTACCTGAGTGAAGGAGGATTATGGAGCCCCCCCAGTCTCTCTGCACTTTGTCTGCACACTTCCATCTTACACTTGACGAACGGTTTGGAAGTTCCCGTCTCTTTTTTTCTCGCTATCCTCGTCTCCCATGTGATGTCCACAGCGTTTCATTTGGTTTCCCAAAGAGCTGTTGGTCATTTTCGCGGTTTACCAAATACCTTTACGTCATCTTCTCACGTTGTGTTTAGGATTTGCCACTCTGAGCACAGAGAATTAACACGATTTGATCACGGGCTACGCGCCCTGACAGTCCTTAACGCGTTGACTGAGACGAGTGACAGGTCCGCACTGAGCAGAGAGAGGGAGAGACGACTGGATATTGAATGAGCGCACTTGTTTTATAGAGTTATTATGGCGGCACCCACAGGCTTTTGGGTGACACCGGGAGAAGAGGGTTCCGTGCCTAAGGCTCACTGTACACGCACATTTAAAACCAGCTCGCGGTGACGCTGTCTTGTGCGCACGGGGACAGGATGGAGAAAAGGAGACCCAGTGCTCGTCTAGGTCCCGTGCGCACCCGTGTCAGAAACAAAGTTTTAATAGTTCAACTATTGATCAACAATTTGGTCAATAGACACTGTCGCGCTTCTCCTGCGTAACATGTGATATCCATTTGGAAACTGAAGACAGGTACAATGCGCACAGCCGTACCGCTGCAGGTAGGGAACATGTTCTGGCTGTGAATATGTTTCATTGTCTGTGTCTGTGTGAGTATGGCTCTTCATCACACACAGAAGGCTACATCTTCCTTTGCATGTCTGATCACAGAAGCTCATTTCATGTAGAATAGAAAGGTAAAGAGTAAAAGTACACAGAAAATATGCATAATCAAACATTTCATCTTGTGAGCAGTAGCTCATAGACTCTCAATCCAATCTCTGTAAGTACAAAATAATACTGAATCCCTTGTGCATTATTTGAAGGGGTATAGGGCCGGTCCAACGTCCCACAGTCTGTGTGTAAACCTCTAACCTTGGGCAGCAGGATGCATGCTACACAAATCAATTTGGCAAGAGCCAGGTTAGTAAACCTCACTGCTCCTCCTGAATCTGATATTTGTGTATAGTGATGGAGATCCAAATTACAATTATATGCATTATGCATTCACTTTATACTAACTTGTTGGTGGTAAGATACTTGCTGCCCTGTGGTAGACTGACTCCTCTGATCACCACCAACACTCACACACACCACATTCATATTGTGTGTCCCAAGAATGCATTAGTATGGTAAACCAATGCACCTGAATCACTCCTTTGTTTCCATGAGCTGCACATTGAGGTTTTGCAGTTTGTGGATACAGTAGGTCATGTGTGTGTTTCCTCTCCTCTGCCTCACAGAGTTATACTAAGGTCCTGCCCCTGAAGCAGCCGTTAGAGGAGGGCAGCAGGAGGAGGCTGCTGGGAGTGTCCTAATGAGCTCCAGATGTGTGGCTCCTCATCACAGCGGTTCCTTCACAATAAAATTCACCCCAATGTTGTGGGTGTGTCCCAGACTCCCCTCAGCACACTTTATTGTGAAGGCCCCAGGAAGAGCCAGCAGAGGCTGAGTTTGAACAGAACCAGGAGGGAACTCAGGCTTGTAGATACCGATGGACTTCATTCACAGGTAAACGCATCCACCTATGCAGAGATGGGTAGTACTCAGTTACATTTACTTAGTTACATTTACTTGAGTAACTTTTTAAAGAAATTTTTGACTACTTTTATATGAGCATACTTTTACTACTTTACACTCCTAGTGTAACAGTACTCTTATTTGAGTAAATGTTTGGGTTACTCTGCCCAATGTGAGGAAGTCTACAAGTGAGAAAAGCTTTATGCTGACAACATGAAATTAACATTTTTGTTTCCTGCGCCTCTCCTTCATCTGAAGGGGAGGTGCATGATTTGTTTGTCTCATTTTTGTGTCTATTCTTTGAAAACACCAGATTTTGTGCTTTCTTTAAAATTTTGTCCTTCAAATTACATTAACTTTAAATAATAAATCAAATGTTTTGTCCTGACAGTTACTCTTACTTAAGTATTTTTCCAAATACTTGTTTACCCTTTTGGCTCCTCTACCATCTCTGCACCTATGACAAAGGGATGGAGGAGACTGGAGGGATAAAATTGAGTTCTAGTTTTTGTATTATCTATTTGTTGTTGTCCTATCTTTTTATTGTGGTTTAATTGGTGTTACAGTTCTACAGATTATAATTAAGGCATCTCCTGAAATTGGGGGATAGAGGATTTTTTCGATTGATTGATTACTTTATAGTTGCAGCAATTGTTCTATCATCAGAGGTGGTAGAACAGCCAAAAACTGTACTCAAGAAAGAGTAACGTTACTTTAAAATAATATTACTCAAGTAGAAGTACAAAGTGGGGGTCGAATAAACTAATTAATTATAATTCAAGTAAGAGTAAAACATATTTGGGGAAACTACTACTCAAATATGAATATCTTAACTGTCAGGATGTAACATCTGATTTATAAATTGAGGTTAATGTAATATGAAGGGAAAAACATCACATAATGCACAAAATCTGGCATTTTCAAACAGACGCAAAAATGAGACAAACTGAATCCTATCTGAAGGAGCGCTGCAAGAAACACAGATGTTCAAATCATTTCATATTATCATAATAAAGCTTTTTCACTTGTAGGCTTCTCACTCTCAGTGGAAAGAGTAACCAAATCTCTTACTCGCATAACAATACTGTTACTTTATTAAAACTATTACTCGTGTAGGAGTAAATATATGCTGCTAGAAAAGTACTCTGCATGGATTGGATTGAGAGCAGTTGGAAATGTCTTGCCCAGGGACAAAACTATGGTTTTAAAAAGGTATTAGAATCACAACTGAACCTGTGTTGCCAGAACCTTAACCTGCGGAGAGAGGACACATACAAGTTTTTTCTTATTCTCAGTATATGAACAGGCTCTGGGCCTTTCCCAAACCGGTACCTTCTCCCTTCCCTATGCCCGAACACTTAGTTTTGTGCGTGCCCACAAAGGGGAGCTCTGTAAATGATCGAGCACCAAGGGGGAGGGGCTGATAAGGCCCATCTAAGCATTTAGAAATGAAAGAGAAAATGGTACTGAGATGAACTCTGCATTTATTTTGGTCTGGAAAAGTTGAAGCAATATAAATATGTTTGACAAGTTTTTGCTCACCTACACTAACTGAATACACATTACTTAAGACAGTCATCTTGACGTCATTTGTTCAAGTGAAGACTGGTGAAGATTTGGACCACAAATGCTGAGAGAAGGGGTTTTACAATGAACTTTGTCAAGACACTGGTGTAAAAAGGGATATTGGAATATTCAGGGGGTTTTCATACTGTCAAATATTTGCACAGTACAAATACTTAAACAACCCAGAAGGTGGCGGTATAATGCTCTGTTGATAGTTACGTGCCTCTGAAAGCTGACTGCTGTAGAGGATGAAGGTACTACAGAAGGGGACTTCACAGCATTATAGTGTGAAGGGTTAGGGAGAGGGAGGAGGAATTAGTTTGGGAAAGACCCCATGCCTCATGTGAAAAGCTCAGAACCTCTGATTAATGATTGGCTGCGTGTGAGGTTTCGATAGTGCCAATTCAGATCAAAGAGAGTCCTTTTAATTTATTTATTTATTTGTTTATTTATTTGACTGGGACAATGTGTATTAATGAACAAATGTTGTTTCAGACATGAAACAACATGAATGTAAATACACCAGATTATAGCCAAAGGCTAGTTTCCATCTGTTTCCATTATTTCAGTCAGTTTGGTCACCCATTCATTCAAGACAATTACATTCTACACCCACCCCCTTCATATACATGCAAATATGTCTCTGTGGAACAGTTAAAATCACATTGCTACTATAGATGAGTGCATGTTTGGTTTGACCATAACCAGTTTTTCATTTGAGCTTTAAAAGAACTGTATGTGGGACATTCTCTCAGGGTGACCGGGAGACTACTGAACAGGTTCCCACCTTGGACAGATAATACGTTCTGACCAAAGGTGGTCTGTCTGTGGGGGATTAGCAGGTCACCTCTGGTGGTAGCTCGCATGGTCCTTGCTAGATTGTCTTTATATTTAATGTACTCTTTTAAAGTGGTGCGAGGGAGTGTAGGACCTTATAAATTAGACAAGCTCTTTTAAGTTTGATCATGTTGTTAAAGGCCAATAGTCTGCTTTTCAGAATGTGACAGTGATGGTAGGAAATGTTTTGTTTTTTTTAGTATTTTTTATAAGTATTTTTAGGCCTCTTTTATAGATGGTTTTAAGTGTTGTGGGGCAGTCAAGAGACCAAGTAGTTAAACAATAATCTATGTGGGAGATGATCATAGAGTAGAAGTAGGTTTTAGCGGCACTCATGTTTAAGTTATTCCGGATGCGTCAAAAATTCCGATTATTGAATTTAATTACCTGGGACACTTTTTTTACATGACTTTTAAAGGACAATGTTGGGTCTAGGATGACTCCAAGGTATTTAAATCCTGAGACTAGATCAAGGTTTACACCGTTAAGAAAGACATTTGATTGCTTTAGTTCAGTGTCATGTTTTGAAAAGTACATACAGACCGTTTGGTGGAGTTTTAACAAGAGGCACGAGTCCATAAGCCAGTTATGCACCGACGATAAGGCAGCTGTGAGGTCATCAGCAGCTTGCTGCGTGCTTTTGGCTTGAGTGTATATGACAGCATCATCAGCATACATCCGTGAGAATACATTTGGACAAGCATTTGGCAAGTTATTGATAAAGAGGGAGAATAAAACTGGCTCAAGGATCGACTCCTGTGGAACACTGACATCACTGTCTAAACATGAAGATTTTACACCATCAACTACCACATACTTTTTCCTGTGGGGCCAGATACAATGTAAACCATTGAAGAGCTTGACTGGAGATGTTAAACTGAGTCAATCTGGACAGCAAGATCTGATGGTTTATGGAGTCGAAGGCTTTCTTCAAGTCTAAGAAGACAGCCCCAACCCAGGGACTCCTATCCAGCAAGCTCTTTATATTTTATAGTTTAAACCTAGATACATAAATAAATGGGATATGATGTCAAATGTTTGTGTCATTAAGAATAAATCAGCATATAGTCTGAATCCTGATCAGTTGAAGGCATTCTAAATGTGCAACATGTTTGAATCTAGGTTCAAACTATATATTTAACAAGCATCTATCTAACCAGACCAATGCCAATATTAACCAGAATTCATGACTATTTTCACAGGCCTGTTGTGTGTGGGTGAAGTTTGCCTACACCAGGGGGACACACTCTGAGCTGCACATGGAGGCCCAGGAGAAGAGGAGGAAGACTAAGGGCAAGAGCTGTAAGGAGAAACACAGCGCCAGATCCCAGAGCTGGATCGGAGCAGTGGATCAGGTGAGACCCGGGGTGGACTCTCCTAAGTGGAGTAAATAAGGAATGTAGTTTGGTCACCTCTGTTTGGTGCTTGTGTTCAGTGCACAAAGTAAAAAGAGCTCAAATTAAAATGAGATGCTAATGCAGCCTCTGCAGGTCAGTGAGTGAATTCTGGAGGTTCTGAGGTTTCACATGAACCAGGGCCTACCCATATACATAGAGTGTAAGAAACAGTTGTATGTGTCTTCTATTTGCAGATTAAGGCACAGACTCCCCAGGTTTAGTTGTGATTGTAATACCTTAAAACTATAAGAGTGTAAGTGTAGGCAGTAAGATGCATGCTATAAAAATCCAGCTAACATGAAATAGAATAATATACTGTAATATCAAATATGGACCTCAGTTTTGCCCAAACACTTCTTAAACTGTGACTGTTCCCTGCAGAAGGAAAAACAGCCTGCCATCAGAACTTACTAGTGCCCAGGGTGAAGCGAGGTACAGCGCCCCCTACAGACAGAAGCAGACTCTCACACTGGAGCCTTCACGTGCCCTGGCTGAGGTGAGTGCAGTGACCACATATCCCACTGTGGGGCATGGACAAACCTGTAGTTGGGAGTTCCTGGTATTTGGTTCTTGTGTGTAACAGTAGTGCTGTTGCAGGCCCAGTCCTGCACTCGGCCTCCTGGGAGAGTGAGGCGCACCGTTCCTCGCTCGGCCATCACAGGTAAGGTGAGCACAATGTGCTCATATTTATGTTTATTCACTGATGATATGGTTCTTTGTTTCACAAACATGTCACAAATGATGTTATATCCCAGATAAATACATTTTGCTTTTATTTTTACAAAAAGTGAAAAGTAAATTTGTGATTTTTACAAGTTAAGGTATATTTTTGGGTGCTACCATGAATTTTAAAAGAGAAATATTGATATCTGGAAATATTGGTTATTGGCCACAATAGCAGACAAAATACTGGATATTGGTATCGGCTCAAAAAAAAACAACAAAAAAACCGTCAGCCCTTCCGTACTTAGAACTACAAATGTACAGCGGGAACAGGACTGTTGCAATTTCATGACATTTTGTGAACTGTGCTTTTTCCTTTTTAAAATGTCACACAGATAAAAGCTGTTTTTTTATGCCCAGGTGGCTGTTCTTTGCCTTATCTGTCACTTTATGTTCTGAGATAAGCCATGAGAACTGTGTGCTGTTTCAGGTCTGCTACAAGTGTCCATCCTCCGAGAACAGACCCTCATCCACATCCACGGTAAGATTGTCCCCTCTGGCCAGAGCCTGTACTGCAGCTCATAGTTCCTCCTGATATATGAGCACATGGCAAGGGCCATGAATATCACACCATTTAAAAAAACAAATAAAATTATACAACTTTAAATCCCATTCTTAATTGTATAGCATCCAACTGGAAATACAGCATAAAAATGCTATGTGGTAAGTTGTAAAATATAAACAGTATAAAAATTTGGACCTAAGACAGATCCTTGTGGATTAGGGCTGCACAAACATCACAAGTATCAATATCACAATATTGACTGATGTAATAATCAATACTGCAATAATATCTATCGTACTGTGCTAAAAATGATCTTGTCTTCAGTTACGATAGCTTAATTTGATTTCTTTTAGGCAGACAACTTTATTAGAGAGAAGTATTACTTTGACCTGTTTCTTCTGCTAGCTGCAAGACATCTTGTTGTGTCCACAGTGACTCCTCAACTGTTATGGTTGAAAACATGGTTGAAAGTGAACACATGGGTTCATTTAGGGCCAGGGTTTGGTTTAGTTTTATGTTAAGCTTTAGGTAAAGGTTGTTAGGATTGGTCAATGTAATGTCCTCACAAATCACTGAAACCCAACGTGTGTGTGTGCAGTCCTGGAGGTGCACAGGCTGGTAGGAGCACTGCGCTCCCTCAGGCCGATGCCACACATGCAGAGAGGCTCAGAACAGTTCTATGTCCAGGTGAGCATTATCTCCTCACGTAGCAGACACAACTGAATCTTCCAGTCAGGTTCTACTTACCATCACAATCTTACATTTTCACATGTGCAATTCTTAGAGTAGTTAGATGTGAAAACTTTGCACACATTCAGTGGTTAAAAGTAACAAAGTATAAAAGTTAAAGTACTGTACTTAAGTACAAATTTACAGTGGATACTTTTTACTTTTATTTCACTGCATTTGAGGTATCGGGTATCTGTACTTTCTACTCCACTACATTTTTTTCCTGGACTGAAAAGCACATTCATGGTAACATCCTGACTAAAGGAGTTCAAGTCGTGGCTATGAGCAAACATGAAATTCACTGTCTTTATCAAAATCACTTTGTGTGTGCGTGTGCGTGTGTGTGTGCGTGTGTGTGCGTGCGTGTGCGTGTGCGTGTGCGTGTGCGTGTGTGTGTGTGTGTGTGTGTGTGTGTGTGTGTAGGTGTGGCTCACCTCTGACCCTAGCACCTCCAGCTGGACTCAGAGCATGAGGAACAGCAGAGCCTCCTGTGATCAGAGACTGACCTTGTGAGTAGAACACATCCTCCCTGAGAGTCAGATGCCCTCTTTGTGTCTCCATGGGGTCTTATTCTGTGTAAATGCAGCTAACTCTGGTTAGATCTCTACAAACATCTTCTGAAATCCCCTGTGTGTCAGATGCCCTAGGTATTTTAGTCCTCTAGTAGCATGTTCTGAAATGCATGGGATTCTTGGATTAGTTTAGTACATTTGGTCTTTCCTCAAACCTTAATGCTTTGAAGCATGTTTAAAAGGTGTACACTGTGAACTGAATATTGTTGTTGTTGTTGTTTTTTTTGTGTTTTTTTTTATGTAGTTACTTACAAATAACTGTCAGTGAGATATTAGATATCTAATATTGATGACTCAAGTGCATCACCAATTTAAAGAGGGGGTATTATGCAAAATAGTTTTTTTTTAGCTTTCTATCATGTTATACCATTGTTCTCATCTCATCAAAAACATGCCGAAGAGGTTTTAGATGTCATCCATGCAGTTTCAGTAATTTAGCGATCTCTCCTGGGCCCTATTCGGACCCTCCTTATGGTTAGCTGTGTAAGATACTGTCCAATGCTCGGCCCACAAGCCTATGTCACTCATACTCCTACACAACAATTCTCCATAAATATACGGTACAAAAACATTATACAAAACTGTACACAGCAACGTGACAAATCCGATGCAATGTGCAGTAGTTTCATTAGCAGAATGCACGCTGATTGTGTTGTGATAGCGCTCTGAAGGGGGAGTGACTGTTCAAAGTGAGCAAAGGGAGGGGGGACTCAAAGCAAGGCAAATTTATTTGTATAGTGCAAAAGTACTTCAAAGTGCTTTACAGAACAAGAAAGACATTAAAATGGCAATACAAACAAATCAAAACATAAATAATCATCATGATGAATTTACATTAAAAAAGAAGAGTGCAGAATAAAAATTAAAGTGTTAATACGTTGTTTTTGGTGGATATAGCATTTTCAAAATGGTAAAAGGTAACATTGTGATTTAAATATGTTTGTATGTACGCTCTTTAATATTTCAAAAGGTGCAAATATTTTCAGAAATGCATTTACTGATTATTTCTTTTATTTTATTTAAATAATTTTATTACAACAAGGCTATATGAATGTAGTCTGTTGGATTTTTGGTGCCATCCATGATTAACCTTGGGGCATATAACAATGTTGTATTGCTCCGTACAGGACTGTGGGTGGAGCTCCTCATGTCCGCTCTCGGCTGGTACTGTCTCTGAACAGGTAAGGCCCACATTGCAGAGTCTAGATCATATCATATGTATTAGAGCTGGCCCACCGGCCATCATGCCAGTATAGTGCATGCACCTCTAATACTATGATTCCCACAATGCTTTGCAACTGTGTTGGCGGTGGCCCCCTCCACTTCTGTTGACACTTATTAGCATCTGCTTCCTGTTGCCTCACTCAAATTTAATCCTTCTGAAAAACATGCAGATGTTGTTGAAAATTTTCAAAAAATATTTTGTTTGGCCTGCGAACTAGTAACAGTTTTTAATTTTGTCCCTCTGTGAATTTGAGCTTTAACCCTGCTCTATACACTACACTACACTATACTCTGCTGCACTCCGTATATGAACTACTGTAGCTGCAATCTGTGCTTGGTGTCCAGCAGTGGAAAGTGGCTTAAAAAGGGGATATTATGCAAAACAGATTTTTTAAAAATACATATATATTTCCACTATGTTATAACATTGTTCCCTCACCAGAAACATGCCTGAAGAGGTTTTAGATGTCATTCATGCATGTTTGAATAATTTGATGATCTCTCTCAGGTCCTATTTGAACACTCCACAATTATCTGTAAGATTTTGTGCAATGCTCAGCCCACGAGCCTGCGTCACCCATGCTCCCTACTGGAACTTCACTCTAACTTCACAAACCCAATTCAATATGCAGTAGTTTCATCATTAGTAGGATTATTTAACTTTATTTATACAGGCGAACCCAATCAGAGCACACGTGATGCACACTGAATATGTTGTGATAACGGTGACTTAAGTGACTTAACGTAGAGAACAAAGGGACTCAGAGCAGCAAAAACAAAGGTGAAACTTATAAAACATGTTTATACATTGTTTTTGTGAATATAGCTTTTTCAAAACAATCCAAGGTAACATGGTGATCTAAATATGTTATGTGTTAGCCATTAACAACCCATAGAAGGGGTCGGCAACTTACTCAAAATTTTGCTATAGTTTGTAAAAGTTCAAAATATAAATATACACTCCTTTTACAAATTGAAAATTATACCTTTAATGTAACACACACTTCTCATTTCTCATTTGTTCTCATGTATTTGAGCAAAATGTGTCTTGCCCTTGTACAAATACATTGTATAAGCAGCTCTTAAGGTACATAAGTCCACTGCGTACTGTTTGCATCCAATTATGAAGCATTTTATTATCTGCGAATCAGGAAGTGTGCAGTTAGCATGCTAGTTGATGTTAGCTTCTAGGTCTCTGAAAGTTGTGAAAAGCGCATAGAAACTCATCACAGGAAATAATTGGGATGCTCCAAATGTGTAGTGTAAGTGAGGAATAACTTAAGCAAACAGTTTAAAATGAACTGGTTCTGTTGTTAAGATGGTTAAAATCAGGTACAGTGCCTTTTAAAAGCGTATTTATTGTATTTATTATTATTATTATATTGCACTAAAAACATAGAAAAACATTTTCCTTACTGTGACTGACTTTTACTTGGAATGGAGGAGACTGTGACACGTTCAAGTTCATTATAATGATGGAATCTAATAGTTAAGCTAACGCATGTCTTCTACAGGGGCTGGTGCAGCTCCATGATTGGCTGCATGAGTTTTTGGAATGACCTCTCTACTCTCAAAGGTACAGCCATAATACCACTCTTCATGTTTTACATGATGGTGCATTTGATATTATCTGACTGAGTTCTTCCACTGCAGCCTGTTTCGCGGGTGGTTCTACTTTTTAAGACCAAAGTTCGGTCTGAGGAAACATCTGCGTAGTACTTCAGGGTGGAGATGGAAGAGAGGTGAGTTTCAGCTGTGTAGTCATGAATTCCTACTGGATTGTACAGTGTGGAATGAGGTGAAGAGTGGGGAGAGACATTGAGCAAATCATCAAAGTCCAAACCAGAATCATTGTCACAGCACTGCAGCAGCACTGTCATCTAACCACCATGGCACCAGCAGCACAGGCTCAACTGTTGTGGACATGCAAGCAGACAAGGCATTTGTAAAGAAATATTACAACTATACTGCACAATTTTAAATTGTATATTACTTATGCACTTCTGAGTATATATGTATTAAGTGATCCTCCCACTCCAGACCTTCGTGTAAAGAGGGGCTTGCAGTGCTTGTGTTTAAGTGCTTTCAGTTAGAATAGACCTCTCTATTGTATTCCTATGGGCTCTGTGCTCTCTGCATCTCTGCTTGGGACACCGGGTTGCTGTGGAAACCAGAGGCTGCTCTTGGTCACATGACACTGCCACCCGCTCCCCTCCCTCTGTCATGATGTCACAGACAGAAAAAGCCCCTCATAGGGATGGGCTGAGACCTGGACTCTGGCTAATCCACAGTGAAGACCTGTCATCTCTGCTCCAGCCATCTCCAGTGTTCTCAGCCATCCAAACATCTCCTCTATTTTTGAAGACAACCTGGAGCTTGTGGACTCTCCTCTAAGGTTTAGTCACCTAAGTTGGACGCAGCCCTGTGTAGAGTCTGTGGATGCTGGTCTGATGTTCCCTTGGCTCAACTGTCAAGGTCAACACAGAGCATGTTCTGGAGAAATGTGTTGTGGCCGTTTGATGGCTCGTTCAAAGACACTGACGATGATGGTTTTTTACTCACAGCCGAGCACGCTACCCCCTTCTGCATAAATCCAACAGCTTCCTCAGAGCTCCCGGGCCAATCGGAACCCAGCCTGGTGTTGAATGATGGACGTGCAGCACCCAAGGAACAAGCGAACATCAGCTACACCTCCACAAGGAGCAATGCTAACGTCAGCTCCAGCGCTAACCTTGGGAGAACTGACAGTAACCAGCTCCAGGTGAGTAGATGTATTTTCTTCTTCTTTTCTTCTTCTCTCTGGTTACACTCTCATACTTTCTCACACTTTAACTCTTAAACAGTGGAGGACCATCCTACCTCCGACAGCACAAGTATCCACTCATGTGTAGCTGTCATCTAACTCCCAGCGTGACCCACAGCCACTCCTGATCATGCAGCCTTATTAAACATTCACATCCAACTGAATATTTTAGCTCCACATCTCAGAGCTGTGGAGGGTGATGAAACTGCTCATGTCCACCAGAGGCTGCAGAGTGAGTGGTCTTGTCCTGGTCCTGGTCTGCTCTCGTCCGAGGACCTGAGAAAGTTGAATACTGTACGTTTTTGGACCAAATGATTATTTTGTCCTTGACATTCAGTAAATGGAAAATGAAATGAAAACACCTAACATTGTATCTTATAAGCATTGTCACATTTTAAATGTGACATTGGGATTATTATCCCATTACACTATACTACATACAGTGTACTGTATGGTGCCCATTGGCACCCAGAACACCAGATTCCATGTCTTTGGTATTTTGCTGGTTACTTACTCTGGTCTCTGAGGATTCCTCATGTGTTCTGTTATGTGCCTGGATGTGGGCCACACTGAACACTGTGTGTCTGCCTGCAGCTGCACCTTTGTCATAGTCCCTGTTGCACAGTCAGAAGTCACTGTCCCATCAGAGTAGGTCTACTGTCTGTGGATGGGAGTCTCCTGGAGACACGCAGGGCCTGCTGACTGTTACTATAGTAGTCGCTATGGTGATCAGGTCATGCTGAGCTGTAACACACAGAGCCTCAAGCCAGAGAAATCTCACCATAACCCTGTTGTTGTCCTGGTTTAGTCCTGGGGTTTGATTTATAAAGCTTTTGTACATACACTTAACTTAACATGAAAACGAGTGGTTCAGTCCAAAATCTCTGAACTTTGTGCGCCAGGCATCAGAGATGATACAGAAGGAGGTCTGTGCTCAGAGAGATGAGAAGTGAGTAAGTTTGAGAAAGTTTCTGGAAATTTGCATTTTGTCTGTATGTACACTTTTAGTGAGAATTTAAAAGTTTTATAAATGAGACCCCTGGTCATTATGAGCAAGTGTTACTTAGGAAATGTCCTAAACCTCTCATTAACTGGTTTGGGGTCTCAGGCAGACTTGTGTCCAGCTGACCTGATGCACTTGTCCCCCCCTGCTGTCCAAATTTTGGCATAATATAAACATGGTGTGCAGTAGGTCCATGAGAGTGAGAGGGGCTGAGTGCAGCTGGACACACACTCAGAGGAAGGACCTATCGACAGGAAACAGCCTGTGTTTATGTCCGCATCACTTCCTGTTCCCACACTGCTCTTTGGCTCTCTGCTCTCTCACACAGTCTGAGACTCTCTGGGTTTGTGGATTCTGGAGCCAAGGTTTGGACTTATCTGGAGATGTTGTGGTTTGGTTTTTCGGAGTAGCGTTGCAGAGATGGGACCTGCCTCACACCTTCAGGACTGAGGGACCTGTTAGAACTTTGCTGGATCCTGGATGTGTTTTTCACTGCATATGAAACTGCTGTTCTGAAATGTACACCCTGCACCGCCTGTGTCGCACCTGCATCAAACAGAGCCTGCCTCAGGTTTGCTCTCACCAACGGAACAGCGGAACCTTACATAGCATAGGTTCTTCAGGCTCATAGGCTCAGTAGGCTCATTACACTTTATAGACTCTGTATCTGCTACAGTACACTTATTTCTTCAGGCTCTCTAAGGGTCCTTTAGTTCAGTCTGTAGGTTCTTCAGGTTCTGTTGGTCTCATTGGTTCTCTTCGGTTCTGTAAGCTACATAAGTTCTTCAGGTTGTGTAGGCTTCACATGTTATGTAGGCTCTGTAGGTTATAGTCTTCAGGTTTTGTAGACTTCATAGGCTCAGGTTTTGCAAGCTCTGTAGATTTCACAGTTACTTCAGGTTCTGTAGGCCTCATGGGTTCTGTAAGCTATATGTTCTTTGAGTTCTATAGGCTCTGTGGGTCTCATTGGTTCTTCAGGTGATAGGCTTTATAGGTTCTTCAAGTTATGCAAGCCTCACAGGTTATTTAGTTTCTGTAGGCTTCTCAGGATCTTCTGGTTAGGTTATAGCCTTCCTAGGTTCTCTAGATCTCATTGATTTCAAAGGCTTCATAGATTCTTTTGGCTTTAGGCTCTTCAGGTTCTTCTTTGAGCTCTGTGGGTCTCATAGGTTCTTCAGTTTTACTGGTTCTGTAGATTTCATAGGTTCTTTGAGCTCTGTCGGTCTCATAGGTTCTTCAGTTTTTCTGGTTCTGTAGACTTCCTAGTTTCTTCAGATTCTGTTGGCTCCATAAGTTCTTCTGGGACTGTAAGCCTCAAATATTATGGAAGCTCTATACCCTATAGGCTCTTCAGGTTCTATATGCTATGCTCTTCAGGTTCTTTAAGCTCTGTCGGCTTCTCTAGTGAGATCAGTCCTCACTGTTGGATGGACCTGGTTTTCGCATGAGCTCAAAACACACACAGAAACATCCATTTAGTGCATGTGTTATTCATGGTGCGAGTGCAGGAGCAGGGACAGCGGTAAATATAGTGACACTGGTCAATGTTTGATGAGCTGTGTCTCCCAGGAGCCCACAATGCACTGAAAACATGCGCGTGCACGCACACACACGCACATGCACACACACACACACATACACACACACACACACAGGGCTCTTTGACTTTTCCACTGCTGAGATAGAAAGGTGTTGTAAAATTGACTCTCAGGATATCCACTGAAAATTGTAGTTACAATTATTTTGCCAACTGACCAGTGTTTATGCAAAGATTTTCAAATATACATTGGGATCTGATGTTGATATAATTTAAATGTAATCTAACTTTTCTGGTAGGGATCTGCTACCTGCTTGTCTCTATGGAGATGTTCTTGCTTTGTCTGGAATTTTCCACAGTATGGCATTAAATCAATTTATTTTGCATATGTTAAATTCCATGTATTTTTATTGTTCAAAATGTCTTCAACAGCTTGCATTCTTACTGCGAGTAGGGCTGGGTCGTCAAAAGTATTGAAAATCAGATTTCAATCCCTACTAAAACTAGTATTGTAACTAAATACTCATACTCATACCTTTTTACAATAAAACAGAGACATGCACCACCCTTAGCAGATCCTTGTGGTATTGGAATCGGTATTGAATATCAAGTCTATTCCTTAATATTGAAATAGAAAGTTTGAAATTTTTGTGTCGGGTCACCTCTCACAAATCTGTCCTGTAATTTGTCCTGGTGACATAATCTGCTTGTCTCTGTGTACAGACCTAAGTTAGATACTGTGGAACATTCTAGGCCAGGGAATAACATTTCCATAGTGACAAGCAGAAAAATTGCATAGTCCACCTTTAACGTATTCTGGTTTTAGGATTAAGATTATGATGATGATGTAAATATTTATTCAGGCTGATTTAGGGTTGCTCAGAATTGTTTTGCTAGTTTGGGCCTTTTGTAGTGGTTTCAGACACACCTGGCCATATATTTTGGTCAACAACAATATCCTTCTTAAATGCGTTGCATCAGTTCTCTCCCATCCAGGGCTGTGTGGGTCCCAGTGTACTCTCTTCAGGTCCGTTTAAAATCGTGACCTGAGCAGAGGCTGCTCCTCTGGCTCTGCTCCTCTAGCTTTACTCCTCTGGCTCTACTCCTCTGGCTCTGCTCCTTTGCCTCTACTCCTCTGGCTCTGCTCCTCTGGCTCTGCTCCTCTGGCTCTGCTCCTCTGGCTCTGCTCCTCCGGCTCTGCTCCTCCTCCTATTGGCTGTCTGTCACCACTCAGGCTCCACTGTTGAGGAGCTGAGCATGTCATATTTGTGTCCATTATTCATGTGCTTTTTCTCACTTGAATAAACCCATCACACACACTTTACTACTACCTGCCCTGAAAGAGTCTACAGCAGGCTCAGGAGCTCGGGAGGAACAGGCCCAGAGACAAGACCAGTCTGAACATATTACTGCAGGAAGTTATTTGGTTTGTACTTGAATGGATGGTGCATGGGCCATAGTGACAAAAATGTATATGTTCTTTGAAAATGTTGAGGTTGAGGTTCGAGTATTACACAAAACATAACTCATGTCATTAAGTGGTAATACAGAAAAAAGCTTAATACACCTTCACCATTTAGATAATTTGAATCTCTGGAATTGCCAAACTTTGAAGGTGCAATTCAACTGGACTGGACTTTTTTGTCAGGGACAACTTGAAGAGCCACTGTGCCAAATTTTACATTCTTTAATGAAGATAAGATTACGTTCTTAAAATGAAAATAAGATAAGAACTACTTATATTACTTTGAAATGTAGGAAAATTTAGAAACTGACATGGGTCTGATTGACTTTTTTATCTGTATGACATGAAGTGTCATTGTGCCAAATTTCATGTTATGCAACGATACTAATATTTTTCTCATGAATGGGAATTTTTGGAATCACTCCCATGAGGATAACATAGGCCCCATTGCCCATGTTATTCTAACAGCATGGCCTATGGCATGGGTTGCTTGGATACTGTATTCAAGGCAGGGGGCGAGGTAGAGGATGAAGATGTGCGCTTCATAGGAGTGGAGACATTTTCGCTGCTCATCCAAGCTGCTTCTTCAGTTCTGGTTAGATCACTCGTGGGCTCTTATACTTATCTGAAAGGAGGAGCTAACTAAACTGAAACTAAAAACACCTATTGTTTACAGTTCCTGTTTGTATGCTAGGTCTATTGAGCTACACTGAGTGTGCACTGTGCCTGAGTCATACTTAGCATAATCATTCAAGCCCCTAATGGGTGCCTTCACACCTATTAGCATCCTGGCTAGCCATATAGTTTTTTCTTTGTTTTGATTCGGGCCTGAGGAAGGAGTTAAAAATAGGAGGTAGATGATGTCTAAGGCCTCCATTCCTTTTCAAGGAAGAGCAAACAAAAATTGCTTTTTTAACTGTTGTTTTCTTTGGCTAAGATCTGTACCTCACTATCTTCAGTGAAAAAAGGGATTGATCGACTATATGGTGTCTTGAAAATAAGTAATTGAAAGATTGCTCATACATACACAAAACACTCCATATATAACTTTGAGAGGGTAAATGATAAGGAAACAACTATAACATGGTTATCCTTTCAAAAGTGTATTTTGCAGAATAAGTCTGAATAGCGAATAAAGAAGATGCATTAACAGCAAGTAAGTAAAGAACATACTACTGTTCAAAGCAGACAGAGTATTGGTCAGAGGGAGTAGGCCAGTCTAATAAATATATCAGACAATGCAACTTTAAAATGCAATACAAAAAGGCTGAGTATAAAACCACAGTGAAGACAAAATAACATTTGCAGAGACTCAAATGCTTGTGTTGCCTTTGGCTCAGCTGCCCCTCGGAGCAGGACTATGGGTCAGACTATTGTCCTGGCCTTAAGCACAGCAGCAGTCCACACAGTCTCCACAGAAACTACACAAGTATCTGTGTAACCTTTAGAGACAGCTGAAGCTCATACAGGCCAGAGGCAATAAGCAGGCGCCTGTCAGCTTTGCTCCAGGAGAGCCAGAGGAGCAGAGCCAGAGGAGCAGAGCCAGAGGAGCAGAGCCAGAGGAGCAGAGCCAGAGGAGCAGAGCCAGAGGAGCAGAGCCAGAGGAGCAGAGCCAGAGGAGCAGAGCCAGAGGAGCAGAGCCAGAGGAGTAGAGCCTGCTGCCTCCACCCCTCACAGTAGAGACACTTTGGTCTCTCCTCCATCTAGGATCCTCCTCCTCTCTCTGCAGCACAGGGCCTTAGACAGAGGCCACAACATTCACACACTTTAGGTGACAGAGGACAAAGATCCAGCATGTGGGATCCTTTCACAAACACTATTACTTGCAGTGCTGTAAAGTACTGGTTGACCATGCACACCTTTAGTTCAATCTGAGTTATTGGTGGTCAAAAAACACATAAATGAAAAAAATGTAATCAAAATCACATTAAATAAAATTGAATCTAATATTAAATTGAATTTTATAATAATAATAATATATTGTATTATAATATTATATTACAATATGATATAATGTAATAAAATATTTTATTTTCTCCTCTCTCTATTGTGAAATATCTTGAGTACCACACTTGAGTGGGCGAGACATTTATTTCACTTTTTTTCATAGTTTAACCGGGAGTGTGACTTATACTCAGATGTGACTTATATGTGAAATTATTAAAATATATAATTTCACATCTATATAATTTCACATCTTCGTTATTGTCACACTGTAGGCCTGTGTACCAGTAACACAGCTACACAGAAGAGGAAGTGATGCTTCATCTACTTTCGGAGCTGACGGACTTCAGAAAGCAACACAGAGGATGAAGAATTCAATGGATTTAGTGATTTGGAGTGAGATCGAGAAAAAAAATCGTTTTTTATGCTTTAGTTATCTGATTAACTGTTAATATCTTATATTAACATACCAGACACAAATTCAGTTTGTTGTCTATGCTTCATGTAGCTGGATAAATATAAATGTGTTACGTTAGCGTGCTGTACTGCTATTCTATTTTATTGTTGTTGTTGTTATTATTATAACTTCCCTTTAAAGATAAAGTGTCTGTTCTTTATCTTTAAAGTTTAAACCCCCAAAAATGTGACTTATAGTCCAGTGTTACTTATGTATGTTTTTTTCTTCATTATTATGCATTTTTTTGCTGGTGTGACTTATACTCCTGAGCGACGTATAGTCTGGATACTACGGCACAGTTTAAATTTCTTTCTGCTGCTTCTGAAAGTTCACACTTTACAGTTATTGTGAGGCTGACCAATAGCAGGAAAGGGCTGTTTAATACAGAAAAGTACAAAGTCACGATTTCACAACATCACCACAGACTCTGGTTTTATCATAGTATGTGTAACTACTGTCTTCAGCCTCCTCTCCTTTTGTGTTTCAGATGGTCATTGGCCGTGGTCCAGATGGGTTTGGCTTTACCATCTTCTCGGACTGCCCGGTGCGTGTACAGGATGTGGACTCAGGTCGGTCCTTTTCACCTCTGTCTTCAGCCTTTGTCCCTGTTTGTGTCAGAGCCTGCTCTAGTAACAAGCTCTAATTATCTTATTCTGTCCAGCCCACTTTTCCCTCTAAATGCTTCTAAACTGCAATTTCTTTGTGGTGGCACTTCCGGGTAAGAATGAATCCCATTAATTTCAATGGAAAATTTGAAAAGTTTTTCTGTTAAAATATGGCATACTGTGACCCAAGTTAGACTTTAATCTGTCTCTCACGCATAAAATTACAGTCACAAACTAGCTTGCATTGGCTAACAGTTTTTCCAATCGCTTTCACCTTTTTTGTTGAAAATCAAACCCCTAAACAAGACCGTATAGATGACTGGCTCCTGAAACTGCATTTCAGGAACCGGTCTTCAGTGCTAAAACCAAGAAACTCTTAAATCTTTTTGACAGTGTTTGCTAATGTGTGCATTGTGTGTGTGTAACTACATTTAGAACAACCCCAACATGATGTCAAAGTCTTCATAAGGTATCCACCTTATTGATACAGTCATTTCACACATGTTGTTGTTTTGTGTGTGTGTAGGCGGCCCCGCCCATTCTGCCGGCCTGCGTCATGGCGATGCAGTTCTCCAGCTAAATGGGGTCTCCGTGGAAACCTGGGGATGTGGTCAGCTCGCACATGCCATCAGGTAACTTGTTCTGAGCCCCGAAGTGGACCACACAGAAACTACCACCACAGTCCACATAAAACTGTTACCCTTATGTATTTATGGTGACAGTACTGTAATATGCATGTTTTGTTTTGCAGTCTTCATAATGGTCATGACATTTTTTACAGTACTCTCCTCTGATAGATTGTGTATTACGTAACCATAGCTCCTCACAATGCGACTGTAGGCCTTCATTCATTCATACTCCTACAGATGCTGCCCAGCCCACATCTCACTGGTCGTCTGGAGAGCCACTGCTGAAACCACGTCCACATCATGGCCCCGCCCACCTGTCCAACAGGTCAGTTCATGCTACAGATGTACTGGGATGGTTTGGACATGGGCAATGGAGGAGTAATTGTTACATTGTTCGTTGGTCAGATGTTGATTTCACAGTTGCAATGACACATGAGGCCTAGAGAAAGACCAAGGGGAGGCAATGAGAGAGGACATCACACTTTGTGGATGTGCATTTCAAATATAGCAACGGATGCTGAGCAGAGGGTCAGATGGAGCAAAGGATGCAGAGGAGGGAATTAGATGGAGTAGAGAAAGGAGAGGAGAAGGTCAGATGGGGAAGAGGAAGCAGAGGAGGGGATCAAAGGGAGGGAATATAAGAGTGAAAGATTTTTGTGTTTTTTTGTGGAACTGTAGCCCCTTTCCAACCCTCCGACTGTGTTTGTCTTTCCCAGAGTGATCCAACAAAGGGCCAGCAGTCTGGAGCAGAAAACAAGAGGAGAGGTCAGAGGCTGCTGTGGCGGCAGAGCCAGGACAAGGGGGTGGAGCATAACTCCTCCGTCAGAGAAGAGCCCATCCTGAGCAGACCTGTGCTGAGCGGGTTTGGAGGGAGGACTACATCCTTCTGTCTTCCATGGAGCAGAGCCTGAGTGCAGGCCGGGCCCACCACCATAGGTACCCCACAGTCCTCTAAGTATAAACACGACCATAGGTACTAGGGTTGTCAAAAGTATAGAAAATTGAATACTAGATACACATTTGAGCAAGTGTCGATACTAAAAAAGTCACATTCACAGGACCGGAATTTATTCTGAATCGCTTAAGAAGGATCCTGAACTGTATCAGAGCAAGAGCACAAAGTCTAATATAAGCCCATTGACCACATATGGAACCTACCTGGACGATGTCTGTGTAAACCCTCAGTTGTCCTGGTTTGATCCATAGCAAAAGACGAAGTTTAAATCTGTCAACTGGACAAATTGTTGTAAGAGTGAAGACATTTCGGCTAACCACACTGGAACTCCAGTTTCAGCTGAAACTATCCTATTCAGCCCTTAACAACCCTGCTATTGTTCTCATCTTGGGTCTGAGGATGGAGTTAGAACAATGAGAACAAAAACTTCATCTTTTGCTACCTGGACAACTAAGATTGCACAGATATAAGGCCACATGGTAATATAAAAGAAAGTACTATCATTTAATGTCTGTTGTCTAAACAAAGAAAAAAAAAGTATTACCATTGTGGTATTGGAATTGGTACTGAGTATCAAGTCTATTCCTTAAAATCAAAATCAAGCAGTTTTTCGTCAGTTTGCAGGTTTTGTCCTGGTCGCGGAACACTGGGCCAGCTCTACACTCTCCATCGGGTCCTCGAGGGTTCATAGGAGTTTGCCCAACCAGTCCACATGTGCTTTGTGGATATGGAGAAGGCATTTGACTGTGTCCCTCGTGGTGTCCTTTGGGGGGTGCTCCGGAAGTATGGGGTCCGGGACCCTTTGCTAAGGGCTGTCCGGTCCCTGTATGACCGGAGCAGGAGCTGTGTTCGCATTGCCGGCAGTAAGTCAGACCTGTTCCCAGTACACGTTGGACTCTGCCAGTGCTGCCCTTTGTCACCAGTTCTGTTCATTATATTTATGGACAGAATTTCTAGGCGCAGTCAGGGGCTGGAGGGGGTCTGGTTCAGGACCCACAGGATCTCATCGCTGCTGTTTGCGGATGATGATGTCCTGATGGAGGACCAGGACCTGCAGCAGGCACTGGGGTGGTTTGCAGCCGAGTGTGAAGCGGCTGGGATGAGAATCAGCTCCTCGAAATCCGAGGCCATGATTCTCGACTGGAAAAAGGTGGCTTGCTCTCTCCGGGTGGGTGGGGAGTCTCTGCCTCCTCCTCGAGGAGTTCAAGTATCTCGGGGTCTTGTTCACGAGTGAGGGACGGATGGAGTGTGAGATTGACAGGTGGATCGGTGTAGCGTCCGCAGTGATGCAGTCGCTGTATTGGACTGTCGTGGTGAAGAAGGAGCTGAGTCGAAAGGCAAAGCTCTCGATTTAATCTACATTAAATCTACAATCTACCTTCCTACCCTATGGTCATGAGCTCTGGGTAATGACAGAAAGGACGTGGATACAAGCAGCCAAAATGGGTTTCCTCCACAGGGAGCCCCCTTGGAGATAGTGTGAGGAGCTCAGTCACACGGGAGGAGCTCGGAGTAGAGCCGCTGCTCCTCCACATTGAGAGGAGCCAGCTGAGGTGGCTCAGGTATCTGTTCAGGACGCCTCCTGGATGCCTCCCTGGGGAGCTGTTCCAGGCATGTAACCCCAGGAGGAGGCCCCGGGAAAGACCCAGGGCACGCTGGAGGGACTATGTCTCTCAGCTGGCCTGAAAATGCCTTGGGGTCCCAACGGAGGAGCTGGAGGACGTGTCTGGGGTGAGGGAAGTCTGGGAGTCCCTGCTTAGACTGCTGCCCCCGCGACCCACCACTGGATAAGCGGGAGAAAATGGATGGATGGGCAACAGTTACTAGGAGATACCGGCTCAGACGTTGCCCAGCCAAACAAGGTCTACGTCAGGTGCTGGGGAACCAGAGCATCTTGATGAGAAATGGGCTACTGGAACAAGACAGAAATGGGCGAGATGCGAGGCTCTGTTGGAATGCTACAGTGATCCGAGTCAGAGGGGTTACATGAACAGAATGTGGGAAAAATGGATACTTCGAAACCCACAGTTCAGCAACTAGTAGCTGACTGTTCCAACAGTCCAACATCCACAAACGACAGCTGCTATCACAACTTCAGATTGACGAGATAAAACAAAACTGCAACAGCAAGGGATGCCAGGATGCCAGGTCAGAGGGGAGTTAACATCAACCGTCCAACGAAGCCCCAATAAATATCACGCTGAACGAGGCAGCGACTGACCTGAAAGGTCAGATCATGGCTCGAAGTAACACAACGCAACCCCGACGCCAGTTATAAATGCTAAGTGAAGTAGCATCTGAAAATCACCCTAGAAGATGTGAATGCAACATTGAGAGCAATCCCTACCTCAACCATCTCAGAAACCAATGAGCTGATATACACTTCAGCAGCAGTGACCCTGGAGATGCTTGACAATAAGAGCAATGAGAGCCATAATGAGCCATGAGAAACAATAGACAAGGCAAGTTTATTTGTATAGCACAATTTGTACACAAAGTAATTCAAAGTGCTTTACAGAATAAGAAAGATATTAAAATGACAATAGAACAAATCAAAACATAAAAAAATCACAAATGACCATCATAAAATTTACATTAAGGGAGAAAAGTGCAGAATAAAAACCTTTCAGTCATATGCACAGCTAAACAGAACCGTTTTTGGCCTGGATTTAAACATTGTCAAAGTAGACGCCTGTTCCAGGATTTACCTGCATAAAATGCTGATTCCCCATATTTAGTCCTGACTCTGGGCACCAGCAGGAGGCTGGTGCCTGAAGTCCTCAGAGTGCAAGATGGTTCATATGACACTAACATGTGGGAGATGTACTTTAGTGCTAGGTTATGGAGAGACAAGCACAAGCAGAGCTGCTTTAAAGTCTATTCTCTGAGCCACAGGAGCCAGTGCAGAGACCTGAGCACAGGACTTATGTGCTCCTACTTCCTAGTTCTAGTCAGGATCCAAGCAGCAGTGTTCTGGATGTACTGCAGCTGTATTAATGCTTTTGGAGGAGCCAGTGAGCAAGCCATTTCGTAGTCTAACCTACTGGAGACAATAATGCATGGATAAGTCTCTCTAAGTTTTGTTTTGACAGTATACCTAGGTCACAGACAGCACTTCTGTCCAGCACTTAGAACCAAGCCATCTTTGCTACGTTCAGACCAGCAGTAGTGCAGACAGATGAGCAAAAGGGGGGTTTAACACCATTCCTTGTCAATGGCCAGCAGCAGGAAGCTGTGTTAGATTCAGGCTGTTTTCTGTAGTTTTGCCTAGTTTGGTTACACCAGAACGTCAGTGCCCAGAAAAGACCTCTCTAGTTTGCATACAACCAGGAAAGACTAGAAAGTCAAAGTCCCAAAAGAGAAGGGATAAGTTTGAAAATGAATTAATTAAATTGAATATGCGCAATATTAGTGCAGTGCTTGTTTAAGAATGTTCTTAAGTGTTTGTGCATTGTGTAATTTGTAGTGTTTTGAGTGAATAGTGTTTTAATAATGTTTAACTTACCTCCTGTGTCCTTGTATCCAGGTGTCAAAGGGGTCCCCGGTGAAACGAGTTCCCTTAAAAAGGTTCCAGGGCAGGACCAAGGCAGGGAATGTGTAGGGGAGGCATGTCTGGCATTTTAAAGGGTTTATGAGTTTTAAGTATATTTGGTGTTTATTTTAGGGTTTAAAGAGATAATATTATTTTTTAATAACACCCCTTTTAAATAACTTTAGGGTTGTCCAGTTAATGGAACACTATGAAAGGCTGCTAAAACCAAGAAACCATGTTCTGCTGCTGTTGGAGACACTGCTCCTCAAACCTCCATTGCACAGTGCACTTGCACTTTGGTAACTGATTGAAAAAGAAATAAATATTGTTGACCACGCCTGTCCTGCCGTCTTCTGTCTCACATCCTACCGCTAAAGGCCAGCCTAGGTTACAGGGCCAAAGACTATGACTTCAGCCTTGTCTCAGTTTAGCTGGAAAAAGTTGTTTTGCGTCCACACACTGATCTGTTGGATGCAGTGGCAGAGTGAATCCACTTGTTCATATTCAACTGCTGCCAGTGAGACATAGATCTGAGTGTCATGTCCATAGTTGTGGTAAGACACATTATTGGTACGTATTGACTGGCCTAATGGCAACATGTAGAGATTAAACAACAGGGGTCCAGGATTGACCCCTGGGGCACCCCACAGGTCAGGGACATTTTATCTGACACACATTTTCCAATTTCAACAAAGTACTCCCTGTTTTCTAGATACGGCTTGAACCAGTTTATTGCCATACAAATAATGCCCACCCAGTCCTGCAGTTTCTGTTAAAGGACCCCATGATCAACAGTGTCTAAGGCAGCACTTGGATCTTAAAGGATCAAGACTGAGACTTTGCCTGCATCAGTGTTCAGGCAGATGTCATTTGTCACCTTTTATAAGAGCCTGTCTCAGTGCTGTGGTGAGGTCTAAAACCTGACTGGAAAACATCAAAGGAGTTGTTCATTTGGAGAAAGTTAATAACCTGCTGGTAAACTACTTTCTCAAGGACTTAGCCTAAAAACGGCAGATTGGTTGGTAATTGTTCAATATTATTGCATCAAGTCTGGTCTTCTTTGAGAGAGGCTTAATAATAATAAGTTCTTGGAAATGTTCCAGATTGAAGTGACATGTTAACTACGCAAGTGAGTGGTGATAGCAAACTGTTGAGCACAGACTTTAGAAATTTAGTGGGTAACACATAGAGGCAGCATGTAGATGAACTCAGACCGGTGACAATCTCTTGGACCTTTTTGTCAGTTACAGGTGCAAAGTGAGTCAGCTCTAAGTGTCTAGATGGCTGCAGGGATGTTATTTGCATTGTGGAATTGATGGCATTTTAATGCCTTGAGCCTTGTCATTAAAAATACTGCAAACTCATTGCACTTAGATGTGGAAATTAGAGTATTAATTAAAACAGTAGCGGAGCGGGAGGGTTTGTTAATCCCTCAAACAGAACATGAGAGTTATTACTGCAACTTCCAATACGAAAATTACTTCTCCCTTGTTCTATATAAACTGTAGTTGTACATGTACATCTTTTCTCTGTAAATTTTATAATGAACCTGGAGCTTTCACCTGTGCCATTCCCGCTCGGCCCTCCGGCACTCCCTTTTCTGTGCCCTGACAGAGTCATCATTCCTCCATGGTGCTTTCTACTTATCTTTAACCATTTTAACCTTCATCCATCAAAGTCTGTGCATACAACTGAAAGCATCTTAGTAAAATAATCAATAAAACTTAGACAGTGCTGGGGAGGTTTGTATATGACTAAGCAGAGAATGGAGAGTGATTGTTTTATCTCCATTTTAAAAGAAATAATAGAAAAGAAAAGAAAAATACTCAAAAGATGAAAACACCCCAAATGACAACCTGTGAGTAACTAAATTATCTCTAAAAAATGCACATGCACCTCCACCCTTTTTGTTACTTGTGTTTCAGATTCAAATTTGAAGTTAGGTGGAGTACCACTAGAATTGCATTACCTGTGTTTTTGTCTAGCCATGTTATGGTTAAAAATGTAAAGGCTTATGTGCAGTGTCTCTATTTCCTTCTTTGATGACTATATCCATTGCCTTTAACAGAAAAGCTGGATCAAATGCATTTCTTCATGTGTTTTCCATGATGAAGGTGTGTGAAAATCAAAACTAGTGTATTCTTCAGCACATAATCTAGTCTGTCTCACTTTTGCATTTACTGCTAGAGAGTGTCCCCGATGGCCGTTTTGCAAGTGTCTGAGCAATATGTTTTTGTTTTGTTTTTTTGCTGGAGTGAAATTAACAGTGAATTGAGAACATATAACATAAAAATATTAAAATAGATTCAGTATTACACACTCATAGAACCCCCAATTTAAAGTAACATTCTAAACATTTATTGTTTTAGTAGTGTCTACGTGTTTTAAAAAAAAAAAAAGTATCATAACAGGTTTAATACCCTGGTTATTATTTTCCAAATTTATTACAACAACAACAAACTATATTTCAGAAAATGTAAATTAAATTAACTTCGACCCGCACTTCGAACAGAACATGGAACGGTGCATTTGGCGAATTGGGACACGGCCGCAATTTTTGAGCAAGGTGAGCGCAGCAGCTCTCCACCGACTGCGGCCGCCTGCATGTACTACAAACGCTTAATGCATGATGGGAAATGGTGTCCTGTCACACGTGCATTGACAGCTGATTGGGTCCGAGTTGTGTTTTGATCAGAAACGTGACGCCCTGACGCTGCCTCCTCCTGCAACTTTACACAAACTACTGCGACATATTTGATATCGACATATGTTTTAAATGTGACTGAAAGTGTCCAGGCTGTTGTCAGATATGGATCACTTTAAACAAATGCAATATAATTACAATCTGTTATAGCAAAATAAATGTTAAAGGTTCACATTTGTTGTATTTTTATTATTTTAACAAAGTAAGTAACGGCATAGTTACTTTGCCTAGTAACTAGTTACTCCTCCCAAAAAGTAACTGAGATGGTAACTCAGTTACTTTTTGGGAGAAGTAACTTGTAACTATAACTAATTACATTTTTGAAGTAAGATTCCAAACACTGGTTATAACTGGGCTCACAGCAAGGCAGTCCATTATGAATGCAGACCATTTAAAATTTGATAATCTGAATACCTATAATTTAATATTAAATTAATTTATGGTTATTGTACAACCATGCACCACTGCTAGCAAGCTGTGCGATAAGCTGTGCAAAATGCTATTCAGCTAGTGCTAACCTAGCAATAGCAAAGTCAACACCAACGCGTACCACCATTATTCATCTAGACCAGGGGTCTCAAACTCAAATTAGCTGGGGGCCGCTGGAGGCAGAGTCGGGGTGAGGCTGGGCCGCACCCCCCCCCCAAAAAAAAAAAAAAATATATATATATATACATATATACATATATATATATATATATATTTACAGTATAGTATTTGGCGTCTTTCTATAATACTGTGCTCATTTTTTTTTTTTTTTAATCTACGAAGGTTTGAACTTTGAGAGCGTTTAAAAAAAAGAGAGAAATATGAGAAAATGTTAAAGCTTGTCTGACGGTGCGACCCTATAATTGGTCCGGGTTACCGGGGACTGTTATTGCCGATGCACAGGTGCCACATGTGACTGCAGACTATCTCCCAGTCCCATTTTAGCACGAAGGCAGAGGAGCACCCTTCGTTGGTCGAGCACTTTGAACAGCACTTCGAAGTTTTGAAACTGTGCATGAGGCGAATTGGGACACGGCCAATGACCGACAAATAACGGTGCGACCCTATAACTGGTCCGGGTTACCGGGGACTGTTATTGCAGATGCACAAGTGTCACTATGTGACCGCAGACACAGGAGGAGCACTGAGCTCTTTACTTTTCTTTTATACCACCACATAATCATCACTTTGATTTATTTTGTCAGAGAGAGACCTCATATGAAGTGCCATTGACGTGCGTGTGTAAATATATGAATATATTTATGTACATTTATATATGTGTAATATCCCACTGAACAGCGTTGTGTTGTGAACGCAACGCGCTCGGACGAATGTCCGCGTGTGCTCAATAGAAACGAGGCACCAGGCACAGAATATAACACTCCATGGCAGCGCTACAGTAACTTTCACTCAATGAGAAATGTTTCTCTGCATCAAACCGATGTCCCGCCCCCAGAGCCATATACCCCACCGTGATTGGAAGATTCGTTCAGCTCCACACACAACACTGTAAAGTGCCACACATGTCAAACTCGCGGGCCGCATTAACATTAAAGTTTCATATCAAGGCGGGGGCCGCAAACTACAGGCCCGAGGGCCGCAATTGGCCCGCGGGCCGCGAGTCTGAGACCCCTGATCTAGACTAACACAAACTACATTTAATTGTTTGTTTCACATGATATGTTACTTATGGATGGATATGTTCGGCTCAAGCTTGGCAAACAATGCAGGATGGTTGTCTTGTAAATGTGCATGCAAGTTGCTCTTAGATTTTTTTTGGCAGGCTCTGCAGACTGGTAACTTATCGCCTGTTGCCCTTTGTTTTTAAAGCCATAATAATTCCACCCATCAGATTTCACCTTCTTGAGTGGACAATATAAATGTGTGGCTTCATCGGGATCCAGATCCACTGACTGCCTAGCCATCCCCAATGCAGAATGGGCACAGAAGCGAACAAATTTCATTGCTATTATAGAGGCCCCCCTTGTGGGCAAACACCAGAACTAACATATAAACATTGCATTGAACCCGTAAACACGAAGCAGTCTGATGCCGTAAAGGAGAATGTAGCCTCCTAGAACCTGGCGTCTACATATGTGGACAACACATTTTGGGTTGTCTAGGCCACAATGCAAATTTTTAGAAGAAGAATAACAGCAAACAAGAACAGCAACAATGCAAATGTATTCAATTTAGACATTTTTTAGAGTTTAGAATGTTTAGAATATTTTTTTTGTATTTTTTTTGTGAAGGCTCATGTCTTCCCGCTCCTGTCTGCAGCACTTCACATGAGCCACATTGTTCCAAGAGGACACAACTGTTGTTTCTCATTTTGTTTTTACATTCAGGACAAATGTTGCTGTATTCAGGGTCTTAATAAATAGTTTTTGTAAATCATTTTTCAAATGTTGTATCAAAATGATTAAAATTTCACATCATTTTTCTCAAAAACTACATAATGTAAAAAGATAATTCTTTGTATTTGCACTCATCAGGTCTCAATCTGCCCACATAATAAAGAGAAATTAATAAAGCATGTCACGCAAGAGCTCGGGTCTTAGGAGGATAATCATGTGCGAAGATCACAATTATTTAAAAATGCCACAAACAATTAACTGCGGATCTTTTTTATCACGATAAGCAATACCATCGTATATTACTCCATCCCTATTCTGGTGTCAACTGCACCCACGTGTAGAAGCAACTGTTTAACTCAGGGGTCTCAGACTCGCGGCCCGCGGGCCAATTGCGGCCCTCGGGCCTGTAGTTTGCGGCCCCCGCCTTGATATGAAACTTTAATGTTAATGCGGCCCGCGAGTTTGACATGTGTGGCACTTTACAGTGTTGTGTGTGGAGCTGAACGAATCTTCCAATCACGGTGGGGGTATATGGCTCTGGGGGCGGGACATCGGCCGGGTTTGATGCAGAGAAACATTTCTCATTGAGTGAAAGTTACTGTAGCGCTGCCATGGAGTGTTATATTCTGTGCCTGGTGCCTCGTTTCTATTGAGCACACGCGGACATTCGTCCGAGCGCGTTGCGTTCACAACACAACGCTGTTCAGTGGGATATTACACATATATAAATGTACATAAATATATTCATATATTTACACACGCACGTCAATGGCACTTCATATGAGGTCTCTCTCTGACAAAATAAATCAAAGTGATGATTATGTGGTGGTATAAAAGAAAAGTAAAGAGCTCAGTGCTCCTCCTGTGTCTGCGGTCACATAGTGACACTTGTGCATCTGCAATAACAGTCCCCGGTAACCCGGACCAGTTATAGGGTCGCACCGTTATTTGTCGGTCATTGGCCGTGTCCCAATTCGCCTCATGCACAGTTTCAAACTTCGAAGTGCTGTTCAAAGTGCTCGACCAACGAAGGGTGCTCCTCTGCCTTCGTGCTAAAATGGGACTGGGAGATAGTCTGCAGTCACATAGTGGCACCTGTGCATCGGCAATAACAGTCCCCGGTAACCCGGACCAATTATAGGGTCGCACCGTCAGACAAGCTTTAACATTTTCTCATATTTCTCTCTTTTTTAAACGCTCTCAAAGTTCAAACCTTCGTAGATTAAAAAAAAAAAAAATGAGCACAGTATTATAGAAAGACGCCAAATACTATACTGTAAATATATATATATGTATATGTATATATATATATATATATATATATATATATTTTTTTTTTTTTTTTGGGGGGGGGTGCGGCCCAGCCTCACCCCGACTCTGCCTCCAGCGGCCCCCAGCTAATTTGAGTTTGAGACCCCTGGTTTAACTCCTCGGTGTGTTGACAAAACCTTTGGCAGGAGTTTTGTAATCTCAGAAACGGTGTAACTAGAATAGCAGCATATTTGCATTCTTCTGTGGCCTCATATCTCTGATATAACACTGCCTCTTAACAGCAGCGCATCTCTGACCTTGGCGTTTGGCACTCGCCTTTCTGCGCCAAACTCTTGTTTTGTGACAGAAATCCATTTTCTGTTTGTTAACATCAGTCTGTGGCATTGGTAAAAAATCTGTTTGTAAGCTCTATTTTGGGCGATGTAACTATATTAGCATTTCTTTTCACTTGTTGCATTGGCTTGGCATTCTTGCATTTATAACAATTGGAAAAGACAACGTATCGCTCAGGTTTAAGTTGAAAGTATCAGTTTTTTCACCCTCTTCTCTAAAAGTAACTGGGCTGCTTACCACTGGAAGTCACAGGGAGCATCCGGTGAAGTCTTTTTTTCTCATTCTAAAACAAATATCCGTGCTTGTAGCTCATTAATTTGTTGTTGATGGTTCCAACAGGGTTCACAGAAAGAATTCCTTTGGTTTCTTTTCCAGGACATGTTTGCTGGCTTGTCAGAAATGTTTTTCAAAAATGTAAAAATTGTTAAAAGCAAGGGTTTCTCTCTTCAGAAGCAGGAAGGTAATTAATACAATACCCACCATGGAAACGATGGTAAGAGGCCCAAGACCCAAAATCGGGCACCCTCAGACTGTACGCAAGCTGTAAGGAAGGAGGCTGAGGACTGTGAGTGTGAGAGCCACTGTGTAGGATGAAACATCCATAAGTACATCAAGGATAATGGCGAATGGCAAATGGCAAATGGCGAATGTCTCAGACAGCAGAATGCAGAGGAAGAGGTGCTGGAGTTATCATCATGGGAGGACAACATGGGATGTACCCCCATAACTGAAGTGGCTGACATTAAGAAATCCTACCAATGGCTTGAGAGAGCTGGTCTGAAGGACAGCACAGAGGCACTGTACGGGAGCAGGCCTTGAGCACTAGAGCAATAGAGGCCCAGACCTACCACATCAGACAAGACCCAAGGTGTAGGCTGTGAGCTCCTTAGCCCTTTAATGCATGGTAAATGCATGGTAAAGTAGAGAAGATTCCACAGAGAAAGGCCACCACATGAGGTCTGGGTATCAAAGTGGATGGGTTGACTATATTAAGAATAAAAATGACTCTTATATAGATTATCTCTTATAGAGAGTTTTTCCAAACTCACAAAGTCATTTTATTCATTCACTCCACTCTTAGTGATGGTAAGCTACTATTATAGCCACGGCTGCTCTGGGGTAGACTGACGGAAGCGAGGCTGCCAATAAAACCACCAATCACTCACATAGCACATTCATACTAGGCAATTTGAGCGAAGTGCCTTGCTTAAGGACACAACAATCTCCACTGTTTCCCTAGTGGTCTCTTATTCAAG
Organism: Periophthalmus modestus; assembly: GCA_019594935.1. NCBI lineage: Eukaryota > Metazoa > Chordata > Actinopteri > Gobiiformes > Gobiidae > Periophthalmus > Periophthalmus modestus. The sequence goes on along the minus strand of JAIEZT010000054.1, from coordinate 22,556,805 downwards.
TACTAACCAAACCTGAACCTGCTTAACTTCTGAGATGTGACGAGAACAGGCTTTGACAAGAAGGTTTGGCCATATTACATCATTTCAGGTTCTGCTTTCTGTCACAGGTCGCTGGTACCACCCCCCTCCCTCCACGCGCCCCTCATACTCCTCTGCCACACTGCCCCCTCTGCTGGCCAAGACTTTGGGCTGCTACAGCGACTACGAGAACTGCACCATTGTCCAGTCCCACCTTTGTGATGACTTTGGCTCCATTGCGCCCAAAACTCTCATCTTTCCAATACACCTCAAGGTAAGACTGAAAACAGGATTAGACCAACGTTGGACTAGAACTGGATCAGACCCTGTCTGGGACCAGTTGGGACCAGACTGGGGCCAGTTGAGACTGGACTTGCCACAGGACTGGGACCGGTCAGGACCGGACTTGTCACAGGACTGGGACCGGTTAGGACCGTACTGGGACCGACCAGATCGGGACTGCACTGGGTGGGGTCGGGACTAGATTGAACTGGGTCAGGACTGAACAAGGACTGAATCAGGACCAGACTGGGACTTAGCCAGGACAGGACCAATGCCAAACCAGTACTACACCTTTGTGTGAAATAATGGCGCTTTTGTGCAGCCTATAGATCTGTGCAGCCCTAACCGAACTCTCCTAATGTCTGAAGACCTGATCCTACACCAGCCAGACCTACTGCCAGCCAAGTACGACCACAGCCTCTGTTCTCCCTCGTAAAAGATGTGTTTTTCATTGTGCCAAAGGCCTCTGTGTGATCTGACCTGGCTCATCAAACTGTGCTCTGGAGCAGGTGACAGTGATGGTTTTACACTGATCTTCTGCTCTTCACTAAAGAGGACGAGATCGGCCGATATAACATCCTACAGAGCCCCGTGTACCTGGACACTGTGTCATTCATTGAAGGTAGCAACAGCAGACCTTCAAGTCACTAATGTAGAACAGTGCTACGACTGACTGACCACAGACCTAGAACTGACCTACAACTGACCAACCTACGATTGACCTACTGTATTATACTCTCACTTACCTTCCACAGACTAGGGCTGAATGATTTTGGAAATAAAAACGTCTATCGTAACTTGTCCATAAAGCAATATATGAATAATAATAAAAGACCAATCAGGTGCCCCCTTTCCCTCAGGTCTGCTCCCTCTCTTGTTGGTTGCTATGACACATGCTCATGGGATTTCAAATATGGAACTCTGCTCCAAATTAGCCTCTAAAACTGCTAGCCTCGATTGTCTTAATTTGGCGGGAGCCAAATGCTATGAGTGACGTCACACTCGCAACAGATCTACAACTGACCTACGGCTGACTGACGTACGATTGACCTACTACAGATCTATGACTGACCTATCAAAGACCTGCCACTGAACTACCACAGAGCTACGACTGACCTACTATAAACCTGACACTTGATTTTGGAAAAATCAAGTGGCAATTTAATGCAATTTTACTGACGAACATTACGATTAGATATGCGATTTATGCTTTAATAATAGAAATTTACGAAAAGACTGAAATCTAATACGACAAATTATTACAACAATCACATTTCAGAACATGTATGTACAGATCTAAATTACAGGATTTACCAGGTTTCATGCAGAATAAGACTGGAGATTTTGTTGCTTGGGGGGGAAATTATTATAGTTTAAAAAATTGTATACTTTGCGTTCATTGTGATTTCGATTTGATTGTGATTAATCTTGCGCTACCACTAATCTGAACAGGGCTGAACCTGACACAGAGCTAAGTCTCAGTCATGCAGAGTACTCTAGCTGTATCTGTAAGGACACATTTTCATTGAATTATGAGTTACTGAATACTCACCCTGTACATCACTGCTCTATATTTAAAGCAGAGTTGCAATATGTTTCATTGTTGTGTAGGCACAGCTGTTATTATTTGTTTGTGTTTGGTAAAGGACAACAGTTTTTGGTAAAATTTAGTAGAATTTCTAGTCAGATCACGGCCAGAGACAGAACTTTCCTCTAGTATTCATTTTAACTAATTTGCCTCTGACCTATCACTAAACTAAGACTTTCATACCACTGAACTGCAACTGACCCACAACAGCAATCTACCAGCAGGGTACATCAGATCTACATTCGCCCTACCACTCCCCTACACTCACCACAGACTTAGACCTACATTAGACCTACCTCTCCACTACACTTACCACAGACTTACACCAGCTCTAACACTCCCCTTCACTTTCCACTGACAGACACTGGCCTTATTACTGTGGTTCTTGATAGTTTCATTGGCCCTCGCCGCTCACGAAGTGACGGCGAGGGGTATTGTTCTTCGAAAGTTTCTTTTTCTTATTATTATTGGCCCTCGCCGCTCACGAAGTGACGGCGAGGGGTATTGTTTTTGCCGGGTTTCTTTTTCTTATTATTATTATTTTTCTCCCCCTGGGATCGCGATTTTCACCCCCTAAACGTCGACGAAAAGTCTCACATGGGGGTATCAGATCGATCGGCCTCGCGAAAAATTCGAGAAAATATGCTTCACAAAAATGACCCAGGCACGCAGGCTCGACAGCGCCACCTAGAAAATTGCAAATTTTCGAATGAATTGGGAGCCGACTCGCATAGTTCGCCGTAGCAAAGCTAAATTCGCACCAGTGATAGAGCTCATGGAGACGAGCAAAAAAGCCAATCATAGTGCTGCCCTAAGGCGGACAGGAAGTCCACCATATTCGATCGAAAATTCGCCACATTTCTCGCCGCCTGTTTTCAAAATGTAATCAGTCCCAGGTTTCTCATCCAAATGAGGTCAGATTTCACATGTCACATCTGGACACATGGGGTTTCATGAAACATGCTTTTTTTTTGGACAATTTCGTGTCGTTCGCCCGCACGCCGCCATCGAAAAACGCCTTCGTTTCCTGTAATTTCGTTGTCCTCTCACGACCAGGGGCATTGTCCTACAGATCTCACATTCACATGACATATGTGTAATTATGACATGTATGGAATGGACTATAAAGTATTACGAAAATGAAAACTCTAGCGCCCCCTAGCATAGACGTGAAACGTCAACATTATTGGATTACAACCAAATTTGGGAAATAAATCTGGGATATGACGATGAACAAAAAATTATATTATGGGCATGGGTCATTTCACACAACTGGCCAGTAGGGGCGCAAAGAGTCCAACATAAACATTCAAAAATATATTACTCACACGGGCTTTGCCCGACACATCTCAAATTTAAGTCACATATGTTTCATTTGGCCCTGAATCAAATGCATTATAAAGTCTAATCAAAATGAACCCTCTAGCGCCACCTACCATAGACGTGACACATCAATATTATCGGATTCATACCAAATTTAGGGAATAAATTTGGGGCCCGAAATGGAGAAAAAAATTATATTACGGGTATAGGCTATTTCTTACAATTGGCCAGCAGGGGCGCAAATACTCCAACAAAAAACATTTAAAAATATATTACGCACACGGGCTTTGCCCGAGACATCTCAAATTTAAGTCAAATATGTTTCATTTGGCCCTGAATCAAATGCAATATAAAGTGTAATCAAAATGAACCCTCTAGCGCCCCCTACCATAGACATGACACATCAATTTTATCGGATTCATACCAAATTAGGGGAGTACATTGGACACCTCAGAAGAAGCAAAAAATTATATTACAAGCATGGGTTATTTCTCACGGTTTGGCCAGCAGGGGCGCAATGACTCCAGAATAAATCATTGAAAAATCTCACTTTCGCATACGTCTTTTTGAAACCTATCTACTCCTACGTTTTTCATCCCAATGAACTGAAACTCCACATGCCACATCTATACAGATTGATTATCAATAATCATCCATTTCTTTGGGGATATTCTTCACGGTTTATGTGTAGCTCGCTGTGAAATATGACTTCATTTTTGGATTGAAAAAAAAAACACTCCACTTTCACATTCGTTCATATAAAACCTTTCTAGTCTTAGGTTTTTCAACCAAACTACCTGAAACTCCACAGGCCACATCTACAGAGGTAGTTTATCAATAATCATCCATGTTTTTGGGGGATTTTCATTATAGTTTTTGTGTATCTCACTGTCAAAATAGGACTGAATTATTGGTTAGAAATTCCCACACCACTTTCATATATGTGTATATTAAAGCTATCTACTCTTACATTTTTAATCTAAATGATTTCAAACTCCAAATGCCACATCTATAGATGTAGCTTATCAATAATCATCCATTTTTTTGAGGATATTCATTATAGTTTTTGTGTAGCTCACTGTCAAAATAGGACTTAATTATTAGTTTCAAATTCCCACACCACTTTGACATATGTGTATATTAAAGCTATCTACTCTTAAATTATACATCTAAATGAGTTATAACTCCACATGCCACATCTATAGACGTAGCTTATCAATAATCATCCATGTTTTGTGCCGTTTGTCCATACCTCACCGTCAAAAAACACCTTTATTTCCTGTTTCCTTCATTCCCACTCACAGACACATGGATGTGTCTAAAGAGCTACAGCTATCCCCACTGATGTAAAATAAAAATGTGAATACAGCAGAGTAATCAGCACGTGACCAGTGGACTCTATAGCGCCCCCTATAATACAATTAAAACACACAACTTTGTCTGATTGGCATAAAACTTGGGGAGATAAATGTAGACCTAAAACCAAACCAAAAAGTCAATGACACTATACCTGTATTATGCACGAGTTTGATGGTTCTAAGTCACAGACTCCACCAGTTTAATGCAATGATCACTCTGCACTATGGAAACAGTGTGAGGGGGGGGGCGAGAGGGGGGGGCGTGCGGCGGGGGGTGGCCGGGCAGGGGGAATGATGCGTGGAGGCGGTGGCTGGCCCCCGGCGGTCGCGAGGGGAGGCGGTCGCGCCGTGGCGAGGGCCATCATCGCCGCTTGCGGCTTTAATTGGCCCTCGCCGCTCACGAAGTGACGGCGAGGGGTATTGTTTTTCGCTCGGTTTCTTTTTCTTATTAGGCCCGAGCCGGAGACAACGTCCCGGCGAGGGACTCATTAAAACCGCGTCCGAAACGGGGAAAATGGCAAAAATCAAGTGGTTAACACGCCCGACATGCCAGTGAGTGGTGTCAAAAATTAGAACTCGCCAAGCTCTAATTGTCACCGAAGACCGCAAAAAAAAAATAACGAAAGACGACTCGGTAGCGCCACCTCAAACTTTGATTTTCATGGGGCCAATGGGAGCCCGACTCGGAAAAAAGTGAATCTAAAAATCTGAAAGTCGCATCAAAAAATAGAACATGTCGGGACATGACAAAAATTATATTATGGCCCCGCCCTAAAATGTACAGGAAGTCGGCCATATTGGATCAAACCTGGGAACGACAAAAGCGCACACCCTCACATTCAGGACATCTCCTCGCACAGTTTTCATCACAAACACTTCAAATTTGGTCAAAACCCACTAAACCCATGTGAGATTAAAGATCACCAATTATATTTGAATATGACTTTGGGTGTGGTCATGGTGAATTTTATACAAAATAGCAAATTTTTGGAATATTTCAATAAAATATTTCTCGTCTACACATTTTTTTGTTGGGAAAACGCTAATACAGCGTTTATGCACATTTGTGAGCTGAACACAATGATATGCAAATCATGGCTTTATCTCACAAAATGACTCTCTAGCGCCCCCGTCAAATTTCATTTTCAAAAATTCATAGAAGACAATCGATTTGTCATGGACTTGTCTAAAAAATCACAGGGGCCTTATTTGTGATGGGGCACAATGTGAGAAAGTCACATGACTGTAGCTTTTATGGTTTAGGAGGAAAAAAATGGGAGGAAAAAAAATTTCCATTATTATTCTTCTTCTTCTTCTTATTATTTTGGTTGCCGGATTGAAGCCATTTTGACCCCCTGAACGTTAACGAAAACTCAATTTTATTGGACCCAAAATTCAAGGTTGGTGAAAAATTTATTATTTTGATGGTCAGAAAAATTAACATTTCAAAATGACTCAGTAGCGCCACCTCAAAAATCAAAATACATTACGGCAAAGACAGACCTTTTTCATCGTAGACAATTTAAATTTGGTAGAACCATAGAACATGTCAAGACAGTAGAAAATGATATTATGACCCCACCCTAAACCCTACAGGAAGTCGGCCATTGTGGGCGGAACCCCATTTTTTTGAAATTTTAACTCTCACGTTTGGATTTTTTATGGCATGGATTTTAATTCAACAAACTTGCAAATTGGTCAACATGAACTAGAACCTTGTGGAATTATAGCTGACTGTCTTGGATTTTTTCTACATCTTAAAATGTGGGCGTGATCATCCTGCAAAGAAAAAAGGCATTTTTTTTAAGTTTTAAATGCGTGTAACTCAAACATGCAGTGTCCTATTTCCCGGCATTAATATACATTTTGTTCAAAATGTTGATCTGAATCCATAGATATACAATGTACATAAGTCAGACATGACATTGCTCCACAGCGCCCCCTTGAACTTTTGAATGGGACCCAAAAAACATTACTTTGTCAAAAACATTTGAAATTTGACGCAGACATCTAGCTAAACATCCTGAACAAAAAATCCAATGAGAACATACCTCTATTTATAAGCATGTTACCGTGGTAATGTCATAAATGTGTCATTGAAATGAATGGGGTTCAGAGTACTGGACTTTGTTGTCGACTAAATAGATGCTCTGCACTAATCCAACTATGACCTAAACTTCAAGGTTGGCGAAAAAATGTGTAATTTGATGTGCAAAAAAATTAATGTTTCAAAATGACTCAATAGCGCCACCTCAAAGTTCAAAATACATTACGGCAATGACAGACCTTTTTCATCGTAGACAAATGAAATTTGGTAGAACCATAGAACATGTCAAGACAAGTAAAAAATTATTATGACCCCACCCTAAACCTACAGGAAGTCGGCCATTGTGGGCGGAACCCCATTTTTTGGAAATTTTAACGTTCACGTTTGGATTTTTTTACGCCGTGGATTTTCATTCAAGAAACTTATAAATTGGTCAAAATGAACTAGACCCATGTGGGATTAAAGATGACTCATTTGGATTTTTCTAAGTCATAAAATGTGGGCGTGGTCAGCCTGCTAATAAAAAGCAATTTTTTTTTTACTTTTAAAAAGCGCGTAACTCAAACATGCAGGGTCCTATTTCCCGGCATTAATATACGTTTTGTTCAAAATGTTGAACTGAACGCACGGACATACAATTTATATAAGTCAGATATTACATTGCTCCACAGCGCCCCCTTGAACTTGATTTTCATGGGGCCTATGGGAGCCCAACTCGGAAAAAAGTCGACCTAAAAATCTGAAACTCAGGTCAAAAAATAGAACATGTCGGGACATGACAAAAATGATATTATGGCCCCGCCCTAAAATGTACAGGAAGTCGGCCATATTGGATCAAACCCGGGAACGACAAAAGCGCACACCCTCACATTCAGGACATCTCCTCGCACAGTTTTCATCACAAACACTTCAAATTTGGCCAAAACCCACTAAACCCATGTGAGATTAAAGATCATCAATTATATTTGAATATGACTGTGGGTGTGTGGTCATGGTGAATTTTATACAAAATAGAAAATTTTGGAATATTTCAATAAAATATTTCTCTTTGACACATTTTTTGTTGGGAAACGCTAATACAGTGTTTATGCACATTTGGGAGCTGAACACAATGATATGCAAATCATGGTGTTATCTCACAAATTGACTCTCTAGCGCCCTCTTCAAATTTCATTTTCAAAAATTCATAGAAGACAATCGATTTGTCGTGGACTTGTGAAAAAATTCACAGGGGCCTTATTTGTGATGCGCCACAATGTGAGAAAGTCACATGACTGTAGCTTTTATGGTTTAGGAGAAAAATAATGGTTCAAAAATGAGTTTCCGTTATTCTTCTTCTTCTTTATTATTTTGGTCCAGGCCATTTTTGACCCCCTGAACATTAACGAAAACTCACTTTTATTGACCCAAAATTGAAGGTTGGTGAAAAATTTTGTTATTTGAAGTTTGTTAGCAAAAATATTCAAAAATGACACGCTAGCGCCCCCTTACAACCACCATTCATTTTTTGGCAAAGTTTCTCATAGACATGTAAAATTTGGGACATCCACCCACCTTTCAATACTGAACAAAAAAGCCAATGACAACATACCTCTATCTACAACTATGTTACCGTGGTAACGTCATAAATGTGTCATTGAAATGAATGGGGTTCAGAGTACTGGACTTTGTTGCCGACTAAATAGATGCTCTGCACTAATCCAACTGTGACCTAAATGTCAAGGTTGGTGAAAAAATGTGTAATTTGATGTGCAAAAAAATTAATGTTGCAAAATGACTCAATAGCGCCGCCCTCAAAGTTCAAAATACATTACGGCAATGACAGACCTTTTTCATCATAGAAAAATGAAATTTGGTAGAACCATAGAACATGTCAAGACAAGTAAAAAATTATATTATGACCCCACCCTAAACCCTACAGGAAGTCGGCCATTGTGGGCGGAACCATTTTTTTTTTGAAATTTTAACTCTCACGTTTGGATTTTTTAAGCCATGGATTTTAATTTAAAAAAATTGAAAATTGGACAAAGTGAACTAGACCCATGTGGGATTAAAAGCCACTCCCTTAAATTTTTCTAAGTGATAAAATGTGGGTGTAGCCAACATGCAAAGAAAAATGGCGTTTTTTCAAGTATTAAATTGCACCTAACGCAAACATGCAGTGTCTGCTAACCGGCATTAATATACATTTTGGTCACAATGTTCATCTGAACCTAATGATATACAGTTTACATAGATGAGACAATCCATTGCTCCACAGCGCCCCCTGGAAATTTTGAATGGGACTCACAAAATTTTACTTTTTTCAAAAACATTTGAAATTTGGCATGGACATCCCTATTCCCATACTGAAAAAAAGCCAAAGAGCACATACCTCTATTTGTAAGTGTGTTGCCATGGCAACGACCGACATTTCTCATTGAAATACATGGGTTTTGGTTAACTGGGATGAAAAAAAAAAACCTTTGTCATGGACCATCGAAATTTGGTACACATATTCCACTCATCACACTGAACAAAAAAGCCAATGAAGACATACCTCTATTTCCTACGTGCAGGTGTGAAAATGTCATAAATGCTCTCATTGGAATGGAGTAGTATTACTCAGTTGCTGTTTTGGTGGGAGGGGCGATGTAAGCGGGAACGAGAGGCGCGAAACTCCACGGTCGCGTGAACCCCGCGGTCGCGTGAACCCCGCGGTCGCAAGGGTGGCGAGGGCCTTTATCACTGCTTGCAGTTTTAATTATTATTATTATTTTTCTCCCCCTGGGATCGCGATTTTCACCCCCTAAACGTCGACGAAAAGTCTCACATGGGGGTATCAGATCGATCGGCCTCGCGAAAAATTCAATAAAATATGCATCACCAAAATGTCCAACGCACACTGGCTCAACAGCGCCACCTTGAAATTTTGAGATTTTCAAACTAATAGGAAGCCCCGACTCAGAATTAGCTGAAATTCACACCAGTGATAGAGCTCATGGAGACGAGCAAAAAACAATATTATAGTGATGCCGTGTGGCGGACAGGAAGTCGGCCATATTGGATAAAACATTCGCCAACGAGTTAACACAATGTTTTCAAAATGTAATCAGTCACAGGTTTTCGATCCAAATGAGGTCAGATTTCACATGTCACATCTGGACACATGGGGTTTCATGAAACATGCTTTTTTTTTGGACAATTTCGTGTCGTTCGCCTGCACGCCGCCATCGAAAAACGCCTTTGTTTCCTGTAATTTCGTTGTCCTCTCACGACCAGGGGCTTTGTCCTACAGATCTCACATTCACATGACATATGCGTAATTATGGCATGTGTGGAATGGACTATAAAGTATTATGAAAATGAAAACTCTAGCGCCCCCTAGCATAGACGTGAAACGTCAACATCATTGGATTACAACCAAATTTGGGGAATAAATCTGAGATATGACGATGAACAAAAAATTATATTATGGGCATGGGTCATTTCTCACAACTGGCCAGTAGGGGCGCAAAGAGTCCGACAAAAAACATTTAAAAATATATTACTCACACGGGCTTTGCCCGACACATCTCAAATTTAAGTCACATATGTTTCATTTGGCCCTGAATCAAATGCATTATAAAGTCTAATCAAAATGAACCCTCTAGCGCCCCCTACCATAGACGTGACACATCAATATTATCGGATTCATACCAAATTTAGGGAATAAATTTGGGGGACGAAAAGGAGCAAAAAATTATATTACGGGTATAGGCTATTTCTTACAAATGGCCAGCAGGGGCGCAAATACTCCAACAAAAAACATTTAAAAATATATTACTCACACGGGCTTTGCCCGACACATCTCAAATTTCAGTCAAATATGTTTCATTTGGCCCTGAATAGAATGCAATATAAAGTGTAATCAAAATGAACCCTCTAGCGCCCCCTACCATAGACATGACACATCAATTTTATCGGATTCATACCAAATTTGGGGAGTACATTGGACACCTCAGAAGACGCAAAAAAATTATATTACAAGCATGGGGTTATTTCTCACGGTTGGCCAGCAGGGGGCGCAATGACTCCAGAATAAATCATTGAAAAATCTCACTTTCGCATACGTCTTTTTGAAACCTATCTACTCCTACGTTTTTCATCCCAATGAACTGAAACTCCACATGCCACATCTATACAGATTGATTATCAATAATCATCCATTTTTTTTGGGGATATTCTTCACGGTTTATGTGTAGCTCGCTGTGAAAATATGACTTCATTTTGGATTGAAAAAAAAACCACTCCACTTTCACATTCTTTCATATAAAACCTTTCTAGTCTTAGGTTTTTCAACCAAACTACCTGAAACTCCACAGGCCACATCTACAGAGGTAGTTTATCAATAATCATCCATGTTTTTGGGGATATTCATTATAGTTTTTGTGTAGCTCACTGTCAAAATAGGACTGAATTATTGGTTTGAAATTCCCACACCACTTTCATATATGTGTATATTAAAGCTATCTACTCTTAAAATATACATCTAAATGATTTCAAACTCGACATGCCACATCTATAGAGGTTGATTATCAATAATCATCCATTTTTTTTGGGGATATTCTTCACGGTTTATGTGTAGCTTGCTGTGAAAATATGACTTCATTTTTGGATTGAAAAAAAACCACTCCACTTTCACATTGTTTCATATATAAAACCTTTCTAGTCTTAGGTTTTTCAACCAAACTACCTGAAAACTCCACAGGCCACATCTACAGAGGTAGTTTATCAATAATCATCCATGTTTTTGGGGATATTCATTATAGTTATTGTGTAGCTCACTGTCAAAATAGGACTGAATTATTGGTTCGAAATTCCCACACCACTTTCATATATGTGTATATGGAATCTATCTATTCCTACGTTTTTCATCCCAATGAGCTGAAACTCCATAGGCCACATCTATACAGGTTGCTTATCAATAATCATCCATTTTTTTGAGGATATTCATTATAGTTTTTGTGTAGCTCACTGTCAAAATAGAACTTAATTATTAGTTTCAAATTCCCACACCACTTTGACATATGTGTATATTAAAGCTATCTACTCCGAAATTATACATCTAAATGAGTTATAACTCCACATGCCACATCTATAGACGTAGCTTATCAATAATCATCCATTTTTTGGGGATATTCATTATAGTTTTTGTGTAGCTCACTGTCAAAAAAGGACTGAATTATTGGTTTGAAATTCCCACACCACTTTCATATATGTGTATATTAAAGCTATCTACTCTTACATTTTTAATCTAAATGATTTCAAACTCCAAATGCCACATCTATAGACGTAGCTTATCAATAATCATCCATTTTTTGGGGGATATTCTTTACAATTTATGTGTAGCACCCTGTCAAAATATGACTTCATTTCAATACAAAAAGACACAAAATTGTCCGATTGATTTAAAACTTGGGGAAATAATTGTGGACCTCAAAAGGGGGGAAAAAAACTCCATTACACCATAGCTGTATTATGCAGGAGTTTGCCGGTTCAAGTGCCATGAAGCAGCAATATGATGCCATGTCCACACTGCACTGTAGAACACAGTGTGAAGGGGGGGGGGGGGGGGGGGTTGAGCGGCCGGGCATTGGCCGGGCAGGGGGGGAATGCTGCGTGGAGGTGGTGGCTGGCCCCTGGCGGTTTGCGAGGGGAGGCGGTCGCGCGCGCCGAGGCGAGGGCCATCATTGCCGCTTGCGGCGGCTTTAATTGGCCCTCGCCGCTCACGAAGTGACGGCGAGGGGTATTGTTTTTTCGAAAGTTTCTTTTTCTTATTATTATTATTATTATTATTATTTTTTTTTTCTCCCCCTGGGATCGCGATTTTCACCCCCTAAACGTCGACGAAAAGTCTCACATGGGGGTATCAGATCGATCGGGCCTCGCGAAAAATTCGATAAAATAAGCATCACGAAAATGACCCACGCGCACACAGGCTCGACAGCGCCACCTAGAAAATTGCAAAATTTTCAAATGAATTGGGAGCCGACTCGCATATTTCGCCGTAGCAAAGCCAAATTCGCATCAGTGATAGAGCTCATGGAGACGAGCAAAAAAGCCAATCATAGTGCTGCCCTAGGCGGACAGGAAGTCCACCATATTCGATCGAAAATTCGCCACATTTCTCGCCGCCTGTTTTCAAAATGTAATCAGTCCTAGGTTTTCGATCCAAATGAAGTCAGATTTCACATGTCACATCTGGACACATGGGGTTTCATGAAACATGCTTTTTTTTTGGACAATTTCATGTCGTTCGCCCGCACGCCGCCATCGAAAAAAACGCCTTCGTTTCCTGTAATTTCGTTGTCCTCTCACGACCAGGGGCATTGTCCTACAGATCTCACATTCACATGACATATGTGTAATTATGGCATGTATGGAATGGACTATAAAGTATTATGAAAATGAAAACTCTAGCGCCCCCTAGCATAGACGTGAAACGTCAACATTATTGGATTACAACCAAATTTGGGGAATAAATCTGGGATAAAACGAGGACCAAAAAGTTATATTATGGGCATGGGTCATTTCTCACAACTGGCCAGTAGGGGCGCAAAGAGTCCAACAAAAAACATTTAAAAATATATTACTCACACGGGCTTTGCCCGACACATCTCAAATTTAAGTCACATATGTTTCATTTGGCCCTGAATCAAATGCATTATAAAGTCTAATCAAAATGAACACTCTAGCGCCCCCTACCATAGACATGACACATCAATATGATCGGATTCATACCAAATTTAGAGAATAAATTTAAGGCACAAAAAGGAGCAAAAAATTATATTACGGGTATAGGCTATTTCTTACAATTGGCCAGCAGGGGCGCAAATACTCCAACAAAAAACATTTAAAAATATATTACTCACACGGGCTTTGCCCGAGACATCTCAAATTTCAGTCAAATATGTTTCATTTGGCCCTGAATCAAATGCAATATAAAGTGTAATCAAAATGAACCCTCTAGCGCCCCCTACCATAGACGTGACACATCAATTTTATCGGATTCATACCAAATTTGGGGAGTACATTGGACACCTCAGAAGAAGCAAAAAAAAATTATATTACAAGCATGGGTTATTTCTCACGGTTGGCCAGCAGGGGCGCAATGACTCCAGAAATAAATCATTGAAAAATCTCACTTTCGCATACGTCTTTTTGAAACCTATCTACTCCTACGTTTTTCATCCCAATGAACTGAAACTCCACATGCCACATCTATACAGGTTGCTTATCAATAATCATCCATTTTTTGGGGGATATTCATTATAGTTTTTGTGTAGCTCACTGTCAAAATAGGACTTAATTATTAGTTTAAAATTCCCACACCACTTTGACATATGTGTATATTAAAGCTATCTACTCTTCAATTATACATCCAAATGAGTTCAAAGTCCACAGGCCACATCTACAGAGGTACTTTATCAATAATCATCCATTTTTTTGGGGATATTCTTCACGGTTTATGTGTAGCTCGCTGTGAAAATATGACTTCATTTTTGGATTGAAAAAAACACTCCACTTTCACATTCTTTCATATAAAACCTTTCTACTCTTAGGTTTTTCAACCAAACTACCTGAAACTCCACAGGCCACATCTACAGAGGTAGTTTATCAATAATCATCCATGTTTTTGGGGATATTCATTATAGTTTTTGTGTAGCTCACTGTCAAAATAGGACTGAATTATTGGTTCGAAATTCCCACACCACTTTCATATATGTGTATATGGAATCTATCTATTCCTACGTTTTTCATCCCATTGAGCTGAAACCCCATAGGCCACATCTATACAGATTGCTTATCAATAATCATCCATTTTTTTGAGGATATTCATTATAGTTTTTGTGTAGCTCACTGTCAAAATAGGACTGAATTATTAGTTTCAAATTCCCACACCACTTTCACATATGTGTATATTAAAGCTATCTACTCTTAAATTATACATCTAAATGAATTCAAACTCCTCATGCACACATCTATACAGGTTGATTATCAATAATCATCCATTTTTTGGGGGGATATTCATTATAGTTTTTTGTGTAGCTCACTGTCAAAATAGGACTGAATTATTGGTTCGAAATTCCCACACCACTTTCATATATGTGTATATTAAAGCTATCTACTCTTAAATTATACATCTAAATGAATTCAAACTCCTCATGTCACATCTATACAGGTTGATTATCAATAATCATCCATTTTTTTTGGGGGATATTCATTATAGTTTTTTGTGTAGCTCACTGTCAAAATAGGACTGAATTATTGGTTCGAAATTCCCACACCACTTTCATATATGTGTATATTAAAGCTATCTACTCTTACATTTTTAATCTAAATATTTTCAACTCCAAATGCCACATCTATAGACGTAGCTTATCAATAATCATCCATTTTTTTGAGGATATTCATTATAGTTTTTGTGTAGCTCACTGTCAAAATAGGACTGAATTATTAGTTTCAAATTCCCACTAACCACTTTCACATATGTGTATATTAAAGCTATCTACTCTTAAATTATACATCTAAATGAGTTATATAACTCCACATGCCACATCTATAGACGTAGCTTATCAATAATCATCCATGTTTTGTGCCGTTTGTCCATACCTCACCGTCAAAAAAACACCTTTATTTCCTGTTTCCTTCATTCCCACTCACAGACACATGGATGTGTCTAAAGAGCTAACTAAACTATCCCCACTGATGTAAAAATAAAAATGTGAATACAGCAGAGTAATGAGCACATGACCAGTGGACTCTATAGCGCCCCTATAATACAATTAAAACACACAACTTTGTCTGATTGGCATAAAACTTGGGGAGATAAATGTAGACCTAAAACCAAACCAAAAAGTCAATGACACTATACCTGTATTATGCACGAGTTTGATGGTTCTAAGTCACAGACCTCCACCAGTTTCATGCAATGATCACACTGCACTATGGAAACAGTGTGAAGGGGGGGGGGCTTTATCGGATTACAACCAAATTTGGGGAATAAATCTTGGATATGACCTGGACCAAAAAATTTATATGATGGGCATGGGTCATTTCTCACAACTGGCCAGTAGGGGGCGCAAATACTCCAACAAAAAACATTTAAAATATATTACTCACACGGGCTTTGCCCGACACATCTCACATTCATTATAGTTTTTGTGTAGCTCACTGTCAAAATAGGACTTAATTATTAGTTTCAAATTCCCACACCACTTTGACATATGTGTATATTAAAGCTATCTACTCTTAATTATACATCTAAATGAGTTCAAAGTCCACAGGCCACATCTACAGAGGTACTTTATCAATAATCATCCATTTTTTTGGGGATATTCTTCACGTTTTATGTGTAGCTCGCTGTGAAATATGACTTCATTTTTGGATTGAAAAAAAACACTCCACTTTCACATTCTTTTCATATAAAACCTTTCTACTCTTAGGTTTTTCAACCAAACTACCTGAAACTCCACAGGCCACATCTACAGAGGTAGTTTATCAATAATCATCCATGTTTTTGAGGATATTCATTATAGTTTTTGTGTAGCTCACTGTCAAAATAGGACTGAATTATTGGTTCGAAATTCCCCCACCACTTTCATATATGTGTATATTAAAGCTATCTACTCTTACATTTTTAATCGAAATGATTTCAAACTCCAAATGCCACATCTATAGACGTAGCTTATCAATAATCATCCATGTTTTTGAGGATATTCATTATAGTTTTTGTGTAGCTCACTGTCAAAATAGGACTTAATTATTATTAGTTTAAAATTCCCACACCACTTTGATATATGTGTATATTAAAGCTATCTACTCTTACATTTTTAATCTAAATGATTTCAAACTCCACATGCCACATCTACAGAGGTAGTTTATCAATAATCATCCATGTTTTTGGGGATATTCATTATAGTTTTTGTGTAGCTCACTGTCAAAATAGGACTTAATTATTAGTTTCACACATTTTACACAACGTGTTTTCAAATGATTCTACTCACACATATTTTGCCCAAATCTGCTCAGATTTCACATGTCACACGTACACACATAAGGTTTCATAAAACATCCACTTTTTTTGCAACACAATTTTGTGCTGTTTGTCCATACCTCAACCTCACCGTCAAAAAAAACACCTTTATTTCCTGTTTCCTTCATTCCCGCTCACAGACACATGGATGTGTCTAAAGAGCTACAACTATCCCCACTGATGTAAAATAACACTTTGAATACAGCAGAGTAATGAGCATGTGACCAGTGGACTCTATAGCGCCCCCTATAATACACGTAATACACTCAACTTTGTGCGATTGGCATGAAACTTGGGGAGATAATTGTAGGCCTAAATCAAAACAAAAAAGTCAATGACACTATACCTGTATTATGCACGAGTTTGATGGATCAAAGTCACAGACTCCACCAGTTTAATGCAATGATCACACTGCACTATGGAAACAGTGTGAAGGGGGGGGGGCGAGGGGGGGCGTGCGGCCGGGGGGGGTGGGCCGGGCAGGGGGAATGCTGCGTGGAGGCGGGTGGCTGGCCCCCGGCGGTCGCGAGGGGAGGCGGTCGCGCCGTGGCGAGGGCCATCATCGCCGCTTGCGGCTTTAAATTAACATTGTTTCTCCTCAACCTGTATTATTTTTTCTCCCCAAACTCGCCCCGTTTTCACCCCCTAAACGCAGACGAAAAGTCTCACATGGGGGTATCAGATCGACCAGCTCGGTGAAAATTTTCATAAATTTGGCATCACGAAAATGTCCCCTGCACCCCCACCCCACGGCGCCCCCTACAATGTCACACCTATGGCAGAGGAGGCGGGTAAATTTAGGAATAGACAAACAAAAATCAGCACAGTGACAGAGCACAGTGAGACAAACATAAAAGTGAATTGAAGCACTGCTCTATGACAAACAGGAAGTCGGGCCATATTTAATTGAAAATTCACCACATTTTACACAACGCGTTTTCAAAATGATTCTACTCACACATATTTTGCCCAAATTGCTCAGATTTCACATGTCACATCTACTTACATGTGGTTTCATAAAATATCCACTTTTTTGCAACAATTTTGTGCCGTTTGTCCATACCTCACTGTCAAAAAACACCTTTATTTCCTGTTTCCTTCATTCCTGCTCACAGACACATGGATGTGTCTAAAGAGCTACAACTATCCCCACTGATGTAAAAAAAAATGTGAATACAGCAGAGTAATGAGCATGTGACCAGTGGACTCTATAGCGCCCCCTATAATGCAATTAAAACACACAACTTTGTCTGATTGGCATGAAACTTGGGGGAAATAAATGTAGATCTGAAAACCAAACAAAAAAGTCAATGAGACTATACCTGTATTATGCACGAGTTTGATGGATCTAAGTCACAGACTCCACCAGTTTAATGCAATGATCCCACTGCACTATGGAAAACAGTGTGAGGGGGGGGGGCGAGGGGGGGGGGGCGAGCGGCCGGGGGGTGGCCCGGGCAGGGGGGGGAATGATGCGTGGAGGCGGTGGCTGGCCCCGGCGGTCGCGAGGGGAGGCGGTCGCGCCGTGGCGAGGGCCATCATCGCCGCTTGCGGCTTTAATTGGCCCTCGCCGCTCACGAAGTGACGGCGAGGGGTATTGTTCTTCGAAAGTTTCTTTTTCTTATTATTATTTTTTTCTCCCCCTGGGATCGCGATTTTCACCCCTAAACGTCGACGAAAAAGTCTCACATGGGGGTATCAGATCGATCGGCCTCGCGAAAAATTCGATAAAATAAGCATCACGAAAAATGACCCACGCACACAGGCTCGACAGCGCCACCTAGAAAATTGCAAATTTTCAAATGAATTGGGAGCCGACTCGCATATTTCGCCGTAGCAAAGCCAAATTCACACCAGTGATAGAGCTCATGGAGACAAGCAAAAAAGCCAATCATAGTGCTGCCCTAAGGCGGACAGGAAGTCGGTCATATTCGATCGAATATTCGCCAATTTTTTCGCCACCTGTTTTCAAAATGATACAACTCCCACGTTTTTGATCCAAAAGACGTCAGATTTCACATGTCACATCTGGACACATGGGGTTTCATACCTTATCCGATCGTTTGCAATAATTTCGTGTCATTCGCCCGCACGCCGCCATCGAAAAACGCCTTCGTTTCCTGTAATTTCGTTGTCCTCTCACGACAAGGGGCATTGTCCTACAGATCTCACATTCACATGACATATGTGTAATTATGGCATGTTTAAAATGGACTATAAAGTGTAATCACAATGAACACTCTAGCGCCCCCTAGCATAGACGTGAAATGTCAACATTATTGGATTACAACCAAATTTGGGGAATAAATCTGGGATATGATGAGGACCAAAAAATTATATTATAGGCATGGGTCATTTCTCATAACTGGCCAGTAGGGGCACAAAGAGTCCAACAAAAAACATTTAAAAATATATTACTCACACTGGCTTTGCCCAACACATCTCAAATTTAAGTCACATATGTTTCATTGGCCCTGAATCAAATGCATTATAAAGTCTAATCAAAATGAACACTCTAGCGCCCCCTACCATAGACATGACACATCAATATTATCGGATTCATACCAAATTTAGGGAATAAATTTGGGGCACGAAAAGGAGCAAAAAATTATATTACGGGTATAGGCTATTTCTTACAATTGGCCAGCAGGGGCGCAAATACTCCAACAAAAAACATTTAAAAATATATTACTCACACGGGCTTTGCCCGAGACATCTCAAATTTAAGTCACATATGTTTCATTTGACCATGAATCAAATGCAATATAAAGTGTAATCAAAATGAACCCTCTAGCGCCCCCTACCATAGACGTGACACATCAATTTTATCGGATTCATACCAAATTTGGGGAGTACATTGGACACCTCAGAAGAAGAAGCAAAAAATTATATTACAAGCATGGGTTATTTCTCACGGTTGGCCAGCAGGGGCGCACAGACTCCCAAAAAATAATCATTTAAAAATGTCTGACTCACAGGGACATTGGTCTGAATCGCTCCAATTAACAACAAACATGTGTCATTTGGCCATGAATGTCATGGATTATAAAGCTCCTTGATAAAACTTCAACAATGAATGGCCACGCTGTCTTTTGATTCATAAAAAGGCCGCCATATTGAATAAGAAATTCGCATCTCTTTCGCCGCTTGTTTTCAAAATGATACAACTCCCAGATTTTTTACTCCAAAACAGGTCAGATTTCACATGTCACATCTGGACACATGGGGTTTCATTTCTTATCCGATTGTTTGCAATAATTTCGTATCATTCGCCCCCACGCCGCCGTCGAAAACACGCCTTCTTTTCCTGTTTTTTTCGATGTCCTCTCACGACCAGGGCAAATGATACAACTCCCACGTTTTTGCTTCAAAATAGGTCAGATTTCACATGTCACATCTGGACACACGGGGTTTAATTTCTTATCCGATCGTTTGCAATAATTTCGTGTCGTTTGCCCGCACGCCGCCATCGAAAAACGCCTTTGTTTCCTGTTTCTTTGATTCCCGCTCAGAGACACATGGATCAGTCTAAAGACATAAAACTCTACCCACTGATGTAGAATAAAACTTTGAATACAGCAGAGTAATGAGCACGTGACCAGTGGACTCTATAGCGCCCCCTATAATATAATTACAACACTCAACTTTGTGCGTTGGGTATGAAACTTGGGGAGATAATTGTAGGCCCAAAACCAAACAAAAGGTCAATGACACTATACCTGTATTATGCACGATTTTGAAGGTTATAAGTCACAGACTCCACCAGTTTAATGCAATGATCACACTGCACTATGGAAACAGTGTGAAGGGGGGGGGAGCGAGGGGGGCGTGTGGCTGGGGGGTGGCCGGGCAGGGGGAATGCTGCGTGGAGGCGGTGGCTGGCCCCGGCGGTCGCGAGGGGAGGCGGTCGCGCCGTGGCGAGGGCCATCATCGCCGCTTGCGGCTTTAATTGGCCCTCGCCGCTCACGAAGTGACGGCGAGGGTATTGTTCTTCGAAGTTTCTTCTTCTTCTTATTATTATTAGGCCCGAGCCGGAGACAACGTCCCGGCGAGGGACTCATTAAAACCGCGTCCGAAACGGGGGGGAAAATGGCAAAAATCAAGTGGTTAACACGCCCCGACATGCCAGTGAGTGGTGTCAAAAATTAGAACTCGCCAAGCTCTAATTGTCACCGAAGACCGCGAAAAAAAAAATAACGAAAGACGACTCGGTAGCGCCACCTCAAACTTTGATTTTCATTGGGGCCTATGGGAGCCCGACTCGGAAAAAAGTGAATCTAAAAATCTGAAACTCGCATCAAAAAATAGAACATGTCGGGACATGACAAAAATGATATTATGGCCCCGCCCTAAAATGTACAGGAAGTCGGCCATATTGGATCAAACCCGGTGATGACAAAAGCGCACACCCTCACATTCAGGACATCTCCTCGCACAGTTTTCATCACAAACACTTCAAATTTGGCCAAAACCCACTAAACCCATGTGAGATTAAAGATCATCAATTATATTTGAATATGACTTGGGGTGTGGTCATGGGGAATTTTATACAAAATCGTAAATTTTGGAATATTTCAATAAAATATTTCTCTTTCACACATTTTTTGTTGGGAAAACGCTAATACAGTGTTTATGCACATTTGTGAGCTGAACACAATGATATGCAAATCATGGCTCTATCTCACAAATTGACTCTCTAGCGCCCTCTTCAAATTTCATTTTCAAAAATTCGTAGCAGACAAGTGATTTGTCGTGGACTTGTGAAAAAATTCACAGGGGCCTTATTTGTGATGGGGCACAATGTGAGAAAGTCACATGACTGTAGCTGTTATGGTTTAGGAGAAAAAAAAGGGGAAAAAAATGAGTTTCCATTATTATTATTATTATTATTCTTATTTTGGTTGCCAAATTGAAGCCATTTTTGACCCCCTGAACATAAAAAAAAAAGTCCCATTTTATTGGATCCAAAATTCAAGGTTGGTGAAAAATTTATTATTTTAATGTGCAAAAAAATTCACATATCAAATGACTCAATAGCGCCACCTCAAAAATCAAAATACATTACGGCAATGAGAGACCTTTTTCATCGTAGACAAATGAAAATTGGGTACAACCATAGAACATGTCAAGACAAGTAAAAAATTGTATTATGACCCCACCCTAAACCCTACAGGAAGTCGGCCATGTGGGGCGGAACCCCATTTTTTTTGAAATTTTAACTCTCACGTTTGGATTTTTTTACGCAATGGATTTCTATTCTAGAAACTTCAAAATTGGTCAAAATGAACTACACCCATGTGGGATTAAAGTTCACTGTCTTGGATTTTTTTTACGTCATTAAATGTGGGTGTGGCCAGCCTGCAAAGAAAAAAAAGCATTTTTTGAAGTTTTAAATTGCGAATAACTGAGACATGCAGCATCCTATTTCCCGGCATAATATACGTTTTGTTCAAAATGTTGATCTGAGTGCATAGATATAACATATTACATAAGTCAGACATTACATTGCTCCACAGCGCCCCCTTGAACTTTTGAATGGGACCCAAAAAAATTAATTTGTCAAAAAAACATTTGAAATTTGACATGGACATCTAGCGAAACATCCTGAACACAAAAAGCCAATGAGAACATACCTCTATTTCCAACTATGTTACCGTGGTAACGTCATAAATGACTCATTGAAATGAATGGGGTTCAGAGTACTGGACTTTGTTGTCGACTAAATAGATGCTCTGCACTAATCCAACTATGACCCAAAATTCAAGGTTGGTGAAAAAAAAGTGTATTTTGATGTGCAAAAAAAATTAATGTTTCAAAATGACTCAATAGCGCCACCTCAAAGTTCAAAATACATTACGGCAATGAGAGACCTTTTTCATCGTAGATAAATGAAATTTGGTACAATCATAGAACATGTCAAGACAAGTAAAAAATTATATTATGACCCCACCCTAAACCCGACAGGAAGTCGGCCATTGTGGGCGGAACCCCATTTTTTCAAATTTTTAACTCTCACGTTTGGATTTTTTACGCTGTGGATTTTCATTCAAGAAACTTGCAAATTGGTCAAATTGAACTAGACCCATGTGGGATTAAAGACGAGTCACTTGGATTTTTCTAAGTCATAAAATGTGGGCGTGGCCAGCCTGCCAAGAAAAATGCCATTTTTTGAAATACTAAATCGTACGTAACTCAAACATGCAGTGTTCTATTTCCCGGCATTAATATACGATTTGTTCAAAATCTTGTTCTGAATGCATGGACATACAATTAAAATTTTTTAAACATTATATTGCTCCACAGCGCCCCCCTGAAAATTTGAATGGGACCAAAAAAATTTTACTTTTTCAAAAACATTTGAAATTTGGCATGGACATCCCTATCCCCATACTGAACAAAAAAGCCAATGAGAACATACCTCTATTTGCAACTATGTTACCGTGGTAACGTCATAAATGTGTCATTGAAATGAATGGGGTTCAGAGTACTGGACTTTGTTGTCGACTAAATAGATGCTCTGCACTAATCCAACTATGACCCAAATGTCAAGGTTGGTGAAAAAATTTGTGTTTTGATGTGGAAAAAAATCAATATTTCAAAATGACTCAGTAGCGCCACCTCAAAGTTCAAAATACATTACGGCAATGACAGACCTTTTTCATCGTAGACAAATGAAATTTTGGTAGAAACATAGAACATGTCAAGACAAGTAAAAAATATATATTATGACCCCACCCTAAACCCTACAGGAAGTCGGCCATTGTGGGCGGGAACACAATTTTTTTTAAATATATAAACGTTCACGTTTGGATTTTTTACGCTGTGGATGTACATTCAACAAACTTGCAAATTGGTCAAAATGAACTAGACCCATATGGGATGAGAGCCAACTCATTTGGATTTTTTCTAAGCCATAAAATGTGGGCGTGGCCAGCCTGCTAATAAAAAAGCAATTTTTGAACTTTCAAAAAGCGCGTAACTCAGACATGCAGGGTCCTATTTCCCGGCATTAATATAAGTTTTCTTCTAAATGATGCCCTAAACGCGACGACATACAATTACATGAGTCAGACATACACATTGCTCCACAGCGCCCCCTTGAACTTTTGAATAGGACTGAGAAATATTACTTTGTCATAAACATTTGAAATTTGGCGGGCACATCTGCATTGATATACTGAACAAAAAAGCCAATGAGAACATACCTCTATTTGCAACTATGTTACCATGGTAACGTCATAAATGGGCCATTGAAATGGCACATTTCAATGAGAGACCTTTTTCATCGTAGACAAATGAAATTTGGTACAACCATAGAACATGTCAAGACAAGTTAGAAATTATATTATGACCCCACCCTAAACCCTACAGGAAGTCGGCCATTGAGGGCGGAACCCAATTTTTTTTAGATTTTAACTCTCACATTTGGATTTTTTACGCCATGGATTTTCATTTAAGAAACTTGAAAATTGGAGGAAAATGAACTAGGCCCATGTGGGATTAAAGACGACTCACTTGGATTTTTCTAAGTCATAAAATGTGGGTGTGGCCAGCCTGCAAAGAAAAAAGCTATTTTTTGAAGTATTTAGTCGCGTGTAACTCAAATATACAGTGCTCTGTTTCCCGGCATTAATATACATTTGCCCAAAATTATGTTCTGAACGCATAGATATACAATTTACATATGTCTCATATTACATTGCTCCACAGCGCCCCCTGGAAATTTTGAATGGGACCCAAAAAAAATTTTACTTTTTAAAAAAACATTTGAAATTTGGCATGGACATCCCTATCCCCATACTGAACAAAAAAAGCCATCGAGAACATACCTCTATTTGAAAGTGTGTTGCCATGGCACTAGACAGACATTTCTCATTGAAATACATGGGTTTTGGTTAACTGGGATGAAAAAATTACTTTGTCACTGACCATCGAAATTTGGTACACATATTCCACTCATCATACTGAACAAAAAAGTCAATGAAGACATACCTCTATTTCCAACCGTGCAGGTGTGAAAAATGTCATAAATTCTTTCATTGGAATGAATGGAGTAGTATTACTCAGTCGCTGATTTTGGTGGGGAGGGGCGATGTAAGCGGGAACGAGAAGCGTGAACTCCGCGGTCGCGTGAACTCCGCGGTCGCGTGTGAACTCCGCGGTCGCGTGAATTCCGCGGTCGCGTGAACTCCGCGGTCGCGTGAACCCCGCGCGGTCGCAAGGGTGGCGAGGGCCTTTATCACTGCTTGCAGTTTTAATTATTATTATTATTATTTTTCCTCCCAGACTCGCCCCGTTTTCACCCCCTAAACGTGGACGAAAAAGTCTCACATGGGGGTATCAAATCGACCAGCTCGGGTGAAAATTTCGATAAAATACGCATCGCCAAAATGTCCAACGCACACCGGCTCAACAGCGCCCCCTTGAAAATTTTGAGGATTTTCAAAAACTAATAGGGAGCCCCGACTCAGAATTAGCTGAAATTCGGACCAGTGATAGAGCTCATGGACACGAGCAAAAAAACAATATTATAGTGATGCCGTGTGGCGGACAGGAAGTCGGCCATATTGGATCAAACCTTCGCCAGCGCGTTTTCACAAAGTTTTCAAAATGTAATCAGTCCTAGGTTTTCGATCCAAATGAAGTCAGATTTCACATGTCACATCTGGACACATGGGGTTTCATGAAACATGCTTTTTTTTTTGGGACAATTTCATGTCGTTCGCCCGCACGCCGCCATCGAAAAAACGCCTTCGTTTCCTGTAATTTCGTTGTCCTCTCACACGACCAGGGGCATTGTCCTACAGATCTCACATTCACATGACATATGTGTGTAATTATGGCATGTGTGGAATGGACTATAAAGTATTATGAAAATGAAAACTCTAGCGCCCCCTAGCATAGACGTGAAACGTCAACATTATTGGATTACAACCAAATTTGGGGAATAAATCTGGGATATGACGAGGATCAAAAAATTATATTATGGGCATGGGTCATTTCTCACAACTGGCCAGTAGGGGCGCAAAGACTCCAACAAAAAACATTTAAAAAATATATTACTCACACGGCCTTTGCCCGACACATCTCAAATTTAAGTCACATATGTTTCATTTGGCCCTGAATCAAATGCATTATAAAGTCTAATCAAAATGAACACTCTAGCGCCCCCTACCATAGACATGACACATCAATATTATCGGATTATTACCAAATTTAGGGAATAAATTTAGGGCACGAAAAGGAGCAAAAAATTATATTACGGGTATAGGCTATTTCTTACAATTGGCCAGCAGGGGCGCAAATACTCCAACAAAAAACATTTAAAAATATATTACTCACACGGGCTTTGCCCGAGACATCTCAAATTTCAGTCACAAATGTGTTTCATTTGCCCTGAATCAAATGCAATATAAAGTGTAATCAAAATGAACCCTCTAGCGCCCCCTACCATAGACATGACACATCAATTTTATCGGATTCATACCAAATTTGGGGACTGCATTGGACACCTCAGAAGAAGCAAAAAATTATATTACAAGCATGGGTTATTTCTCACGGTTGGCCAGCAGGGGCGCAATGACTCCAGAATAAATCATTGAAAAATCATTTTCGCATACGTCTTTTTTGAACCTATCTACTCCTACGTTTTTCATCCCAATGAACTGAAACTCCACATGCCACATCTATACAGATTGATTATCAATAATCATCCATTATTTTGGGGATATTCTTCACGGTTTATGTGTGGCTCGCTGTGAAAATATGACTTCATTTTTGGATTGAAAAAAACCACTCCACTTTCACATTCTTTCATATAAAACCTTCTAGTCTTAGGTTTTCCAACCAAACTACCTGAAACTCCATAGGCCACATCTACAGAGGTACTTTATCAATAATCATCCATGTTTTTGGGGATATTCATTATAGTTTTGTGTAGCTCACTGTCAAAATAGGACTGAATTATTGGTTCGAAATTCCCACACCACTTTGATATGTGTATATGGAATCTCTATCTATTCCTACGTTTTTCATCCCAATGAGCTGAAACCCCATAGGCCACATCTATACAGGTTGATTATCAATAATCATCCATTTTTTTGAGGATATTCATTATAGTTTTTGTGTAGCTCACTGTCAAAATAGGACTGAATTATTAGTTTCAAATTCCCACACCACTTTCACATATGTGTATATTAAAGCTATCTACTCTTAAATTATACATCTAAATGAATTCAAACTCCTCATGTCACATCTATACAGGTTGATTATCAATAATCATCCATTTTTGGGGGGATATTCATTATAGTTTTTGTGTAGCTCACTGTCAAAATAGGACTGAATTATTGGTTCGAAATTCCCACACCCCTTTCATATATGTGTATATTAAAGCTATCTACTCTTACATTTTAATCTAAATAATTTCAAACTCCAAATGCCACATCTATAGACGTAGCTTATCAATAATCATCCATTTTTTTGAGGATATTCATTATAGTTTTTGTGTAGCTCACTGTCAAAATAGGACTGAATTATTAGTTTCAAATTCCCACACCACTTTCACATATGTGTATATTAAAGCTATCTACTCTTAAATTATACATCTAAATGAGTTATAACTCCACATGCCACATCTATAGACGTAGCTTATCAATAATCATCCATGTTTTGTGCCGTTTGTCCATACCTCACCGTCAAAAAACACCTTTATTTATGTTCCTGTGTCCTTCATTCATTCCCACTCACAGACACATGGATGTGTCTAAAGAGCTACAACTATCCCCACTGATGTAAAATAAAAATGTGGAATACAGCAGAGTAATGAGCACGTGACCAGTGGACTCTATAGCGCCCCCTATAATACAATTAAAACACACAACTTTGTCTGATTGGCATAAAACTTGGGGAGATAAATGTAGACCTAAAACCAAACCAAAAGTCAATGACACTATACCTGTATTATGCACGAGTTTGATGGTTCTAAGTCACAGACTCCACCAGTTTAATGCAATGTCCACTCTGCACTATGGAAACAGTGTGAAGGGCGGGGGGCGAGGGGGGGCGTGCGGCCGGGGGGTGGGGCCGGGCAGGGGGGAATGATGCGTGGAGGCGGTGGCTGGACCCGGCGGTCGCGAGGGGAGGCGGTCGCGCCGTGGCGAGGGCCATCATCGCCGCTTGCGGCTTTAATTAACATTGTTTCTCCTGAACCTGTATTTTTTTTCCGCCCAAACTCGCCCCGTTTTCACCCCTGAACATGCACGAAAAGTCTCACATGGGGGTATCAGATTGACCAGCTCGGTGTGAAAATTTTCATAAATTTGGCATCACAAACATGTCCCACTGCACCCCCACTCCACAGCGCCCCCTACAATGTCACACCTATGGCAGAGGAGGCAGGTCAATTTAGGAATAGACACACAAAAATCAGCACTGTGATAGAGCACAGTGAGACAAGCATAAAAGTGAATTGAAGCACTGCTCTAGGACAAACAGGAAGTCGGCCATATTTAATTGAAAATTCACCACATTTTACGCATCACGTTTTCAAAATGATTCTACTCACACATATTTTGCCCAAATGTGCTCAGATTTCACATGTCACACGTAGACACATAAGGTTTCATAAAACATCCACTTTTTGGCAACAATTTTGTGCCGTTTGTCCATACCTCACTGTCAAAAAACACCTTTATTTCCTGTTTCCTTCATTCCCGCTCACAGACACATGGATGTGTCTAAAGAGAGCTACAACTATCCCCACTGATGTAAAATAAAAATGTGAATACAGCAGAGTAATGAGCACGTGACCAGTGGACTCTATAGCACCCCCTATAATACAATTAAAAACACACAACTTTGTCTGATTGGCATGAAACTTGGGGAGATAATTGTAGACCTGAAACCAAACCAAAAAGTCAATGAGACTATACCTGTATTTTGCATGAGTTTGAAGGTTCTAAGTCACAGACTCCACAGTAGTTTAATGCAATGATCACACTGCACTATGGAAACACTGTGTGGAAGGGGGGGGGGGGCGAGGGGGGGCGGCCCGGGGGGTGGCCGGGCAGGGGGAATGCTGCGTGGAGGAGGCGGTGGCTGGCCCCCCGGCGGTCGCGAGGGGAGGGAGGGGAGGCGGTCGCGCCGTGGCGAGGGCCATCATCGCCGCTTGCGGCTTTTAATTAACATTGTTTTCTCCTGAACCTGTATTTTTTTCCGCCCCAAACTCGCCCCGTTTTTCACCCCCTGAACATGCACGAAAAGTCTCACATGGGGGTATCAGATCGACCGGCTCTTGGTGAAATTTTCATAAATTTGGCATCACGAAAATGTCCCCTGCACCCCCACTCCACGGCGCCCCCTACAATTTCACTCCTATGGCAGAGGAGGCGGGGTAAATTTAGGAATAGACAAACAAAAATCAGCACATTGATAGAGCACAGTGAGACAAGCATAAAAGTGAATTGAAGCACTGCTCTAGGTCAAACAGGAAGTCGGCCATATTTAATAGAAAAATCACCACATTTGACGCAACGCGGTTTTCAAAAAATGATTCTACTCACGTATTTTACCCAAAAGTGCTGAGATTTCACATGTCACACGTACACACATAAGGTTTCATAAAACATCCACTTTTTTGCCACAATTTTGTGCCGTTACTCCATACATCACTGTCAAAAAAACAGCTTTATTTTCCTGTTTCCTTCATTCCCGCTCACAGACACATGGATGTGTCTAAAGAGCTACAACTATCACCACTGATGTAAAATAAAAATGTGAGTACAGCACTAGTAATCAGCACCTGACCAGTGGACTCTATAGCGCCCCCTATAATGCAATTTTAAAACACACAACTTTGTCTGATTGGCATGAAAACTTGGGGAGATAAATGTAGACCTGAAACCAAACAAAAAAGTCAATGACATTACCTGTATTATGCACGAGTTTGAAGGATCAAAGTCACAGACTCCACCAGTTTAATGCAATGATCACACTGCACTATGGAAACAGTGTGAGGGGGGGGGAGGGGGGGGGGCGTGCGGCCGGGGGATCTCCGGGCAGGGGGAACGCTGCGTGGGGGCGGTGGCTGGCCCCCGGCGGTCGCGAGGGGGGGGGCGGTCGCGCGCCGTGGCGAGGGCCATCATTGCCGCTTGCGGCTTTAAATTAACATTGTTTTTCTCCTGAACCTGTATTATTTTTCCGCCCAAACTCGCCCCGTTTTCACCCCCTAAACGCAGACGAAAAGTCTCACATGGGGGTCTCAGATCGACCAGCTCGGTGAAAATTTTCATAAATTTGGCATCACAAAAATGTCCCCTGCACCCCCACTCCACGGCGCCCCCCTACAATTTCACAACTATGGCAGAGGAGGCGGGTAAATTTAGGAATAGACACACAAAAATCAGCACAGTGACAGAGCACAGTGAGACAAGCATAAAAGTGAATTGAAGCACTGTCTCTAGGTCAAACAGGAAGTCGGCCATATTAATAGAAAATTCACCACATTTGAACACAACGCGTTTTCAAAATGATTCTACTCACACATTTTTGCCCAAAATTGCTCAGATTTCACATGTCACACATAAAACTCCACACACATGTGGTTTCATCCCAAAAACATCCCTTTTTTGCAACAATTTTGTGCCGTTCACCCGTACCCGCTGCCCTCTCAAAAAACACCTTAATTTCTGGTTCTTTCATTCCCGCTCACAGACACATGGATCACTCTAAAGACATAAAACTCTACCCACTGATGTAAAATAAAAAATTTTGTGAATACAGCAGAGTAATGAGCACGTGACCAGTGGACTCTATAGCGCCCCCTATAATACAATTAAAAACACACAACTTTGTGCGATTGGCATGAAACTTGGGGAGATAATTGTAGGCCCTAAAACAAAACAAAAAAGTCAATGACACTATACCTGTATTATGCACGATTTTGATGGTTCTAAGTCACAGACTCCACCAGTTTAATGCAATGATCACACTGCACTATGGAAACGTGTGAGGGGGGGGGCGAGGGGGGGGACGTGCGGCCGGGGGGCCGGGCCGGGCAGGGGGAATGCTGCGTGGAGGCGGTGGCTGGCCCCCGGCGGTCGCGAGGGGAGGCGGTCGCGCCGAGGCGAGGGCCATCATCGCCGCTTGCGGCTTTAAATTAACATTGTTTCTCCTCAACCTGTATTATTTTTTCGCCCCAAACTCGCCCCGTTTTCACCCCCTAAACGCAGACGAAAAGTCTCACATGGGGGTATCACATCGACCAGCTCGGTGAAAATTTTCATAAATTTGGCATCACGAACATGTCCACTGCACCCCACTCCACGGCGCCCCCTACAATGTCACACCTATGGCAGAGGAGGCAGGTAAATTTAGGAATAGACACACAAAAATCAGCACAGTGATAGAGCACAGTGAGACAAGCATAAAAGTGAATTGAAGCACTGCTCTATGACAAAACAGGAAGTCGGCCATATTTAATTGAAAAAATTCACCACACATTTTACACAACGCGTTTTCAAAATGATTCTACTCACACATATTTTGCCCAAATGTGCTCAGATTTCACATGTCACACGTACACACATAAGGTTTCATAAAACATCCCATTTTTTGAAACACAATTTTTGTGCCGTTTGTCCATACCTCACCGTCAAAAAACACCTTTTATTTCCTGTTTCCTTCATTCCCCGCTCACAGACACATGGATGTGTCTAAAGAGCTACACTATCCCCACTGATGTAAAATAAAAAATGTGAATACAGCAGTGTAATGAGCACGTGAGCAGTGGACTCTATAGCGTGCCCTATAATGCAATTACAAACACACAACTTTGTCTGATTGGCATGAAACTTGGGGAGATAAATGTTAGCCTAAAACCAAACAAAAAAGTCAATGACACTATAACCTGTATTATGCAAGAGTTTGAAT
The DNA here is from genome assembly GCA_019594935.1 of Periophthalmus modestus. Taxonomy (NCBI): domain Eukaryota; kingdom Metazoa; phylum Chordata; class Actinopteri; order Gobiiformes; family Gobiidae; genus Periophthalmus; species Periophthalmus modestus. Next base: position 22,525,204 of record JAIEZT010000054.1, on the reverse strand, counting down.
GTTCTAAGTCACAGACTCCACCAGTTTAATGCAATGATCACACTGCACTATGGAAACAGTGTGAAGGGCGGGGCCGAGGGGGGCGTGCGGCCGGGGGGTGGCCGGGCAGAGGGAATGCTGCGTGGAGGCGGTGGCTGGCCCCCGGCGGGTCGCGAGGGGAGGCGGTCGCGCCGTGGCGAGGGCCATCATCGCCGCTTGCGGCTTTAAAATTAACATTGTTTCTCCTCAACCTGTATATTTTTTTCTCCCAAACTCGCCCCCGTTTTCACCCCCTAAACGCAGACGAAAAAGTCTCACATGGGGGTATCAGATCGACCACTCGGTGAAAATTTTCATAAATTTGGCATCACGAAAATGTCCCCTGCACCCCCACCCCACGGCGCCCCCTACAATTTCACACCTATGGCAGAGGATGCGGGTAAATTTAGGAATAGACACACAAAAATCTGCACAGTGATAGAGCACAGTGAGACAAGCAATAAAAGTGAATTGAAGCACTGCTCTATGACAAACGGCAAGTCGGCCATATTTAATAGAAAATTCACACCGCGTTTTCAAATGATTCTACTCACACATATTTAGCCCAAATGTGCTCAGATTTCACATGTCACACGTACACACATAAGGTTTCAGGTTTTTGGGAAAACACCCACTTTTTTGCAACAATTTTGTGCCGTTTGTCCATACCTCACCGTCAAAAAAACACCTTTATTCCTGTTTCCTTCATTCCCGCTCACAGACACATGGATGTGTCTAAAAGAGCTACAACTATCCCCACTGATGTAAATAAAAATGTGAATACCAGCAGAGTAATGAGCACGTGACCATGGACTCTATAGCGCCCCCTATAATTGCCGAAATGAAAAACACACAACTTTGTGCGATTGGCATGAAACTTGGGGAGATAATTGTAGACCTAAACAAAAACAAAAAAGTCAATGACACTATACCTGTATTATTGCACGAGTTTGATGGTTCTAAGTCACAGACTCCACCAGTTTAATGCAATGATCACACTGCACTATGGAAACAGTGTGAAGGGGGGGGGGACGGAGGGGGGGCGTGCGGCCGGGGGGTGGCCGGGGCAGGGGGAATGCTGCGTGGAGGCAGTGGCTGGCCCCGGCGGTCGCGAGGGGAGGCGGTCGCGCGCCGTGGCGAGGGCCATCATCGCCGCTTGCGGCTTATTGGCCCTCGCCGCTCACGAAGTGACGGCGAGGGGTATTGTTTTTCGCTCGGTTTCTTCTTCTTATATTATTATTTTCCTCCCAAACTCGCCCCGTTTTGACCCCCTAAACGTGGACGAAAAGTCTCACATGGGGGGTATCAAATCGACCAGGCCTCGCGAAACAAAAATTTCGATAAAATACGCATCACCAAAATGTCCAACGCACACCGGCTCAACAGCGCCACCTTGAATTTTGAGATTTTCAAACTAATAGGGAGCCCCGACTCAGAATTAGCTGAAATTTCGCATCATTGATAGAGCTCATGGAGACGAGCAAAAAACAATATTATAGTGATGCCGTGTGGAAGGAGACAGGAAGTCGGCCATATTGGATCAAACCTTCGCCAGCGCTTTAACACGATGTTTCAAAATGTAATCAGTCACAGGTTTTCGATCCAAATGAGGTCAGATTTCACATGTCACATCTGGACACATGGGGTTTCATGAAACATGCTTTTTTTTTGGACAATTTCATGTCGTTCGCCCGCACGCCGCCATCGAAAAACGCCTTCTGTAACTTTTTTTTTTCCTGTAATTTCGTTGTCCTCTCACGACCAGGGGCATTGTCCTACAGATCTCACATTCACATGACATATGCGTAATTATGGCATGTATGGATGGACCTATAAAGTGTATGACCCCGCATGAAAACTCTAGCGCCCCCTAGCATAGACGTGAAACGTCAACATTATCGGATTACAACCAATTTGGGGAATAAATCTGGGATATGACCTGGACCAAAAAAATATATTATGGGCATGGGTCATTTCTCACAACTGGCCAGTAGGGGCGCAAATACTCCAACAAAAAACATTTAAAAATATATTACTCACACGGGCTTTGCCCGACACATCTCTCAAATTTAAGTCACATATGTTTCATTTGGCCCTGAATCAAATGCATTATAAAGTCTAATCAAAATGAACACTCTAGCGCCCCCTACCATAGACATGACACATCAATATGATCGGATTCATACCAAATTTAGGGAATAAATTTGGGGCACGAAAAGGAGCAAAAAATTATATTACGGGTATAGGCTATTTCTTACAATTGGCCAGCAGGGGCGCAAATACTCCAACAAAAAACATTTAAAAAATATTACTCACACGGCTTGCCCGACACATCTCAAATTTCAGTCAATATGTTTCATTTGGCCCTGAATCAATTGCAATATAAAGTGTAATCAAATGAAACCCTCTAGCGCCCCCTACCATAGACATGACACATCAATTTTATCGGATCATACCAAATTTTGGGGAGTACATTGGACACCTCAGAAGAAGCAAAAAAATTATATTACAAGCATGGGTTATTTCTCACGGTTGGCCAGCAGGGGCGCAATGACTCCAGAATAAATCATTGAAAAATCTCACTTTCGCATACGTCTTTTTGAAACCTATCTACTCCTACGTTTTTCATCCCAATGAACTGAAACTCACATGCCCACATCTATACAGATTGATTATCAATAATCATCCTTTTTTGGGGGATATTCATTATAGTTTTTGTGTAGCTCACTGTCAAAATAGACTTAATTAGTTTAGTTTCAAATTCCCACACCACTTTTCACAGTATTTGTATATAAAGCTATCTACTCTAAATTTTTACAATCTAAATGAGTTGAAACTCCACAGGCCACATTACAGAGGTACTTTATTCAATAATCATCCATTTTTTTGGGGATTATTCTTCACGTTTTATGTGTAGCTCGCTTTGAAAAATAGACTCATTTTTGGATTGAAAAAAAAAAACAACACTCACTTTCACATTCTTTCATATTAAAACCTTTACTCTAGGTTTTTTCAACCAAACTACCTTAAACTCTACGGCCACATCTACAGAGGTAGTTTATCAATAATCATCCATGTTTTGGGGGATATCATTATAGTTTTTTGTGTAGCTCACTGTCAAATAGGACTGAATTATTGGTTCGAAATTCCCACACCACTTTCATATATGTGTATTTTTAAAGCTCTATCTACTCTTAAAATTATACATCTAAATGAGTCAAGGCCACAGGCCACATCTACAGAGATAGTGTAGTTCAATAATCATCCATTTTATTTTGGATATTCCTTATAGTTTTGTGTAGCTCACTGTCAAAAATAGGACTGAATTATGGTTCGAAATTCCAAACCACTCTCAATATGTGTCTATTAAAGCTATCTACTCTTACATTTTTAATCTAAATGATTTCAAACTCCAAATGCCAAATATATGACGGTAGCTTATCAATAATCATCCATGTTTTTCGACGGATATTCATTATAGTTTTTGTGTAGCTCACTGTCAAAATAGGACTTAATGGATTATTAGTTTAAAATTCCCACACCACTTTGATATGGTGTATATTAACAAAGCTATCTACTATCTAAATGTTTGAATCTAAAATGATTTGCAAACTCCACATGCCACATCTACAGAGGTAGTTATATCAAATTAATTCCATGTGTTTTGGGGATAGTCATTAGTAGTTTTTGTGTAGCTACTGTCAAAATAGGACTTAAGTATTAGTTCACAATTCATACACAACGTGTTTTCAAAATGATTCTACTCACACATATTTTGCCCAAATCTGCTCAGATTTCCAGGTAACACGTAGATAGACACATAAGGTTTCAATAAAACATCCACTTTTTTTGCAAACAATTTTGTGCCGTTTGTCCCATACCTCAACGTCAAAAAAACACCTTTATTTCCTGTTTTCCTTTCATTCACGCTCACAGGCACGAGGATGTGTCTAAAGACTACGAACCTTATCCCCACTGATGTAACAAACCGGGACTACGCAGATTAATGAGCATGTGACCAGTCGGACCTATATGAGCCCCATATACACGTACTACACTCAACTTTGCGATGGCATGAAACTTGGCGAGATAATTGTAGGCCTTAAATCAAAACAAAAAAGTCAATG
>JAIEZT010000054.1:22280398-22520959 GCA_019594935.1 Periophthalmus modestus | reverse complement strand
CATTAGAGAACACCCTTGATGCATTTACAGGCACAGTTGAAATATAATATCCAGTTGCCTGAAGGTGCCAACATTCACTGTTCAAAACAAGTATAAACCCCATTGGGAATGTCCAAAACAATTATACGCTCAGGAAGGAGAGGAGTGGGTTCTGTGTCCCAGAGATGGAAGTGCTTTAGTCCGAAATGTGTACATCGATCCAAAGAACAAAAGCAAACAAAACCTTGTGAAGATGCTGGCAGAAGTGGTAAGAGTGTGCAATGAAATGAGTGCTGTATCGACATGGGCTGAAAGGCCACTGTACCAGAAGAAGCCATTACTCCAAAAGAAACATAAAAAAAAAACAAATTCCAGTTGCAAATACACACAGGGACAAAGACTTTAATATTTGAGCCATGTCCTGTGGTTCTGACAAAACTAAAATTGAGCTGTTTAATGTAATGAACATTGTTATGTGTAGAGGAAAAGGGGGGAAGCTTGCTACAGGAGGGACTTTACTTCACAAAATTGATGGCATCATGAGGAATGAACATTATGTGGAAATACTGAAGCAACATCTCAAGACATCAGCCAGGAAGTTAAAGCTTGGGGGCAAATGGGTCTTTCAGATGGACAATGACACAAAAGCAAGCAGATAGTAGAAAATCCCCATTTAAATCTTTAGATTTTTGTTTCCAGCAGCTGAGTGTCCGATTTGGCGGTGGGTTCTTCCCCTCAGTTGCTTCCCCCTCAGTTGCTTCCCTGCCTTCTTTCTAGAAAGACCTCAGCTCCCTCTGAACAAAAAAGTTGTAGGAGTGAGGACGTCTTTGTTTCCTTTGTTTACTTTGGGTGTGAGGATGAGTTATATGGAGAGTTACCTACAACTTTTTGTCCAGTTGACAGATTTTTACTTTTGCTTTTAACAAATAATTCTAGTGAAGGTGTATGGAGTTTACAAAACAGAATGGAGCACTTCCTGTATTACCATGACACAAGGAACAGTGTTTTCTGTTTGAGAGAAGAACACAGCCTAAATATGTAGGTTTGTGTGTCAAACGTGTGAAAGAAACAAAATACATGTATGTTTTTGATGAGGAAACATTATAATATAGATCAGAAAAATGGTGCAATATAGGCTCTTAAATGTTCCTGCTTTACTGACCTGTATAGAGGCAGACTGGGACAGAGACGCCAGGGCTGCCTGTCCTCTGAGTGTAGCAGTGGGACGTCTTGCCTGGGGGGACACAGCAAAAGGACAGGGGACGTGTCAGTGCACATGTCTCCACTGTGAGGGATACCGCAGAAAAAAGTATGTACTCACCACCTCCTCGGAGCTCTCTGAACTGCTTGGAGTAACCTTTCTTGCCTGAAACAAAGACACAGGCCTGAGTAGATGTTCCTTTACTGTCTGGTTTGGTTGAAGAGTGGAACTTGAATCTAGTCTCATTCATTTCTGTCCTGTGAATGTGACTTTTTAGTGTCGATACCTCCTCAAATGAGTATTTAGTTTTAATACTAGCTTTAATATTGATTAGTATCTGATTTTCGATGCTTTTGACAAAACCTATGATGATTACATTTTATTTTGTTTAAGTCAACTAAATTTTGACATTGACAAAAACTAAAAATATCAAAAATATCAAAATTAACCACTGTCCCACAGTCTGCACATACTCCATGAGTTCCAGTGAAGTGGTGAGTCTCCTCCACCACAGCCTGACCAGTCTGGACCATACTTTGGTCACATGTCTGGCTGTCCCAGAAAACACTAAACACTGTGGAGAAGAGCCAACAGTCCAACTACACAATCCTCAACGAGGACTAAGCTCCTCCTCTTCACCTCCTCTGCCCCTGCTCCTCCTCTGCACCTCCTCAGCTCCTCCTCTCATTGTGCACCTCCATTGTGCACATTGGTCACAGCATAGTGGTCAGGAAAATGAAAGGAGACCAGGAATTAGGTGAAGTGACAAAGTAGGGCACTTGACATAGGGGGCAGGATATAAGGGTTAAGGTGTAGAGGTCAGAAAGTAGGGCACTTGACAAAGAGATTATGACATAAGGGTGAAAGCATAAGGGACGTGACATAGGGTCAGGGTATGAGGGTTAGGGTGTAGGGGTCAGAAAGGCTATAAGGGTGAGGGCATAGGGGATATGGCATAGGGACAGAAAATTAAGAGACTGACCGGTCGACAGAGGACTGTGGTGACAAGCAGAGCGATGAGCAGTGGCACCTTCATCCTGTCACACACAAACACGAGAAATTATTAAACTTACAGTACAACACATGGAACTCAATCAATATTAAAGCAGGTCTAAACCAGGACTAAACTAGAACTAAAGCAGGTCTAAACCAGGACTAAACCGGGTCTAAATCAGGACTTAATCAGGACTAAACCAGGTCTAAACCAGGTCTAAATCAGGACTAAATGGGACTGAACCTGGCCTGCATACGCTCTCTCTCTTCTAAATACAGCTGTATGCAGGGCGTGTGGAGCCAGAGAAGGCTGTGGCTTTACATGCTTTCCCTCTTTTAACCTGCTCAATTACACAGTGCACCCGAGTCATTATAGAGTCCTACAGCACCCGAGTGCACCAGGGCCTCTGACGAACCACAGCCCTTGAACACACTGCAGTCCTAAGCAAACAGCTTCCAGGTATTATTGTGTAGATACAATCACATCCACCCTGGTGTCCTGGTTTAGTGCTGGTTTTGTCCTGGTTTAGTCCTGAATAAGCCCTGGCTGAGCCCTGGGCTGGTTTTAGCCTTAGTTTTGGTCCTGATTTAGTCATGTTTTAGTCATGTTTTAGTTCTAGTTTAGCCCTGGTTTAGATCTGGTTTAGTCCTAGTTTAGGCCTGTTTAGCCTTAGTTTGGTCTTGGTTTAGTCATGTTTTAGTCCTGGTTTAGTCCTGGGTTTAGTCCTGGTTTAGTCATATTTTAGTCTTGGTTTAGTCCTGATTTAGTCCTGATTTAGTCCTGGTTTAGACATGCTTTAGTCCTGGTTTAGTCCTGGTTTAGTCATATTTTAGTCTTGGTTTAGTCCTGGTTTAGTCCTGGTTTAGTCCTGGTTTAGTCCTGGTTTAGTCCTGGTTTAGTCCTAATGTAGTCCTGGTTTAGTCCTGATGTAGTCCTGGTTTAGTCCTGATGTAGTCCTGGTTTAGTCCTGGTTTAGTCCTGATGTAGTCCTGATTTAGTCCTGACTTAGTCCTGGTTTAGTCATATTTTACTCCTGGTTTAGTCCTGGTTTAGTCCTGGTTTAGTTCTGGTTTAGTCCTGGTTTAGTCCTGGTTTAGTCCTGATGTAGTCCTGGTTTAGTCCTGGTTTAGTCCTGATGTAGTCCTGGTTTAGTCCTGGTTTAGTCCTGGTTTAGTCCTGGTTTAGTCCTGGTTTAGTCCTGATTTAGTCCTGATTTAGTCATATTTAGTCCTGGTTTAGTCCTGGTTTCGTTCTGGTTTAGTCCTGGTTTAGTCCTGGTTTAGTCCTGGTTTATTGTAGTCCTGGTTTAGTCCTGATGTAGTCTTGGTTTAGTCCTGGTTTAGTCCTGGTTTAGTCCTAGTTTAGTCCCTGATTTAGTCCTGATTTAGTCCTGGTTTAGTCATATTTTAGTCCTGGTTTAGTCTGGGTTAGTCCTGGTTTAGTCCTGTTTAGTTTGGTTTAGTCCTGGTTTAGTCCTGATTTAGTCCTGATTTAGTCCTGGTTTAGTCATATTTTAGTCCTGGTTTAGTCCTGGTTTAGTCCTGGTTTAGTTCTGGTTTAGTCCTGGTTTAGTCCTGGTTTAATCCATCATTAGATATCGGACTCAGAATGCCATCATTTTCGATCATTGTACTATAAAACTTTAAAGCCAACTGTCGGGCTGCAACAAGTGAATCAATTTTTTTTTAATTTTTTTTTTTATTTGGTTGGGACAGTGCATGTTAATGAACAGACATGACATGACAGACATGAATGTAAACACGCCGGGTTATAGCCAGAGGCTAATTTCCACCCGTTGTCCCAAGGGCTGGGGTAGGTGGGTTAAGTGTCTTGCCCAGGGACACAACGACAGCATTCATCTGTGAGGGCTGGAATTGCACCGCCAACCTTCGAGTCAGTGGATCTAACCACTCAACCAATGATGTTTATGTAGAGAGCGGGATTTGAACCGCCAACCTTTCGGATCAGTGGACAAACACTCAACCTACTGAGCTACTGTCGTCGATTAATTGCAAGTAATGCACTACTGAATAATTGTAAACTGGCTTAAGCCCCTGCACACACTACAGGATTTTTCAGTCTTAAATGATTTTTTAAAAGTGCACAAAGACAATCATATGAGTTTAAGTCTCTGAGTGTATAGACTGCAGAGTGATATGGCAGTGGAGACACCACAAACCACAAGCTAAAAGTTCACTTATTTGTGAAATGTGGTGCAGTGGTTCAGATAAATGCTTTTAATGCACAGAAGGCTGGCAATAAACTACACAGGAAGTAGAGTCACTACGGCTAATCTGCCTGATTCCCACTGCTGGGATGAAAACAGAGACACGTGAGGATCTACTCTCACTTTAGCTTGGAATGTTCCACAATATTGCATTAATCTTATTCTTCTCCATGCAACCAAGCAGGAGGCGCTACTAGACCAAGTTACAGTTTAGATCTGTGGAGAGGAGACACAGTGAGAATGCTTTTTTTTGTAATTAATAAATAATAAATATTATAACAAATGCTGCGCTGTGGAACATTATAGACAAAACAATAACACTTTAAAGGAGACAAACAGCTAAAAACCTCTTTTAAAAAATATGTTTTTTTAAAGAGCAGCCCCTCCTTCCACAGTCTGTCATTTCTGCCCACAACTTCCACCTGCTAATCGTCCAATCACAGGCCACCGCCCACCGCACCCCCCTCAGCCAATCTCGGGCCAGCTCTCTGCTACTGTAAATTCTTTAAAAAGAAGTGCTCATTTTCCGGCTCTAAGTAAAGCCTTTGCATAAGAGGAACATGCAAAACATCAGTGCAAAAACAGGGCCAAAGCCAGACTAAAACAGGATGGGAAAATTACATTACTTCCCAAATCTCCACAACTCTGACAGATAAGACTGGGATAAGTGGGAAAACCAGGAAAATATCAGAAATCCAAAATCAGACATGGGTAATACTCAGTTACATTTACTCAAGTAACTTTTTAATTAAACTGTACTTTTCAGAGCAGCATTCTTTTACTCCTACTTGAATTGAAGTAGCAGTACTCTTATTGAAGTTGTGGTTATTCTTCCCACTGTGAGTAAGTCTACAAAAGTGACAAAAGCTTTATGTTTACAATATGAAATAACATAAACATTTGTGTTCTTGTACTAGTCCTTCAGATATGATTTAGTTTATCTAATTTTCGTGTCTGTTTGAACATACCAGATGTTGTGAGTTATTTAAAATTTGATCTAGATTGCATTATTTGTGTTATGTCCCAACAGCTATTCTTATTTGAGTAGTACTTCCCAAATACTTTTTTTTACTTCTACTTGAATCATTTCTTGGACCACTACTTTGTACCTCTACTTGAGTAATTGCTGGAATGTTCCACACTGTAATATTTAGCATTTATTCAATCACAGGTGTTATCATCATTGCTTTAAAAAACATATTCTTACTGTGAGCAGAGTCTCTTCTTCACAGATGTGACCTAACACTTGGCCTAACTGGTAACTGGTACCTTCTCATCTCCGTGGAGATAAATAGATAGATAGATAGATAGATAGATAGATAGATAGATAGATAGATAGACGGAGATAGACAATACCATAATATGGAAGATTTCAGGCAATTTTATATCTCTATGGAAACAAGCAGGTGACAGATCCTCCACTAGAAAAGGTGTTGGCATCTTAAATCTAAAGCATTAAAGAGTGTATGACAGGTACAGGTGAACAAAGGTGCAGGGACCTAACCTAAGACTTACCCTGGAACTAAACCAAAACTAAACCAGGACTAAACCATGAAGTAAACCTTGAACTGTGATTAAACTAAAATTAAAGTAAGACTACAAGCCAGGGCTTAACCTGGAACTTTACCAGGACTTCTAAACACTTACAGTTTAAATTTGAAGTAGACTGTCTTAGGCTCTTTGGTCCTGTTCCAGTTCAGGTTTAGTCTTGGTCTAGCCCAGGTTTAGTTCAAGGCTTAGTCTTAGTTTAGTAACAGTTTCGATGCTGCATATGTGCACCTCAAATCTAAACTAAACAGAGACTAAACCTGAAACTAAACTGGATACAAACCAATACTTAACAGGACAGCGTAAACATGGACTAAACCAGTACACCTATAACTATAAAAGACCAGGACTAAACCAGGATTTAACCTTGGACTAAACCTGGACAAGTACTTGTGTAGAACGCACCTGGACTGCAGTCTTCAGCGGAGGTCAGGTTCCTCTATTTATGGTTCTTGTGGGCTTCTTGGATGGCTTCTTGGAGGACTTCTCTTGTATCCTCAGATTCCAGATGCTGTTTAACATCTGCAGCGCATGGTCCTCTTTATAAACCCACCAGTTCTCCCAGCAGCCAATCAGCACACTGCACACTCACAGACAGCAGCCAATCACCATTGGGTGTGTGGGGTCATGTGGTAAACCGCAGCTCCCCCTCTCCCTGCGCATGTACTCTGACTATACATCTTAACAGCTGTTAGAGACCTGGGTTAGACTTGGGATAGTCCAAGGTTAGACCAGGTTTGACCTAAAATGGTCCAGGATTAACCCCTGTTTTGATCTATAGTTCTAGAATAGATGTGGGTTAGTCCTGAGATGGTCCTGGATTAGTCCTGGTTTCAATCTGCGATAGTCCCAGGATAGATCTGGGATAGACCTGGGATCGTCCTGGAATAGCCCTGGCCCAGTCCTGAGATAGCCCTGGGATAGTCCTAGGATAGTCCTGCAATAATCCTGGGATAGTCCTGGGATAGATCTGAGTTGGTACTGGGTTATACCTGAAATAGCCCTAGGATTTATTTAAATTAGTCCTGGGTTAATTCTACGTAGAGCTTGGGTTAGACCTGGAATAGTCTAGACATGGATGATCGCTGAAATAAAACTGATCAAAATGAGTCCTGGGTTAAACATGGGACAAATCTGGAATAGACCCAAGTTAGACCAGGATTAGACCCGAGTCTGACCTGCTTTTCCTTTGTCTGATCCTTAATGTAACTGTACTAGATTTGAACAGTAACTTTGTGTTTAAACATCAGCTGTTATTAGCTTCCTGTTTGGTTGATAATGATAAAAACATAGTATGGAAAGAAAGACGATGATGATGCAGACTTTTTAAAGCCTGACTTTGTTGTGACACTGAATCACTTCTCCAAAACGCCTCCGTACAAGACAAAACAAGTGTCTACTCAGAACTCAAAAGTCTCATGGTTTCTGGTCATGCTTTTCTATGCCCTTGCTTTGGATTGTACAGCTTGAAATTCTATATGCAAGAATAGTGTCTGTGCCTAAGTGGGAGAAAACGTATGAGGAAAATGAGAAGAACTTGATTACAGACACACAATGTTGAATTTTGGCTTAGTTATATTTTTAGCTATATGCTTGTAAACATCACATTCCAAGGTATAACTAAAAACTAGATGCACTTATTGCTTCAGATTATGTAAAAAATGCATTAAAAAATAAACAACAATAAAATAAAGATGAAATTAAAAACATTTACATCAGTGACGTGCGGTCAGGTCATCACAGAGAAAAATAAATGAAATAGTTATATTTATATTTATAGTTATATATATTTAGTTTCTTCCCCTCTGCTGTTTCTCTCATGAACACTTCATAAACCTGCACTAAACTGGACACTTTATAACACTGGTCACTAAATAACCCATGTTGCACTGTTGTTGTTGTTTTGATGCTACTACTGTATTTTTTTTTTATTTTTTTTCTACCTCCTGCATGCCCTTATTTGTACTTGTATTTATTCAGTGTGGTTTTCTTGTGTGTGTTGTATGTGCACTTTATCACTGAAGTAAGTTCCTAGTCTGTGAGCTCTGCTCACGGACAATGGCAATAAAACTTCTTCTGATTCTGATTCTGATTATCCAATAATTTGTACTATAAAGTTATTTTTTTTCTATTTAACTTTGCAATTTTATTATTATTTTTTACTCAAAATCACTGAATTTTTATGTTTACCATTGAAATCCTGAGAAGAGACGTGCAGTGAGGCACAGGCCGTTCGCGCCTCATCGCGCTCTGACTGTGCTGTAGCTAAGCTGCTGTTTTAACTCTTTAAGGGCTGAGCACATTATAGCGGCTGTGAAAAGGCGCCGGGTGAGGCACGCAGTTACCATGCCTCATGTTAGGGGGCGCTCGTGGGCCCAGGGATTCTTGCAACTCCCGCAGAATAGGGGCCACAAACTACAATTTAGAGTTAGCAAGTCAACTTTAGCAATTCACTTTCTTCTTCTTGTCTGGCCTTACTTTTAAAATGGAGGGAGATTACATATTAAAGCTCAAGCTGTTTTCTAAACTGGACTTTCGGTTGAAGCAGGAGGTTATAATTAAAGGACCGAGACCAACGCTAAAGGAGCTAAATGGTTTGCTCCAGACGACGGGACGAAAGACTCACTCTTTTCAAACAGAGACACTCAAAATGGTAAGTTTAAATTATTTCAGTCCACTGAAAATTGGGGAACCAGAATAAGGGAAAAAAGCTGGTTTTGTATTGTAAAAACAATACAAAACCAGTTTGCTTTTTATTTCATACTATTAGAGCTATTTCATACGGACTTCGGAACTTTTATTTTGAAATTCTTTTTTATTCTGGGCCAAAGTCACTGGGAGAGAAACTGACCCTGGGCCAAATGTACCGACTAACTTTATATGTCTGTAAATCTTTATATGTTTGTAAATCTGATTGTGACGACATCAAAGCCTCACCAGCCATGAACCTCACCGCACGTCACTGATTTACATAACAACATTACATTGTTTAAAAGTTCACATAAGCTCAGTTTGGTGAATGGGTAACTGTTTTTGACACCTTTGTATTTGCACTGGCATTAATGAAAAAAAACATGAGACTTTGTATAATATCAGAAAGCGAAAAATGTGCAGTACCTGGAGACACACCACATATAAATGAGAACTGAGGTACATGGACTGGGATAGAGCAGTGTAAATGAGGTTCAGATCAAAAACAATATACATGCTTTGTAGTAAAGGCTACGTTGAAATAAACATGTGGAGGAGTCTGAGAAATGGTACCCAGACATGCTCCTGCACCTCCTGTGAGCTGCTCCTGTTTCTCCTGCCTCTCCGCCTCCTCCTTCTCCTCCAGTGAGTCACTCCTGCTCCTCTTGTGAGCCGCTCCTGTAAGCTGTAAAATTCAATGCACTGCTTTGAGCCACTCTTGGTCCTCCTGTAAGTCGTTTCTCCTCATGTGAGCCGGTCCTGCTCCTGCTGTTCCTCCTGCTCCTCCTGTGAGCCACTCTTGCTCCTCCTGCTCCTCCTGTGAATCAATCCTGCTCCTCGTTTGGGCCGGAGGGGATAAACCGACCTCCAGACATGTTGTGGTTTTGTGGCAATGAGAAAGTGAATTTGTCTGTGTCTGAATCACTCTGAAACTGAGTGCCGAAGGAATGTGGGAACATGTAGTGACACATGAGCCCATGTTTTGAGTCAAAGCAGATGACTAGAGCTGACTGCTAGAGCAGACGGTTAGAGCACAGAGCAGATGATTAATGCCAAGAGAAGACAGTTTGAGTAAGCAATTAAGAGCAGAGAGCAAACAGAGCAGACGGTTAGAGCTGACAGTAGATGGTTAGAGCAGACGGTTAGATCAGACAGAACACACTCTTAGAGCAGACAGTTAGAGCTGAGAGCAGATGATTAGAGCAGACGGTTAGAGTAGACATTAGAGCAGCGAGTTAGAGCAGACATAGTTGAGAGTTAGAGCAGACACAGTTAGCGCAAAGAGCAGACGGTTAGAGCAGAGAGCAAAGGGTTAGAGCTCAGAGCAGATGGTTAGAGCAGACAGTTAGAGCTAAGAGCAGATGGTTAGAGCAGACTGTTAGAGTAGAACAGAGGTGCCCAAAGTTTTTTTTTTATTGAGGGCCACATCTCAAAACATATTTGAAGCAGAGGGCCACAGACCAGTGATCAACGCAGTGTGGACAGAGCCACTGTATATTAATAAAGCTTGAAACACATTCATTTTAGGTCTATATCACACTGCAATGTGACGTTTGAGGTTATAGTGGTAGTAGTGACGTGCGGTCAGGGGAGGCAGGTGAGGCACTGCCTCCCCTGTCATCACAGAGAAAAATAAATTAAATGAATATATTTATCCAATGATTTGTACTATAAAGTTATTTTCTATTTAACTTGCCATTTTAAGTCTTTTTTTATTCAAATTTGCTGAATTTTTACTTTTACCCTTCAAATACTGAAGAGACGTGTGGAGAGGCACCGGCCGTTTGTGCCTCATATGGACTGACTGTGCTGTAGCTCTGCAGTGACGCTGCTACTTTAAGTGCTGTGAAAAGGCGCCGGGTGAGGCACGTAGTTACCCTGCCTCATGTTAGGGGGCACTCGCGAGCCCAGGGATTCTTGCAACTCTCACAGAATAGGGGCCACAGAATAGTGACAGCAAACTACAATTTAGACTTAGCAAATAAAGTTTAGCAATTAGTTAACGTTTTTCTTCATGTCTGGCCCTACTTTTAAATGGAGGAAGATTACATATTAAAGCTCAAGCAGTTTTCTAAACTGGACTTCTGGTCAAAGCAGGAGGTTATAATTAAAGACCAACGCTAAAGGAGCTAAATATTCCTCCCAGACTACAGGACGAAGACTCACTCTTTTCAACAGAGTGGTAGAAATGGTAAGAAATTTAATGACTTTTACTGAAGTCATTAAATTGAAAATTGTGGTACCAGAATAAGGATAAAAAAACAATACAAAACCAGCTTGCTTTTTATTTTATACTATTAGAGATATTTCATATGGACTTTGGAACTCTGACCCAAGTCACTTACTGGGAGAGAAACTGTACCGGGGCCAAATTTACTTGCCGACACATGTTTGTAAATCTGATTGTGACGACATCAGTGTCTCACCAGCCACGAACCTCACCGCACGTCACTGCATGGTAGAAATAGTTTAATTTGCTGTTAAAAGCACTGCTTATAATTTATATATTATTAATTGGGCCGGTTCAGTAGGAGGTCTGAGGGCCAATAAAAACTGGTCCAAGGGCTGGATTTCGCCCCCGGGCCATAGTTTGGACACCCCTGGAGTAGAGGGTTAGAGCAGACGGAGCTGACAGTGCAGATGGTTAGAGCTGATGGTTAGGGCAGACATTAGAGCAGATGGTTAGAACAAACGGATAGAGCAGAAAGTTAGAGCTGGGAGCAGACAGTTAGAACAGACATGAGAGCAAACGGTTAGAGCAGACAGTTAGAGCTGATAGCAGAAGTTTAGAGCAGATGGCTAGAGCAGACAATTTGGGCAGAAAGCAGACGGTTAGAGCTCAGAACAGATGGTTAAAGCATATGGTTAGAGCAGAGAGCACACAGTTAGAACTGAGCACTGACAGTTAGAGCCGAGAGCAGACAATTAGAGCAGATGGTTAGAGCAGACAGTTAGAGTTTAGGGTAGATGATTACAGCAGACATTAGCGCAAATGGTTAAGGAAGACGGTTAGAGCAGAAAGTTAGAGCTGAGAGCAGACGGTTACAGAAAAAAGAAGATAGTTAGAACAGAAAGCAGGAGGTAAAGAGCTGAGGAGCAGAAAGCATGAGCTGAGAAGCATAGAGTGAAAGCGGAGGGGCAGAGGAGCAGAGAGCAGGAGCAGAGAGCAGATGGTTAGAGCTGAGAAGTGGGGTGCAGAAAGTGAGGAGCAGAGAGCAGGAGGTGTGGAGCAGAAGACAGGATAGAAGGGGTGAAGCAGGATCCTCCATGTCCAATCTGCTCAATTACAGCTCAAGGGCAGGAGGTGAGGAGCAGGAGCAGAGAGCAGGAGGTGAGGAGCAGAAAGCAGGAGGTGAAGAGCTGAGGAGCAGAAACAGAGAGGTGATGAGTTGACGCAAAGAGCAGAGGAGCAGAGAGAGTGGTGGGTTGGCTCTGTATTGTGCGAGCGACAGCACTTTCCACATAAATGCTGGGACTGTATTTGGGTTGTTTTGGGTGGAATTTGGTGTGGGAGTAGGAGGTTTATGGTTATTGTCACAGCCGTGGTTTGTTGCAGTAACTGGACTCAATTTGTCCTGTAATCTGTTTGTTTATGTGCACGTCCTCTGGCCTGCCCTGAACCAAGCCACTCATCTACAAACACTACAAAAGAACTGAGAAGGCATAAGGGCATTAGTCAGAGGTGGTAAAGTAGGCAAAAATTATTTTCAAGTAAGTTTAACATTACTTCAAAATAATATTACTCAAGTAGAAGTACAAAGTAGTGATCCAAGAAATTACTCAAGTAAGAGTGAAAACGATTTTAGCAAAATTACTACTCAAGTATGAGTAATTGTAACATCTGATTTATAACTTGAAGTTAATATAATTTGAAGGACAAAATGTTAAATTATCTAAATCTGGTGAGGATAGTCACAAAAATTAGACAAACTAAATAAAATATGAAGGAACAGTGCAAGAAACGCAGCATAAAGCTTTTGTCACTTGCAGACAGTGCGAAGAAGAACAACTTTTACTCAAGTAAGAGTACTGTTACGTAGTACTACTGTTAAGTAGAAGTCATAGTATGCTGGAAGAAAAGTACAATTTCTTTACTAAATTGTACAATTTTGAACTTGAATAGAACAATGACAGTAAAAAACATTCTTCATTTAGACAATAAAAGAAATAAACTTCTTTTATATTACCATGTGGCATTATATCTGTATAATCCCTCAGTCATCCAGGTAGGTTTGATAGTGGTCTGTGGGCATAGACTAGTCTATGTTGGTTTTTTTATACCTGTTCTGATGCAGCTCAAAATTATTCTAAAACTATTCAGGAAAGGTTAATTTCTGTCCTGTGAATGTAACTTTTTTAGAATCAATATTTTCTCCAATGAGTAGTTTTGATACAAGGTTTAGTATCCATTAATATCAGATTTTTTATACTTTTAACAACTCTACAAGTAAATGTAAACGACCTCTGGATTTAGCATGAAGTGAACATTCAGATTATCCAAAGGAAATCCATAAATTGCAACATGCAAACCAGAGGAAAAAGTTCCACAATGTGCTGAGCAACAAATGCTAATATCAGAGACATGGCTGCCACTCAACTTTCAATGAGATAGGTGGGTGAAGTGCGTGGCCTGAAGAGACACACAAAAGTGCTCACGCTGTAGTAACAATGGTCTACTTGTGCTGGTGGTGCGCCGCAGGTTACCCCAGGTGTGTGCGGGATGCCCCAGACACAGACAGGAAAGCATTCTTAAGATTCCTGTGTAATGGTTCAAGTTTAAGGCTGAGATGTGGATCATTAAAGCTGATTGAGCCTTTCATTACTACTCATGTATAATAAGCAGTGTCTGAGTCTGAGGTTGTGCAACAGTGATGAGAGAGAGGCCACAGGGAGGGAAGGGCCATTTTTCATTTAATTTTTAATTTATCTTTGTTTATACAAGGAAAGCCCAAATGAAAGTACCAGACTCTTTTTTTCATGAGTGCCCTGTTTAGACAAGATAAGGGTGACAGTAGCTCGGGCGACAGTAGCTCTGTCAATAGAATGTTTATCCACTAAACTGATGGTTGGCAGCTCGAATCTCACTCTCAGCATAAACATCATTGGCTGAGCAGTCAGATCCACTTACACACAGAGGTTGGCGGTGCAATTCCAGCTCCACAGATGAATGCTGTAGTTGTGTCCTTGCACAAGACACTTAAGCCGCCTCACCCCCAGTGTCTGCGTACACTGGTGTATGAATGTTTGTGTGAATGGGTGAGTGGTTCCTTGTTGTAAAGCGATTTGAGTGCCTTGAAGCATGCATGTCGAGCATGTCTTTAATTTTGTAAAATACAACTGTTTTATTAATGTTTCGTGAAGATTGGGGCCGATTACCAATTTTGTCCATAGCTGAAGATAATGTGGTGGCCACTTCTCTTCCATGTGCTTAGATGACAGGATCATCTGCGTATGTGTCATTGATATAAATGCTGAACAACAGGGGTCCCAGAATTGACCCTTGCTATTGTACATGGCTGCAAAGAAGACATTGAATTGTACAGGAGGAGAGAGTGGTTTACTGTGTAGAAGGCCTTTTGTAGGTCGAGAAACACAGCATCCTCTGTCCAGGCTAAACATAATAAATATAAATATAATCTCTGTCAGGTAGCAGCAGGTAGCTTTAGTGGAATGATTGCTGCGGAAGCCTAATTGCATTGGATGCATGACAGAATTGTTGATTAAATGCTCTGTTAACTGTTCTATATAATTGTCTCTCTTCAGGAGTTTTGATACTGCAGGTAATATACTAATAGGCCCGTAGTTGTTTATCTCACTTTTGCTTTTTGCTACCAGACTTGTGAATTAGTGTTATGACTGCTGTTTAGAAAACACTGTTTTGTGGCTTACCTTCCTTCTCTTTGTCCTCATCTGTCTACACTTCTCAAGTCGCAGTGATATTTGTGGAGCTAGCATCTCGCATCTCATCATTATCTGAGGTAGGCAAGGCCCCACACTTTGTTTATGCTGTTCCAGGGGCCATTCAAACCCTGTGAAAAATCGGATTACTTAGTAGTTGAGCTATATCGCTGCTCTGAATAAATACACATACATATAGATGTATATGTACATAAATGCACAATACAAAGCTATGTCTGCAGTGTTGTGCCCTTAAGAGGACAAACAGAGTGTAAAGCGATGCTCCATCCGAGTCTGTGCTCCTCCTCCCCCAGGGCTCAGACAGGAGGCTCAGTGTCTACACAACAATGACAGCAGCACAGTCCTGGTCTCACTGTCCACCACAGTTTGGGTCTCAATGCTAAATTCTGCATCTTGTAAATAAATACAGTCTGGATTTGTCACTGTGGTGCACAGGAAGTGAGAGGAGAAGGCAAACAGATGTGGTTTGATCCAGAGCCACCAAACACCAAAACTCGTGAGCCCATAAAACTAAAGTATCTACAGGGACAAGGAGACTGTCATTTAATAACTTTATATTGTGTTTTAGAACTCAGACCTATACTTCCTGTATTTTTGTACTTTTCATTTCAACTTTTCCCACGAACTGCTACTTAATTGTAATTAGTTACATTTAAAGTCATAGACATTACGAATCATCCCAGTCCATGGTTGTCTCACTTCTGCCTCTTTCTAAACCGAAAAACACATAGTAGTATCTCCTGCTCAGATTGGCCAGACCTCAGAGAATATGCGGATTGTGGTGGGAAAGGACTCAGTTCAGCTTTTAAGTGTTCAATTTGTACAGAATACTGATCTAATATGCTACTAAAAATCTGTTAAGAAGTAACTAGTACTTTTCATGTTTACTTTTTTTTACCTTTACCTTTAAATACTATTTCGGAGTACTTGTAATTGAGTACATTTTTGGTCTTGTAACTGTACATTTACTTGAGAACAAATTTGCAGTTCTCTTGCCACCACTGACTGAAAGGTCCTATATTTCATACAATTGACCCTTGTGAGTTTTAAACCATGTCATAATGTTGTTACCTCATCAAAAACAGACTTAGAGTTGTATTTTGTGTCATTCACACATGTTTGAGTAACCTTTTATTATTAGTCTGTCAACATCTCCAAAGCTCAAAAATGCTTTGTTCCACCTTGTGATGTAGTGGTAGTTTTCAAGTTAACAGCTCCTTTTACCAACCGGAGCAGGAGCTGTGTTCGCATTGCCGGTAGTAAGTCAGACTTGTTCCCGGTGCATGTTGGACTCCGCCAGGGCTGCCGTTTGTCACCGGTTCTGTTCATTATATTTATGGACAGAATTTCTAGGTGCAGTCAGGGGCCGGAGGGGGTCTGGTTCGGGAACCACAGGATCTCATCTCTGCTGTTTGCAGATGATGTTGTCCTGATGGCTTCTTCGAGTCACAACCTGCAGCAGGCACTGGGGCGGTTTTGCAGCCGAGTGTGAAGCAGCGGCTGGGGATGAGAATCAGCTCCTCCAAATCCGAGGCCATGGTCTCGATCGGAAAAAGGTGCTTGCCCTCTCCGGGTGGGTGGGGAGTCTTTGCCTCAAGTGGAGGAGTTTAAGTATCTCGGGGTCTTGTTCACGAGTGAGGGAAGGATGGAGCGTGAGATTGACAGGCGGATCGGTGCGGCCTCTGCAGTGATGCGGACGCTGTATATCGGACCGTCGTGGTGAAGAAGGAGCTGAGCCGTAAGGCAAAGCTCTCGATTTACCAGTCAGTCTATGTTCCTACCCTCACCTATGGTCATGAGCTCTGGGGAATAACCAAAAGGACATGATCGCGGATACAAGCGGCCGAAATGGGTTTCCTCCGCAGGTTGGCTGGGCGCTCCCTTAGAGATAGGGTGAGGAGCTCAGTCACATGGGAGGAGCTCGGAGTAGTGAGTGCTCCTCCACGTCGAGAGAAGCCAGCTGAGGTGGCTCGGGCATCTGCTTAGGATGCCTCCTGGACGCCTCCCTCGGGAGGTGTTCTGGGCATGTCCCACCGGGAGGAGGCCCCGGGGAAGACCCAGGACACGCTGGAGAGACTATGTCTCTCGGCTGGCCTGGGAACGCCTTGGGGTCCCACCGGAGGAGCTGGAGGACGTGTCTGGGGTGAGGAAAGTCTGGGAGTCCCTGCTTAGACTGCTGCCCCCGCGACCCAGCATTGGATAAGTGGAAGAAAATGGATGGATGGATGGATGGATTTACCTTTAGTGTAGTAGAGATCGGCAGGGTGAAATTGTCCAAATTACTCTAGTGGAGGTCTATGGAGTTTAAAAACACAGTGGAGCACTTCCTGTATTACCATCGTAACATCACAAGGTGGAACAGAGTGTTTTCTGTTTGAGAGAAGTGCTCAGCCTAAATATGCAGGATTTGTGTGTTAAAATGTGTGAATGAAACACAACTCCAGGTTTGTTTGTGATGAGGAAACAACATTATATTATAGATAAAAAAAATAGCATAATGTGGGTCCTTCAGTTAATATTATAGTTGACAGGACACGGAAGTAAGTATTCTTCAAGTATTCTTCAAGGGATTTTCAGTTGTATGAGGACAGATACTACAGACTGATGCTACTCACTTGTGCATGTCTATTCTGGAGCTCATAAAGCACCTCGTAAAGAGCAGACGACAGGAGCACCCACGCCTTTCCATAACCCAGTGTCTCTGCACAACACCACAAGCACAATAAAGCTGCTGCGCTCTTATTAGGCCAGGAGAGGGACTGTGGCCTGGCAAAACACTGCAAACCACGCAAGTCAGACCAGAGACACATGCAACATTCTCAGGAGGATTTGAAGTTATAACCTATGACACCCATGAATCATCATGTTGTAATATGGACATTTTAAATTGCAATATTGATCAAAAACAACTTAAAGAGGGGAGGCTTCTACTATGTTATGACATTGTTCCCTCATCAAAAAGATACCTGAAAAGGTTTTAGTCATGTCATTCATGTATTCTCCTTACGGATAGCTTTGAGATTCTGTTCAATGCTCAGCCCACAAGCCCACGCCACCCATGCTCCCACACAGCAATTCTCCATAAATATACAAGAACATGATACAAAACACAGCAACTTGACAAACCTGATGCAATGAGCAGTGGTGACATTAGCATGCTGATTGTGTTAAAAAAAAAAAAACTTCCATCTTATGAGAACGTGGTTAAAGGCTCTAAAAACTTGATTTTATAGCATAGGTCCACATTAACATTATAAACAATAACATTACAAAATGTCATTTATAGCCCCTGCACCCTTTTTTCCCATGTTTTTGAGCCCCAATACAGATATAGGTTAAAATAAGTCTGCTGTGTGCTGTCTGCATCTAATTATAAATTGTTTTATTGTCCGAGTATCGGGAAGTGTGTATTGGCATGATATTTGTTGTTAGCTTTACCCTGATGGCAAAACTCCGCTCTGGTTTCTGAGAGGTTTGTGAAAAGTGCTTATGAAGTCATCGCAGTAAATAATTAGGATGCTCAGAATGCATAACGTAAATGTGGACTACTGCAAATTGTTTTAAATTAACTAGTTAAGTTTTTCACTTTTTAAAGAGACTAACAATCAGGTATGGTGCCTTTACCCTGTTTGCCTTTTGGCCTAATGACAACATGCTTAGTTGCAGTTAGTTTATTTTCCTGGACACATTCTGGTCACTAACTTACTTAAATTGAAGGAGTTCGCCACCTGCTTGTCTCCAAATGTTATTGCCTTCCCTATCAATCTCTATGGAGACATGTAAGCAATGCCAACCAGCCAAGTTACAGATAAGATCTGTGGAGAAGCAACCTTGATCGGCGTAAGAATACTTGTTCTTCATATTTTTTGCAATAATTGAATAAGGGCCAGATAGATATGTTTAATGCCATTGTAACGGCTGCTGGATCGTCCATCAGTCCGTACAAAAAGAAAAAGGACACAGGGTGGAGTGGTTCTGTTTTTCTTCTTTATTCTCTTTTTCAGTCTTCCCCAACATGTGTCTCCCAACATGTGTCTCCCTCTCTCTCGCGGAAGTGATTCAATTCAATTCAATTCAATTTATTTTTGTAGAGCCCAAAATCACGACAGCAGTCGCCTCTTAGGGCTGAACATGAGAGTTGATTAACCAACAGAATTAGAAAATCAACAGTGAAACAGAAACAGACAAGCAAATTAGACAAGCAAATTGTTCCAGAACATCCCCTGTCCTTAGACCCTCCTTCTCGGCAAGGAAAAACTCCAAAAACCCAGTGGGAAAAGGAGAAACCTCGAGGAGAACCACAGTGAAGGAGAGATCCACTCCCATGGACGGACAGGCTTTAGATGTGTCCAGGACTAAGGCGCATCCAGTTCAAGTCTGTAGGGTCAGAGTCCATTCGGGCAAGGCGATCTAGAGTTCAGCCATCACCGGACGATCAGGAGGCGATCTAGGGTCCAGCCATCACCGGACGGT
Organism: Periophthalmus modestus; assembly: GCA_019594935.1. Taxonomy (NCBI): domain Eukaryota; kingdom Metazoa; phylum Chordata; class Actinopteri; order Gobiiformes; family Gobiidae; genus Periophthalmus; species Periophthalmus modestus. The sequence goes on along the minus strand of JAIEZT010000054.1, from coordinate 22,501,927 downwards.
CAGGAGGGCATCTAGGGTCCAGCCATCACCAGACGGTCAGGAGGGCATCTAGGGTCCAGCCATCACCGGACGATCAGGAGGCGGTCAGCGGCCAGGCATCTGAAACAGTTACTGTTTCAGTGATGCTAACACTGAAACAGTTACTGTTTTAGTGATGCTAACAAACTCCCCGGGAACAAAACGCCATCTGGCTTTTTCCAAAATAAAACACCAAAATAATAAAATTCACATATAACTTTGAAAAAAAACATTGTACAAACAAGAAATATTAAGTGTATTTTTAACTCCGTTACACCATGCTGTGGAACATTCAGTAATGTGCAATAAGAACATCTTGTCTGCATGTCCAGAGATGTAGATGTTACATTTATTTGTTCCATTGTGTTCACCAGTGCTATGAGGGTGTTGTCTGGCAAATCCAGACTGATATCTTGCTGTATTTTTATACAGAAGGATTTCGGTCTGGTCCCCACACCCTCACTCACACCTCATGTCTGACAAAACATGATTCTCTAATCAGATTCTTTTTTCAGTGATCCATGTGAAATGAAGGAGTTCATTGGTCACCCATTATTTTGAACAACGTGACATTTCTCTGACCTCAGATCAGCAGTTTAGTGTTTTGCTCATTGATTTTGCAGAAATGTTTTTTCAGTCCTGGGATATTTTTTTCTTGTAAGCAGACATGCTTGTTTTGGTACAGCTCATGCTCTTCCAGGCAGCTCTCCATGAAAAGAAAACAGTGCTGTGTGTAAATGTGGCTTAAAGCAGTGGTGAGTGGGTGGCTCTATATTTGACTCTGGGTGTGTCCTTCACAGCACACTGTACATGTCCCTCAGTTGTAGCCATGTGGCCCAGTTGCAGGGAAAGGCCCGGACAGAAGACATGGACTTATCTGTGATGTGGCTCAGAGCTGTCTTACATAAGAACATAAGACCTCCATCTCACTGTTAGAACAGCTCCAGAGCAGAGCCTTTGTCTAAATATGTTGTAAGTAAAGTGAGTGTTTAGTATAGATTCTCACTGAAGGCATCAAAACTCTGACTGACACGTAAAGTATGGAATGTAGCAAACAAAAACTAAACTCAAAATAATTTCAAACTTGTTTTAGATTTTTTTTTGTTTACTTGCCACCCTGTGGCATATCACTCACATTATCACTGCTTGGCGCTCTTGGGATTTCTTGACCCTGAAACCCATTTCAGGAGACTTCATCGTGAAGCTCACTGAGAGAAGGCCAACATTTTTTTCTTTGCTACGTAATTACATATATTGTGCATCATATATTTGATAGCCTCTGTGTGTATATACAATGTAGAAAATAGTAAAGTAAAAAAAAAACCAAAAAAACACGTGAGGTGTGTCCAAACTTTTGACTAATAGTGTAGACCACAAAGTACTTCAAAGATCCAAAAAGGTAAAACTGCATAAATTACATTGATTACATTGGTTCCATGTTCCTTGGTATATCCATGTGAGAGGGTAGCTTTACTTCTACATGTTTTCATGTACAATAAAAGCCTCTGTTTAGAAGTGTCACCCCACACTGTCAAGTCTCACATGTAATGTCAGTGACAGTGCTGCCGTCTATTTGTATTAATCTAATCTATAGTGCAATTTGCAAGTATGCTGGACACCTCATAAGACAGGATCAAAAAGTCATTCCAACACGCACATTACCCACGTCATCACTCCGATTATGTTTTTTAAAAAAAAAATGTTTTATGTAGTTTAATTAGCAAATACATGACTGATGAAAACTAGACCAAAAGGAAGCAAAGACTAAAGCCATGCCAGTGACCATGCTCCTGGCTCCACTCCCATGACGTCTGCAGGACACACAGAGGTCGAAGCATGGAATGGTGAGTTGGGCAGATGAGTAGCTCTTTTTGGACCACAGGGTGGGTCAGTGGTGGTGGGAGGACGGGTGCTTTCTGCAAGCTGACAAATGTGGTCTGCCTCTGACCAGAGACCTTCAGTCTCAGCCCACCCCCTCACAGCCTCTGCCTCAGCTCACCCTGTCTCAGCTCACCCTGCCTCTACTCACCCTGGCTCAGCTCACCCTGCCTCTACTCACCCTGCCTCTACTCACCCTGCCTCTACTCACCCTGCCTCAGCTCACCCTGCCTCTACTCACCCTGCCTCTACTCACCCTGGCTCAGCTCACCCTGCCTGTACTCACCCTGCCTCTACTCACCCTGTACTCACCCTCAGCTCACCCTGCTCACCCTGCTTCGCTCTCAGTGCAGGTTCTCCAAGAATTCTGCCAAAATACACCCCGATCGATCTGTTCTTGGACCAGTGCACTGAAAGAGGTTATTTAGTGACATGCTCATGTTTCATTTTAAAACAGATTAATTTATATTTTCATTTTGGGAGCACTTCAAAGGGTTTTGTCCATCCATCCATTTTCTTCCACTTATCCGGGGTTGGGTCGCGAGGGCAAGAGTCTAAGCAGGGACTCTTAGATTTCCCTCATGCCAGACACGGCCTCTAACTCCTTCGGCAGGACCCTAAGACGTTCCCAGGCCAGCCGAGAGTCCCTCCAGCGTGTCCTAGGTCTTCCCTTCCTCCCGGTGGGACATGTCCGGGTTTTGTCACATCCATATATGATTTTGTAATATTTAGCACAGGAAGAGCAGAGCATGTTGCCGCTAATGAGAGTAGATCAGATAGAAGCCAAAACTACAGACCCTCAGCTTCACAAACAGCCCATACACTTGTTTGTACTCCTCCTACAAGTTATACTATCCAGTGGTAAATGAAGTACTCAGTTTTGTTACTTAAGTAAAAGTACAGATACAGGGGTAAAAAGTTACTCAAATAAAACAAGTATCACATGAAAAAATCTACTTAAAGAAATGTATTTAAGTGCCCGTTCAAAAATGTACTTTAAGAGTAAAAAGTAAAAATATTTCACACTCATTTCATTTGTTAATTTGTTAAAGTGTTAAATGTAGCCATACTGATTTAAAAATGATAATTTTTTTCATGAATTTTGTGTATTTCTTTGTGGTTGCGCATGGTCAAAGCTGCAACTCAAAAACTGTTAGCATGAACATGGTAGAAATCACACCATTTGAAAAGTATTTTTTACTTTTCAGTCCTATTCAGATATGTAGTGGAGTAGAAAGTACAGTTACCTGCTTTCAAATGTAGTTAAGTAAAAGTAAAAAGTATCCACTGTAAAAAGTTGAATTTATAGGTATCTGTACTTTACTACTTCTACTTACCTTACACCCCTGCTACTACCTCGCAATCTCCTACATATTGTATTTGTTGCACAACTACTTTTTGGCCCCTTCCAAAGTAAAAATGTAGCTCTGTTCACCACTTGACTCAATGTAATGACTTTACATCTCCACCAGAGAGCGTCACTCATTCTTTATCCTTTCCTCAGTCACAATATCCCAACAAAGCCAGAGGAGCTGTGCCAGAAGAGCGGACAGGAGCAGAGCCAGAGGAGCAGAGCCAGAGGAGCAGAGCCAGCCGGAGCAGAGCCAGAGGAGCAGAGCCAGCCGGAGCAGAGCCAGAGGAGCAGAGCCGGAGGAGCAGAGCCGGAGGAGCAGAGCCTGTGAAGGAAACAGGAGCAGAGCCAGAGGAACAGAGCCAGAGGAGCAGAGAGGCCCAGTTTACCATATGGTTTCAAGGTAACATTATGGAATTCCCTAGCATGATGTCATGAATTTGAAACCCAAAACAGTGACAAACAATTTGGCAGTGTTAATTTGTTGATTTTGTTACAGAATCTTAAATACACAAATCTTTTTAAATTATCTTAATAGCCTAATAGTTGATAATAATCTTATGTACAGTGCAGTGAAAAAGTATTTGCCCCCTTACCGATTTCTTACTTTTTCTGCACCTTTCTCGCTCCATTTCAGATCAAGCAAACTTAAGTATTAGACAAAAATAGCTGACAAGTAAACACAAAATGAAGTTTTAAGAGCTGATTTTATTTATTAAAGGAAAAAAAAAGCCACCTGAACATACATGGCCCATGTGAAAAAGTAATTGCCCCCTAAACCTAATAACCCTCTAAACCTAATAACTGGTTGAACCACCCTTAGCAGCAACTGCAGTTAAGCATTTGCGATAACAACGGCAATGAGTTTTTCACATTGCTGTGGAGAAATTTTGGCCTACACTTCTTTGCAGAGTTGCTTTAAAGAACAAATCTTTTGTTTTTATAAAATACCAAAACATAATGTATGGTGTATAATAACTGTAATATTAGATCCTATGATCTTAATTTTTTCATAATTTGTGTTCCAGAGCCCTATCTCTGACCCTTGTTCAGAGCATTGACTGTGAGTGTCTTGTTTTGCGCAGGCTCCTTTAAATCCAAATGAGATATTTCACAGCCCACCCCCCTCCTGGCAACTAGGAGTGTTTCTTTACCTGCGCAACACCCCCGGCAGCCATTGTTGTAGTCCTCTAGATAACAGAATCATACAGTGTGGAAGTTTTGCTAAATCAGTTTTAACTATGGATTAAAAATGGCACAAGAAGAAAACTTTACAGTCCAACCCAACATGTTTGAACCAGAATCTGACTCGGAGTATGAAGATGCCGAACAAGATGACCCTTCGGAATCTAGACTTGAAATGAATGCTTCTCAATGGTTAGTTGGTTAACTTGTAATTATATACTAACAAAGGTGCATTTTTAGGTGCATCAGTGAACGATGTATAGATGATGCATGTTATTATAAATGAAATCATCTGTGAAGTTTGCTCATGTGTTTTCAAGCCTATTTACATACTTGTCTTCTAGACACTGAATAAAAATATAGTTTGCTTGGCTATATAATACTGTTAAATCAAATATGACTAAAAGTGACACATTTAGAAAACTCCATGAACCACATGTGCTAATGTAGTTTGTTCACAAGTCTGTCCCTCACTGCATAGCCTTCATGTGTAAGCATAACATTTTATGTTATTTGCAGATCAAGCTTTTCGTTGTGGCTCATGTGTGCAATCGCTGTAGTTTATATATCGTGTGTTTAGGTGCAAATGTGACAACTGCTCTACAACCTGAAACTGAAGTGGAAAACAGATGCTGTTGAGAAACCCCTAAAATGAGTTTGCTTTACAGAAACCTGTTTTCATTTACTGTATATTAAGCACACTCACGTTATTTATAATATATTTGGTAGGTGTGAGCAAGAATGGAAGAAGTTCCCAGCCAACCCACATAGACGGTGGAACAACCAGGATTTGAGCCTGTGTGTCTCAGTATATACTCCCTTCAAAATGCCATTAATCTGCTCAAAGCACAATTTTGGACCATTAGAGCTGAGAGGAATGTTCAGTAAGTTGACTTTTGATTATGGTGCCAATTTATTGTTAAACAAACGCTAAAAGTTACATTGGAAGAACAATCAAATAAAAAATATGGTAATGCACACTGTATCAATAAATTGCAAATAGTGTGTTTGCAGTGTTAGTACTTTACTAACACTGCAAACACAGACACATACAAAAATCTTTAAATAAGTATTGCACACTGTGTAACTTCTTTTTACTTTAGTCTTACTGCAAGCACCAAATAAACAACTTTAAATCCCCCGCTTACACGAGTGAGGTTTTCTGGTGTATATTCACACGAGTGAAGTACTTTCAGTACTTTCAGTTTTGGCTAATAAATGTTTTATTACCTATTTTGCCTTGTGTCCTTCAGGCAAAGTGTGCTATTTTAGCATGTTTCTGTTGGTTTGGCAGCACAATTTTAACATACTTCTTGATTGAAAATTGATATTTGCAAAACATCTCAAACTGAATCCAACAATCTAAAGTTTTCCTAAAGAGCATTTTATCCCAGAAAAATGTTTTATTCAAAACTGATCAGTTGTCCTCCAAAAGCAAATGCTACCATCAAAGCACTCAAACTTTGGTCATGTGTTTTTATGCTCTCTTTTATTCATTTGACAGAGCAGCTTAGAAGGCTTAGTCTTGCTCTCAATCAATGACAGCAGAGACACCCTAGAGAATCACTGCTCCTAGTAAACTAGGCAGTGATTCTCCTAGTATGAACTAGGCAGTGATTCTCCTAGTATGAACTAGGCCCTAGTTCATACTTTACAGTTACATATATGAATAAAACTGAAAGAGTTTTTTATTTACTAAAACTGCACTGAAATTACATTTCTGTGCTGTACCGAGGGCTCTCATTGTCAGCTCTGTCCCCTACAACTGAAGCGTAGCCAGACTGGACTGCACTACACTGGGACGGACAGTCACAGTGTGTTGAGGGTTCATGTCTCTGGGGGCTGGGTCATGCACTGATGCTAAATAAACTTATTCTGTGTTAGAACTTCAGTGTCATGCCTCTTCTCTTCAACTGTTAGGCTACTACAATTTATTCTACAACAAAAACAAGAAACATAATTGAAATTAAAGTACATATTAGATTTGCCCTCTGGATTTTTCTGGATTTTATCCAAATACCCAGTACCCTTGCTGAAGAAAATTGAAACATGTCAGAATAGCAAATACATCAAAACTGCATTTGCAATATGTGATGTGAATGTTCTGGGAAATCAGTCACATTGATAGTTTTCAGTTTAAATGTTGGCATAAATTCTTGACACTCATGTTTGCACAACCTTATATCCATTTTCAAGCCTTAACTCTCAGATCAAAATTACAAAACAATTTTGCACAACCTAAAACACAATGATCAATATTCAAACACAGACTCCAACTGTAACACTCTCTCTGCATGTACTATAGTGTGTGTACCTAAATACTGCACACTCTAGTCCATAGATGAAAGGCACAAAGTGCCATGGTTTTACTTAAGACGCAGAAGCAGCACGCAACTGGTACTGGGCTGGCTAGCAGGCAGGCAGGTAGACAGGTAGGGGGCAGGCAGACACGTGAGGAGACAGGCAGGCAGCTTCCAAAAATAATAACAGAGGCACCCAGGAACAGAACAGAATAATTGTAGTACAAAAATGCTGAAAAAGGTTAACTTGTCTTGTGGAGCCAAGCGCATCTACTAACCGAAGTGGTATCAGCGACGAAGACAACACAGAAAGGGAGGGGGAGACAAGAGCTAAAACAGCAGCAGGGAGGATCCTGACACAAAGGACAAAACTGAACATGCAGGAATCATAATCTAAAAATATTTTATAGACGATACTGAAACACTAGAAACCACAATGTAAAAGTCTTCTGTAGTGAAAAGCCTGTGTGAATCAGGTTTTCATTCAGACACTTTGAGGTCAGTCAAGTCAGACACAGTTCAGACAGCAATTATAAAAAAGTATATCTATAAATTGTGCTTTTTTGTTCCCTAAATGATTGTGTAATATTTTGTACAGACATAAAGCATATGCCTCACTCTCAAAAAGAACCAGTATGATAATGGTCATACAGGTCTGTGATTTTCTCACATTACATGTCTAAATCTGATGACTGTATTTATATTTGGACCTCAAAGTGTTCTTTTTACAAGAGTGTTTTAAGTTTTATTCACAAAGTTTAATTTTTCAAACATTCTGAATTGTTTAGTGTCTTGTGTGAATAGTTTTGCAAAGTAGGCAAAAGATTTGCCAGGTATATGAAACTTTAATTGTACCAAAAAACTGTACACTAAAATGACTCTGGATATACAGCATACTGTAGTATGGCTCATACATTCTGTAATCTCTGAGGCCCCTCTCCCTGTTTGACTCATGTGTGAACTCTTTTGTTGTTCGATTTTGACTGGTCACTTAAATGTAGTTTTTGCTGTCATGTTTGAATTTCTATATTGAAAGTAAGAGTTTGGGCCAAAGTCCTTTACCACGTGAGAACAGACCTGCAGTATTGAACAAACAAGGCGATATCACTGATCATGAGTGTTTGTGAATGAGAGCTGTGTTGAACCTAAGAACTCTGGGAACTGATGAGAACTGTTCCAATTGGGACATGACCACCTGTGGCCCTGTTCAGATACATGTTTGAATCAAATGATCAAACCAAACCTAAACTTAACTTTCAGAAAATATCCTGAAACTATTGAAATTTGTATTATGGGATAGCAGTGAGCATATAAGCGTATGGGAGAAATGTACCAGAAAAGCGCCATCCACAGCTGGTAAAACACGATAGAGAATAAAAAGCTGATTTTACATTGACAGCAGACAATTTGACTAAGAGCCTTCAGACGTTCTACGCTCTATTTGCCTGCTTTCCTACTGTAACATATCTTCACAGAGTGAGATCCTCTTGTGTTTATTCACACGTCTCTTTAGGCCCACGCTTCTGGGTTGAAGTTATTTTTGTCCCAAACAGGAAGTTAGAGACTCGCTCGCACACACTCCTCCGACTGCTCTCAGCCCGCTACTCTGAACTTTTGGCACGCTATATATTCGCAAAGTAAATGAGGATTAAACAGGGGAAAAAAGAAAGAACAAAACTACATACAATTTTACTTTGAAACTTTAGACCTTTAAATATAAGAAGCAAAAAAAGAGAGGGAGGGAGAGAGGGAAGGAGAATACTGAACAGAGCAGAGAGGGAGAGAAAAACAGAGGAGAGAGAGAGAGGGTAGACCAGGCAGAGGGAGAGAGAGAGACCAGAGGACAGCAAGAGAGAGAAGAAGTAGGCCAGAACAGAGGGAGAGAGAGACCAGAAGAGAGAGAGAGAGGGTAGACTGGGGCAGAGGGAGAGAGAGAGACCAGAGGAGAAAGAGAGGGTAGACCAGGGCAGAGAAAGAGAGAGAATAGAGAGAGAGAAAAAGTATAGACCAGAAAAAGAGAGAGAGAGTACAGAGAAGAGCAAAAGGAGAGAGAGGCTCAGTGCATCCGGAAGTGGCCTAAAACAGCTGCCTTCTCTGCGTTCCACGGTACGTTCTCTCACTCTACCTTTCTCTGACCCTTTCTCTCAACCTGTCTCTGCACCTGTCTGTGAACCTGTCTCTAAACTTGTCTCTGAACCTGTCTCTGAACCTGACAGAGCTCTGCATCTGTCTCTAAACCTGACAGAGCTCTGCATCTGTCTCTGAACATGACTGAGATCTGCACCTGAAGTTCGATTGTGTCTCTGTCTGTGTAACAAATATTGCAATGCTAATGCTAATGGGACCAACCTCGGGGAAAGAAGGCACATGATTGGTCTGTCAATTGGTCAAAATAGCGAAATAAAAACCCCAGGATCATGCAGAGCTGGTGAAAATCAACAATGTAAGACCAACAGTTACAGGGGCTGGGGGACATTTTTTCAATGGAAAGTGAATTGGAGCCAGAGTCAATTGGGAATGGAAGCAGCCCATGCTCACTTTCTTTTTGGAATGCTGCAACTAGAGGAATAGATATGTCCATTTACCTCTGGTCTGGAGTGGTGGTGGACGCCAGGGTTTAGCTGAGTCATGATTGTTCAAGTCCGAGTCCCTTAGGAGTCGAGTTCCTTTGTCTCAGATTGCAATTCCAAGTTCTTCAGGCATGTTTTTTTTTTATTTATTTCTTATAATAGACATCTCCAAAAAGTCCATTTTGCATAATACCCCCTCTTTAAAATAAGGTCTAAGTCCAAGGTGAGTCATTATCTAACACTAAGTCCAAATAACAAGTCCAGCCTCTTTAAATAGAGCATTATTTTAGTAGATGTGCTCACTTGGGTTCTGCTGAGCATGCTCACAGCATTAAATTCACTTAAAATCATGGAAGGCAGATATACAGATGTCTGAATTATAAGGAGTTCAGGTTCGAGTTCCCTTTTTTGAACTTTATGTCGAGTCATGACCTCAAAAATGTCCAAGTGACTCGAGTATCAAGGGCCACACTATGCTCCAGGGGTCACATTGTGTTCCAGGGGCCACACTGTTTGCCCCAAAAGAAAGATTCTGTTTTGAAAGGCCTATGACAGTGTTGTGCCTGTTTACAGCCTCAGACTCTGGAGGTTTAAAGGCGTTTCTGTGGTTGAGCTTTTACTGCTCTGTCTGAGCCATGTCTCAGCAGAGGCCTGAGGCAGCGCCACTGCCCCGGGAACAGACACCCTCCCCCTAACCGTGCGCACTCACATGCACTCTTACTGTGTACACTCACCATGCACGCTAACAAACACTCACCCTTACCGTGTACACTTACATGCACATTCACCTTAACCTTGAAAGAGAGTGGCAGAGACTAAAAGAGAATGAGGGAGAATGGGGAAAGTGAAAGAGAGTGACTAAAAAGAGACTAAAAGAGAATGAGGGAGAGTGGGGTGACTGAGGGAGAGTGGGAGAGAGTGAGGGGGAGTGAGAGAGAGAGAAGGAGAATGAGGCACAGTGAAAGAGAGTGAGAGAGATGGAGGAGAGTTCGGGAAAATTAGGGAGAGAGAGAGAGTGAAAGAAAGTGAGGGAGAATAAAGGAGAGTGAGGGGGTGTGAAAGAGAGTGAGGGAGAGTGGGGGAGAGTAAGGGAGAGCACCCTCCTGCTTTAGATTCAAAGTTTGACCACAATGTGGGGGCAGTGTGCAGTGCATTCATGGACAGTGGCCCCAACCCTAGTGGAGTGGGTCAGGCAAGGCCATAGTCAAGTGAAGGTGGACATTTATAGTCCTTCTGGAGAAGGACTTCTCCTTCACCCAGCCTTTAAGTTGTGAAACCAGAGGGACCACTAAGCCACTAAGCCACTAAGTGTGTTGTCTTAACCTTCAAAACAGCACACACACAGGTGTATAAAAAGCAGCTAGACAATTACATTTTCACTTTCTCTTCCTAAAATTCTAATCATAAAATCATTTTGGTACAGATATTTGACTCCATCACTGTATTTGTACTACCATCACTGCATACCACTGCTTGTATCAACTGTTTAGTGTATAACCCCATTCCAATGAAGTTGGGACACAGTGTAAAACAAAAACAAAAAAAAAAACAAAATACAATGATTTGCAAATCCTTTTCAACCTATATTGAACTGAATAAATTACAAAAAAACATGATATTTAATGTTCAAACTGATAAACTTGTTTTTATGCAAATATTCACTCATTTTCAATTTGATGCCTGCCACACGTTCCAATAAAGCTGGGACAGGGGCAACAAAGAAATGGGAAAGTTGAGGAATGCTTAAAATACACCTGTTTTTATAATATTCCACAGGTGAACAGGTTCGCTGGAAACAGATGAGTGTCATGATTGGGTATAAAAGGAACTTCCCCAAAGGGCTCAGTCATTCACAAGCAAGGATGGAGCGAGGTTCACCACTTTATGAGCAACTGCATGAGCAAATAGTCCAACAGTCTAAGAACAACATTTCCCAATGTACGATTGTAAGGAATTTAGGGATTTCATCATCTACAGTCCATAATATCATCAAAATCTCTGCACGTAAGCTACAAGGCTGAAAACCAACATTGAATGCCCGTGACCTTCGATCCCTCAGGCAGTACTGTATTAAAAACAGACATGAATGTGTAAAGGATATTACCACATGGGCTCAGGAACACTTCAGGAAACCATTGTCAGTTAACACAGCTCGTCGCTACATCTCCAAGTGCAAGTTAAAACTGTACCATGCAAAGCAAAAGGCACATATCAACAACACCCAGAAATGTTGACGGCTTTTCATGGCCCGAGCTCACCTGAGATGGACTGACACAAAGTGGAAAAGAGTGCTGTGGTCTGACGAGTCCACATTTCAAATTGTTTTTGGAAATCATGGACGTTGTGTCCTGCGGGCCAAAGAGGAAAAGGACCATACGGATTGTTATCAGTGCAAAGTTCAAAAGCATCTGTGATGGTATGGGGGTGTGTTGGTGCCCATGGCATGGGTAACTTGCACATCTGTGAAGGCACCATTGATGCTGAAAGGTACATACAGGTTTTAGAGCAACATATGCTGCCATCCAAGCAATGTCTTTTTCAGGAACGTCCCTGCTTATTTGAGCAAGACAATGCCAAGCCACATTCTGCATGTGTTACAACAGCGTGGCTTCATAGTAAAAGTGTGGGTACTCCCATTGAAAAATGTGTGGCGAGCATTATGAAGCACAAAAACAGGACAACAGAAACCCCCGGACTGCTGAGCAGCTGAAGTTGTACATTCAGCAATAATGGGGAAAGGATTCCTCCTGCAAAGCTTCAACAATTTATGTCCTCAGTTCCCAAACACTTATTGATTGTTGTTAAAAGGAAAGGTGATGTAACAAAGTGCTAAATGTGCCCCTGTCTCAGTATTATTGGAACGTGTTCCAGACATCAAATTGAAAATGAGGGAATATTTGCATAAAAACAATAATGTTTATCAGTTTTAACATTAAGTATCATGTGTTTGTAGTTTATTCAGTTCATATAGGTTGAAAAGGATTTGCAAATCATTGTATTCTGTATTTTTTTTTTTAAGTTTTACAGTGTCCCAACTTTCATTGGAATTGGGGTTGTACGTGAAAGCATTTAGTCTACTGGATATATTGGTAAAAATTTAACATTAATACAGATTTCTGGCATATCTGAAGACCTACTTTTTCTTCTACTTCTACCCCCTGCCTGGTGATTTGTTGTGATGCAGGCTGAGAAAGTGAAACTAGCTGTAGCTGCAGAGGAAGTGCTGCGGAGGTGTCAGCCTTGCTATTGTTTGAGTCCACTGGAAAGTCCCACAGACCTGTTCACTGTAAAAGCATGAAGGCCCCACATGACCAATCAGCCTCAAGCTTCACGGAAAAGGAAAGTCTCAGGGTTAGGAATTGTGTTGTGGGCTGGGGGGGGGACCCAGGGGGGGAAAAACAGGGGTGGAGGTCTGTGGCTTTTCAAATTAGGAGGGCGGCCTACTAGAGGGGCAGGCATTCCGGGGGGAAATGGGGGACGGGGGGGGGGGGGGACCAACCCTTCTTCATTCCACAAAAATATGGGGTTTTTGCTTTTGGTTGATACCTTTTACATTTTTGACATTTTTAACGGGGAAAAGATATTTTAAAACCTTCCTTCCAAAAAAAAAAAAAAAACAAAAAACATAACTGGGGGGAGTTTGTCGTTTTATTTGTCATTCAAAAAAAAACATTGTTTTAAGGACCCACATTAAAAAACCCTGGCTATTTTAGGCTGGCGTTTCTCTCTCAAATAAGAAAATATCTGTTGCCCACAACACTTGTGGCATGTGGATGTTGGTTTAATACCAAACAAGTGGGCCCCTCTTGTTATTGTTTTTGCTCCTCAATGCACCTTCCGATTAGAATCCTTTGGATTGGATCGTTGAAAACCATGAATTTGGGCTAGGTCTCTTAAACTGGGAACTAAAAGGGAAAAAAAATTTGTAAGGGAGGCTAGATTGGAAAAAAAACAACTACCCAACTAATTGTAAATTCAGGAAGGGGTGGCATAGAAAACATGTTTTAAAGATTTTGGAGGAATAGGGGGGGGGGGAAAAGAACTCATAAAATAAAGACCTTCCCAACAACAAAACAAACATGTTGGTGAATGGGAGAGTCAATTGTGTTTAATGATAGGGAACTTTTAATATGTTAAATAAATTTAAAAAAAAATTATTTCGCACCTAAAGATTTTTTTGGAGGAATTACCCTGTTTCAAAAAGTGTCGACAACCTTGCTCTGGAAACCCAACGCACCGAAACTCTTTCTTTCTTTCCAATTGGGGCGGGCGTCAATGGGTGAAAAGGGTGTCCTGAAATGAATGTTCACTTCACCAAAAGCTATTTGGCCACGGCGAAAGGGGGGAGGGATTAAAGAAAGGCCCAAAAGTGGCCAACAGCAGTGGGGAACTAAAAAAAAAAACAACAAAGGGTTAGCTATTTGTTAAATAGTGTACAAAACAAAACAAAGTTTGAAAAAGCTGCGTTGAGTTATTTTTGAGTTGTTATTTTGTGTTTTGGTGTTTTTTTCCTTCATAAGTTTTTGGACCCGTCTTCAAATGTAACAAAAAAATCGTACAATGTAAAAATGGTAAGGGGGGGAAAACAAAAAAAAATGTAAAAAAGGGTGCATCCAAAAAAACTTGGGGCTGGTAGTTTTTAATTGCTATATTTCCACAAACCAAATGTGTCTTTCCCTTGGTTGGGTGTGGTCAGGCCTCCTTGTTATTGTGGGGTGGACGGCAGTGTTGGTCCATTATTTCCTTTGTGAGGCCTTCTCATGGTCTGTTGTGGGGAGTGCAGTGATTGGTCTCTGGGGGGCTTGGGGATCTGGGTTTTAAGGCTTCAAACTGTTGGGTTAGTGAGGCCTGCTGGGGATTGGAGTGGGGTTCAGGTAATTGGGGTGACTTGGGGTCGACCCACTGGTGGACCTGTGGAGGGAAAGGGGACCAGGGGGGCACACCAAGAAACTGGGGGCAAAAGGGGGCTTTCCCAAGTTGGGAAAACCAGTGTCAAAAAAAAAAAACCCAGGGGAAGTGGGGAGTCAAATGCCACGAAACGGGGGGGGGGGGGGACTTGGAGGGGGGGGGAATTAAATATGGATGGGGGCAAGTCCAAGGGGGGGGAAATAACCCACTGGACACCAACTAACACAGAGAGTTAGACAGTGGGCCACGCCTTTCAAATTGGGGCGCACAAAGAAGGTTGAAGGGGCATACTGGACCTAGGGTCATTTACATAAAGGTTTAGAAAAACCCCACTGGAAAAAAACCCCCCAACTCCTGGGGTGTTTTTTTCTTTGTATGTTGGGCATTTGTATTTTATGGGACCCACCAAGGTCTGGGAAAATAAAAAAAATCATTTGGACGATGGTGGGGGAAGGGAAGGGGATAGGAAAACGGAGGAGGTGTACTATAGGATCCAAAGGGGGAACCGGCAAGGGAACCATTATGGGCCGGGGGGGAAAAGTGGAAACAAAACAAGGACAAAAAGGCTAGTTAAAACCAGCTATGGGGAAGAGTTGTTAGGTTTGGGGACGGTTTTCCCACCTTGGTTTTTTTGAACCTCTGCCAACCAAGTCCAGTGGGGGCTGGCGTTCAAAAGAGGGGAAAAAAAACATAAAATGGACTTGTAAAAAACTGGTCCTTCTTGCTGGACCAAGCAAGTGGGTTACCCCCAGTGTCATTGTTTAACCAACAAAAAAAAAGTCCAAAACGGGGTGGGGGAAACAGCGGGGCCAACTGCTACATGACTCTTGTGTTTTGTTTTAATTAATTCAATAGTCTTTTATTTCTGGGGCAAAAATCCACAAAATTTTAAAAATTCCTGGGATTTCCAGGGCTTTCTGAGGGAGGCAGGGGGAAGTCTATTACACGTGTGTCCATGTTGCTAAGGAAAAAATTAAGATGATGGTCCTCAATTTGAGGGATCCCATTATGAAGATTACCAAAATAAAAAAAAGGGTCCATTCACAATGAAAAAAAAAGGTTGTCAAAAACAAACAAAGTTCACTTCATAACAACTTGTTAATGCTCTGGGACTTTTACCCTGTTAAAACCCCATCAACCCCCAAATTTTAGGGGAGGGACTTATATATGGACTATATCTTCTGGTGGATATTGGCTTTCTGCAAACGGTTTGGCTGTTGTAGTTTTTAAACCTGTAATGTGGAAAGTTAACCTTCAAAAAAGGGACAAAAATGGAAACTACCAAAAGGAAAAGTGTAGGGGGGGGGGGGGGGGGGCCCCCCTTTATTTCTCCAAAAGGGTTTTTTAAAAGAATCAAGCCCAGGTTCTGCAAAAAGGTAACAAAAAATTGCTACAAAATGGCTTTAGGGGACAAATTTAGAACAGAAAAAAAATCCACTCTGAAAGATTTTTCAATTTGCTCAAAAAATTGTGCCCCATTGCCAATTATCAGAACTGGGAACAAAAACACCACAGCTTTGATAGGGAAATAATTTTCCACCAAAAATGGGTGCTTGTCTCAGGAAGGCTGAAGGGGGGCCTAGTGACTTGGACCCAGCCCTGGCAAGGG
Source organism: Periophthalmus modestus (assembly GCA_019594935.1). Taxonomy (NCBI): domain Eukaryota; kingdom Metazoa; phylum Chordata; class Actinopteri; order Gobiiformes; family Gobiidae; genus Periophthalmus; species Periophthalmus modestus. The sequence continues at coordinate 22,486,108 of JAIEZT010000054.1, read as the reverse complement.
ATCACACACACACACTTGGAGCAAGGTTGGGAGTGAAGGTGGGGAAAGGGAGGGGGGGGACTGGGTTTTTTCTATTTTCCTTCACCATCTCCAACCTAGTTTGAGACAAAAAGCCATCAGGGAATTCCAGGAGAGTAGATTGTCTCTTTACATTTGTCCTGTGTCCTTTTTGTCGTTTTAAAAAAGTCCCCCACGTTTTTGGCTACATTTTTAATTCGCTCAAGTTATGTAAAAATTCCCCTTGGGGAAAGGCACATTGAAATTTTGGTGCATTTGTGCTCTTTTTGGACGGGGACTATGTCATACGATCACTGAACCCGGGCACTACACTATAGGGATTTTTTTTCACCTTTTGGGCATGTTCAGTGAGTTTTCGATAGTACTCCGCGTGGTTTGCACACAAAGTCTTATCTGTGTGCAGTGTGTTATGGGGAGTGGGGAGGGGGGCTCTGATAGCAAATTGGAAAAATCAAAACCAAGAACATTCTCACAACAAGAGGGGGATGACTGCCAAAGCTCACATTCAGCCAGAGGTCCTGAGAGCAGGATGACTTTGCTATGGCATGGCGCCAACTGACCAAAGCCAGGACTGGTCCACTTGAAGAAGGTTCAAGGGAAGTGTTCTCTGTGGAGGATGTTCCACCTGGAGTGGGGTTTCCACCTGAAATGTTTACCCACTTGGAAAGTTGGTTTTCCACTTGAAGTTTTTCTCTTGGGAGGTTTTCCATTTTTGACATGTTTTCCTTTATTTGGAGGTTGTTTGAAACCTGATCCGAATTTCTGGAGTGTTAACGTAAGTATTCCCTGTGTTCCTGTGGAGTCTAAAACCCACGGGTCTTGTATGGAAGTTGTCGCCTCTGGGAGTGTTCCACTTGGAAGTGTTTCCTCGCTGGAAGTGGTCTTCCCCCCGAAGTGTTCCCCCTTTCTGGAGGGAGTGGTCCCCTCTGGAGTGTCCAAGTGGTTCCTTACCGGGTCTCGGCAGGTGTCCCCCCCATCTGCGTCCTTCCTGGGCTGGGCCCCTCATGGATCGTCCCTCTTTGCTCCATTCTGGTGCCCGTTTCCTGAGACAGAAATGCTGTGTGGTGGACAGGTGGAAAAGGTGGCTCCACAGGACATCCCAAAGTGCTCACGTGGGTTCATGTTTTCCTCTCCACTACGGTTTCAGCGCTTGCTTATGTCACACAAGACCAATCAGAACACAGATCCACATAGGGACATCTCTGATCCCCGTATCGGGCGCAGATTTGTTTGGATATAAATGAGTCAGATTTTGTGGTTTTTTTTGGTGCGTTGGACGGAGGATGCCAAGCATATCCAGTATTTCGTCGCTCCTTGCTGTTATTGTCACGTTAACCCAAGATATTTGGCCTATATCGACTCATAAGTGTAGTTGTTTTGTTTCATTCACACATGTTTGAGTAACCCTTTGTTATAGGGCTTCTACAGCTCCAAGCTCAAAATGCCCTGTTCCACTTTATGATGTCGTGTAGTGGTAGTTTCCAAGTTCCAAGTTACCTACATTTAGTTTAGTAGAGATTGGCAATACCCAGGAGAAGGAGCGGAAGGGAAGAAGGAAGGAGGAGAACAGGAGTGGAGAAGGAAAGGAGGGGGAGAAGAGGGAAGAGGAGAGGAAAAGAGGGGGAGAAAGAGAAGAGGAGGAGGAAAAGAGGGAGTAGGAGGAGGAAGAGAGAAGGAAGAGAAGAGGAGGAAGAGAGGAGGTGGACTTGGGTCTGGGATGTCTCATGTGCCTGGCAGTGTCTGTCTTGGACTTCGGGAAATGTGTATTCATCCCTGGACAGCTCAAATGAAACATATACTCCTCAGCACACACAGGAGAGGCCCAAATCTCAACTCATGATACTTCTGTTTTATATTATATATGTATTCTTGTGTGTATAACTATGTATTATTTTGTATATAGTTACGTATAATAGAAGTGGACAAAAGAAATCGGGGGCTGTTAACACATACCCAAGGCCTTTCATGGTTGAAGTACTCAATTTTGCTACTAAAGTAAAAATACTTATACAGGAGTAAGAAAATATTTAAGTTGATTTTTTCATGTGATACTTTTACTTTCACTTAAGTAAAGTTACTGATTCTGTATTGATTTTGATAAAGAATTGTGCTGGTATTAGGTGATTGAATTGATTTCTCAAATCTTTCTAGTTGTTTGTGTATATTTGCATATTGTCTTTGCTCAAGGTTGAGAGGTTAACTCAAACTAGATCAAAAACTCTGAGCCATTTCAGCAAGCAAGAAAGAAAAGTACTTTAAAAAGGTACTATTTTTCAGTCCAGTTTAAAAATGTAGTGGAGTAGAAAGTAGGAATGCACTGATTCAATACTTCTAGCGGATATTGGCTCTAATATTGATTTTTTTAAATTTTTTTTTTTTTTTTTTTTTTTTTGAAGATATTGGTTCAGCTGATATGCTATTTTGATATAACTGATCAAAATGGCATATTGGCTTATAGAACTGGTGTAATAAGATTATTTGCTGACTAATGTTGGCTCAAGGCGTCTCGTAATATTAAACTAATATATTTTTTTAAAAGTTGTTCTGTAATTACTTTAAATGATATATAACCTTTACAGTTACATTTGGAGCATTTTTTTTGCTATAAACCGTTTCTGTTTATAGGGAATAAATTATATTTTCTCTGCCCTAGTGTTGGCTGATATCGAATATGAGCAGATACTTAAAGCCAAAGTGTTATAATTGAGATCAGAACAGAAAAAGCTGGATCAGTGCATCTTTAATAGAAAGTACAGATACCTGCCTTCAAATGTAATAAAATAAAGTAAAAATTATCCACTGAAAAATGCATTTAAATAAAGTCAAGATAGCCAAAAATTGTACTTAAGACCAGCACTTTAACTTTTGTGCTCATGTTACTTTACACCACTGCCCGAGGCCAATAAGATTTGAGAGCATTGCATTAGTTTTGGTAATGGATCTATAGAGTTTACTGATTGTAAACATTGTTTGATCATGAAGAGAACTGCTCTGGTTCTGTCCACCATATTCACAGCCTCTGTGTTTTAGGACCATGGCCTCTGCGGAGCCCGTGTGGCCCATCCCCATGAGGGCCATTGGGGCTCAGAACCTGCTCACCATGCCTGGTGGAGTCTCCACCGCAGGGTACCTGCACAAGAAGGGAGGCAGCCAGTTCAGCCTGCTCAAGTGTGAGTACCCACCAGGACAAGATCAGAGCTAAGCCTAAACTAAACCTGGACTAAACCTGGACTCAACAGAACTAAACTAGGCCTACACCATGACTATGTTTGTGATCAAAAACAGTTTTCATCTCCATGTTGGCTGGGCACTTCCCTACTAGTGTTGTATTTAAATATCAGACTTTACTTTGTGGATTTTGATATTTAAAAAAAAAACAACCCAAAAAACACTTTTTAGAGAATACAATGTAATTTTAACATAAATTACACTATACTAACTATACTTTTGTATTATCATGTGGTCTACTACTTCTATCATAGATCCAGAACATTCTACAAAATACTCAAAAGCTGACCTGTTTATTTAATTCTTTTCAGTATTCATACTCTGGGTATCTATCTGGGTATTTTTTGGACATCTAAGACAGTGATAAGCCCAGGGCTCAGGGAGGACTATGTTTTGTGTGGCTTGGGAATGAGGAGCTCGAGGAAGTGTGCAGGGAAAGGGAAGTCTGAGCTGCCCTGTTCGAAATTCAGCCCCTGGAAAACACTCCTGGATAAACCGGAAGAAAAGGAATGAGCTAGCACAGAGCTAGAATCAAAGAGAGGAGAATCAAGATTATACTAGTTTGAATATAGAGAAAAACATAGGATGAACAAGGATTAAACCAGGACCGTAACTATAGCTATAGCAGCATTGAACCAGGACTAAGCCAGAAGAAAATTATAGGTGTAGCAGAACTGAATTAGGAGTATCCATCCATCCATCCATTCTCTTCCGCTTATCTGGGGCTGGGTCGCGGGGGCAGCAGTCTAAGCAGGGACTCCCAGACGTCCCTCACCCCAGACACGTCCTCCAGCTCCTCCGATGGGACCCCAAGGCGTTCCCAGCCCAGCCGAGAGACATAGTCCCTCCAGCGTGTCCTGGGTCTTCCCCGGGGCCTCCTCCCGGTGGGACATGCCCAGAAGGCATCCAGGAGGCATCCTGAGCAGATGCCCGAGCCACCTCACCTGTTTCCTCTTGACGTGAAGGACTCCGAGCTCCTCTCGTGTGACTGAGCTCCTCACCCTGTCTCTAAGGGTGCGCCCAGCCACTCTGCGATCTTGTCCTTTCTGTCATGACCCAGAGCTCATGACCATAGGTGAGGGTAGGAACGCAGATTGACCGGTAAATCGAGAGCTTTGCCTTTCGACTCAGCTCCTTCTTTACCACAACAGACCGATACAGCGACCCCATCACTGCAGATGCTGCACCAATCCGCCTGTCAATCTCGCTTTCCATCCTTCCCTCACTCGTGAACAAGACCCTGAGATACTTGAACTCCTCCACTTGAGGCAAGGGCTTACCACCCACCCGGAGAGGGCAAACCACCTCTTTCCAGTCGAGAACCATGGCCTCAGATTTGGAAGAGCTGATTCTCATCCCAGCCACTTCACACTCGGCTGCAAACCGCCCCAGTGCCTGCTGCAGGTCCTGGCTCGAAGAAGCCTTCAGGACAACATCATCTGCAAACAGCAGAGATGAGATCCTGTGGTTCCCGAACCAGACTCCCTCCAGCCCCTGACTTCGCCTAGAAATTCTGTCCATAAATATAATGAACAGAACCGGTGACAAACGGCAACCCTGACGGAGTCCAACATGCACCGGGAATAAGCCTGACTTACTGCCGGCAATACGAACACAGCTCCTGCTTCGGTCATACAGGGACTGGACACCCCTTAGCAAAGGACCCCGGACCCCATACTCCCAGAGCACCCCCCAAAGACACCACGAGGGACACGGTCGAATGCCTTCTCCAGATCCACAAAACACATGTGGACCGGTTGGGCAAACTCCCATGAACCCTCGAGCACCCAATGGAGAGTATACAGCTGGTCCAGTGTTCCATGACCAGGACGAAAACCACACTGCTCCTCCTGGATCCAAGGTTTGTCTATCGGTCGGACTCTCCTCTCCAGTACCCTGGAATAGACCTTACCGGGAAGGCTGAGTAGTGTGATTCCCCTGTAGTTGGAACACACCCTCCGGTCCCCCTTTTTATACAGAGGAACCACCACCCTGGTCTACCAGTCCAGCGGTACTGTCCCCGACCGCCACGCGATGTTGTAGAGACGTGTCAACCAAGACAGCCCCACAACATCCAGAGACTTAAGGTACTCGGGACGGGATCTCATCAACGCCTGGAGCCTTGCCACCGAGCAGCTTGCCAACCACCTCAGTGACTTCGGCCAGGGTTCTCGGCTTCCTCCTCGGAAGACGTGACAGTGGGATTGAGGAGCTCCTCAAAGTATTCCTTCCACCGTCCAACAACCCCCAGTTGAGGTCAGCAGCTCTCCACCCGCACTGTAAACAGTGTTGGTGAAGTACTGCTTCCCCCTCTGAGGCGCCGAACGGTTTGCCAGAATTTCTTCGAGGCTGTCCGATAGTCCTCCTCCATGGCCTCCCCGAACTCCTCCCAACCCCGAGTTTTTGCCTCCACGACAGCACGAGCCGCGGCACGCTTGTCCCGCCGGTACCTGTCAGCTGCCTCAGGAGTCCCACAAGCCAACAAGGCTCGATAGGACTCCTTCTTCAGCCTGGCGGCATCCCTTACTTCCGGTGTCCACCACCAGGTTCGGGGATTGCCGCTGCGACAAGCACCGCAGACCTTACGACCACAGCTGCGAGCAGCCGCATCAACAATGGAGATGGAGAACATGGCCCACTCGGAGTCCATGTCACCAGCCCTCCCCGGGATCAGAGAGAAACTCTCCCGGAGGTGCGAATTGAAGACCCCCTTGACAGAAGGCTCCGCCAGATGTTCCCAACAGACCCTGACGATACGCTTGGGCCTGCCAGGTCTATCCGGCTTCCTCCTCCGCCAGCGGATCCAACTCACAACCAGGTGGTGATCAGTTGACAGCTCTGCCCCTCTCTTCACCCGAGTGTCCAAAACACGCGGCGGGACGTCAGATGACACGACTACAAAGTCGATCATCGACCTCCGACCTAGGGTGTCTTGGTGACACGTGCACAGAAGTCCAATAACAAAACACCGCTCGGGTTCAGATCAGGGAGGCCGTTCCTCCCAATCACGCCCCTCCTGTCACTGTCGTTACCCACTTGGGCATTGAAGTCCCCCGGGAGTCCCCCTGAATGTCGCAGTCCCCCATCCAGAGGATGGGGGACTGCGACATTCAGCAAAATCTGGCAAACGGGAGGGTGAGGTCCAAGAGGCCGCAGCACAGATCACATTTAGGGGAATGCCATGCATAGCAGCCCAGGAGATAGAAAGGCCCCTGGTTGAATCTCGCATCTCACACCTTCAGGAATCAGCTGCCCCTGCGAGGCATAAGCATAAGCATGGTTAATGGTCTCTACAACCCACCGAGATTCTTATCACTGCCCACAGTGCTACTGTTCACGCCACTGTGCCAGGAAGATATTGCAGCCACATATACCTTTTAATGTCGAAGGCGACAGACCATGATCCAAAACTTCCTGCAAAACCTCCAAGATGGCAGAGACTGAACAACGCACCACATCTTGTTTCTTGCACCATTCCTCAAACAGCTTCCACCTGTTTGTGTCGACGGTGCCCAGGCATTATTATTTCCTATTTTTTCCAGCATACTCCGAGAATGCAACACCAGGCCCTGCAGAGGCCACACCCAGAGCTGGAGCCGCTTGGGATGGGGATACAGTATCCGTCCAGTCCGCCTCTCCGCCAAGGTCCATCTTGGTGGAGAGGCGCACTGGAGAGCTGCAACAGAGTCTGTTCAGAAGTTTGATAAATCAGGAGAAAAAGAGGAAAGGCATAGAGGAGAACGTGAGGCCAATCATAAGCCAGTAGATCCTGACCCAATGGGCTAGTGTTGTCCCTCAGAGAGAACCAGCGAGGCAATGGGTCGCTTCCCGCAAAGCGAACAGATCCACTTTGGCCCTACCGAAGACCCTCAAAATAATGCAGACCACTTCTGGGCGAAGCTTCCATTACCCTGGCAAGAGAGTCTGGCGAGGGAGGAAATCTGCCACGTGATTCCGAGTCCCGGATGATAGGCTGGCAAAATGGACGGACGCCCACATGAGAAACTGCCGTGTTCTCCCCACCCGGAAAATATAGACGGAAGTTAGCTGTAAAGCTAGAATCTGGTACAAGCATCTCTGCCATTGAGCCTAATGTTATTGTACATTGTCCTACCAAATAAATAAATGCATGAAATGAAATGACTGATCTGGTCCCTCCCATGTGATTTATATGGCAAACTTGAGGTCCATGTCCCCTATCACCCAACCTTGCCATGTTGCACCCCAACCCATGGAGGATGCATCTGTATACACACTGTATACACTTCCCTCCGTGATACATGCATCTCACCAGCATCAAGGAAGCATCCCCTCCAGGTGGGCTACTCCGCCAAGCCCCGAGTAGCTTACGCAGCTCCTGAGGGGCGAGTCGCACTCGCTACCCCGACTGTGATATACTCCAATCATAGGTAACGGGACTATGAGAAATAAGCTGCTACCAAAAGAAAGGGGGAAAACAATTGTGGCACAAAGCAGTATCTGCAAGTAGCCACAACACACTCGACCTAAGCATGAGAAGAAAAAAGGGACTGTGCTTCCAGAGTCACGTGACTATATAGCCTCATGTGGGTCACCAGAAGCTCGTAGGTGAATTTGTCGTTATTAATTCTCAACCTGTGCACACGCAAGAGTGATCATTCAGTGGCTGAAAAAGGAATGAAATAGAACTATAGCTATATCAGGACTGAACTAGGACTAAACCAGGGCTGAACCAGGACTAAACCAAGACTGAATAGTTATAGCAGGACTAAACCTGGACTAAACCAGGACCAAACAAGAACTAAACTATAGCAGGACTAAACCAGGACTAAACAAGGAGTAAATCAGGACTTAAATGGGACTAAACCAGGACTATACTAGGACTAAACCAGGACTAAATCAGGACTAAATCAGGACTAAACCAGGACTAAACCAGGACTAAACCAGGACTAAACTAAAACTATAGCAGAACTGAACCAGGACTAAACCAAGACTAAATCAAGGCTAAACCAAGACTGTGAACTATACCTCTATCGAGACTGAACCAGAACTAAACCAGGACAGAATAGCTATAGCAGGACTAAATCAGAACTAAACCAGGACTAAACCAGAGCTAAACCAGGACTAAACCAGAGCTAAACCAGGACTGAACCAGAACTAAACCAGGACCAAACCAAGACTAAATTATAGCAGGGCCAGACCAGGCCTAAACCATTACTAAACCGTGACTAAACCCGGACTATGGGATGTGCATGGTACTTCATTAGTGTGATTTTTGCACACAGGGCCATTGCGTTACATCATTATCCACAAAGGCTGCGTGTATTATTTCAAGAGCAGTACCTCTGCAGCTCCCCAGGGGGCATTCTCTCTCAATGGCTACAACAGGTCAGTCCTTACACGCACACACACGCACACACACGCACACACACACACACACACACGCACGCACGCACGCACACACACACACACACACACACACACACACACAGGAGATATCTTGAGCATGATCATGATACAAAACGATACACTACAACTTCACAAACCTGATGTGATGTGGAGTACTTAAAGTGTACTTTATTGTCAATTCACTATGTGACAGACATTATACAAAGGACTGAAATTGTGTTCCACTAGACTCCAAATGTGCAATTTGACTAAAAACTCCCACACACATACACACACATGCACACACGCACACACCCACGACATGAAGTGTACACATGCATCAACAATAAACAGACGTAGACAACATGCAAGCATATACTCAGTAGCGGGATGCACGCTAATTGTGTTGTTATAGCGCTCTGGACGGGGATTGACTTAACGCAGAGAGCAAAGAGAGAGGAGTTTTAGAAGGTCAAAAACCAAATGTGAAACCTATTCATATACACTGTTTTTGGTGAATATAGCATTTTCAAAAAGGTAACATGGTGATCTAAATATGTTATGTGTTAGAAGTTAATACCCCATAGAAGTAAAATACCCCCTCTATAAACTTCAGCAATACTACAGAAAATGGAGGAATTGTAAGGTTCAGCCACTTGGGCATAGTTGTATAGGCCTATGCCATCCAGCAGTGTTTATAATCTAAAGTTCAAGAACATGAGAGCTAAATCTTTTTGAAACATGCTTGATTTGCATCACCAGATATTTGGAATTGCCTCCAGGGCCCGGGTCTCATAGCACCAGTGTTCTTCACAACTCTAAATGTCACCAGTCATAAAGCGCTCCTTGTCTTTAGTATGTGATTCCAGGACAGAGGTGGTAGAGTAGCAAAAAATTTTACTCGAGTAAGGGTAACGTTACTAATGTTACTCAAGTAGAAGTAGAAAGTACTGGTCAAAGAAATTAAAGTAAGAGTAAAATAGTATATGGGAAAACTACTACTCAAGTAAGACTAACTTAAAGAGTAACTGTCAGGACATGACATTAGATTTATAATTTGAAGTCAAATTTGAAGGACAAAACATTAAGTACAGCACAAAATCTGGTATCTTCAAGGGAGGAACCTTGAAAATACATAACATTTGAAAAACGGCATTATATGTAAAGGAGCGGTGCAAGAAACACAAATGTTCAAATCATTTCATATTGTCAACATAAAGCTTTTGTCATTTGTAGACTTACTCACAGTGGGAAGAGGAACCAAAACTTATAGTCAAGTGAGAGTACTGTTACTTAAAAAATATTACTAAAGTAAGAGTAAAAGTATGCTTTTAGAAAAGTACTCTGAAAAGTGCAATGTCTCTAAAAAGTTATTCAAGTAAATGTAACTGAATACCCACCCTTTTTCCAGGGTGATGCGAGCAGCGGAGGAGACCACGTCCAGTAATGTGTTTCCCTTTAAGATCGTCCACTTCAGCAAGAAGCACCGCACCTGGCTGTTCTCTGCAGCCAGCGAGGAGGAGCGCAGGGTGAGACTGAAGACTTCTCATGGACCTAGAGTTTGCTTGGTCCACAAATGCCTTTTCTCATAATTTAAGTCAATGTAAGATTTTGGTAAATTAACATAAAGAGGAACTTTTTGCAATATAAGGTTTTTGGAGCTTTCTAGCATGCATCGAAAACATGCCTGAAGAGAACAATTTTTCATAAATACATAAAGCATTATACAAAACAAAACACTACAACTTGACAAACCTGATGTGATGTGCAGTAGTTTCATTAGTGTTGTTAATACATTGTTTAGGGTGAATACAGCATTTTCAAAACAATAAAAGCTAACATGGTGATCTAAAAAATGTTAAGTGTTAGCAATTAATACCCAAAAGAAATGTAATACCCCCTCTTTAATAAAAACTACATATAAAGTTATCTTTTGACCAAACCTATGACTCAATGTGCAGGTATTTTTGTCGATTAATACAAACTTAACGAGTGGAAGCAAAATCCAAGCTCCCAGTGCAATTTGTACTCTTTTGCAGTCCTGGAGCTCCAAACCAGACCGTAATCAAGCAACAAGTCTTATACATGTGGAAGGTCCACAAAGCAGTGACACAGCATTATGATCATTAGAATTAAAAATATAAAAGAAATTGATAAAATTAACTAAGAACTAAACTAACAACACTTTAGGCTAAGACTTTATAAGAACTACACTTTTTATAGCCTTAATAAAGCATAAACAAAGACTTAATTCATAATGAACAAATAGTTTATTAAAGCTGTATATAACTTTTTAATCAGAAAAAGAGACTAAAATAAAAGCATTAGAGCTTACAGTGGGCATGGTCCAAGCGTGATAGTGATAGTGCTTTGTTTCAGAGCTGGATGAGGCACTTGCGCAGGGAGATCGACCACTACAACGACCGACAGGAGTCCCACACGACGAGGTGAGCTCTGCGGTGTGTCTCACATTTCAAGTGCATATGACAGGTTAGACTACTCATTTCACTTTTATAATATAAAGAAATATTTACTAAAAGGCCTAATTTTTTAAATTTTGGTGAGATTTATAATTTCACTTTCTGGCTGGACATAGATAGCCTTCCTTGGGGCGTAAATTGTCTCTACATTTTGGGTGAAATTTTCTATGGTGATGACCAAGGTAGAGGTATTTCATTTTACAACTCGCCGCTACTTTCTGTATTTTTGCACTGTATTTTCTATGAGCTAACACTATTCACATTTCAGCAGTGACACAGACTCAGATGCAGACAGTTTCTACGGGACCATCGAGAGGCCTTTGGACCTTAAGCACCCCATTGACAACACAGATGATGGTACAGCATGTCTCTCACATTGCCTAATACCTACATATAATTGTTTTTTAAATGTACATTTCTGCTGCTGACAGCAGAGCGGCATTATTTTAAAAGCCAATCCATAGCGCAAAATGCATATGTCCAATTCAACAACACTGGATTGTGATAAGCCACAGCAAGCCTTGGGTAGACTGATGAAAGCAAGGCTGTCAATGTATGGGAACCTATGATAGAAGTGGGCAAAGTGTTCAGGCTGGGCCTGGTTAGTACTTGGATGGGAGACCACTGGGAATACCAGGTGACACAATGCGGCACCAGTGGCAAATCTGTTTTGTCCTTAGGCAAGACACTTCACCCACATTGCCTAGTATGAATGTGGCATGTGAGTGAGTGTTGATGGTAGTGGGAGGGAAAGATTGCACAGATTGACAGCCTCCTTCTGTCAGTCTGCCTTAGGGCAGCTGTGACTACAATAGCAGCTTATCATCACTGATATTGGAGTGAACAAATAACGGCAAGGCAAGTTCATTTGTACAGCCCAACTCGGACACAAAGTAATTCAAAGTGCTTTACAGAATAAGAAAGACATTAAAATCACAATACAACAAAACAAAATATAAATAATCACAAATAATCATCATAAAATTAACATTAAAAGAGAAGAGTGCAGAATAAAAACCTTTCAGTCACATCCACAGCTAAACAGAACCGTTTTGAGCCTGGATTTAAACGTTGTCAAATTAACGGCCTGTCTCACATCTTCAGGAAGACTGATCCAGGTTTTAGCTGCATAAAACTGAAACACTGATTTCCCAGGTTTACTCCTGACTCTGGGCACCAGCAGGAGGCCGGTCCATGAAGTTCTCAGAGTGTGAGACAGTTCATATGGCACTAACATGTCAGAGATGTACTTAGGTGCCAGGCGATAAAGAGACTTGTTCACAAGCAGAGTTGCTTTAAAGTCTATTCTCTGAGCTGCAGGAGCCAGTGCAGAGACCTGAACACAGGACTTATGTGCTCGTACTTCCTGGTTCCCTTCAGGACTCGAGCAGCAGCATTTTAGATGTACTGCAGGTATCATAATGCTTGTTTGGAGAGGCCAGTGAGCAGTGTTACAATAGTCTAACCTCCTTGAGAAAAATGCATGGACATGCAAGTCTCTCCAAGTCTGGTTTTGACAGTAAATATTTGATTGATTGATTTTTGCAATGTTTTTAATGGTAAAAAGCTGTAGATGTTGTTGATCTGATGTGGCTGTTAAAGTTCAAGTCTGAGTCCACTGTTACACCTAGATATTTAACCTGATTTCAAGGTTTTAGAGAGAAGGAAAGCACTGGTCCATATTCACCTGCTGCCACTGCGACAGATCTGAGTGTCATCTGCATAGTTGTGGTAGGACACATCATTGCTGCGTATTAACTGGCCTAACAAGTAGTCCCTATTTTCTAGATAGGACTTGAATCTGTTTAGTGCAGTACCAGAGATGCCTACCCAGTCCTCTAGTCTCTGTAAGAGGATCTCATGATCGACAGTGTCAAAGGCATCACTCGGATCTAAAACGATCAAGACTGAGACTTTGCCTGCATCAGTGTTCAGGCAGATGTCATTTGTCACCTTTTATAAGAGCCTGTCTCAGTGCTGTGGTGAGGTCTAAAACCTGAGTGGAAAAAATCAAAGGAGCTGTTCATCAAAGTTAATAAGCTGTTGGTAAACAACTTTTTTTTCCCAAGTTTTCAAGTAAAAATGGCAGATTTGAGAGTGGTCAGTAATTCTTCAGTATTGTGGCATTAAGACTGCTCTTCGTTAGGAGAGACTTGATAACCGCAGATTTCAAAGCACTTGGGAATGTTCCAGATTGAAGTGACATGTTAACTATGCAAGTGTTTTCGTGATAGAAAACTGTTGAGCACAGACTTTAGAGGATAACACATTGAGGTACCATATAGATGAACTCAGACTGGTGACGATCTCTTGGACAGTTTTGTCAGTTACAGGTGCAAAGTGAGTCAGCTCTAAGTGTGTAGGTGGCTGCAGGGGTGTTGTTTGCGTTGTGGAATTGATGGCATTTTTAATGCCCTGAACCTTGTCATTAAAGAATACTGCAAACTCATTGCACTTAGATGTGGAAATTAGTTCTGATGGCAACAGAGCTGGAGAATTTGTTTATCAGTTTACTGTTGCAAATAGGGCACAAGAGTTGTTACTGCAACTTCTAATAATGTCCAAAAAATACCTCTCCTTTGTTTTACATAAACTGTGGTAGTACATATACATATTTTCTCTGTAAATGTCATAATGAACAAAATTGTGACTTTGAGCATCTGGAAAAGTGCAGGATAAGACTAATGCATTATTATTAAAATATTATTAGGGAAAACGATATCTGCAGATTCCAACAGGTGTTTGTGTTATAGGTTTCACAGATGAGGATGATGATGAGGATGATGAAGACTATTTGAAGCCAGACAGTTCGCCAACAAGCACGGGTAAGCACATCTTCTGTGGAGTGATGATGATGATGATGTAAAGATAACATCCCTTAGATTATAATATATCCATAAGATTAAAAAAAAAAAAAAGCCTTATAACTGAAAAAGCCATGTAGACAGCGAAGCCTCCACTCAGTTCTTAAGTGTGCACTTTGTAACACTTGCAAAAATATTCATATACTATTTTTAATTATTTAATTAACCAACCCATAACCCTGTTCCTAAACCGAATCAAAAACATAACCCTGTTTGAAAAATAGACCATTGATGTCTATTAAACAATGGCATTTCAGAGTGACCACAAATGCCCATTGGCTGGAGTTATCACTTTCAATGACACAACAGATCTGCATTTTAATGCATTCCTTCTATACTCAGCGCTTGTTTCCGTGTTTGCAGGTCGACCCAATGGCCCTCCGCCATCATACCCTCCTCCCCCTGTGCCTCTGTCTGCTCTGTCCAATCAGCTCCCTCCAGACTCCAAAGCCCCGCCCCTTCCCCCACCCATTCACCGAATCCCCACCAGCCCCCTTCCCAAAAAGCCACCCCCTCCCATTCCTCCCCAGCCGACTCATAAAGGCCCGCCCCCTGACCTGCCCTTAGCCCCTCACTTGCAGAGACACACCCTTTTTCCTAGCGTGACCCCTCCCCTTCCACCCCCTAACCCCAGACGGGCTGTCTCCAGACCTGGACCAGGGGAGAACCGGGAGCGTCCCCCGCCTGTGACCCTGCAGACGCCTGCCACACTACCCATCTGTGAGAAGCTGGAGTCAAAGCTACGACTGAACCGCCCGGCCCACAGTCAAACCCGTAGCACTGCCCCCAGCCCAGCCAACAGCCAAGCATACAGCCCCTCCCACAGTTCTGCCCACAGCCCTACAGACAACCAAGCCCATAGAGCCACCCATAACCCATCCCACAGTCAGGCCCGTAGTCCCACCCACAGCCCTGCCCACAGTCAAGCACGTAGTCCCACCCACTGTTCAATTCAGAGCCCCACCCACAGCTCCGCCCATGGCCCATCACTGGGAAACCATTCATACAAACCCAAGCCGAAGCCCCCTCCTCCGATGAGCAAACCCCCCCTGCCCGCGTCCATGAAGCCCCCCTCCACAGTCTCTCTGGGGTAAGTTCTCTGACCTGCTGAGGTTAACATGTCAATTTACCATTAGGTTGGACTTAAAGGAACTTGTTGTAAGATTTTGATTTTAAATTTCATAAACTTGACCTATGTCCTATGATGTAAACATGTTCAAATCGAATATAGTTGCCCTGAAAACAATGGTTTATCAATTTATTCTTAATGACAAAAATATTTGCTATTATATCCCATTTAGTCATGTTATAATTTGGTGTTTTGGTTCTCAAGATAATTATCCAATCAGAAAGCAGAATGAGCCTCACGTGAGTCATTTGGGTTGCCAGTTTCAATGCTGAAATCCAGTTGGTTTAAACCTAAAAGGTCTCCTTTGTCACTACCCCCTACTAAACCCCAGCACCTGCAGCCAATCATGAATCAGTGCCAGTGCAGCCCTGCAGCTCAGTGAGTGAATTCTGGAGGTTAAGGCACTGGCAACACAGGTTCAGTTGTGATTGTATCTTTTTAAGACCACAGGTTAGATACAGTTCTTTTAAGACTTGGCCACTGGAAGTAGAGATTGTAAACAAGTGACTTTGTATTTATGAGAGGTACTTTAGGTTTTAGAGTTAAATATCAATGATTAGTGGGAGTTTTAGTTATGTTACACAGTGCACATGACGCGTGTTTCTATTACATGTTGGTGGGATAGTACCCGTTGAACATATTTATCAAAGTTTAACAGTCAAGTGGCAGTTTTTGGAAAAGGGTAAGAATAAAAGTTTAAAATGAAGCAGCACTGAGTCAAGTTCAAATTTCCATTTAAACTGCAGATGTGGCAATTGACGGGTAACTAATCTGGGATACTAATATATAGCGCACACGCACGCACGCACACACGCACACACACACACACACACGCGCGCGCGCGCACACACACACACACACACACAGTGTACAGGTAAGCATTAAGATAAGATAAGATAAGATAAGCCTTTATTAGTCCCACAGTGGGGAGATTCCAGCATTGCACCACACACACAGAGACCAGGCACACATAGAGAACAGAAGAAACAGGGTAATAGATAAATAGTTAGAAATAATTTAAGAAATAGACTCAAAAATAAACTCTAATATACACATATATATACATATAGATATACAAAGTGAAAGTGATAAAGTGACTCGAGTATTGCACATGGGTTTGGTTAAATATTATCAGAAAGAACCAGGTTCCACTTCATTCACATCATGTTTACTTTACATATTAAAAAAAAACAATTACAATATACAAAATCTGAATCCACCCATACACGCTCGTTCAGTTAATTACACGTTTACCCAGCCTTTACACAGCCTGTCAGACCAGGTACAGGGCAAAATACAGCTCAACTTAGAGAACTTAGGCGCACTAGTCCAGTTCAGCCCAGAACAGCACAGGAGGCGATCTCACCATGGACCAAATGAAACTGTAAATTGAGTAAAACAAAGGGCGAAGCAATACGAGGTCAAGCAAGACAAAACAGGAGAGGCGGCATGCCCTGTTAACCACTGGTGACACCTAAAAAGATGAATGGGGAGTTTCCATTAGTCCTACAGTGCAGTGGAACACATAGCACACAATCACAGGTCTGATGGCTGAGAGTACGCTTTAGGCAGCTCACTTTCCGAAGTTTAGAATGATGAGACGTTAGATGACTCGTGTCATCCTTGGCACAACGTCAACTATACAACCACAGTAGTAGTCAGAGGACGCGTGATTGGAGTTGAAGTTACATTTGGGATGAGTTTACCTTTTTCTGTTGATGAAAGCTTACCACTGTGCATAATGGACCTGGTACCGCGACTACAGCAGAGCAGCGGGACAACAAGGGACAGATGGTACGAATTTGGAAATTTTATGAATGAAGAAGTTACACGAGGCAGTAACGGTCACTGCAGACGAAGGCGCACAGCGACGCACTTGGCTCAATGTTACGGCCAAGCAGAGAAGCTACATGAAACATGGATTTTATGAGAATTTGGGCAATTTTGTGAACTCGACAGAAGTAGTGTATATTAATTACCTGTCGCCAAAAATGAGGGCGCAAGAGAACGCGCCGTTAAGTTCAGCGTGTTGCGAAAGTGAAGCGGCGCCGAGCTGCAGGCAGACGCAGCACTAAAAGAAGAGATGATTTAGGAATTTGGATATTTTCACGAATTAAGAGTAAAGGATTAGAACTTTACCTGGGCATGGAGGACAGAGCTGCCTACCCAGGTACCCGGAAATGCGTGTGGGCAAAGGGGGAGCAACGAGAAAGGGAGCACTTACGTAGTCCTCGAGACCGCACGGAGGGAGACCAGGTGAGCGCACCTGCAGCACAGGCCTCAGCTGTCCTACCACACAGAATGTGCAAGGAATACTATGGCAGTTACGGAATTACCTCTATGTATGTCACATTTGCTGCCCATGATAAACCAAGAAGTAAAATTATACTATATACTAACATTTTCAAATTAAACAAGATTTTTTGTAAAATTGACATTTCTGTAGAATCTTATAACTTTGTTCCCTCATCAAAAACATGCCTGGGGAGGTTTTATATGTCATCCATGCATGTTTAAGTAATTTTCTCTCTCTTTTGGGCCCTATTTCGAACCCTCTTTACGGTTAGCTGTATGAGTCTTTGCAATTCACAACCTACAAGCCTTCCTTACTTATGCTCCTGCATGGCAATTCTTCATAAATGTACAAAAACAGGATGCTAAACTGTACACAGCAACTCGACAAACCTGATGCGATGTGCAGTAATGTCATTAGCAGAATGCTGATTGTGTTGTGATAGCGCTCTGAAGGGGGAGTGACTTATCCTGCAGAGCAATGGGACGTAGAGTGTCAAAAACAAAATTTAAACTTTTGAAACATTTTAATAGTTTTTGGCAAATATAGTATTCTCAAAACAATGAAACATGATGGTGATCTAATATGTGTTTGCAGTTAATACCCCATAGAAATGTGATACCCCCTGTAAATATAATAATGTTGACTGTCTTTAGTGAAATTAGTAATCTAATCTGCACTTGAATACAGGTGAGGGTTTTTTAGATTTCATATAAATGCTCTCGGCAGGTACACAGAGACACCGACAAATATCTCTGAAGTGAGAGTTAGCTGTAAGTTTTTCTGAGGGTGCACGTTGAGGCTAAATGTACCGTATGTCCTGTCAGAAGAGCATCCCCTGAAGGACAGAGCTTCCGGGCTTCTGGAGACGAACTCCCCATGGACATTAAGGCCAGATGGAACCAGGCCAAACCCAACCAGAAGAGTCCAGATGAGGAGGATGATGATGATGACTATGAGAATGTGAGTCCACCTACAGCACCAATCTGGTCCTCAAACCTTAAAGGGCTCATATTATGCCATTTTCTTATCTATGTTATAATGCTGTTTACTTATCAAAAACTTCATCAAAACTTCATCAAAAGCTTCATTCACACATGTTTAACACACAAACTCTACATATTTGGACTGAGTTTTCGCAAACTGAAAACTCTATTCCACCTTGTGATATCATGTGATTATACAAACTCCATACACCTTCACTTGAATCATTTGGATAATTTTAGCCTGGAATTCACAGTCTCTACTGAACAAAAGGTAAAAGGGTAGCTGTTAACTTTAAAACTACCACTTCATGACATCACAAGGTGGAACAGAGCATTTTGATCTCTGGAGATTTAGACGGACTAACAAAGGGTTACTCAAATATGTATGAATGGAACAAACCACAACTCCAGGTATGTTTCTGATGAGTAGCAACATTCTAACATGGCTTAAAGCTCTCAAGAGCCAATTTTGCATAATATAGGACCTCAGGCAAAAGCAACCTTTGTAGAGGGTACCAACTTGTCTCCATGGAGAAGTTATTACTTTGCCTAAAATATTCTACAATAGTTTATGGAATTAAGGTCTTATATTACACAGAATTGGCTCCTGTGAGCTTTAAGCCATGTTATAATGTTGTTACCTCAAAAACATATCCGGACTTGTTTTCTTTCATTTACACATGTTTGAGTAACTCTTATTATTAGTCTGTCTACATCTCCAAAGCTCAAAATGCTCTGCTCTACCTAGTGAAAAAACAAAAAACAAAAAACCATAACATAATCCTCTAACATATGTGAATGTGCATTTACCTGTAGATGCATGTACTTGTATGCATATGAGTGTATGTGTATATGTACATGTATGTATGCGTGGCCATGGCTATATATGTATATATATATATATATATATATATATATATATATATATATATATATATATATATATATATAATATATATATATATATATATATATATATATATATATATATATATATATATATATATATATTTTATGTTTGTGTTATTATTGGTAGGTATGTATGTATTTACTTTGTTATTGTGAAAACCATGAAAACCATGAAAATAAATAGTTAAATAAAAAAAAAAAAAAAAAAAACACAAAAACAGAAAACAACTCTAAAAATCAACCAGAGAGGCCACCACTCTACAGATCTGATCTGTAATATGGCTAGTGGCATCACCGTCTTGTCTCTGTGTGTGTTTTAGGTGCAGCTCCCAGACTCTGTGTTCATTGACTCCACAGAGACCAGCTTCGTAGAGAAGTAAGAACCTGAACACTACAGCACATCAACATTCTAACTTCAATAGCAATAGGATTGCCCCTTAAAATAACGCTTACATACACCAAAACGTATAGAAGGATTTTTTGAAAGCTAATTCCAACTTTGATGTATTACAGTTTTAACAAAAAAAAAAAAAAAGAGAGATTTTTAAGTGAGATTTTGTTTATTCTATTCCTAAATGAGATATCCAAAATCCCCTCTGTATATTTTTTGTATCTCCATCTTCATTTGTGGCTCCATCTATTTTTAAGATTCAAATGTCCCAAAAAATGCACATTTTGGCCATTTTTACACACAAAATATCTTTTGAAAGAATTATGACATGACAAAAAACTAGTAATACATTTTTATATACAGAAGAATTTTCATATTGATATCTCTAAATTTAAGATTTGTATTCCTCTGTAGTGTCTCGCCTTAGCAAAATGGAATATCTCAAGATGTTTTTTGTATTTTCCATCTTTACAATATTTACAGTAATTTTCTTAACCATCTGTGCTACCTAATCACTTTAACTATAATGTTTATGAGGTTAAGTGAATTTGCCAAAAAGTCAAACCATAAAGGCACACACAAAGTGTGTAAATGCTGGCATACTTTGCATAAAATACTTGCATATTTGTTACACAAGATACGGCACATTTTATTAATCTAAACAAGCATGTATTATTATCATACATAACATGCTAATCTAATCTCTCCTGTATTGGTCATTACAGTGAGCCATGTTTTATCAGCACAATGCCCAATACTGCACACTTATATGCTCACACTGACCTCTAGTGATCATAGGAAAACTGCAAGTTCAACATTGTGGTGTATAGACCCACTTTAATTTCATCATTCACAAAAACATATAGTCTTAAATAATACACTTGAATTGTTTAGAGAAATTATATTCATTACAGTATTTAAATCTGAAATACTCTATAGACTTTATCTTCTTCTGCTGGATCTTTGACAGTGTTTCCCACACATAAAACATATTTACATGTCAGACCTGTGTAATACTAAGACGTGTGCGTGATGATGATGATGTCATGTTTGCAGACTGTTCCGAGATTGCGGGTTGTGTTCTGATGGACTGTACGCCATCAGGAACTCCGGGACCAAAACCTCCAAGGTCAGATCTCCAGACCTGTTACCTGCTACTCCTCACACATGCTCCTCAGACATGTTCCTCACTCATGCTCCTCCTCACACATGCTCCTCAGACATGCTCCTCACACATGCCTCACTGTCCTGCTCGCCACAAATGCTCCTCATGCATGCTCCACACCCATACTCCTCAGACATGCTCCTCCTCACACAGGCTCCTCGCACATGTTCCTCTGTGCACATGCTTCTCAGACACACTCCTCCTCACACAGGCTCCTGAGACATGCTCCTCCTCACACATGCTCCTCAGACATGCTCTTCACATATGCTCCTCACACATTCTCCTCACACTTGCTCCTCATACATACTCCTCAAACATGCTCCTTCTCAGACATGCTCCTCAGACATGCTCCTCAGACATGCTCCTCAGACATGCTCCTCAGACATGCTCCTCAGACATGCTCCTCAGACATGCTCCTTCTGACGCATCCTCATCACACATGCTCCTCACACTTACTCCTCAGACATGCTCCTCAGACATGCTCCTCAGACATGCTCCTTCTGACGCATCCTCATCACACATGCTCCTCACACTTACTCCTCAGACATGCTCCTCTGTCCTGCTCCTCAGACATGCTCCTCCTCAGGCATGCTTTTCTTATTTGTTCTTTGGTCTTCACACATTTGGAAGAAAGAAGAGTAACCCCACAGTGTGTCTCATGTTTGTGTGCAGGTGCTGGTGGTGTGGGACGTCAGCATGAACAGGGCCCGCAACTACAGGCTCTTTGAGGAGGTAAGACATTTAAAGTGAGACTAAGGAACTTTTGTGGTGCTGCTACCAGCTGTTCTCGACAGTGATGTTAAGGCTTTGTCTTATGGAATTATCCACAGTTATTGGATATGTTTTATTGTTAAATAATGTCTTGAAAAACATGCATTCATACTGTGAGCAAAGTCACCTTTCTACCGATGATTTGTCCTTGTGGCTTCATCATGCTTGTCTCTGTGAAAATGCTAGGTTAAATGCCATTCAGTATCCCCATGCAGACCCTCCACTAGAAGCATGTTTTCATTCAATACTATTTAGGATAATGGAGCTCAACAGCGACCGCCTACCGGTTACAGAAGTAAATTTCCCATAAAGTTTTGCTGTAGACTTTCCCAAAAAAAACAAAAAAACATGTATTTAAAGTTTGAAAGTTCAGGGCTAATCAGCTCTGTGGTAAATAATGACCACAAGAACTATAATTTTATTTTAACCCTGTCAGGAGC
This sequence comes from Periophthalmus modestus, assembly GCA_019594935.1. Taxonomy (NCBI): domain Eukaryota; kingdom Metazoa; phylum Chordata; class Actinopteri; order Gobiiformes; family Gobiidae; genus Periophthalmus; species Periophthalmus modestus. The sequence continues at coordinate 22,464,067 of JAIEZT010000054.1, read as the reverse complement.
ATGAATTGGGAAGCTAGTGTTGGGAAGTAACTAAAGTTGCGAAGTAACACCATTTAAAAAAAAAATATATATATATATATATTTTTTTTTTTTTGTTACCATCTTCTATTAGTTTCTATTAGCAAATGACAATAAAGGGGTGGAAATAAAAGGGTGGAAATATAATAAAAAAATAAAAATAAAAATTATATATATATATATATATATATATATATATATATATATATATATATATATATATATATATATATATATATATATATATATATATATATATATATATATATATATATATATATATATATATATATATATATATATATATATATATATATATATATATTATATATATATATATATATATATATATATATATATATATATATATAAAATATATATATATATAAAAATCAACATAGTAACAGACAAATGGCATTTATCTGTTTTTACAAATGAACTAATATCAGGTTTTTTATCATATGCTATATATTTTTGCATTTTTGCATCATTGTAAAAACATTCCAAGTATTCAGAATGTAGTACTGTACAATATCATATTTGAATGTGGGATAACACTGACTGTCATCAGTGATGGGAAAAAGACTTGAAAATGTATTTAATTACAGAATACTGAATACCTGCCTTAAAATGTATTTTTTAACGTATTTCATTGCATGGACCAATCAGAGTAATGTATTGTCATTTTAAACCTTTTCCTCGAGTCTTAGCTTTTATCTTTCCTAAGATTAGACTCCTCAAGTCTAGATAGTGACATTATTCCGAAAGTTTCTTTCTATCAACCTTAAACCATATTCTCTGTTGTCAGTCCCATGAGCCTTCCCGAGTTTCAGTGTGTGTGCTAAGTTTGTGTGTGTGTGTGCAGAATGGCTGCATCTACCTGGACTCTGAGCAGACGTTCCCCAGCCTGGGCATCCTCATCGAACACTACTTCAACCACCCCCTGCCCCAGCACAGCTCACTCTGCCTAAAGAAGCCCTACAGCCCCTGACAACCGGCCCCATTCTGACAATCGGCCCCATCCTGAGCCACTATGACAACCAGCCCCTGCCTCAGCATGGCACCCTCTGAAGAAGCCCTACAGCCTCTGAGCCACCTGACAATCCACCCCATCCTGAGGCACCTGACTTACCTGACAACCTCCTCCTCCCCCAGCATGGCCCCCTCTGCCTGAAAAAGCTGAGCAACCTGACAACTGGCGCATTCTGAGCCACCTGACAACCAGTTCCTGCTCCAGCACGGCTCCCTCTGCCTGATGAAGCCCATAGCCCCTCAGCCACCTGATAATCGGCGTCCATCCTGACCACAACCACCCCTCCCCAGCACACTGCCCTCTGCTAGCAAAAGCCCTACAGCCCCTGACCCACCTGACAACTGTCAACACCAAGAGGGACCTGATGGCTGCCCCTATCCTGAGGCACCTGACCACAGTCCCTGATCACTGTCTTGTGATGCCTTCCATCCCCTGACCCCTGGTGCTAGTTTTTACCATAGCAACAAAAGATGTAGATTTGCACAAAGTTGTGACTGTAAGACATTTGCCCTTTTGCCCCAGAGGCTTTATCAGGACTCTAGTTTCCTCAGTGCAGGAGCAGGATCAGACCTGAAACTAGCTTCTTTTGGTCAAGGCTCTTTTTTCTACCTAAATGTGACCTACATGTTACAACCTCACCCAAATCTGATTAATATCTGATTTCTAAACCTTTAAAATGACTTAAATGACTTAACTCCAAAGCTCAAAATGCTCTTTCCCACCTTGTGATGTCATAAAGTGGTACTTTTCAAGTGAATAGCTACCCTTTAGCCTTTGTTCAGTAGAGATTGGAAATTCCAGAGCTGAAAGTATCCAAATGATTCCAGTGAAGGTGTGTGGAGTTTAAAAACAGAGTGGATCACTTCCTGTATTGATACTTTGCAGTGGCATCACGCTGGAGGTGTTCTACATGTATGCTTATGGCATAATGTTTATCAGCTATCATGGTGAGACAAGTTCTAAACAGTCTGAAAACAGTCTGAACACTCAAGAAAAAAATACTAAATGGATTTAAACCAAATCCAATAGGAGCATTTATGGTCCTGTTTAGGTGTTTGATTTTCAACAAAAAGGTGAGAGCGACTAATTGAAAAACTGTTGGCACATGCTAGCTAGCTGTAAGTGTAATGTTATTTGAGAGGGACTTGTTTAACAGCACAAATTAGCTCACCTGTTGTAGTTCTAGCCAAGTCAGTTCTTTATGGTCAGATAGTGTTAAAACAAAGCTCAGATTAAAGTCCAAATTCAGCAACAGATTTTCAGACAGAGTAGCGCCTACAGCTAGCATCACAACCCCAGGGAAAGTTGATGACATCAGCTGCAAAGTATCAATTACCACATTATAACATTCACACACACATAAAACACATATAACATTCTCCATACGGATAGATACATTTTATGCCATGCTGTGGAGTGGTACTCACATTCACGGGACAGAAATGAGCCTTTCCTGAAGAGCGTTACAATCATCTCGAGGTGTATCAGAACAAGTATGAAACCACATAGGCTAGATTTAAACCTGCCTTAATGACTGAGGTATTACACAGTTGTGAGGTCACATGGTAATATAAAAGAAAGTACTACCATTTAATGCTGAAAATCACATGCTCTTGTTTAAAGAAAATGTTTTTATTATCACTGTGGTATCAGAATCAGTATTGAGTACAAAGTCACTTCCTTAGCCTCTCCCTGTGGACTTTCACTGTGCCTTATCTAGCATCTGTTCTCATTAAACTAAATAGACATTTTTTTTATTGTCAAAATTTGGTATTTTTTGTACTTTTTTATATACTAGAAACCTCTTATATTTATATTGTTTTGTAAATGTGTATCTACTGTAAGTATAACAGTGTGCTCTTGTACATCACTGTATATTTGACTAATATATATATTTTCAACACTTGGATTCTTTTCTTTATTACCTAGATTCTATTACAAAAGCCTGCTCTGTCTGGAACCTGGAATGATGAATTAATATTACAATAATTTCAGTCGCTTTGGTACATTTCCTATTGAAAACAGACATTTGCAAAACGGCTCACACAAAATCCCAAACAGGGTTATAGTTTTCCTAAATAAAATTTCAACTGCAAAATGCAGTTATACATTCAAAACTGATCACTCGCCCTCCAAAAGGAAATGTTACCATCGAAACTCTCAAACTTTGGTCATGTGTTTTTATTGGCTTTTTTCTTCATTTAACAGTGCATTGTGAAGCATTTTTGAGAGTTCAGAAAAATATTTTTCGCATATACAGCTAATGAATAAAACTCAAATCCACAAAATTGTAATTTAAATAGAACATGTGTTACAGTTGCTTTATAGTTTTATGAAAGCACACATTTTGCTGAGGCAGGCTGACAGCTAGTTCTTGACGCATCAGGGGAAGTGACTCCTTGTGCTGTGGGGGGTGAATCATCAAACTCTGTACATCGTCTTCAAAACGGAACTCTTTTTGTGCTACACCAACCTTTAGAATATTCATATGGGTACCAGAGGGCAGAGATAAATAGTACTCAGTTGCATTTACTTAGTTGCACTGAATTTTTCTTCTTCTTTTCTATAGAGTATATTTTCAGAGAGCAATCTTTTTTAATTGAAGTAAAAGTACTCGATTAAAATATTTGATTTAGTAAAGTAAGAGTACTGCTACTTGAATAAACAGTTCAGTAACCAAAACCAAGTGACAAAAGCTTTATGTTGAGTGAAGGAGGCACCACTACTTTAGATATGATTTAGTTTGCCTAATTTTTGTATCTATCTTTTGAAAATACCAGATGTTGTGCATTATTTAATGTTTTGTCTTTCATATTACAGAACATTAACTTCAAATTCTAAATCAGACTTTAATTGTTTGGCTTTTTTACTCTTACTTTAGTCCACTACTTTGTACTTCTACTTAAATTATTTTGAAGCAACGTTACTCTTACTTGAGTAATTTTTTTCACTACTTTACCCACCTCTGCCCGCGTGAAGAGGCCTGTCCTGTACTGTACCTGTAAACGTGTCAGAGCGAGATTATGGTAAACGACGCCCTCTAGTGGAAATCTAACGTAAAAGCTCAAATGATACTGGACTAAAATGATCCAGCGTTGCTGCTAATGATTAATACACTCAGCAATTACGGCTATGAGAAGGCTAACACGCGTTAGAAAATGGGATTTTTTTTTCTCTGAGTGAAAACGTTATCAAAATATACAGATAATATTTCGTTCGATGCGTAAATTCACTCTCCATCCCCAGAGAGCAGAGGGTAGACTGGGTTTGTTCAGACCTAGATCCACGGTTCAGACTGTGCTTTGTGTGCACAGGCTGTAGATGCGGACAGTGAAGGGTTAACACAGCTCCACGGCGCAGCGGCAGAGGAAAGCCCTGCTCCTTCTGCTCCGAAGCCGCCTGTCGCACGCCATTCATTTGCTCCGGGAAACAGATAGATCTCCTCCCACTGAGGACCCCCTGTGTCGACCCGTGTCCCTTTCCTCCACGCGCGTGCCTCCTGCATGCGCGTGCCCCGGGTCAATGGAATATTAGGCAGGCCCGTGGGAGCCAGCCAACAGCCGCGAGGAGGACCAGAAGGAAGCCAAAAGGGCACCCAGGCTTCAGCTAGCAGCAACCATAGCAGAGCACGCAGAGATGGTGACCACGTCCATGGAACGGTTTGTGCTGTTGTCCCCGCTCGTGTGCCTCCTTCACGGCCTGTACGTTGACGGTGAGTGGCCCTGATGAGCCGCGCCGCTCGGTTCGCGTGTCCGCGGGAGCTAACCGCGCCGTGCACCTGTTCTCGCGCTCCAGGCTGCGCTACACCTTGAGCTAATGAGTCGCTGCTAGTCGTGTGCCCGCTGTACCACGGTGTGCAGGATGTAACCGCTCCATCCACACGCCCCCGCACCTTCCCACCACCGCACATTCGTGTCTCCCTGGTCGGCGGTCTGGCAGAGTGCGGCGGTGCCTCTGTGGATCAGTTTCAGGGCCTGAGTGCGCCCTGGATCTTGCCCCGTTGCCAATTAAATGCACCCGGCGCCACAAGCGTTGCTGGGGCATGTGGCCTTTTCAGCTGCCCTGCAAAACACTACTGTTATCGACAAATGTCTGTTAGTCAGTCTGGTTTGCATCTAGGCTAAAGTCTGTAGCATGTTTTTAATGAGGGGGCATTATATATATTATAAATGTAAAGGCGAAGCGTCACTCCACAGCAGAGGGCACAGTGGGAGTGTTTCATTGCCTGACGGTGCGTCAGGCAATGATACACTCCCATAGCTCCCATAGCTTTACTTTTGGACTGTTTGCTCACTTTTGCATGCTCTAAAGGACGCCATAGCAGAAATATTACAGTACTGACAGTGATGGGAAGAATTCTTTGAAAATGCGTTCAGTTACAGAATACTGAATACCTGCATTAAAATGTGTTTAATGTTAGAAGGATTATGTTGCTTAAGCATTTCTTGTCATTATCCTATTAGTAAATTTGAAGCCCAAATTATCATTAGATCATCATCTCTCTCTCTCTCTATCTATCTATCTATCTATATCTATCTATCTATCTATCTATCTATCTATCTATCTATCTATATATATATAGATAGATAGATAGATAGATAGATAGATAGATAGATAGAGAGAGAGAGAGTGTATCAAATTTTTGTTAGCCAAGAGCTTCTTTAGTCGACTGCAGCCCTAGTTCATATGTGAAAAGAGACATTAATGAGGTATTTTACTTCTGTGGCAAGGCAAGTTTATTTGTATAGCACAATTCATACTCAAAGTGCTTTAAGAATAAGAAAGACATTGAAATCACAATACAACAAATCAAAACATAAATAATCATCATAAAATTAACATTAAAAGGGAAGAGTGCAGAATAAAACACTTTCAGTCATATGCACAGCTAAACAGAACCGTTTTGAGCCTGGATTTAAACATTGTCAAAGTCGAGGCCTGTCTCACATCTTCAGGAAGACTGTTCCAGGTTTTAGCTGCATAAAACTCAAATGCTGATTCCCCATGTTTAGTCCTGACTCTGGGCACCAGCAGGAGGCCCGTCCCTGTTCTCAGAGTGCAAGATAGTTCATATGGCACTAAAAATGGGCACTAACTATGTGGTATTAACCCCCAACACTGAAGGACCAGGTTATTCCATCAGTGGATTTTTATTCTTCCCTGATGGCACGGGCATATTCCAAGATGACAATCTCAGGATTCAGACCTTAGCCCCATTGAGAATCTTTGGGATGTGCTGGAGAAGGCTTTGTGCAGCGGTCAGACTCGATCATCATCGATGCAAGATGTTGGTGAAAAATTAATGCAACACTGGATGGAAATAAATCCTGTGACATTGCAGAAACTTACTGAAACAAAGCCACAGCAAATACATGCCATAATCAAAGCTAAAGGTAGTCCAACAAAATATTAGAGTGTGACTTTTTTTTTGGCCAGGCAGGGTATTTAGATCACCACACTGAACATTGCACAGAATCTTACAGCTAACTATGAGGAGGGTTCAAATAGAGCTCGGGAGAGATTACTCAAGCATGCATGGATGACATTTAAAATCTCTTCAGGCATGTTTGAGGAGGGACCAATGTTATAGTATGCAAAGAAATCTCAAAACATACATTTTTGCATAATGCCCCCCTCTTTTATAATCTCAGTAAAATAATAATCCGACCAGTATACGTTTTTTGTCTTGGACTTCATGGCCCACTAAATGCACTGATGGCTAAATGTGTGTCCAGGTACAAAGACTGAATGCGAGCCCAACCAGTTTCAGTGTGGGAATGGCCGCTGCATCCCATCTGTGTGGCAATGTGACGGGGACAAGGACTGTAGCGACGGCAGCGACGAGGGATCTTGTGGTAATGACATATATTCATCTAATATACTTCATCTGACACCGTTTAGTGCTGCACTGTCTGCTGTCACAACACACAATACATTTTGAAGCTCTATGTATTGCTGCAGAGAAATATTCTTCCTTTTTTTGTCCTTTTTCCTTTATTTATACAATGAGAACATTTGGACTCTTTTTCATGGGTGCTCTGTTCAAAATGCAGTGCAAACGACATATGTCAATAAGTCCATCGTGTGAGTGTAAAAGTTTGTTACAAGATTATTTAATTGTGATTGTGGCACCAAAGTATACAATTTGCTTGTCCTTGAAATGTATTCCATTTCCAGTCCTTAGCCTTAATACAGGAACATTTATTTATTTATTGTTTATTGCAATAACAATAAAGTAGGATAATCCCAGAAAACCTTTTTTAAATATAGTATCATTAAAAGTCCTGACCTGCAGCAAATAAAAAGCAGAATGAAGTAATAACCAGTGGTGAAACATATCAAAGTGAAAGTAGTAAAGATATCTAAAATTTATACTTAAGTACATTTTACATTGAATACTTACTTTTGCTTTACTACATTAGATTGCGGGTATCTGTATTTTCTACTCCACTACATTTTTGAACAGGACTGAAAGCATTTTTTATTACTGTCTAAGATCTGCTGAAAAGTCTGAGGGATTTATTTTTAACACATAATTTGAGGAAGCAAACAAATGCACATAAGAAAAAACAATAGATGCAACTTTCTGTTGAACAAAGTTCAGCACAAATTTGATCAAAATCACTACATTTGAAACGTTATTAAATCTCAAAATCCGTGTGAAATATGGGTACTTTAATGCTTCAGTAGATTTTTTTTCATGTGATACTTGTACTTTTCCATGAGTATTATTTGCTTCAGTGTCTGTACTTTTACTTAACAGAATTGAATTCTTCTTCCACTACTGGTTATAACTAGTCATAGAGGCTACTCTACCTTACTCTCAAATTATATTGTACGAATGTAACTAAAATCTTCCCATTATTGAAAAGAAAATGTACCCATGATATTCAGCATATCAAGCTAAAAATACACTGTTCCAACTATCGTATATGGAACAATATAGTAATTATTGTAACAGGCCTAACTGTTAGGGTCTAAAATTGTTTGATTAGTCAACACATTTTAACCTGACAAATGTTGAAATATGAATGAGTCTGAAGGCTGGTATATAGAGAATATTTACAAATAAAATGTTGTTGATGAAAATCTGAAATGGTTCTGACTGAATAATGCCTGTGTTCTAAAAACTCTTTTCGAATGCGTTTTAGAGTCTCTGTAGTCCAGACTACAATTATCAGGTTTTTTTTATACTTGTCATGATAAGTGGATTAATGGTTGCAGTTCTATGCACGTGCACCAAATGATGTATAGCGCCAGTGTATATTGAAAAAATTTGAATTAAATGATTCACTCAGACAATCACAAATGATTGATGTAGTATGTTGCAATTTTGGGATTGTCTGAGCAAAACCTCTGAACTAGAAAAGATGCAAAATGGCCAGTATTATAAAGGGTATAATGCTTTGATAATGATTATATTTTGGAGGATTTAAACAAGAAGTGTTGGGCAACTTAAAAATATTTGCAAAACACTGACATAGACAACTCTCCCCCACACAGAGAATGAGTAAACCTATTCTAAAGCCTTCCATTTCAAGTCAGTGTCCATGACCTGGAGTTAATGCTTCACAGTGACCAGAAATGCCACAGCCCAAAAGTCAAATTTGGATAAGCATCTGGTTTAAGACCATAGCACAAAGTATCAATAACACCATATTTTTATTGCAAGAAAATAAGAAAATTGCATTAATGCTAATTAGATAGATTTACTTTCCCCCCCATTTACATGCTCTTGTTTTTAAAGGTGGAGGGTTTGCCACCTGCTTTTGTGGAGATGTTGACAGTACTGCACTAAACTCTCCATGGAGTTTAGCATCTCCAGGGGGCCTGTCATGATAATTACTATATTGACTTATCTAATATATGAAAGCTGGAACAATATATTTTGGAGCACAATATTATCATAAGCACATTTTCTTTGCAATAATAGGGAGATTTGTATTTGTTGTGATATGGTAAGATTTGAGCTGTCGAGGGTAGTATATGTACTACTTTAGCGAAAATATTGCTTAATTCTGCTGTTTATGTGTTGCAGCTCAGGCCATTTAATGATATGGTTTATTTTAAAAATGGCCCACTGGAATTAACCTGCTTTATTGTTATTGTGTAAGAGGCATAAAGTAGTTTCAGTATAGTTTTGTGATATTTCTCTGTAGCGATATATTCAAAATGTGTTATCGTGACAGGCCTACCTCCTGGCCAGTTTAAAGGTCAGATCTATGGAGGTGACACACTTCACATTAAAGGTCTTGTATCACATAAAATGACTCTTGTGAGTTTCAAGCCATTTTGTAATGGTACCTCCTCAAAAACATACCCGGAGTTGGGTTTTGTTTGTTATTTATGCATGACTAATCCTTTCTTATTAGTCTGTCTGCATCTCCAACTTGTGATGTCATGAAGAGGTAGTTTTCAAGTAAACAACTTTTTACCTTTTTATTCAGTTGAGACAGTCAAGTCCAGGGCTGAAATCATCCAGATTATTCTAGTATGGAGTTTAAAACACAATGGCGCACTACCTGCGCTACTGCATGTCATCACAAGAACTTGGCCTAAATATGCAGGACATGTGTTAAACTTGTGTGATTGAAATAAAAAACAAACCTACAGGTCTGTTTTGGTGAGGAAACATAACAGAGATCAGAAAATGCCATAATAGCCCTTTTAAGAGTACTGTAGATGCTTTTTGAGGGCATTGACAATAAAAACATCAAATATAGTAAATTAAGATTAATTATGAGTTTAATGCCATGCTGTGGAACATTCCAGGGAAAGCAATAACCTCCATGGAGATGAGCAGGTGGTGAGTGGTTAGTTAGTCCACGCATGTGCTCAGCCAACAAGCACATGATCGAGGAGTGACTGGTGTATTTTTAGCCCAGACTCTGTCCAGTACGTGTGGAACGTAGTTTGCTTTTAGCAGTTACAGTCTCACCTTTGTTCAAACTTTGAGACTGAACATACCTCAGCAAAACTGTGGTAGTTTTGAAATTGGTGGATGTTAAAACGAGGGCAAAGGGATTCTCAACAAGACATTTTTTAGCCAGTTTCAGTCAAGACCCTAAGAATGTTGACTAAATGTGTCCACAGTCCCCTCCACACCTTCACTTGAGAATGAACGCACACGTTGAATGGAAGTGCAAAAAGAGTACCGTATTTTCCGGATTATGAGTCACACTTTTTTACTCAAATGCGACTTATATGTGAAATTATTCAAATATATAATTTCACATCTTCGTTATTGTCACACTGACAACTGCATGAGGGCACTCTAGGCTTGTGTACCAGTATGACAGCCACATGAAGGCGGAGCTTCATCTACTTGTGGAGATGGCGGAATTGTTCAGAAGTGATACCGAGGATGAAGAATTCAGTGGATTTAGTGATTTGGAGTGGGATCAAGAGTAAACTTGTTGAGCTTGTTTTTTGTGCTTTAGTTATCTAATTAACTGTTAATATCTTACGTTAACATTCCGGACACTTATTCAGTTTGTTGTCTATGCTTCATGTAGCTGAATAATTAAGTTATATAACGGTTGATTATACATGTTACAGTTCACTTATCTGACCAATAGATGGCGCTCGTGTGTTTTGTAATACCTGTAAGAAAATTTATGTGACTCTTTTCTTTATACATTTCATATTTAATTTCCCTTCATTTATTTCCGCTTCATTTATAAGACCATAAAGGTGATCGTTTTTCATTTGGAACAATATTGTAAATATTTAGTTTATCATAAGTTTAGTTAAAAGTCACGAAAACTACTTTTTTTCTGGTTCAGCCTTTTACCTTAATGTGAAGTCTTAACTGACAGAGAGAAACTATTGAAAAGTAAAATATAAAGTTTTCGGTTCAGCGGTTTGTTTACTAGCCAAAGTGGTATGTATATTTTCCAAGCTTTCATATGCAATTTTGTGAGCATATGTAATATGAGCTAGAGCTTATTTTATATTTTATGTGTTTGCTAGTTCTATGGCATAAACTGTGATGAAGAAGTAAGACCACACATCAGTGAAAAGAACTTGTGTCTTTCGTGTTTGTGGACAAGCTGGCATATGTTATGTTGGCGTACCGTAGTTACCTGATTAACTGTTAATATCTTGCATGAACATACCAGGCACATATTCAGTTCGCTGTATGTGTTATGTTAGTGTGCTGTACTGCTATTCAGCCTGTTGTTCTCTATTTTATTATTAAAACTTGCCTTTTTAAAGATAAAATGGGATTTTGTAAAATAAATTTCCACAAAAAATATGACTTATAGTCAAGTGCGAATAATGTTTTTTTTTTTCTTCATTATTATGCATTTTTTCACTGATGCAATTTATACTCTGGAGCAACGTATAGTCCGGAAAATACGATATTCACAATGTCATCTTGTTGAATTGTAGCAAAAGACGAAGTTAAAATCTGTCAACTGGACAAATTGCTGTAGGGATGAAGAAGTTTCGCTGCTCATCCAAGCAGCTTCTTCAGTTCTGAAGTATTGGTCAACATGACCTCTTGACTCTGCTATCTTAACTCTTGGCCTTGGTATCTTAATGGTTAAACTTTATATTATCTGTTTGACATCAGATGCAGTAACTCACAGAAGAATGTGCTCTGATGTATACTTGCACAATTGTTTATCTAATAGAGGGTCCAGGATGAGTTTTTAGACAAGTCTAAACTGTCTTTCTGGGTTATGTCTATTTGTCACTGTATGTATCGACATGGAGACAGCTTAGGAAGAGACTGTGCTCTGTGCACACAATTGTAAAGACTCCCTGTCCCTGACAATTATTTTAATAAATCAGTCAACTGAAGACAATTTCGCAGTTAATTTTATTCTTAATCAAAGAATCCAGATTGCAGAAATTCCACAACAACTCAAATCAAGATAAAGTCTTTGTTTTTTACTAGTGATGAATGGAGATCGACCAATATGGGTCTTTCCATGGCCACTGCCAATACCAATTGTTTAGGATTCAGAGGAATCGATGACTGATAAGCTCTACCAGTATTTTTGGTCCAATTACGTATGGCAGATTTTGGCAATTTTACCCCAATTATCTAATTTGAATTTAGTACAAACCCATCCCTGACCTTGTTTTACTACAAACTGGAGAGCAGCACCCTCAGCTCTAAAGCTTTATTTATTTATTTATGCATATGGAGGTAGCTGGTTGGCCAAATATCGGCCTCTGCTGGAGATTTAAAGCCAATAGCCGATACACTACAAAGTGTACTATTGGCCCGATATATAAGCCAACTGATATATCGGCAATCTCTAGTGATGAATTATGATGCATTTCTGTATTTATGTTTTGCTTAGGGGGGTTGGTTTTTTAAATGAAACAGAAAAGTGCAGAAATTTCATCCTATTTTAGGGCTGCAAGATACAATGGGGCAAAAAAAGTATTTAGTCAGCCACCAATTGTGCAAGTTCTCCCACTTAAAAAGATGAGAGAGGCCTGTAATTTTCATCATAGGTAGATTTCAACTATGAGAGACAAAATGAAACAAATTTTTATTTTTTTATTTTTAAATAATTTATTTGCAAATTATGGTGGAAAATAAGTATTTGGTCAATAACAAAAGTTAATTTCGATACTTTCACCTCTGTCATTGCTGACAAAGGGTATATAACAAACACTTTCTGTAAGTCTCCACAAGTTTTTCACACACTGGTGCTGGTAGTTTGGCCCATTCCTCCATGCAGATCTCCTCTAGCGCAGGGATGTTTTGGGGCTGTCGATGAGCAGCACGGACTTTCAACTCCCTCTAACAATTTTCTATGGGATTGAGATCTGGAGACACCCCAGACTTTGAAATGCTTTAACGAAGCCACTCCTTCCTTGCCCGGGCAGTGTGTTTGAGATCATTGTCATGCTGAAAGACCCAGCCATGTTTCATCTTCAGTGCCCTTGCTGATGGAAGGAGGTTTTCACTCAAAATCTCACAGTACATGGCCCCATTCATTCTTTCCTTTACACCGATCAGTCGTCCTAGTCCCTTTGCAGAAAAACAACCCCAAAGCCTGATGTTTCCATCCCCCATGCTTCACAGTAGGTCTGGTGTTCTTTGGATGCAACTCAGCATTCTTTCTCCTCCAAACACGACAAGTTGAATTTTGACCAAAAAAAAGTTCTATTTTGTTTTCATCTGTCCATATGACATTCTCCCAATCCTCTTCTGGATCATCCAAATGCTCTCAAGCAAACTTCAGACAGACCTGGACATGTATTGGCTTAAGCAAGGGGACAAAGCTGGCACTGCAGGATTTGAGTTCCTGGCGGCGTAGTGTGTTACTGATGGTAGCCTTTGTTACACTAGTTCCAGCTCTCTGCAGTTGATTCAGTGCCAACTGCAGTCCCATAACCATTGCAGTCCCATATGCGAGAGAAGTTTTAAGAACAAAAAACCTCTTCAAAGGCACAAAATTGCCCGTTTGGAGTTTGCACAAGAGCACCAAACATGAGATATTGAAAGGTGGAAGAAGTGTTATTCTCTGATGAGAGAAAATTAAATATTGACGGTCCTGATGGCTTCCAACGTTACTAGCATGACAAGGAGATTCCACCTGAGTTGTTTTCTACATGGCACAATGGAGGGGACGCCATCATGATCTGGGGGGCTTTTTACTTCAATGGAACGATGAACAATGCAGAGGCGTCAAATGGCAGCTGGCTGTGGGGATGTTGCAGGGGGCATCCCTCATGACTGAAGGCCTTAGTCTATTTGGTAATGACTGTGTTTTTCAACAGGACAATGCTGCACTTCACAATGCCCGTCTGACAAAGGACATCTTCCAGAGAAATATTACTCTTTTGAACCCTCCTGTGTGTTCTCCTCCTCTAAATCCAATTGAGAACATTAGGGGTGGGATGGCAAGGGAAGTTTACAAAAATGGACACCAGTTCCAGATAGTATAGATGCCCTCCGAGGCGCCATCTTCACCACTTGAAGCAACATCCCCTCTAGCCTCCTGGAAACACTAGCATCAAGCATGCCAAAACAAATTTTTGAGGTAAATGACAAGAATGATGCAGATTTGGTGTTGAATATGATATAGAAATGAATCCATTATTACAGCAACAATCGGGTATCATATTTAAAAAAAAAAAAAAAAAAAGCATTTTATTTCATTGGAATAAAGATAATTCAACATCCTCCAAGATATGGCATGTTTACGCAGTTGCTACAAGATATTTCTCGGTTAGAGGATCAAACTTATGCTTTAAAACATAGGACGGACCAGTGACGTGTGGTGAGGTTCGTGGCTGGTGAGGCACTGATGTCGTCACAATCAGATTTACAAACATATAAACCAGGTGTCAGTACATTTGGCCCCGGGCCAGTTTTTCTCCCAGTGACTTGGGGCCAGAATAAAAAAGAATTTCAAAATAAAAGTTCCGAAGTCCGTATGAAATAGCTCTAATAGTATGAAATAAAAAGCAAGTTGGTTTTGTATTGCCAGTTTTTTCGTGTGTACCACTCTGTTTGAAAAGAGTGACTCTTTCGTCCTGTCGTCTGGAGCAAACCATTGTTCAACCGAAAGTCCAGTTTAGAAAACTGCTTTTGATCTTCCTAAATTTAAAAAGTAGTTAATTGTAAGTGTGCGTGTGAGCGTGTGTGTGAGGATCTATGAATGTATAAGAATGTGTTAATTCTAATGTATTTGTGTATGTAACAGTTGTTTTTCTGTTCCTGTGCTTGCCTGGTGCCCACCTGTAGAAGAGGGGGGATGGTGGGAGGGATTGTGATTTGGTAAAATGTACTTTTTTGAAAATTGTTTTTCTATTTTAGGGGGTTTTAGGTTTTAGTTTTTTTTTTGTTTTTTTTTTTTAAATGTCTTAAACTGAAATAGGCTATTCATCAGCTGGTCAATTGTTGTTTGCAATAAACTGCTTACTCAAAATTCTTTCTTGTCTCACTTCCCATTTCTTTTTGCATTCTGAAGCACTACTTAGAACCTCCTTGAGATCCAACAGTGCAAAATGTGAATTCTTGCAATTTTTCCATTGGTCTTAAAATTTTGGGTATGTTTCTGATGAGCATTGATGAATGGTTTAAAGCTCACAAGAGATAATTTTGCATAATGTAGGACCTTTTAAGTCTTCTCCCAAATGTTACAACTCCTGAATCGGTTTGAGATATGAACTTTGACCAGAATCCTTCTATTAAAATGTAAATCAAAACGTAATTGCAATGTCTGCCAGAAATATTTTGAAAATTTTGACTTGCATATCTTCAAAATGCCACTCTCAAAAATGCCTGTTTGACAGTGGCCATCTGAATTCATCTCCCTTTCCTGGCATGCTATGCTGTGTTCCTGGTTCCTAACATGTCCCTCCTCTGTGTGTGTGCAGTTCATAAGACGTGTGCTGGCTCGGACTTCGTGTGTCAGAGTGGAGGCTGTGTGCCTGTGCGCTGGCAGTGTGATGGAGAACCAGACTGTGAAGATGGGTCAGATGAAGCCATGGACATCTGTCGTAAGTGCTCCTCTATTTACTGTATACTGGTAGAGTACAGTGTAGAGATGCAGCTCCATCCCATGCGTAAATCCTGCATCACTGTGTGTTGTTTACAGTTTTTGTGTGATGATTCTGGATATGTATATGATATATTATTTCTTCACGTCCTCTCAATTTTGTACTTTCTTGTTACTAATGTGTTTGTGTTTTTCCTTTGGCACATGGCACACGGTGAGCGCATTTGATAGGTCAACGTCACGTTGACCTATCAGATCATCGAATATTACGAGGTTTTGCACAAAACAAAAAAATGGAAATAGACTTTTTTTTTTTTTTTTTTTTTTTTTTTTTTTTACATTTTGTGGACGTTGCCATTGTGAATGCCCTCATTCTCTATAAAGGACACTGTAGAACAGGGGTGTCAAACTCAAATTCACAGAGGGACAAAATTAAAAGCTGGGACTAAGTTGCGGGCCAAGCAAATTATTGAAAAATTTCAACAAGATCTGCATGTTATTCAGAAGGGGTGGATTAAATTTGAGTGAGGCGACATGTAGCAGATGCTAATGATTGTCAACAGAAGTGGTAGGGGCAAAGCATGCAGGGATTCGAAGTATTAGCGTTACTTGTGCTATACTGGCACAGCGGCCAGTGGGCCAGCTCTAATACATATTTGATAGTGTCTCGCGGGCCAAGTATAATTATATCAAGAGCCAAATTTTGCCCGCGGACCTGAGTTTGACATGTCTGCTGTAGAAAGCGTAAAATTCCTATTTTAGTTTACAGTGTGTGGAATTTGTAAATATATATTTTGACCCATACCACTTGTTTTGACTATATTTTATATACAAATATACTTTTTATGTTGTGTTTTGATATGCTATATAAATGTACCTAATAGAGGAATATTTATCTGCACACCTAGCAGCTCTAAGTATAAGCTTTCAGTAGAGCCCTCATTGATGTCTGTGGGTTGAAGAATTCAAACGTTATTGCATTTTTTCCCAACGTTCTTCAAATGTCTCAATTTGGATAGGTTTGGATAAATTTGGTTACATTAAAAGGTGTTTTTTTGTTGTTGTTGTTTTGGGTTTTTTTGTTTTTTTTAGATAAAACGTCTGAATTTACTAATAACATGAGTGTAAAAATCTAATTTTTTAAATAGATATTGTCCTCAAATTTGAAATGTGAGACGTCAACAATATTTTAAATTGAGATATAGTGTATTTTTGTTCCCAGCTACCTACTGCAGTTTTCTACACCTTCATTGTAACAAAAAAAATGTACGTGAGGATAAGAAAAATATTTTTTTTATGTGTGTTCCAAAGTGTATAAATCCTTATACACTTTATATACTACTGAGAGTTCAGTAATGGTTTTCACTTTAATTTGGAGAGATCAGAACAAAGGCAATTTCACCAAAATGACCCGGAATTGTAAGGGGTTAAACCAGCGGTGCGGGAAGGGGCATTACCTTCGCTAAGGTACCTAACAACAACCTCGCTCCAGGTTGGCTTTTTGGTTGCTATGATACTTGTGGTCGGATTTCCAAATATAAAACTCTGCTCCAAATTCACCCTTGCTGGCCTTGATGAGCTTTAGCTGAACGCTATGGATGACTTCACACCCCTTAGTCCACTTCTTTATACAGTTTATGGTCAAGATCTGGAGAGGGCTGGCTAGGTTACTGCACTGCAGTTGCCTACTACTCCAGACAGGTTGCCCTGAAGGATGGGTCAAATGCATAGGACAAAACTCTGTATCAAAGTTTGATCTTGTCAGATCTCGGATTAAGCAGGGCCGGTCCTGGTTAGTACTTGGGTGTGAGACCACTGGGAATACCAGGTAAGGCAAGGCACGCCACCCACATTGCCTAGTATGAAAGTGGTGTGTGTGCATGAGTGTGTTGGGGAGGGGCCGTAGGGGTTACGTAGGGGACCCCGGGGGTCACTTGAGGACCCCGTGTACCATGTGTATGTGCTGTGTGTGTGCAGACATGAGGACGTGCCGTCTGAATGAGTTCAGCTGCTCGGCGGGCTCCACTCAGTGCATCCCTCTGTACTGGAAGTGTGACCAGGAGAAGGACTGTGACAACGGCGAGGATGAGCTCAACTGTGGTATGTCTGTGCACCAGCTCATAACTTACTTTTACCTTTTTTTTTTTTTTTTTAAATCACTAATTCCATGTCTGTGATTCCGAAGAAACAATTTCTCTAACCACCTGACAATTGGATATAAAATATGACAATGCAACATTTAAAGAAGGGGTATTACATTTTTATGTGGTGTTACCTCTTAACACATAACATATTTAGATCAACATGTTACCTTTAATTTTGAACGCTCTATTCACCGAAAACAACATATTAATCTGTTTAATAAGTTTCAGTTTTGTTTCTGATGCTCTGAGGCTCCCCTCCCTTTGTTCCCCGTGTTGTCACTCCCCCTTCGGAGCACTATTGCGACACAATCTGCATCTATTTTGCTAATAAAACTACTGCACATCAATTCAGGTTTGTGAAGTTGTAGTGTATTGTTTTGTGTCATGCTTTTGTTCATTTTTGGAAAATGGTCATGCAGGAGCATGGGTGACGTAGGCTTGTGGGCTGAGCCTTGTACAGGACTGTACGGCTTACCGTAAGGAGGATTTGAATAGGGCTCAGCAGAGATCACTTGATTACTCAAACATGCATGATGACATCTACAATCATGATACAAAACAATGTACAATATACAACTTCATTAACCTGATGCATTGTGCAGTAGTTTCATTAGGGGGATGCAAGCTGATAGTAATGTTTCATGTCAAAAAACAAATACATAAAATAATAAGATAAACCATTATTTGTCTCACAATGGGTAAATTGCAGTGTTAAATGTAACATAGTGATCTAAATATGTTATGTGTTAGTAATCAAGAATATCCCAGTGAAGTACACTCACCTAAAGGATTATTAGGAACACCTGTTCAATTTTTCCTTAATGCAATTATCTAATCAACCAATCACATCGCAGTTGCTTCAATGCATTTAGGAGTGTGGTCCTGGTCAAGACAATCTCCTGAACTCCAACCTGAGTGTCAAAGGGAGAGAAATGTGATTTAAGCAATTTTGAGCGTGGCATGGTTGTTGGTGCTGCTCAGTTACTGGGATTTTCGCGCACAACCATTTCTAGGGTTTACAAATAATGGTGTGAAAAGGGAAAAACATCCAGTATGTGGCAGTCCTGTGGGCAAAAATGCCTTGTTGATGCTAGACGTCCAAGGAGAATGGGCCAAGTGATTCAAGCTGATAGAAGAGCAACGTTGACTGAAATAACCACTCGTTACAACCAAGGAATGTAGCAAAGCATTTGTGAAGCCACAACACA
Source organism: Periophthalmus modestus (assembly GCA_019594935.1). Lineage (NCBI taxonomy): Eukaryota > Metazoa > Chordata > Actinopteri > Gobiiformes > Gobiidae > Periophthalmus > Periophthalmus modestus. The sequence goes on along the minus strand of JAIEZT010000054.1, from coordinate 22,445,187 downwards.
CACAACCTTGAGGCGGATGGGCTACAACAGCAGAAGACCTCACCGGGTATCACTCATCTCCACTACAAATAGGAAAAAGAGGCTACAATTTGCACAGGCTCACCAAAATTGGACAATTGAAGATTGGAAAAATGTTGCCTGGTCTGAGAAGACATTCAAATGGTAGAGTCAGAATTTGGCGTAAACAGAATGAGAACGTGGATCCATCAGGCCTTGTTACCACTGTGCAGGCTAGTGGTGGTGGAGTAATGGTGTGGGGGATATTTTTTTGGCACACTTTAGGTCCCTTAGTGCCAATTGGGCATCGTTTAAATGCCACGGGCTACCTGAACATTGTTTCTGACCATGTCCATCCCTTCATGACCACCATGTATCCATCCTCTGATGGCTACTTCCAGCAGGATAATGCACCATGTCATAAAGCTCGAATCATTTCAAATTGGTTTCTTGAACATGACAATTAGGGGTGTGCTAAAAAATCGATACACCGATATGTATCGATATTATGAAATTCGATACGGTATCGATTCTTTGTTTCCTAGTATCAATATCGATATTCCCCCCCAGACGTTACTCTTTACGGGTGAAGAGAAGCGAGAAGCAAGAGAAACGAAAATATCAGAAAAAATGTTTCAACCGCCTTCCTCCCTCTAGTTAGAAACATGCATTAATCAAAAAGCACGTCATTGTGTTTTTTAATCTTCAATAAATGGAAGATAAATGCACCATTTAATGTTTGTTTTTTTTGTTTTTTTGTTTTTTTTTTTTTTTTGTGAAAATTGGGTTGACCATTTAAGTAAGGTTGAAGGCCTTTATTTTTTTCTGAATCGTATCGTATCGATTTGAAATATATCGTATCAAATTGTATTGTATCGAAATGGCACTGTATCGAGATACGTATCGTATCGTGGACTGTGTATCGAGGTATGTATCGTATCGGCAGCTTCTTGGTGATACCCAGCCCTAATGACAATGAGTTCACTGTACTACAATGGCCCCCACAGTCACCAGATCTCAACCCAATAGAGCATCTTTGGGATGTGGTGGAACGGGAGCTTCGTGCCCTGGATGTGCATCCCACAAATGTCCAACTGCAAGATGCTATCCTGTCAATATGGGCCAACATTTCTAAAGAATGCTTTCAGCACCTTGTTGAATCAATGCCACGTAGAATTAAGGCAGTTCTGAAGGTGAAAGGGGGTCAAACACCATATTAGTATGGTGTTCCTAATAATCCTTCAGGTGAGTGTATAATAACCCAAGAAATTGGACTTCTTTAGTCACTACCAATCTTGTATTTTCTCTCTCTGGGTTTCAGGAAACGTGACGTGCGCTCTGAATGAGTTCACATGTGTGAGTGGGCGTTGCGTGTCTCAGAACTTCGTGTGTAATGGGGAGGACGACTGTGGGGACGGCTCTGATGAGGTGGAATGTGCCCCGGCCTCCTGTGGACCCTCAGAGTTCCAGTGTGGAAACGCCTCCTGTATCCCCTCGAGCTGGGTCTGCGACGACGACGTGGACTGTCAGGTAACACTGTACTGTGCTACTGTGGACAACACAGGGTTAATCAAGTCTGACTAACCTTAACCGGCTGAACCACTTTCTATTTAAGGGCATCTCTTTAGCATGTAGTGACTGAATACTAATAAAACAGAACAGAGGAATAGGGTAGTGCCTACAGTAACTAGGCTGTAAGTGATGACACAAGGTGAATATTAGGAATAATTTTCTGTCACATGAAGCATTTGGCTGACTGCCATCTGCAGTCACTATGTATTTTACCATCTTCACAAACAGTAGAATGTGTCTCAGAAAGACAACTAAATGAGCGATCTTGTCCCAAAATTCTGAACTTTGTACATCAGTGCTTTCACAGATGAGACAGAAGTCATCTGTGCACAGAGAGATGAGACTTACGTGAGGTTGAGGAAGTTTGTAGAAGTTTGTTTTTTGTGCATATACACTTTTTAGTAAGAATTCTTTAAATTTTTATGAGACCCCAGATATGATACTAGTTAACACCAAACTAGTTGCCTGGCAAATTCAGAATATCATATTTCATTTATATCAGTCCGTTACATCTCAAGCCTGGGCAAACGTGATCAGAGTTCTTTATTTCAATGATGCACAAAGGAACTTATTGTTAATCTGAGGTGAGATAAATTTGATCTTATTGGTGAATGAAGTTTCATCTTCACACATTTATTTAGCAGAAATTCGACGATATTTTTTTTAACTTCATGAAATCAGTTCATATTGGAAAAAGTGTGTATTTGTATGAAGTGTGTATTCTGGATCCCGGGCAACCAAACTGGCAGTATTGGTCAACTAGTGTGTTACAGTACAACTGGCAGGTGGTGATGGTCCATTGCCAATAATGGTCATTGTTGAATAGTTTTGATAATGAGCCTCATGGCTTATGCTGGAATCAACAAAAGTTTGACATTTCATTTGCAGAATTTCCTCAATATTTTGAGATTTTACATTTTTATCACAGCTCGTCGTAAGTTGGAGGGTTCCGAGGCTTCTGTAGTTGGGTTCTGTAGATGTGATTTATGCCTCCATAGACCAGTCAGTCTGATGTACCGTAATTTCACAGCCATAGGGCGCACCGGATTATAAGGCGCAGTTCAGTTACGGGTGCTTTTTCTGCATTTAACACATAAAAAAGGCGCACCGGGCCTTAGGGCACAGGCACGGTAAAACATGCATGTTAGTTTTGCTTCCTTTGCCTTTTTTAGAGCACATACTGTGTTCGGTTGTGCTTTATTCAAGTATTTGGCATATTCTCACATCATTTTTTTCAATCAATTCACAAATCCATCAAAGTCTTCATTAGGGCTGGGTATCACCAAGAAGCTGCCGATACGATACGTACCTCGATACACAGTCCACGATACGATACGTATCTCGATACAGTGCCATTTTGATATGATACGATTCGATACAATATATTTCAAATCGATACGATACGATTCAGAAAAAAATAAAGGCCTTCAACCTTACTTAAATGGTCAACCCAATTTTCACAAAAAAAAAACAAAACAAAAAAAAACATTAAATGTTGCATTTATCTTCCATTTATTGAAGATTAATGAATGTTTCTAACTAGAGGGAGGAAGGCGGTTGAAACATTTTTTCTGACATTTTCGTTTCTCTTGCTTCTCGCTTCTCTTCACCCGTAAAGAGTAATGTCTGGGGGGAATATCGATATCGATACTAGGAAACAAAGAATCGATACCATATCGATTTTTAAAAATATCGATATATATCGGTGTATCGATATTTTAGCACACCCCTAGTCTTCATCCTCTGTATCTGAAACGAACAGCTGCGCTAGATTTCTATAAAAATATACCAGGTTCCCTCTCGTCACTATCAAAGTCCATTTTGTTGCCGTACCGCTCCGCGTGAACGATGCCGACTTTTGCGGAAGCTCAAGCCCGGCTCTGCCTCCCGGTCTTTGTAAAGCTGTGTTTGCCGTCTGACAGCCATCGCTCCCACGATGTTCGCAACTTTTACCCTTATGGTCGTGAAATTACGGTAGTTTGTGCCTCCACAGGACCAGTCGGATGAATCCCCCATACGCTGTGGCCGACACCCCACACCCCCCTCACGCTGTTCAGCCAGTGAGATGCAGTGTGGCTCTGGGGAGTGCATCCACCGCAAGTGGAGATGTGACGGAGACCCAGACTGTAAGGACGGCAGCGACGAGGCCAACTGCCGTAAGCTACACCCTGCTGGCTTTATTACAGTTTATCTGTGCAAGGCCAAAATGTTCTCTGAAATGTCAGTCAATCATTTTCACTCCCCGTACAGGGCTGGCAAGAGTGAACTGAGCGTACAAAAGTGCTTTTGTTCCTCTGGGTATGAGTGAGGTGTTAGTCCTCCAGGTACTGCCCAGTGTAGCAGATCAGTTCGAAATGTAATTGTGGGTGGAGTTTAGTAGTTAAAGTGGGACTAAACACCTAAAGTATTCTATTAGAAGTGGCTTGAAGTTGTCCAATGAAAGTAAAAGTCTTAAAATTTAGGTTAGTTTAGTGTTTTGGCATATTGTTAGCCTCGTAGCATAATGGCCATTCATTTTAAAAGTCATTTTCAGGGAAATATAACATTAATCATTGTCAATAAGATAACTGGGAGTTTTTTGTGTATTGGGTTGTAAAAGCCCTTGAAATGAGACACAAAACTCAATTTGGCCAAATGACTAGCGGTTATGCTATGAAGCTGGTGTGTCTGTGGACAGCTTTTAGAACAAATGTTTGAAGTGTCATCCTTGTTCTCTTTCCTGAATGCTGTGCTGTGGCCCTCAGCTGTGCACACATGCACTCCAGACAAGTTTAAGTGTGATGATGGGAGCTGTGTGAGGGGTGGCCGACAGTGTAATGGCCTCAGGGACTGTCCCGATGGTTCCGACGAACTCAACTGCCGTAACGGTGAGCCTCCTTTCCATGACCTTCTTCTATAGCTCCTCCTACCCCTTGTAGCTCCTCCTCATACCTGCAGCTGCTCCTCTTCCTGAACCTGCTCGTCTTTCTCTAGCTCTTCCTCTCTTGTAATTGCTTTTCCTCCCTCCTGTAGTTCCTCTGAATAATCTGAATAATAAGCTGTGTTTCTCCCCTTAGCCACCCAGTGCACGGGCCCAGACAAGTTCCGATGCCGCAGTGGGGAGTGCATAGACATGAATAAAGTGTGCAACAAGGTGCGGGACTGTCCTGACTGGAGTGACGAGCCCATCAAAGAGTGTAGTATGTGTCTCCAGCGAACACACACACACACACGTCAGATTTTCAGGGTTTATTGGGACTTTACATTGCCATTGACTCACATCACTTTCCTGGAGACTGAGCCCAACTTTAACATGGTCACTGCTTGCCTAAACTTAACATTTTTAACTTTTAACCCATATTTTAACTTTAAATCACATTGGTAATCTAACAATAAATATGATTTTTGTCCCTGTAAATGCACCCTAACCCACTAAATCACATATACGCTATTCCACACTATTCCATTAGGAGTGGATGATCTCCTTTATCTATGGCAAGCCATCAGAAATGTTATTTCTGATGGTTAACACACTGTAACCCATTCATGACATTTATAGGCGAGTTTGATTGTAGTCATTTTTTTTTTTTTGGCAATGTTTAAATAATAAATGTAAAAAAAAATAGTATTTATTCAAAACAAGAATTGTCTTTATTTGTTTATACATCTACTTTAACCTGAACCTTAACATAGGGCACAAGTCAACATATCCGATACAATATGAAAGTCTACGTTTGATTTTTTTTTTTTTTATCCAGCACTGAAAACCATTACAATATGAAAACTAAGACTGCTAGAAATGGGTGCATTAGACATTCCAGAGCATTTCAATTATTAAACTAAAACGCTTCATGTATAAATTGAAAAGGGCAGATCTGGCTTTCCAGTGTTTTCTCATCCAAAAACAAACTTTACCAATCATTGTTCCTCTGCACTATTATTTTTAACAACCCTGTATATTACCCAGCTCTTTGCCCAAATTTTCGCCAAATATTCCCCAGCCGTTTGCCCAAACCTAAAAGCATTTTTGTCATGTGTGGTGGGCAGATCTGAACGAGTGTCTGCTGAACAACGGCGGCTGCTCTCACCTGTGCAGAGACCTGGTCATCGGTTTCCAGTGTGACTGCACCCCAGGCCTGCAACTCATTGATCACAAGACCTGTGGAGGTAAAGACAACACGCCACGGCACTTCATAGAGGCACCACACGTGCCAAAGGCGTCAGACACAAAGACAGGAGAAGCCAATGCATTTGCTTGCTTCTTTCTTCTGCAGACATCAATGAGTGTCTGAACCCAGGCATCTGCAGTCAGATCTGCATCAACCTAAAGGGAGGCTACAAGTGTGAGTGCCACAACGGATACCAGATGGACCCCACCAGCGGCGTGTGTAAGGCTGTGGGTGAGTTTACACACACAGCCACGGCCAACAGGCCATTCAATTCTGTTCAATGTCTGTTTTTATAGCCCATTATAGCAACAGCAGGTGTTTCATAGGGCTTCACAAAACAGGTGATCAGTAACAGAAAATCAAAGAGTCAAAAAAACGAGCAGATGGATCAGGATGAGCAATATTGACCGATATAAATGCAGCAATATCGGTATCGGCCAATATCAGTATTGGATACTGTTATTGGATATTTTTTTGCACTGCCCCATTCTTTGTGTGCCCTTTTTGAGCAAGTTGAGTCCAAATGGAAATGGAACAGCATTATATGGCAGTTTGTTAACACAAATGTATAAAAATAAATTATTTTATATCCCTGATATTTTTTTTCTTTTGTTACAAGTAAAAAGTTCATTTGTGATCTTAAATTTTTTTTAAAGATTTTAACAGCTATATATCCCTGCAAATATCGTTATCAGCTCACAAAATCCATACATTTGACCGACATTCGCAGGTTATGACCGAAGTGGTTTCCTCACACTTTCACCTCTGTGTTCAGGGAAGGAGCCCAGTCTGATTTTCACAAACCGCAGGGACATCCGGCGCCTGGGTCTGGAGCGTCGAGAGTATACACAGATCGTGGAGCAACAGAGGAACACCGTGGCTCTGGACGCGGCCTTCAGCCACAACACCATCTTCTGGGCCGACCTGGGACACAAGGCCATCTACAGGTGGGTGCCAGGCAGGTGGCAAGTGTGCTGATTCTGTCAAATCTGTACAGTCACTTTGTGGGAACCAAAAATCTAGTCCCCATGAGGGAACTATGGTAAACATGAATTCCTTTGATACTGATCCTAAATCCCTATTTACATAGTTACTTTTTAGTTAATGTAATCTCTGCTGGACTACTGAAATATGGAGAGAACTTTTAAAGAATTTATTCATGTTTCTAGCATGATAACTTTTAGTGTTTTAGGTTTTTTTTTTTTTAGCATCATGCATCTACACCTACTTTAGCGTTAGCTAGTCCTTATTTATTATAAGGAATCAGCAATCACAATGACATCCATGTGATCACATTTCTTCTTAAACAGTCGTAGCCTCTTTTAATGCACTCAGGCTGACACAGGCCGCTGAGTTGCACTAAAAGCCACCTAAGCCTTTCGAAGAGCAGTTTGATCCCTTATTGTCATAACAATGGGATTGTGCTTTCGTGTCACTTTCGTGTCATTGTAGTATGGTCTGTGGTGAAATAATATTAATACAGTTCAAAAATGGGGCATAAAGATTTGGGCCCAGCAGATATGGATTTTTGGGTGCCAAAACAGTATTGTTTAAGCAGCTTTGGAGATGGCGATAGGCGATATGGTTTGTGTTGTAATCATATGTTATAAATGTTCAACTGATTTATAAAATTTAGGTCTGGCTCTTAGATTTTAAATTGAAGAGGCAGCTCTCACATCCCAAATCTTCAGAAATAAGATTCCCTTTAATCCCGACTCAACATGCGGTATAATATTAGTAGTAGTAGTAGTAGTAGTAGTAGTAGTAGTAGTAGTAGTAGTAGTAGTAGTAAAAAACTGGGGAATAACGCCAACTATAAATCAGATCTTATTGGCTTTACAAAATCCAGCCAGTCTTTCCATATATTCTCAAATTTTTCTTACTTATACTTTAAGATTAGAAACAATTTCTCCATAACATAAATATCATGCATCACATCAACCCAGTTTTCCATTTTTGGTGCCTCTGCCCTAATACTGTCTCCAACAGCTTGTCTCTTGATACTTTGTCTGAGCTGGAGCTCTAAGAAATCTCACTACATTTTTCCAGGCATGCTCTCTGCAAATTAAAGATGACGTTTTCTGTATATGTTCATTAGTCTCATTCCTCCTCTGTCAAATTTATATTTGCTTAAACTTTCCATTTCCGTTTTATATATTGTGTGTCTTCACTTTTTACATTTTCTACCCTGTGTATCAGTGACGTGCAGTCAGGGGAGGCAGGTGAAGCAGTGCCTCACTTGTCATCAGAGAAAAAATAAATTAAATGGTTATATTTATCCAGTGATTTGTACTATAAAGTTATTTTCAAAATCACTGAATTTTTACGTTTACCATTGAAATACTGAAGAGGTGTGCGGAGAGGCACCAGTCGTTCGTGCCTCACATGGACTCACTATGCTGTAGCTCAGCAGTGACAGCTGCTGCTTTAAGCGGCTGTGAAAAGGCGCTGGGTGGGACACGCAGCAAATAAAGTTTATTAATTCGTTCACTTTTTTCTTCTTGTCTGGCCCTACTTTTTAAATGGAGGGAGATTACATATTAAAGCTCAAGCAGTTTTCTAAACTTGACTTTCGGTCGAAGCAGGAGGTTATAATTAAAGGACCTAGACCAACGCTAAAGGAGCTAAATGGTTTGCTCCAGATGACGGGACGAAAGACTCGCTCTTTTCAAACAGAGTGGTACAAAATGATAAGAAATTTAACTATTAACTATTAGAGCTATTTCATACGGACTTCGGAACTTTTATTTTGAAATTCTTTTTTTATTCTGGCCCCAAGTCACTGGGAGAGAAACTGACCCAAGGCCAAATGTACTGACACCTGGATCATATGTTTGTAAATCTGATTGTGATGACATCAGTGCCTCACCAGCCATAAACCTCACCGCACGTCACTGCTGTGCATATCTTTGAAATCAGTTTTTTGTTTAGTTTGGACTAGTATGCCAGTATAAAAATATAATCACTTCTGAGTTTACTGCATAGTTTTCCTTGTTAATGTGCCTTAACTGTAAGAATCTATAGAAATCTTGATTTGACAAACCAAAATGCTTTTGCATTTTTTATTTTCCAGAACTTCCCACCACTTGCATGTACCTTCCCATATTTTAGTGCTCATTGCTTCTATTGCTCTGTATTGTATCCAAACCATTTTAGGAGTTTACAGGATATTATCAAGTCATTCTTTATAACAATTTCAAACCACACTTTCAAAGAGACTTCAAGCCATGGATTTATTTCACCACTCAATTGTTTATGCAATTTATCATCCCCAACTAGTGCTTGAACTGTAATCCCTCATATTCCACTGTTTTGTATTTCCTTTAGCAGAATAAGGGGATTACACAATTTCAACAAATGTTTTAATTGTGCTGCTTGATAAAAACTCCTTGAATATAGTAAAGCCAGCCCACTCCTGCCTTTGGGCAATTGTTATGGTCTATATTTTATTCTTGGCCTTCTCTCCTGCCAAATATACCTTGAAATAAAGTTGTCCCATTTTATGCATTCCTTACTCAAGATTTCCACTGGTAGATTCTGAAAGTGGTACAATAATTGATGGAGAATATTAATTTTGATTTCCTCAACTTGACAACACTTGTCATATATGGAATTCAATTCCACCTCTCTATATCCTCCTCTATTTTGGACATTAGTGGGTCATAATTAGCCATTTTTGGCTCAAATCATTTATCAAATTTACACAAAGATATTTTATTGAGTTCCAATCCCAATCAATTTCATATACATTTTTAATGTCATTAAAAGTAAGGATGTGTTTATTTTGTAGCCAGGTAATTGTCCAAAATTGCTAAATTCTGACATGAGTATTAGTATTAGGACTGGACAAATGTATCAAAACTCCATCCACCTTTTTTTTTTTTTTTTTTTTTTTTTTTTGCATCCCTCGCTTCATATACCCTGTATATTCCTTATATTGTTTTATTGACAGACTAAGGGGCTCAAGAAACAACGCAAACGAAAGAGGGCTTGCTGAACATCCCTGATTGCATTCTCTTTTTAGTACAATATTATCAGATAAATATCCATTAACCCTAATTCTAGAAGATTGTGCAATGTACAATGCTGGTATTGTCCTAATTATTGTTTCATGGAAGTTGAATTTCTGCACCACTCTATATAGAAAGTCCCACCTGACAAAATCAAATGCCTTTTCGGTGTCCATCTCCACAATGACTGCTTCAGTTTGTCTTTCCTTTATATGCTGTATTACGTGTAATGTCCGTTTGATATTATCTTGGTTCTACCTTTTTTTTATAAAACCGGTCTGATCTAACTGGATAATCCCAGGTAGAATATTTTCCATACGTCGAGCCAAAACCTCAGTATCTGTAGTCTTGATTGAGAACACTAATAGGTCTAAAGTTGGAACATACCAGCTCATCCTTACTTCTTTTGGGATCACTGATATTAATGATTCTCACCATCTCTCCTTTCTGTAGCACCGAGTTTAAAGGTTTTTTGTGAAATTGGAATTAATAGCTCTCTGAGCACTTTGTACCATTCTGAGGTATACCCATCTGCCTCCAGAGCCACTCATTGGAAACAGGTTCTCTTTTAGAAGGGACTGAATAAAGGCAATCATTAACTGGACCCAATCCTCTGTCCCTTCCCTCACACTGTGAATTCTGATATTATTCCTCTTCGTCAGTCAGCCTGTCCATGAACTGCTTCTGTATATTCAAAAGTTCCAAAGGGCATCCTCGGTATTTTGAATCCACTCCTTGGACTCCATTTTGCATTCCTCTGCTTCTGCAACACGAGTGTTTGTCTTTTTAATGTCATCCTTCAGCTTCAGCTTCAGCATTCTCTGTGTTCACGCCAAAAATCTGTACCGTTTGCAGAACTGACATATTTTCAAGTACTTGTCCCTTGTCCGCTAGCGTGCTTGGTTGACTCTGCTTTGTTGACTCTCTGCTTTGCATTGTTGCCGCTAGCTCGGCCTGTTTTTCAACTTCAGCAACTTCTCCTGTGTTACGTTCAGTTCTCTTCTCCCTCTTATCATAACAGTGTCCCCTTTGGTAGTTTTAACAATATTTGGTTTGGTAAAATCAGAAAAGGATGTTAAAGGGATTTTCAAAACTTTTAGTCAGAGAACCGTCTCCCTAAGCCACCGCCATGTTCGTAACACAGCCGGAAGTCAGATGATAATATTAAGGACAACTATTTTGAGTGCAGTGCGTGTGTCCCTGGTCTATGGCGATGGCCCTCTCCCTTCTCCATGCTGACACTTTGATTTAAAACAATCAGTACTTTTGTTGCTGGTGTGATTTGACTATAGAATTAAAGTGTCAGCACAGAAGTTTGGGAAAGACTGCAACAGTATTTAAACCTATAGCGCTATGGTGGCGGTGCGTGATTCCGGGGCTGCATTCAGCCGGCAACACAAACGACAAACTACTACTATCAGGGCATTTGTCTATCTACAAATTGGATTAAATGGCTGTAATATATAGTATAAGCTTTAGAATGAGTTATAACATGCTCATATGGTATATCGGAGAAATACCAGCTATCAATATTGGCCGAGTGCCCATATTGCCCGATAATATCACTCAGCTGATATGTCAGCCAGGCCCTAGTAAATCTACTGCATGGACCAAAACCACCTAAATAAGCCATGAGCATTTGCATGGGACTGGTATTACCTGAGGACCTCTGAGTTTGGGGTTCGGTCATTATTATTACAGTTTACTTGTAAATAAGTAAGTAAGCAACTATATAAAGTAAATAAAAAAAATACTGTGCAGGTATATAGGCATTTAAAGTCCTCATAAAGCATGTAAATGGAGTCTATTTGTGTGTTTCAGCACGGTTCTGGATAGGCGCGGAGATCCCAGTGCTCATGTCAAAGTGCTGGAGAACGTGCAGACTCCGGTGGGCGTGGCAGTGGACTGGATCTACAAACACCTGTACTGGTCTGACCTGGCCACCAAGACCATCTCTGTGTCCAACTTCAATGGCACCAAGCAGAAGGTGCTGCTGGACAGAGGCCTGAAGGAGCCCGCCTCCATCGCTGTGGACCCCCTCTCAGGGTCAGTACCTCCCCAGCACCTCTCAACCATCTGACACTAGAGCAAGCTACATCAGTGGCTCTCAAACTTTTTCACATCAAGTGCCGTTAAAGAAAATAGTTGACTTTCCGAGTACCACCAGCTCTAAACCAGGTCTATAAAAGCTCTTTTGCAGATCTAAAATTGGGCTATATCATTTCCACTGTACTTCTAAATGAGGCATTAAAGACAGTAGGTAGGCCTAATGGTATTTTTGCATGGGACTCTCATTAGCAAGTAATTAAAGTAAGTAAACAACTTAGCCTTTAGTGGAAGTTTTAGCCTAAATGTACTACGGTAATAATTTTACATGCGTAGTATAAATGCCGACCATTCGTGCCTCTTTTCAAAGCTCACTCACTTACGCAGGGACAATAACATGCATATGGCCATTGGTCACACTTGCAAGAGAAAATAGGCTGTTTATGTGAAGTGCTAACCTTTGTGAAAGAATGTCAAAACCCACGCATTTGCAACACTCACCACTTAGATGAGCACCTCTCAGATCTCTATGTTGACACCTGATGCTCAACCAGAAGAGCACCTGGATAATACTATTGCAACTGTAGACACTCCAGTGCATTCAAAGCCAGGTTACTGGAATGCTACTTAAGTTAACATTTAGAATCAGAATCAGAATCACTTTTATTGATCCCCGAAGGGAAATTCTCTTAGTTAACAGATGCCACAACCACAGGATAGAAGTATAAGAATAAGAATAAAAAGTCATTTAAATAAGAATAAAAATTTGTGCAATAAGAATAAAGTGTCAATAAAAATTCATGCAATAAGAATAAAGTGTCAAATAAGAATAAAGTGTCAACAGTGTTAAATAAATAAATAGATCAGCAACACAAAATCACACACTATTTACATCTATGTACAAAGTGGAATATTGAAGTATTGAAGTGTTTGGTTACACAACGGAGTTTAACAGTTTGATGGCGACAGGCAGGAAAGATTTCCTGTGTCTCTCAGTGGAGCAGCGTGGCAGTAACAGTCTGTGGCTGAACGAGCTCTTCTGATTGGCCAGCACCTTGTGGAGGGGGTGGAGGGGAGAGTCCAGAATAGTCCTGACTTTGGTCAACATCCTCCTGTCCGACACAACAGTCAGAGAGTCCATCTCCTCCCCCACAACATGGCTAGCCTTCCTGATGATCTTATTGAGTCTATTGGTGTCCCTCACGCGCAGACTGCTGCCCCAGCAGACCACAGCGTACATGATGGCACTGGCCACCATAGACTCATAAAACATCCTGAGCATCGTCCTGCAGATGTCAAAGGACCTCAGCCTCCTCAGGAAATAGAGGCGGCTCTGGCCCTTCTTGTAGACTGCGTCCACGTTTCTGCTCCAGTCCAGTTTATTGTCCAAGTACACTCCCAAGTACTTGTACTCCTCCACCACGTCCACACTGACCCCATGGATGGAGATGGGAGTCACAGCAGCTTTGGTCCTCCTCAGGTCCACCACCAGTTCTTTTGTCTTGGTCACGTTGAGTTGAAGGTGGTTCTTCTCACTCCACGTGACAAAGTTGTCCACAACAGTCCTGTACTCCCTCTCATCACCACCGCTGATGCATCCCACCACTGCAGAGTCATCAGAAAACTTTTGAAGGTGGCAAGTCTCACTGCAGTAGCTGAAGTCCGTGGTGTATAGAGTGAAGAGGAAGGGAGAGAGGACTGTCCCTTGTGGAGCCCCAGTGTTGCTGACCACTCTGTCCGACACACAGCCCTGTAAGCGTACATACTGTGGTCTTCCAGTGAGATAGTCCACAATCCAGGACACCAGGGAGTCCTCCACCTGCATCACCGCCAGCTTCTCAGCCAGCAGAGCTGGCCTGATGGTGTTAAAGGCACTGGAGAAGTCAAAAAACATGACCCTCACAGTGGCGGCTGGCGTGTCCAGGTGGGGGTAGACTCTGTGGAGTAGGGTCAGGATGGCGTCGTCTACTCCGAGATGGGGCTGGTAGGCGAACTGGAGGGGGTCCTGCAGATGTTGGACCCTGGGCCGCAGCTGCTCCAAGACGAGTCGTTCCAGAGTCTTCATGATGTGGGAGGTCAGTGCCACAGGCCTGTAGTCCTTGGGGTCGCTGGGGTGCGGCGTCTTCGGGACGGGGACGAGGCACGATGTCTTCCACAGCAGGGGGACTCTCTGAAGACTCAGACTTAGGTTGAAGATCAGGTGCAGGACACCACTTAGCTGAGGTGCACAGTTCTTTAAGACCCTGGGGCTCACTCCATCAGGCCCTGGAGCTTTACCAGCCCTAAGTCTCAGCAGCTGTCTCTTCACCTGGTCTTCAGTGACAGTCAGTGTGGAGGTGTCAGGAGGGGGAGGGGTGGAGGTGTCGGAGGTGTGAGCAGAGTCTTCCCCTGGAGACGGGCGGGGGAAGGGGGTGGGGGAGGCTACTGGCTGGAGATGGTTGTTGCCTGACAGCCATTGAGTTCAACATCTTCTTTAATCGCTTTGAACTAAGTTCACATCCCCCTCAACGCCTCTCCCTCTGGTCGGCTTGTGTCCTGTGATTGCTCTCATGCCGCTCCAGACTTCCCTGATGTTATTCTGCCGAAATCTCCCCTCCAGCTTCCTCCCATGTCTCTGTTTGGCCTTCCTCAGCTTCACCTTCAGTTCCTTCTGAGCAGACCGGGCCTCCTCCTTGTTGCCAGCTCTGTGGGCCCTCCTCTTTCTGATTAGTGTGGCTTTAATGTCCTTGGTTATCCACGGCTTGTTGTTAGGATAACATTTAACAGTTCTTGCTGGGACTATTGAGTCCTCACAGAAGTTGATGTAGCTGGTGATGCAGTCGTTCAGCCCATCCAGGTCTTCTCCATGTGGCTCTGTTAATACAGCCCAGTCTGTCTCCTCAAAACAGCACTGTAGCATCTCCATGCTCTCATCCGTCCATCTCCTCACAGTCCTTGTTGTTGGGGGGAGGCGCTTCACCAGAGGGAGGTAAGCTGCTTTGAGGTGAACCAGAATGTGATCAGACCCCCCCAGTGGGGGCAGTGGTGTGGCCAGGTATGCATTCTTGACATTAGCATAACAAAGGTCCAATGTGGTGGTTGGTGGTTGACGGTGGTTGACGAGCAGAGCGAGGCCTCCCCCGCGGCTCTTGCCGGTGCTGGCGCGGTCTCTGTTCGCCCGGATTGTGGTGAAGTCCACGATGGTCACGTTGTCATCAGGGACGTCTTCATGCAGCCATGTCTCCGTAAAACACATCAGGCTGCACTCTCGATATTCCCTCCGACTCTGGGCCAGCGCTGTGAGCTCGTCTATCTTATTTGCGAGTGACCTCACGTTACCCATCACTATGGAGGGGAGACTTGGCTTGTACTTCTGTCTCTGTTCTTTTGCTGCAATCCTCCTCCATCGTAGCTTTTTACTCCCTCTACAGCCCCTGTGCGTTCGTCTTCTGCAGAACTCGGGGATATCATGCCGGCTCACGGTGTTTACAGCTGCTCCATTGTTTAGGCTGATCAGCTGATCTCGTGTGTACTGGAGACGCATGGCGACTTGTAAAGTTCCAAAACTTGTAAAGGAGCAATTAAAAGTCGCCAAAACCCACCAGTATGTGTTCAATATGGTTACGAATCAAATGTCCAAAAGTGGGTCACAAGTAAAAACGTAAAACAATAAAAAGTAAGAAAAAAGCAAAGAAGTGGTCGGAGCGATCGTAACAGGCAGCACACGGCTCGCGCATGCGCACTTATTCTAGAGTCAAAAGTTTAGCCAAAGCATTTAAATCCAGTGCTGCCTCAGAGCAGCAGAGCAAATGGTGGAGAGCGCACTGGTGTAAACAAGAGAATGTGACTGTGTGGCTGCATTCAGGTGTAGTATCGCATCACAAACTACTCTGTTGATAAATATTGATGCTGTGCCACATATTAGGGCATTTATCTGTAAGTTACATTCAGTGGCTGTAATATAGAGAGTTTTGCTTTGGTTTCAGACCACCACTAGTTAGGTCGACGTGAAAGCGCATTCGCTCCAAGAGCAGTGCTCTTGGGCCGGTGTGAACCCAACAGTTGCACTCTGGACCGCAGTATACAGCCTGTCTGACAATGCTTGAGGCAGGAGGTCTCGGAGTGGCTCTGTCCGCACTCTGGAGTGGTGCAAGTGCTGTGTGAACGCGGTTGACCTTGGGCTGACCTACGCAGTCCGCTGTGACAGTAAAACTATTGGAGAGCTGCCACGTTTGTCTGACGAGGCACACCACTATAAGCGAAGCGAGCGTGTGCGCATGTGTATCCATGGGACTCTGTCCACTTGAAGTGCATTGTCACGGAAAAAAGTTCGGCGATCGGCTGATGGACTCTCAGGTGGCTTGTGCTGTGTGTTTGGGATGAATGATGTACGGTGTATGTGAACAAGGCTGACCTAAAAGAGAAGTAAACGCTCTGACGATGCTCCGCAGAGCACACTAACATGCGTGAAAATGACCCTAGTCCACATGGGCATGTTGTACCTCATTATAAAGCTATCGGTCCATATCGGCTAGATTTAGGCTGATGACTGTTCCCAAGAAACGACAAGAAATGATCCAAAGGAGGACAAAAAGGTGGATGAGATGAACTCTTGTATTATATTAGAGTATTGTAAAAAAAAAAAAATAGGCCAGTCCACCACATGCTCATAATTCAATAAAAGCTATATTTGATTTGTCTGTATAATCCCCAAGTCATCCAGGTCTGATCCATAACAAGTTTAAATCTGTCAACTGGACTACAACGATTTGTTCAGTTGACAGATTTAAACTTTGTCTTTTGCTATATTTGATTTTAACATCTGTGGCCTCAGATATTGACTCATATTATATCATAATACAGTAAGTCTTCTTTAATCAATTACTGCCAAAAATGTACTAAAACATAAAATGTTATGAAATACAATTTAAATGTGAGGGGGCAGATTCTATCTTTTTTTCTCTGAGAGGTCTCTTGGAGCTTTGATCTCCATTTCAGCATGTGAAATAATGAATCAGTGTCCTGTGCTAACCTTAAATTATGTACCTTAGCATTCAGCCTGGTGTATATTAATAACGTTTGAAGAAAAACAAAATCTCTACATATGTATAAATGTATACATGTAACTCACAGCGACAGTCTCAGTGCTTCTGTCCAGGACTTAAACGGTGTGTGTTTAGGTTTCTATACTGGTCAGATTGGGGAGAACCGGCCAAGATTGAGAAGTCTGGGATGAACGGAATGGACAGACAAGTCCTGGTGGCGACAGACATCCAGTGGCCCAACGGGATCACCCTAGGTAAGACCTGATTTACAAATGCACCCATACAATTAGATATTTACTCCAATCCACACAAGGGTCCAGTCCAGACAAGGGCCTGAAAAGAAAAAACTATCTCCATGTGATATTAGATGAAAGCAACAGAAAGCAGATATCTGTACTGGATCTTTAATTTGCTAAGGATGGTGCGATATTGTCTTGATCTTGCAGCGATATCTGATATTTGGCGATACCAGTATAATTCAAGGTTATTTAACGTAACCCCAGTTCTTTGATAATAGCGTGAGATGTGTCATTATAAGAATCACCCTGGGTGTGACCATCCATGGCACCATATCTGTCTCTGATAGAAAGGTTGAGGCTGTATCTCAGGCTCTACCCTCTCTCCTGATACAGGAGAGGGGGCGGAGGGCCTCCTGATGCAATAATTCTTAAGCAATTTCTTACTGCTTTGGAAGGAGGGCAATGAAGGTGAAACACCTCACTCTGTTGTCAAAGAACTGGAGTTATGTTAAGTAACCTTGAGTTCTTTTTTCAGTTCGGTGTTTCACTATGGGAGATATGGCTCACTCCTGGATTGCAAATAAAGCTCCTGAAGCAGTGGGTCACTGTGGTGCCAGAAAGTAACCTTAAACAGCCAGGCAATCTCTGTTCTAAGACTGCCTGTGCCAAAGAAGGGCTAGAGACATCCAGTCTATAGAACTGCACAAAGGCATGCTGCGATGCCCAACTGGCTGCAGCGCATATATCCTAGACGGATACACCTCTGAACCGGGGCACGAAGTAGCTGAGTAGTTGAGGGCACACCCTGCGGAGCTTCCATACCCATACTCTGACTGGACACTGACTTGCCCAAATGAGGAGAAACCCATGACATGAACAACTGATCTGCGTTTCTAAGGCCAACTGTTCAACATACTGTGCCGACAACTGTGCTCATCAACGACTTTATCGCTCATTTGTGAACAGTTAATCAGAAGCTAGCTAACTGGCCTGTAACGCTGAGGGAGCTTGTTCTTGTGGCTTTCACGTGGGAAGAAAGCGAGAATGACTGCATTAGGAGGAGGCTGACTGTATCAGGAAAGTGGGAGGAGCCTGAGATACAGTCAACCTGTCATGGCATCACGTCTGTCTGAGATGCCATTGGAGATGTCGTAATGCAGGGCGAAATTGGACCAAGATATGCAGGACTCGGGGAAGGTTTTACAGTGTTTATTTACAAAAAGTGTTAATATCACAAACAATGAAGGTAAATTCAACGAAGAGCGGAGAGCAGGGTGCAGGTCTGGGTCCGGGGCAGAGCGTGGGGAGCTGAGCGCACGGCGGTGCGGGCAGGTCCAGAGCAGAGAACGGAGCGGGAGCCAGAGTCCGGACACGAGTGCAGGGATGGGAACAGGACAAGCAGGAACAGAGCAAGGAGCAGGGTGTGAGGCAGAGTCCAGAGATGGGAGGTGCAGAGATGATGAGACTGACTGTACTGGGACTGGGAAGCAGGAACAGAGCAGAACCAGGAGTGACGGAGCTGGGACGGACCAGGAAGCGGGATCTGGAGGGTGGCAGGAAAACATCCAGTGAGCAGGGCAAACGGAGAGCAAAAATACAAAAATTAGGAACGGCAAGATAGTCACTTGGACACGCGGACGATCTGATACCGAGTGTCTGGTCCCGGCTCCTCTTATCCATGGCAGGTGGTGCTGATTGCGTTGATGGGCTACAGGTGCGCGCGGGATGTGCCAGGAACTCCGCCCAGCTCTGGAATCAGGCAGGTGAGGGAGGGGGAAAGGAGAATGCAGGAGGCAAAAAACAAGACGGGAACATGTGGATCGTGACAGGGCTTTCT
The DNA here is from genome assembly GCA_019594935.1 of Periophthalmus modestus. Lineage (NCBI taxonomy): Eukaryota > Metazoa > Chordata > Actinopteri > Gobiiformes > Gobiidae > Periophthalmus > Periophthalmus modestus. The sequence goes on along the minus strand of JAIEZT010000054.1, from coordinate 22,426,314 downwards.
GTAGATGGTCATGCTTAGGGCAGTTACGTTAGAAAAAACACAAATTTTGTCTGTAAATTTAATAAAAATAGTGGAGTGAAATATCTGCAACATTTTGTATGTATGAGACAGATACTGATCCAAAAATCTTTAAAAAGATTTTTTTTTTTAAATCTTTTAAAAAGTGTTCATTTGGATAGTATGAATTTACACAGAACACATGGCGCCTGTAAGGGGTCTCTGAGAATAACTTTATGGACTAGTTCTTCATCTTAAAGTTCAGTAATAATGGACTTCGTGTGTGTCTGTAAACTTCATAAAAAATAGAGGTGTGAAATATTGGCAACATTTTGAGTATGAGACAGATGCTGATTCAAAATTCTTTAAAAAGATTTTTAAAAATCTTTTAAAAACTGTTTATTTTGACAGTATGGATCTAGACAGAACACACGGTGCCTGTAAGGGGTCTCTGAGCATAACTTTATGAACTAGTTCATCTTAAAATTCAGTAATAATAGACTCTGTGTGGACAAAACAAAATATGTTGCCATGAAAAAGTATTTGCCCGCTTACCGTTTTCTTACTTGTTCTGCACCTTTGTCACTCTTATCTTTATATTAACTTTACTTGTGAGTTAACCATTTCAGATGAAGCAAACACAAAATGCAGTTTTAAGTGCCGATTTTATTAAGGGAAAAAAGCCATCTCAGCCTACATGGCCGATGTGAAAAAGTAATTTCCCCCTAAACCTAATAACTGGTTGAACCGCCCTTACCAGCAAAAACTGTAGTTAGGCGTTTGCGATAACTGGCAATGAGTCTTTCACAACACTGTGGAGAAATTTTGATGTAATGTATATATATATATGTATATATATATATAATTTCATCAGTCCACAGAATATTTTCCCAAGAGCTTTGGGGGATCATCAAGATGTTTTTTGACAAAAGTGAGATGAGCCTTTATGTTCTTTTTTTGTCAGCAGTGGCTTCCGCCTTGGAACTCTGCCATGCATGCCATTTTTGTGTAGTCTTTCTCATGGTTGAGTCATGAACACTGACCTTTACTGAGGCAAGTGATGCCTGCAGTTAAGATGTTGCTCTGGGTTCCTTTGTGACCTCTTTGATCAGTCGTTGCTGTGCTCCTGATGTAATTTTTGTAGGCTGGCCTCTCTTGGGAAGGTTCAACATTGTATCATGCTTTCTCTATTTGTTGATGGTGGCTCTCACCGTGGTTTGCTGGAGTCTCAAAGATTTTGAAAGTGTAACCTTTGACATGTCTCAGTCTGGAAAAGGTTACATTTACTTTTCTTATCTGCTCCTGAATTCCATGGATCACGGTATGATGTCTTGGGGTCAATATGGCCTACTTCAGTTTGTCAGACAGGTTCTATTTAAGTGATCTCTTGATTTGAAAAGTCTGGCAGCAATCAGGCCTGGGTGTGGGTATGAAATTGAACTCAGCTTTCCACAATAATATGATTAATCAGTTACCTCATTATTTAACAAGGGGGGCAGTTACTTTTTCACACAGCATCATGTAGGTTTGGATAGTATTTTTCTCTTAACACATACAATTATCACAGAAAAATGGCATTTTATATTTACTTGGGTTATCTTTGTTTAATATTTAAATTTGTTTGATGATCTAAAACAGATGCCGTATTTTCCGGACTATACATCGCTCCGGAGTATAAGTCGCACCAGCGAAAAATTACGTAATAATGAAGAAAATAAAAAACGTATGTATGTATACGAATGTATCAATCGCACTGGACTAGAAGAAATTTATTTCACAAAATCCAAGACCAACAACAGACATTTTATCTTTAAAGGCAAGTTATAATAATAACAATAAAAAAGAAAACAGACTGAGTAGCAGTACAACACACTAATGTAACACATAGACAACAAACTGTCTGATATGTTTACGTAAGATATTAACAATCAATCAGATACAGTACACTAATATAACATTTGCCGGCTGGTCCACAAACACAAGAAGCACGAGAGTTCTTTTCACTGATGTTTACTGTGGTCTTACTACTTCATCACAGTTCACACCATATAATTAACACATAAAATATAACAAACTCTGGCTCATATTACATATACTCACAAAATTGCATACAAACACTTGGAAAATTTTCTTAAATAGTGCTGTGTCCAGTAAGACTTTGCATTAGCGTAAAAGGCTGAACCGGAAAACAGGAAGTCATTTTTCATGACCTTTAACTAAACTTATGATAAACTAAACATTTACAGTATTGTTCCAAATGAAAAATAGTCAACTTTATGGTCTTAGTATAGACAATGAACTGAATACGTGTCTGGAATGTTAACGTAACATATTAAGTTAATCAGGTAACTAAAGCATAAAAAACAAGCCAACAAGTTCACTCTCGATCTCACTCCAAATCACTAAATCCATTGAATTTTTCATCCTTGGCCCCCGCCGGCTCCGGGAAGTAAATGAAGCATCACTGCGGAAGTAGATGGCTGCCATACTGGTAAACAAGCCTTGTGTACCCTTGCTTAGTTGTGGTGTGACAATAACGAAGATGTGAAATTATATTTTTTGATAATTTCACATATAAGTTGCATCTGAGTATAAGTCACCCCCAGCCAAACTATGGGGAAAAAAAAGTGCGACTTATAGTCCGGAAAATATGGTAAGTATGACACATGCAAAAAAGTAAGAAATCAGGAAGGTAGCTTATACTTTTTCACGGCACTTACCCCACAAAACTCCAGCATAGGCACCATATGATGTATGTTTGACCTCAGTGTCCCGTCCTGTCCCCCCGCCATCTCCCTTTCCTCTGTGTTGGTCAGATCTAATCAAAGGGCGTCTGTACTGGGTGGACTCAAAACTGCACATGCTCAGTAGTGTGGACCTGAATGGGGACAACAGGAAGAAGGTGCTGCAGTCGTCAGAGTTCCTGGGGCACCCCTTCGCCCTCACAGTGTTTGAGGTAACTCTTATGCCCTTGGTGCCAGTGGGCATCTGTGTCGAGCCCTGTGGGAACCTTGTATATAAATGATTATTATTAATTGTCCAGTATATGTAAAGTAAAATAGAGGGTCTGTGATGTCCTGTCTGAAAGCCGGTGTTTGTGCTCTGTGTAGGATCGGGTCTTCTGGACAGATGGAGAAAACAAAGCCATATATGGAGCCAATAAATTCAGTGGATCTGAGGTGGTGACCCTGGCCAGTAACCTCAATGACCCCCAGGACATCATCGTTTACCACGAGCTCATCCAGCTCTCCGGTAGGAGACTGTGAACCTTTAGATGAACTTTTATGTACTGCATAAAATGAATTGGTGCATTAAAGGACCTGTATGTAATGTTTATGGAATTTAAAATCAAAACCTGACGCAACTGTGCCCACAGATGCGAGGTAAACATGTTCAAATCAAATATAAATTTTACTCATAACGGATGTAATGCTGATGTATTCTTAATTACGGAAACACTGGGCATTAATTTGCCGTTTTGGTTCTCAATGTTTTGAAATCCGGTTGGCTTGAACCTAAAAGGACTCTTTCTGATCTGAATCATCACTACCTAAACCCCCAGTACCCCAGGTACTGGGATATACACTGTGTGCACAATTATTAGGCAAGTGATTATTTTGACCATATCATCATTTTATCTATAATTTCCAACTCCAGCTTTATAAACTTGAATGCTTATTGGATTTAATGCATATCAGGAGATGTGCATTTGTGTAAAAAGGGAGGGTGTGGTCTAAGGAGAGCAACACCCTATAACAAGGTGTGCATAATTATTAGACAAATTCTTCTCCTCAGGAAAAATTGACCAAAAAAAAGATTTTATTGACTCTGAAAAGTCAAAAAATGTAAACAGTCTTTCAGAGGGATGCAGGACTCTTGAAATATCTAAGATATTCAGGTGTGATCACAAAACCTTCAAACATTTTGTTGCAAATAGCAACATAGCAAGAAACATTTCGAGAAGAAAAGAGCTAATTAACGCCAAAGAAAGAAGAATGAAGCCAGGAACCCATATCCTTCAGTGCTGCGATATTCCACAACTGCAACGTACCTGGAGAGTCAAGAAGAACGAGCAGCAACAAGCAGTTCTCAGAGATATGGCCAAGGTAAGAAAGGCTGAAACCCGACCACCTCTGAACAAGACACATAAGTTGAAATGTCAAGAATGGGCCAAGAAATATCTGAAGACACTTTTCAAAGGTTTTGTGGACTGATAAGACGAGAGTGACTCTTGACGGACCAAATGGATGGGCCTGTGGTTGGATCAGTAACCGACACGGAGCTCCACTTCGACTCAGACGCCAGCAAGGTGGAGGTGGGGGACTGGTATGGGCAGGTATTATTAAAGATGAGCTAGTTGGACTTTTTTGGGTTGAAAATGGACTCAAAATCAACTCTCAGACCTACTGCCAGTTTTTAGAAGACACTTTCTTCAAGCAGTGGTACAGGAAAAAGTCTACATCTTTCAAGAAGGCTTTAATTTTTATGCGAGACAACGCTCCATCACATGTATCAAAGTCCTCCACCCTGTGGCTGGCCAGTAAAGGCCTTAAAGATGAAAAACTAATGACATGGCCTCCTCCTTCACCTGAATTAACCCCTATTGAGACATTTTGAGCCCTTCTTAAGCAGGAAATTTACAGTGAAGGAAAACAGTTCCTCTCTGAACAGTGTCTCAGAGGCTGTGGTTGTGGCACAAAAAGTTGATTCTCATGAGAGTCGCAAGGCTTGGAAGGCTTGCGACTGGCTTGCGACTGTTATTGAAAAGAAAAGGAGGGTGGCTATATTGGTCACTGAGGGTTTTTTTTTTTTTTCCCACAAATGTTTATTTTTTAATTTTGAGTTTGTTTATTATTCTCACTTTAACAAGTGAAAATAAACATCTTTGTTTTTCATTTAGTTGCATAATAATTCTGCACACTAATAGTTGCCTAATAATGGTTTACATGTAGATACTCTCTTAAGAAAGCCAAAACTTCTCTTTTACTACTTAAATGTTCAGGTTTGAGGGTTTGTTAACATTTTGGATTGACCAAGAGCACTGTAGCTGTACAATAACAACATTAATCCTCAAAACTACAACTTGCCTAATAATTGCGCACACAGTGTATGTTGTCCATATACTGTCATCTGTCTGCAGGTTAAGGCACTGGTGAATCAGTTTTTAAAAAGGTACTACAATTACAATAAAATCTAAGAGCACAGGCTACATACAGTTCCTTTAAACAACCCAATGATAAAGCAGCAACAAGCAGTTCATTTTGCAGAAATACAGAAAAAGCATGCTATTGTGGCTAGCCAGACTAATAAAGTTTGTACTTTATTTCCATGAAGTACCCCCACTTATCAAATGTAATGTCTTTGTTGTGCTTGTCCTCTGCTCAGGGACAAACTGGTGCTTGGAGAAGGGGGAGAATGGAGGCTGTAGCTACATGTGTCTCCCTGCTCCTCAGATCAACAAACACTCGCCCAAGTACACGTGTGTGTGTCCAGAGGGCCAGGAGCTGCAGGAGGATGGGTTACGCTGCCGCACAGGTCAGGCCTACTATATTTACAGTGCCCATTGCATGAAAGGTTTGCAGTTAGATTCCTGCTTCCACTAATGCATACTGTTGTTTTGTATGAATGTTTCCTTTATGTGTAGTACATTGAGGCCAAACAAAAGTTCTCTAAAAATGTGGCCACTTTTTTTCAAAATTCAGTAAATTGACTATTTAACCAACATTTCCAAAGGACATGGTGCTAGCTAACTATTGATACTTTGCAGCTGCTCTCGTCAACATTCCCTGTGGATGTGAATCTAACAAAAGGTACTTCTCTGTCTGAGGCTCTGTTACTTAAGTCAGACTTTATTCTGAGCTTCAACACAATCTGACATGAAGAACTGACTTGTGCTGTTAAACAAGTCCCTCTCAAATTACATTATAGTCACAAGCTAACCAGCATTAGCCCACAGTTTTTCAGTTAGTCTCACCTTTTGTTGAAAAACGCCTAAACAGGACCCAGACACAGGTTCCTGAAAATGTGTTGTTTAAATCCACTGCATGTTTGTTACCTGAGTTTTTAGACTCTTAAAAACATTTTTGGCAATGTTTGCTAATGTGTTCCATGGTAACTGCAGTCTCATCACACTGTTCAGCAAAGTATCAATAATACTGTGGTATTGTTGAGTGAGGATTGTCTTTCTGGGCACACAGCCTCCTAGGGAATCTCCTTATCTCCTCCATCCCCTTACTTAGTTACAGATAGTCATCTCTACAATAGTTAAAAATGTTTTGGTGTTGTTTCCATTGTACCTGTCTGCATCGTACATTTCCACTCGGTGCCCTGCTCCAGAGCCTGTGTGGTGCATGCTAATGTGCCTCTCACTGGGCTCACAGTGGCTGCTTTACCCTGGGCTAGCTCCATAGACTGGCTCCACACGAAGCTCTGACTCAGGAGCAGTGTAGAGTCTACTCATTCTATGCTAACAAAATCAATACTGTAGTAATCTGTGTTTGGTGTGCACAGGCAGTGAAGAGCAGTATGTGGTTAATGATGCGTCTGTGGTCAGTGGCCGTACTGGTTACACAGTAGTTGGCTCTTTCCTTACAGTGAGAATGTTCTAGGTTAATTTCCTAGTAAGTGCAGGTGCTTGTGTTTTTAAACTTCTGGCTTGTTTTACAAGTACATTGTGGACTAGTGTAGTGTAGACTAGATCCACTTTCTTTCTGTGGATACTAAAGCCTTTGTGTGGGCTCTCATTGGTTCAGAGCAGTGACGTGCAGTGAGGTTCATGGCTGGTGAGGCACTGATGTTGTCACAATCAGATTTACAAACATATAAACCAGGTGTCGGTACATTTGGTCCCGGGTCAGTTTCTTTCCCAGTGACTTGGGGCCAGAATAAAAAAGAATTTCAAAATAAAAGTTCCGAAGTCCGTATGAAATAGCTCTAATAGTATGAAATAAAAAGCAAGCTGGTTTTGTATTGTTTTTTTATCCTTATTCTGGTTCCCCAGTTTTCAGTGGATTGAAGTAATTCAATTTCTTACCATTTTGTACGTCTGTTTGAAAAGAGCGAGTCTTTCGTCCCATCGTCTGGAGCAAACCATTTAGCTCCTTTAGCGTTGGTCTCAGTCCTTTAATTATAACCTCCGGCTTCAACCGAAAGTCCAGTTTAGAAAACTGCTTGAGCTTTAATATGTAAGCGTCCTCCATTTAAAAAGTAGGGCCAGACATGAAGAAAAAAGTGAATTGCTAAAGTTGCCCTGGGCTCACGAGTGCCCCCTAATATGAGGCAGGGTAACTGCGTGCCTCACCTGGCGCCTTTTCACAGCCGCTATAATGTGCTCAGCCCTTAAAGGGTTAAAGCAGCAGCTTTGCACACAGCACAGTCAGTCCGCGGTGAGGCACGAACGGCCTGTGCCTCACCACGCGTCTCTTCTCAGGAACGGTAAACGTAAAAAAATCAGTGATTTTGAGTAAAAAGAATACAATTGCAAAGTTAAATAGAAAATAACTTTATAGTACAAATTATTGGATAAATATAACTATTTCATTTCTTTTTCTCTGTGATGACAGATGAGGCAATGCTTCACCTGCCTCACCTGCCTCACCTGACCGCACGTCACTGGTTCAGAGACATGTGAAGAATGCTACAGCAGCTGTTTGAGGCAGAGGACTATAGTGTCATTCTCACTGACTGTGACTTATAGTCTGAAAAATATGGTAATTTTCACTTTTTTCATAGTTTGGCCGGGGGTGTGACTTATACTCAGATGCGACTTGTAGGTGAAATTATTAAAATATATAATTTCACATCTTCGTTATTGTCACACTGCCAACTGCACGAGGACGTTCTAGGCTCGGTTACCAGTATGGCAGCCATCTACTTCGCTTCATCTACTTCCGGAGTTGGCGCAATTGTTCAGGGCGACATGAGGATGAAGAATTCAGTGGATTTAGTGATTTGGAGTGAGATCGAGAATAAACTTGTTAGCTTGTTTTTTATGCTTTAGTTATTTGATTAACTGTTAATATCTTATGTTAACATACCAGACATGTATTCAGTTCGTTATCTATGCTTCATGTACGTGTTTAACATGTATCAACATATAAAATCAACCATTACATAACACATGTGTACAGTTCACTTGTTTGACCACTAGATGGTGCTGTTATGTTTGTAATAACTGTAAGAAACTTGACTCGTTTTCTTTTATACATTTCATATTTATTATATTATACATATTTATTAGATGTATCCCCTTATTTATTTCCCCTTCATTTATAAGACCATAAAGGTGATTAATTTTTCAGGTTTTCATTTAGAACCAGGGGTGAAACACTCGTTTGATCTAGGGGGGGGTCAATAAATCGATGGAATTTAGAACTATCCTTTCGAAGGGAGCTGTAACGATACGTAATCATAAATTCAATAACTATGTTATTATAATGAGGCTATTATTATACTACTATTTACCAGCTGGTTATCGCACATTATGCTGACTCATTTGGCTGCATCTTTACACACACGATACTACACCACATTTACTTGGGAATGACATTTACATTTACCAGGACCATTTTTTTTCACAGTTCAGAGATTTGTCTATATTATGTTTGGTTTCAACTTTACACTGCAGACTTTGACTGAATGTGCATATTATTAAGCACAACACTGACTGAGACACTATTTCTTCAACTCTTTTGTTGCTGGTAAGAAAATACACTGCATTTTTAGCACTTGGCACAGATGTCTACAACGTGAGTCTGTGCCATTTCTGACAGTCAGTGTGACACCCTGGTCACACTGACTGTCCAGCATCTTACGAGTTCAGATATTGTACTTAGCAAGCGTAAACTCATCGTTTCCCACAAAATTGGAACAATATTGTAAATGTTTAGTTCAGCATAAGTTTAGTTAAAGGTCATGAAAACTACTTCCTGTTTTCTGTCTTACCCGACAGAGCACTATTGTCGCACTAGCACTATTGCACTATTGCCCCCTCAACTTGTACAGCTGACTTTTTTTTGTTTTTTGTGAGGTTTTGGCTCTTTTCCAAACACAATAGCTCCCCTGGAAACCTTTTTCTTTGGCAAAACTGAATTATTGCCACCTCAGCTTCATCAATGCTTTTGGCAGTGAGACCTCTCTTGACCACTGTAACTTGGAACATGTGCATTTCTTCCTCCGACTTCGAGCTCTGCCTTTCAGTGCCTTAAGTGCAAGTTGGTGACATTCTTTTCTCCTTTTACATTAGGACCAGAGACATTCTTTATATTTCATCCACCATGCCACAGCCTTCTTCAGTCGGATGCAGCAGAACTAGTTGATCAGGTGAGTTGTAGTATTGCCCTGTGTGTGCACTGCATTCACTGAGAGAGATGTTCCCCTGGCTCAGGGTTCACAGGCCACTTGGTTTCTGGCTAGCAAATGAAAGGTGGTCCTGATGCTCACAGCATGTCTTTTAGAAAAGCCTCAACCTTGACGCCTCTGGATGCTGCATCAGCCGGATTAGATACTGTGTCCACATGCTCTTCACTGCTTAGGCTGAGATGATTTTAAGATCTCTGAGACTCGATTAGCCACAGACACTTTGAATCTAGATGTTTCATTCTTTATGTACTTGAGCACAGAGACACTTTCGGTCCAAAACACAGTCTTGCAGGCTCATGTGCATCTCTTTCTTCCACAGGATGTCCATGCGACTGGCCATTGTTGCAACAATGAGCTCCATTCTTGAGATGGTCACTGTCTTTAGGGGGCCTCCTGAGCCTTTCCTGTGATGAATGCGCTGCACTTTCCTTTTGTAAGGTGATGGATACCATAGTGTGGAATGTACCAAACCCTGCCATCACTCCGGTTCAGCTCTTCATCAGGGACTCTTATAAGCATATCCCTTAACAAGGAGATTGTTAATAAAAGTGTTTTACTCCTTGTGAAACTGAGAATCCTCTGAAGTCTCGTCTTCAGCTGGTGTAGGCGCTGTTCTATCACTTTCTTGTTCGGCATGCTGACGTCTGGATTTTTCAGAGGTAAGGAGACCTTGTAGTGACCATCAGTGTTTGGCTGACCTTGAAACCAAATCCATGAACCTTAGGTCCTCTCTGGAGAGGCCTACTTGTTCCTCCACAGCAGAAAATCCATCTTAAATTGCTGTTGCCAAAGGTTATCCAAATTCACAATGGAGACTATTCACTTACTGGTTGGTCACAACAGGTGGCCTCTTCACCTGTCAGTGGTCCATTTACTGTTCAGCCCACCACTGTCCTTACTGCTTGGGGTCCATTGTTCTCACTACGGATGACTTCCAATGGTTCCATCGCTCTTGGGACATTGGTCCCTAACAGAAACTCAATCCCGGCTTCAATCTGTGGCAAGGAGAAGTGTCTCAAATATGGCCACTTGGTCAGGTCCTGGTTTGTGGGAATATTTGCTCTCACTGTAGGATGTTTGCGGCCACACTTTGAGCCTAAAATCTTCTGGCAATATTTGCTGATGTGCCCTGTGCATAGGCAGTGAAAACATGCACTCTTTTCCTTCAGAAAGTCAATTTTTTCCAATCGTGCACGTACATCCAATGTGTGATGTCCAGTGCAGCAGGGGCAACTCTTCACTGGTCCTGGCTCTGTGTGTTCAGCTGGCTGAGTGGTTCTCTCCACAGAATTGTCATGGCAAAGCTCGAGCCCTTGAAATTGGAGTGTGGGTGTGGTTTGGACTTGGCCATGTTTTTAGTTGGTGGAGCAGTGTCTTGGATGTTGCCAAAAACAAGGTCTGTCAGAATCTTGACCTGTTTTTCCAAGAAGTAGGCAAACCTTACTCTTCTGTTGTATTTTTCTTGCAGGTCACAGGCATTGAGTTGTGGTTTGTGTGACAAAGTGGACCTTTGTCCCTTTTAATATTTCATTTTATTTGTTCACATGTATGATAATTTTCAATAATTGTCCATAGAAACTAAATAGAACTGTCCCAGGTTTGGTTTGTTTAGTTTTCAGTTAGTTTAATCACCACACACACATTTGTGACTTTAAAGATATTTATTTTATTTTATTTAAGTTTAGTCCATATGCAATCTACTTACCTGAATCTCTACATGGTCCAGACAAAGAGGGGGCATGCCCTATGTCAGCCATGTTTATAGGCTTGGGTGTGGCCGTGGGCTGGACCATGTGGAGGGGAGAACTGGTTTTGAGTTCATTTTGTTTCTTTTGTTTCAATGTTGTAAGTGTTAAGTTTATTTTTGTAAACACTATGTTTAGTTATGGGACATAGGCCCAGAGAAATGGTAAAAGCTAAAGCTGGAAGTTATCACCACAGCACCTGTGGAAAAGGTGGTGTATGCCGAGGGAGGTGCTTCTGTAGGCAGAAGGCTACTTAAGAAGCCTCAATTAGTGATTCGGGAGACATCTGTGTAGGAGAGGTACATGTGGGTTTTTCCTCAGTTTGTTATTTTCTGTTACTTTTGCCTACGTTGAGCACAGTTATTTTTTGTAAATATGTATATATTTTTTCGCACGTTTTCCACGGTGCTTTGAATAAATGGAGTTAAATGGGACTATTCCGAGTCTGCCTCCTATTTTGATCACTCGGGCCAGCTTCCCCACAGTTTGGAACATGATTTTTCACAATACGAGTTTATTCCATCAGAAACCTTTTGACTTTGCTCTGGCACTAATGCTGCTTTGTGTTTTTAAGACACTCGGTTTTGCCATTTCTTCATCCATTTCACTGTCCAACAAAAACTGTTCACATCTTTTGCACAGTTTTAATTCTTCCTCTTCCAACGCATATTTCTCCTTTTTAATATTTTTTGTTTTGCGGACAAAATTGCCAGATTTGTTTTGGAGTAGAGGCGCGTGAAGCAGTGGAACCATGTGAGCGTGATTTTTTTGTACTTGAAACATTTGAGGCGCTGTCACTGTGACGCACCACATCCTGTGCACTCTGAGTCATGTACCAAAGATGTAGGCACTGCAGGGCGTGGATTTCTTCTACTGAGTTTTGTTCAGAGTTGTATAATTGAGCATTTGGTCGCTCAAGATTGATGCTTTCAGTGGGCTTTTTTTGGGACTCTCACGTGCATTTTCCAGCTTCCACTCGTCCATTCATTCCTTTAAATGTGTCGCTGTAATCCATGATCCTGGAAAACCACTTGTTTTGTTTTGTAATTTCATTCTCTGGCAATAGAGGAAGCATATCGTTATGCAGCTCATTTGCTTTTTTGCACAATGAATCCACGTTGACCATAAGCAAAAGAATTTCAGACTCCTTTTCCTTTGATTTCATCTGCGCTTTTATTTCTAGAATGAGAGCCTTTATTTTATTCACAGCACTTTTTCGCTCTTGTTAGAGCCTTTTCACCTTATTTTCCAGAGCTTTTGCAGTCAGTTAAATTTTTCGTTTTCCCTTAGTAGTTCCATTTTTAAACATTCAAGAGAGGCATTTATTTGCTCATTTTCTTCATTTCCTTATGAAACACGGCACCAAATTGCATTCAAAAATCTTCAATAAACATTGCATTTGAGAGGTACATTTTTATTCCAAACAATTCAACATTTTTTGTGACCTTTCAGACAACACTGCCACATTTTATGCCCCTAAGTCCCGACATCGACATCAAATAATTCACGGAGAAACTGCGTAACCATCGATGCACAAGGGTGCAAACATTTATTCACTAAATCATCATAATTACGCACGATTAATCATAAGGGTAATGGATTCCTCAATCCACAAATAAACAGGCTCAGGCCTACCTGTCTCCAGGTGAATGAGGTGTGGATTTTGTAGCACTTGGCTGTAGCAGCTCCTTCGCTCTCCGAGTAATTGGCGCGAAATGCCTTGGATCTTTGGCACAGGTGCGTGGTGATTTTCCATTCTATGCCTTTTTTGTTCACAAAATGTATCGGCTTCCCTCGGCAAACCTTGAGACTGCGATGAGAGCCAGAGTGGGTCCTGGATTGTTGCTTTGTGATGCTCTGGTAGTTTCTTGTGGACAAATACGCTGAGATCCAACATGCGTTTTGTTGGCGATTTATTTAGAGACACAGACACACAGAGCTATCAGCAACGCAGCAGAGAGAATGGACATATATGGACGTAACAGGCTATGGTATCATAAGTAAATAGAGATAAAACTAGCAGACAACAAAAATTATGGCTATTCAGCCCTGACTCTCAACACCCTGTGCCCCAGCAGAGTGTCGCCTTTTCACAGATATGTCCACCCACACCTGCCCATGTGAGCTCCACCCCCTTGACTCAATCGTACTCCATCAAATGCACACACACAGCAAACACATAGGAAACACACAGCACTCCCCTCTACCTGTCTCCTACAGTTAGCGTAGCATATCTGATTAACTGTTAATATCTTACATAAACATACCAGACAGTTCATTGTCTATGTGTTACGTTAGCGTGCTGTACTGCTATTCAGCCTGTTGTCTATTTTATTGTTATTATAATTTGCCTTTAAAGATAAAATGTCTTGGTCTCGGATTTTGTAAAATAAATGTATCCAAAAATGTGACTTATAGTCCAGTGCGACTTGTATGTTTTTTTTCTTCATTATTACACATTTTTTCTGCTGGTGCAACTTGTATACCGGAGCGACGTATATAGTCCGGAAAATACAGTACTTTTAGTAGAGATCAAGATTCTGTCCTTTTGAATGGCCAATGAGCTTATGCTTAGGCTTTTATATCTTCTGTATGCCCTGGTTCAGACTTTGGAGGAAGAAATTTGATACTGATTTATGTGTTGTGCTTATGTTCAGGAAATTAATATTGAAAGCAGACTTAAGCATTGCCATTTAACAACTATTTATATTCCTCATATAAAAATTGCCTGATAAAGCAAATCTCTTGGTAAATCACAATGCCTGCAGACAGTTATTCTGAATATATGCAGAAAACAAAATGTCTTTTATCTGCAGCTATGAAAGCCGTTAAAATGGTTGTTTGGACTTGTTTTGAGTATGTTCTAAATAGTTCAAAAGATATCCCTCTCTCAAATCGTAATGCCTCTGATGTCCATGTTGTTTTTGAAAGGCTAACTAAACCCATGCATCCTCACATCTGTCGTCTCTCCTTCTGCCTCCCCACTGAAAAGCGCAATGCGCAAATTTCAAAGTTTTTAGACGGATTGCAAATTTTGACATAAAGACATCTTTAGACAAAGTCTTGTATATATTATCTTTGTACGTACACATGCTTTGTAATTGACACCAGGACTTTAGGTTACATGAACTAAGACTGCATGATATGAGAACAAGCTGTGGTATTTGATCACTGTTTTGTTTTGTATTATGATATGTTGAATGAACATTATTGTGATATATTTTAACATAGTTGTTGGCACAATACAAGTTAATTTAAAACCATGACCAACACTTTGTGCTGTTGCAATATATAATTTTTCTTGTGAAATTAATTATTGCATTAGCCAATTTTGTAGTATTGAACTTTTCATGCAGCAGTACTCTAGATTGTAAACCTGCCTTTAGCCAACAGTCCAGTGTCAGGCGCCGATCAGCGGAGTTCTGCATCCTCGCATCTGAATCATTTGAGCTTCTGTGGTGCTAACCGGGCTCCAAGTTTGTTGTGGGAATCCAAGCAATTTAATTTGCATTGATTTACTCACTAGGACAATAAACAGTCACTCTAGGTTTGTACATAAACTTTTCTGTGTGGAACAAAGACAGTTGTCCATATAGTCAACTAATCGCAACCCTTTGAAATTGAAATTTGAACCAAAGTAACATTATGGCCAAGGCATACGAACACTGCAAGAGCCACAAGCTTTCTGATTGGCTGTGGGCACATTTAGGAGCTGTGCGGCACATGTGCATTGATTTGATGCTGGACTGTAAACTAGCCTTCGTGTGTACGCTAAATACTCACTGTCGGCTAATGCTTTGGTGCTCTATTATTCATCAGAGAGCTCCTCGGAGACCTAGTCCATTTTCACCCACACTCGATGCTGTTTAAAAATAGAATCTCTGGTACAGTTTCTTATCTGCTTTGCTTTTAGAGACTTTGTCAGCAGCAGCAATGGTTAATGTATTTTAAAGGTGAATTATGTAACTTTTCTAGTGTGAGGATTTGCTACTTGTCTCCATGGAGATGTTCTTGCTTTGCCTGAGATTTGAGATCACTTAAATGCCATACTGTCCAACATTTATTTCATTATAACACCTATAAAGAAATAAATGTTGGACAGTATGCCATTATTTATTGCTCAGTCGTTCTGTTATTTCCAGTAAACCTTAAGCTTTTCTGAAACGGTGAACCCACTCTGCACTTTTAACAGTCACAAGATAAGCTCTGTGTGCGAAACCCTTCTGTCACAGTGTTTGTGTAGCGTATCGGACTTCGATTAGAAAGGACACATGGAGACCGGAGACTCGTACTGTTGAATGGTGCATAAATGCTTTGCTTGCCAATGAAATAAGGTTGTCAAAAGTATTGAAACCCAGATACAAATTGAGACTTAAATTAATATCAAAACTAGATACTCATTTGAGCACGTACTGATACTAAAAAAGTCACATTCACAGGGGAGAAATGAACCTTTCTTGAAAAGCTTTAGGAATGATCTTGAGCTGTATCAGAACAAGTATAAGAGAACCATAAAGACTAGTATACACCCATGGACCACTATGGAACCTACCTGGACCATTGAGGGATTACAGATATAATGTAAAAAGTACTACCATTTAATATTAAAAATCACATTCTACTGTCTGAAGAAGAGGGAAGAGAGTGTTTATTATCATCGTGGTATCAGAATCAGTAATTGATTTTCAAGTCTGTTCCTTAATATCACAATTTAGTTTGAAATGCTAGTAACACTAGAATAAAATATTTAGTTCAAGATAGGGGCTGGGTATCACCAAGAAGCTGCCGATACGATACGTACCTCGATACACAGTCCACGATACGATACGTATCTCGATACAGTGCCATTTCGATACGATTCGATACGATATATTTCAAATCAACATGATACGAAACAGAAAAAAATAAAGGCCTTCAACCTTACTTAGATGGTCAACCCAATTTTCACAAAAAACAAAACAAAAAAACAAACATCAAATGGTGCATTTATCTTCCATTTATTGAAGATTAAAAAACACAAAGTGCTTTTTGATTAATGCATGTTTCAAACTCGAGGGAGGAAGGCGGTTGAAACATTTTTTGACATTTTCGTTTCTCTTGCTTCTCGCTTCTCTTCACCCGTAAAGCGTAACGCCTGGGGGGAATATCGATATCGATACTAGGAAACAAAGAATCGATACTGTATCGATTTTAATAATATCGATACATATCGGTGTATCGATATTTTAGCACACCCCTAGTTCAAGATCCTGTACCAGATTCTGAACCATGAGAGAAGAGATTGAAGTGTTACTCTGCAGCCTTTGATATTGCACCATGACGGTTTCTATATGCGAGCATTTTTTTTTTTAAATATCGTATTTTTCCTCCAGAAACAAAAAAAACGAGTCTTATTCTAAATAAAATCTGCTAACCCTGTTGTTTAGAACTCTACACGCATGTTCTGTTTTAGTTGGTCAGTTTTTACACTGGCAGATTGGCAATGACCAATTCTGGATTTTCCATCCCAAACTCGATCTAAGGGCTCACCTTGGCTCTTGGTTTGACCTATGGTTAAAGGTCTTATATTAGGCAATACTGACTTAACCACTGTATAATGCTGTTGCCTCATCAAAAACATACCTGGAGTTGTGTTTTGTTTGATTCACTCGTGTGCGTAATCTTAGATTTTTAAATTGCCTGCATCCCCCGAAACTCAAAATGGTCTGTTCTGCATTGTGATGTCATTTAGTGGTAGTTTTAAAGTTAACAGCCATTTTTAGCTTCAAACAATAGCTGTGACTTCAAAATTAGGCTGAATTAATGGGGGAGATTAAGAAACAGTGTGGATTTCTGCTGAATCAACAATTCTACAGAATGTGCCAAACTCAAATTCCACACCCTTCAGGATTGCAACAGAATGTAGAAGGGACTTGCTGCTCAGGCAACAGACAGGTTGGTGGGGCTGTGTGCTGTCTGTACTCTGGTTTGCTCCTGCGACTGATTTAATCTCTCCAGGCTTAATCACATTTACCTGGAGTGCTGTTTGACTCCTGATTATTGGTTTAAACCTAATCACAAACACATGCTGAATACAAGGAACACTGTTCAGCAAAAGCATAAGTGTAGGGGTACAGCCATGTCATTAGACGGATTCTGAAATGATACTTTTCAATACCGTACTATTGGTTATTGTGTTTGCTGACATTGTTAGCCTTCAGCGTCTCTGCCTCAGTCAATAACCACGCAAGGTTTAGCTAAGGGTTTCTCTAAATGTATTTGGTGCATATGGATAACATAATCAGCAGAGGGAGAGCAAGGGCAACTGTTGCGTTTGAACTCTATTGTTTGAATTGTGAACACAAAGCAGGGGAGCTGTTGCATATGCTCTACAGCTGTACCACTGAGCCACAGGAGCACTCTGTTCCTTTTTCTTTCTTTTTTTATCTGTATTTATATAGGGAAACCGAATGAGAGCACTTGGGCTCTCTTTTTCACAAAAAAAAAGTATACAAGTCCATATAAAACATTAAAAACAGGTGCATTTGAATTGGTCTGTGTCACCGTTGTACAACACTCTGAATAATGTGTTTCTGTGTGTAGTGTTACCAAAATGTATAGTCTAATATTACTCGAGTAGAAATAGATTACCACATGTGAAATCCTCGAGCTAGTCCTGACCAAACAGAGCACAAGAGGGGAGGCAGTGGCTCAGTGGTGGGAGCAGTGGATAAGGTTAGGGTTTGATGGTTTAGAGGGCTATAGGGTTAGATTTGGGAATAAATGGCTGGGTAATTAAGCAAAGGATTGAGATTGATTCACGTATTCTATTTTTTTGTTTATGGAATCAAGACTAAAAGCCAAATCAAATGTATACACTTGTGAACTACTGTGATCTTGTCTATGCACTTTGGATCAGATGTATACTCAGACTATAGAGATAATCTTAATGCCACGTCCCCTTTGAGTAGACTAATCTTTGCAAAGAGTATGTTTTTATGAACTATGGCCTTGTAGTGAACCAATGATGTAACACTCACCTTTTTACTGAAGCAGAGTGGTCTGGGTCTTTGAGGAGGGTTACAGTGCTATCTGCTGGCGGTGAGTGTGAAACGCCACTGAGGCTGTGAACCTTTGAATACATGAACATTGTTCAAGCCCCAAATGCGACTTTTACTGAGTGAGGTCTTTATTTTTGCCATGATTTAGCACTTACCACTTTACCAATATTTAAGTATAAAGATTATGTGGGTTTGTTTGTTTTTTAGCTTTCTACTAAGTTATAATGTTGTGCCCTCGTCAAAAACATGCTTGAAGAGGTTTTCAATGGTTCAAGTTCTTAATTATTGCAGAGTGGATGCATCTAGGGCTAGGGAAAAAGAAGTAATCAAATTGATTTCTAAACATCTGAGTAATAATCATGGGGCTTTTTAATCAAAGGTTCTAATGCCAGTCCATCAGTCAAATCAGATCTGGAGGAGAGGATAAAGAATATTGACTATTCTGTATGTTCAGTGAGATATGTTGACTTTTTTAGCACAATGTCTTTTTCAAACAGCAGATATAAAAGTTTGTGTGAATAAAATCAAGACTGAAAGCTCTTTGGTTTGTTTTTGTTTGTTTGTTTGTTTGTTTTTGCTACATAGCCTGGTCCCAGAGGCTGTGGAAAAGACAGCAAACACTGCACATTTAACTCCATGTTAGCCATGAGTCTGTTGTGTGTCTTGTTTTCTCACAGAAGTAAATGTGAGCATGCCCATCCTGGTGGACTCTTCACCGCGGGGCTCGGCTGCTGCCTGGGCCATACTCCCTGTCTGTGAGTAGTGCTACTTCTACTACTTCCACCACTTCTACTACTTCCACCATTGTGGGTAAAGGCAAGGGCAATTCTCTACTACAAGTCTCACTTGTGTCCTTTATGCAGTGGTCCTGGCCATGGCGGCGCTTGGGGCCTACCTCATGTGGAGGAACTGGACTTTAAAGAATCAGAAAAGCATGAACTTCGACAACCCAGTGTATCTGAAGACCACTGAGGAAGACCTGAACATTGACATCTCCAGGCACAGCGCTAATGTGGGCCACACCTACCCAGCCGTGAGTCTGCTTTCACCTGCTATAATCTGAACCACAATCGGAGCCTTCTTCCATACACCGCATTCACCTGCCACACCTACCTGGCCATGAGTCTGTATTCACCTGTTACACCGGCCCCAGCCTGACACACGTATTTACCTGTCACACGTGCTGTATCTGGCCCACCCTACACTGCATTCACCTTCATTGTGCATTCACACCTGCCCCATCTGCCCAACTCTGAATGAATTTACCTGCCACATTCACGCATTCAAAATTTACCTCATGGAGATCTGATTTTTCTGGTCCCCATAAAGCAAAAAGTTCCCAAGATACGATGAATACCTGCTCATGCACAGTAGATCACCTGTCATGCCTGCCTTGCCCACATCTACACCTGCCACACCTGTCCCCTGTCACTCACATTTCGAGTCAAGTGTCACATTCAGACAGATGGTGTGTGCAGATGTGAGCCTTTGTTTTTATTGAGAACATGTGCACAATAATCCCCCCCCCCCCATCTCTGACCTTCACTAATCGTCACTCGCAACACACAGTACACACAGTACACACATAACACACATAGTACACACAGCTCACAGTCAACAGATTACCATAAAGCACAGACCCTTCATTCTTGCACAAGGTATTTGTATTCACATGATATAACTGTATGTTATATATGCAGGTCATGTGTGTAACATAAAAATGTTTTACACCTGTGACATTTTAGAATCATGAAAACCCCGCGGTAAAGTTGGTTGTGATACTTAGGAACAGACTTGATACTCTGGCAATAATGGTTAAAAACACACTTATTGTGTACTTATATATTAACTAGATCTGCTATAGATCAAAACCATAGTGTTTTCTTCATAATATCTGTATTTGATACTGCTTTTAATTGTCGTGTAACAGGAAGATGTGACCATGCACATTGTGCATGCCATGATGTAAAATCAGTGACAGGAGCCCTGAAAAACAGTGTTAAAACAGGACTGGAGCCATGTCTCTGCGCCAATGTCACCCTGTCAAATGTGTGCTCTTATGCTCGTGTGCATGCCACCTGCAGGTGTACTTGCATGCATCAAGTATAAAATGCATCGACCCTACTGTTTCGTAAAATCTGCTTTGGTGAGCTAATCATACTTCCATACAAAGGGCAAAAGTCGATTTTCCTTTTTGAGTACATGGCATTCATAAAAATTCTTGTGATGAAGCCTTTGAGCTCTCCATTTTACAAGCAACAAAAAATGAGCCTTCCCTAAACCTAGGCCTGTCACAATAATTACTCTATTGACTTATTGTTGAATATATGAAAGCTGGAACAATATATTTTAGGGTTCAATATTTATTGTGTGTGTACTTTCCTTGCAATAGTGGTGAGACTTAAACAATTTTAACTTCTATCACTAATTATTAGTTTATTCTGTTATTTATTTGTTGCAGTTCACTCCTTTTAATGATACAGTATATATAAAATCGGTTTACTGGGATTATCTTACTTTGCGCCAGTGGCATAAAGTAATAAAATTATAATTTACCCTGATATTTCTCTGTAGCAATAAATCATGCTGAGGTGATATCGAAATTTGTTATCGTGACAGGCCTAGCCACATCCCCCACACTTCATCTCATTAAATATTCTAGGCCTGTAGAATGTTATGTCTGAACCAGCATATTGTACAGTGACTAAACTCTGCCCTTTCCACTGTGCTTTCAGATCTCCATAGTGAGCACAGACGATGACTTGTCCTGATCGTGGGCACTTTTTGTACCAACATGTATGAAGAACTCCCTCTTTGTACGGATGGGCCCCCCCTCTGTACGGATGGCCCCTTCTGCACATAGCCTGAACTAAGCGAACTGTCCCATCACACCACAGGCATTTGACAGTGCACCTATGCACCCATCAGGCAGAGGATGGACATTTATTTAAAATGTCAAATGTGCCAATTAGTTCTTTCAAAGTATTAATATTTTTCATTCTTATTTATGTTCTGTAAGTATTATTTCTGTCCCCAAATATTGATTTCTTTTCTGTGTCACCGTTTGACAAATGAAGTCTCTGCTGGCCAGATTCAGATTGAGACAGTCCAACCAGACTTTGTTATGAATTGTACATTGCACTTATTTATATCATGCATTACATTTGCTTTGGCTGTTTCTGCTATAGTTCTAAATCATGTGTTGCCATGGCAGCGTTTGACTTGTGTACACACCCCGGCTGCATCCTCTGACAGGGTGCTCGATCAGGACTCTCCATGCACTTTGAGCAGTTTCTTCTCATGTAAAGATTGTACAGATGTTTTCTTCTTTAGGCCAGCGTTTTCAGGTCCACTTTGTGAAGCACTCTTTTGTATGTGTGTGTGCCGTGGCTGTGGATTTTCTAGCCTTGTACAGTGTGTGCGACTGGAGAGCTGTGTCACTTGAAATAAAGGCCTACGGTTGTTCAGACGCTAGCCCACTTGTGTTCTTCAGCTCAACCACAGCATGACAGGTACTCACACACACGCAGCATAAGAAGAGTCAGTATCCATGCTTGATGGTTTAAGTAATCAATCAATCAATAAATAATCACAGGCAATTTAAGCACATTGAGCTTTTTTAATTTTTGTATTTTACTACTCAAACAAAAGTCTCAACAGGTAGGGTCATCAGATCCTGTGTCAGGGCAGTTTGAGGAAGGTGTCAGCCCTCAGGACAAAAATGCCCTTCCTCTGTGTCTTGTAGCATTACAGCAGCCTGCAGGGGGAGAGAGGTGAACTCTGGACACAAGAGTTGCCATGGATACAGGAAAACAAACTGCTCAAATCACACAATAGTCCTTAAGGTCCTTTGCACATGATGCACTTCATTGGTCAGAATAAAAAATATATTAATGTTAAACTGCTCAGTGTGCCATCAAGTCAGCCACAAGAGCAGACCATGGCAACCAAATGCCTTCAGTGTCTTCTAGTTTTATTTTATCCCTTCTGACTGCCAGAGGTGTCCTGTGTGCCCAGGGAGGCTGGTGGGCCCGATGGAGGGGGCTGGGATGAACTGGACCTCAGGAGGATTACTGCGCCCTTGCATACATCCATCTGGATCAAGTTCACAATAAGCTCCGCTATAACCTCTGCAGTAATCCAGCCACCAACGATTTAATGAAGTCACCTCTGTGGAGAGACAGCTGCTTGCTAAAAAAGTTAGGATCACAGTGGGAGTCGGTAACTACTGCTGTGTTCTTCTTGGGAGAAAAGCCATAGAAATGGCTAAGGTGAGGCAGATAAAGGTGTATTAAGTGTGTGCAGCCTGAATCAGTGGATGGAGCAGCGAGCTGAACCCTGGCTCCCCTCCTCCCTCTCTTCCCTCTCTTCCCTCTCCTCCCTCTCTTCCCTCTCTTTCCTCTCCTCCCTCTCTTTCCTCTCCTCCCTCTCCTCCCTCTCCTCCGGAACACATCTGTCTTCTCTGCACTCGCTTGTCGGACCGCTGGTCTCAGACAGGACCATGCTGACCACACTCCGGACCAGGAGCCGCAGCCTGTTCCACGATGCGGGCATCAGGAGCCAGAGCCACTCGGAGCACCTCATCAACAACTGCCTCAAGCCATGGAACTCCCTCCAGGTCTGGAGTCACTCCTGCTAGAGTCTCTATAAATGCTATGAAAAGGTTCAAAATTCAAGGCAAAATTAAAAATAAAAATGTAATAGATTGTCATAATACATCTTTGGATACATTGTTTCAATTTTAAGTCTGAAAAATTTGGCAAAATGTAATTATTTTTAGGCCAATTTTCAGGTAAATAATAATATATCCAAAATCCCCTCTGTACATTTTTTTTTTTAAATTTTAAAACATGACAAGCATTTTCTCTTAAATTTATCTCTCTTAAACTATAGAAGTTTCACATTGATCTCTTACACTGACATTTTAGAAGTGATTACCTGACTCTGGAGTGTTCATTCTAAAATGTGATGTTATCACGAGTATTGGGACACTATAATGTAATACATTAGTTAAAGTAATATAAACACTACTGGTAAAAACATCTCTAGCTCTATATAAAGAGATTGTTTATCCACACAGAAATTTAAAACTGTTAAACCATCCTATATTAAGGATTAACTGCAAACAAGCCATTTTAATCTGGCTTAAAATCTGTTCAACTGACAACAATCACGTCTTTGGGGTTGAATGGCAGCACCACTTTCTGAAGCTATTGTAAAAAAAAAAAAAAAAAAAAAAGTTAAAAATCACTTTTGTTTATTTGTACTGACAGAGTGAACTTTACACCAGTTTTTGTTTTGTCAGTCATTCATCTTGTGTGTTTGTGTGTATAGTCTGTTGTACTGTTTGTGTGTATAATGTGTATAGTTTGCTGTACTGTTTGTGTGTATAGTTTGCTGTATTGTTTGTGTGTATAATGTGTATAGTCTGCTGTACGGCGTGTGTGTGTATATAATGTGTATGGTCTGCTGTACTGTTTGTGTGTACAATGTGTATAATGTGCTGTACTGCGTGTGTGTGTATAATGTGCTGTACTGTGTGTGTATATAATGTGCATGGTCTGCTGTACTGTGTGTCCATGCGTGCATATAATATGTATAGTCTGCTGTTGTGTGTGTGTGTGTGTGTGTAAAATGCGTATTGTTTGCTGTACTGTGTGTGTCCTACAGGAGGTGAGCAGGGACATCTATGACATCTATGCAGAATATGAACATGAAGAGGACGTGGAGCAGTTCCCTGTGTCCCCCACCAAACACTTCACCCTCAACATCAACGTGGGAGGAACGGTGAGTGTCCTGTTCCGTCCCCTGTCCACATGTCCTGGACACACATCTCTCCCACAAACTAAGGGAAAACAAGATTATTACATGGTCATATCTAATCTTTTTCTTGGTCCACATGGAGACAGATGTTTTGGTCACAAATGCATTTAAATTTGGTTTGTTGTGATGATATTTTGATAAGTCTTGATCCCTTGCTATCCTGTGCTCAGGTGTACCAGCTGCCCTACCAGCTAGCTGCCCAGTACCCAAAGAGCCGCATTGGGCGCCTGGCCATGTGCTCCGAGCACAGCCGCAGACTGGACCTGTGTGATGACTACATTGTCCACAGTCAGGAGTTCTTCTTTGACCGAGACCCCTCAGTGTTCCACCACATCTTTACCTTCTACAGGTGAGACCTTCTACAGGTGAGACCTTCTACAGGTGAGACCTTCTACAGGTGAGACCTTCTACAGGTGAGACCTTCTACTGGTGAGACCTCCTACTGGTGAGACCTTCTACTGGTGAGACCTTCTACAGGTGAGACCTTCTACTGGTGAGACCACCTACAGGTGAGACCTTCTACTGGTGAGACCACCTACAGGTGAGACCACCTACAGGTGAGACCTTCTACTGGTGAGACCTTCTACTGGTGAGACCTTCTACTGGTGAGACCTTCTACTGGTGAGACCTCTGCACGTCTTCACCTCCTACAGGTGAGTACTCCTTCTCTTCACCTTTAACAGGTGAGTCCTCCCCACCATCACTTTCTACAGGTGAGATCACCACATCTTCATCTTGTACAGGTGAGACCTTCTACAGGTGAGTTCTTCTTCTTTGCACCTTTAACAGGTGAGTCCTTTCCGCCTTTAAAATTTACCTGTTCACAAGAATAAAAGGGAAATTGAGCTTTAAATTCTCTGCTGTGGTGATGGTGTTTCCAGGACAGGCGTGCTGTGGATCAAAGATGAGCTGTGTCCACGGAGTTTCCTGGAGGAGGTAAATTACTGGGGTGTGAGGATCCGGAACACCCAGCGCTGCTGCCGCATCTCCTTTGAGGAACGCCAGGACGAGCTCAACCAGCAGCTGAGGATCCAGAGGCTGCTGCTGGAGGAGGTTAGCTCCACAAGCTCAACATCCACATCTGATGCATCTGAATCAATATAGAAGTGATATGCATTTCCATTTGTTCCCTCCAGAAATTTAAGGCACTATAATACCTGCAGTCTTTTCTCTTATTTTATACTGTAATGCAAAGGTGAAACAAACCCAGTGTGAGCTTTGGTAAATGAGATCTGATAGACTTTTGCTGTGCCTGGTCTGATTGGTCCCTGTGTTTTTGCTGTGTCTGGTGTTTGAGATGCTCCCACATGACCTGCGTCTCAACAGATGTGCTCACCGCTAAGCCCTGTCTTGGCCCAGATCTGGACAGATGTCTGGCTCATAGGTCTCTTCTCAGTTTGTCCTCAAATGTCACAAATAGATTTTTAAAAATAATTTATATTCTGTTCTATACAGCCCACTATTTTGAAAGTAGGTCCACTGAATGCTATCAATCATTTTTTGGGATCAGTGGATAATGGAGATAATGAACATAATTATTATTTAGAGGAGCTAACCTTTCAGTTTTCAATAAATTACATCTTACTGTTCTGACTTTGATCAGCCTGTCTGTGGTCTGTAATTGGACCATAGAGCATGACAAACCTCTGTCTTAACTTGGGACAGTCCCACCATAGCCACTAATTTATCTTTGTCCAAAATTGTTGTATCATTCAGAACAAAATGTATAACTTGTTTGACCTGAGATAAGTAAGAGTTTGGTGCTTTAATTGTTGATTCTGCAAAATCCATTTCTCAGTCCTGTGTTATTTTTTCCCATTTTTACATTTGCATTACGTTTTGACACGGACTAACCATGTGCATCTCTGATTGATTAATCCGCCTATCAGTCACACCAGTCTGAAATCAGGGAGACAGGATACGGTTCCAGACCCACTTGTTTGTAAAATTTTGTCAAAGTGTGTGGTTCAGGCTGGCCAGGTAAGTTTTGACTAGTATTTAAGAGTGTTCCAAAGAAGTGAAACGTGAAACAAACAATATAGCATTTTCAAAAGAATAAAAGGTAAAATGGTGATCTAAATATGTTCTATGTGAGCACATGATATCCCATAGAAGTGTAATATCCCCTCTAACATTTGAGGGATTACATCAACAAATATTTGATATTGACATCCTCATTTACTCCTGCTTGGTGGAGACTACAGTGTAGATGAGGATGAAGTAGTGATGTTGTCTTACAGGTGGCGGTAGAGGAGAACGAGGCTCTGTTCTTTCACATGCGCTGGGGGCAGAGTCGATGGGCATTGTGGAACCTGATGGAGAAGCCTTTTTCCTCTGTTCCAGCTAAAGTCATGGCAGTGGCCTCCTCCATGTTTGTGCTCATCTCGCTGGTCGCCATGACGCTCAACACAGTGGAGGACATGCACTTCCAGGTATGTCGGTAAAGACAACTGGGTGCAATTAAACTCTTATGCCACATTCTGTGCAATGGTTTATTAAACCTGTTTAGGGGTGTCTGCTTTTACATACATGATTGTGTCACATGGGAAAATACATTTGGCAGCTGGTGTCTTGCACTGTCTGTTGAAAGACCAATATCCAATATCAACTCTTGAGATACACCCAGATGACATTTCTGCACTATTGATTTTCTCTTTTTAATTGAACTCAGCAGACAAACTTCCCTGTGGGGTCAATTAAGTGTACTTTAAACTTACCGTAATTTCACGGCTATAAGGCGCGGTTAAAAGTTGCGAACATGGCGAGGGCGATGGATGACACACGGCAAACACGCGTGCCGGGCAAGTTACGCCACGATTTGTGAATGGATTGTGGATGCTTGGGCTAACGGTGCGACTTTTGTATGTGTTAAATGCAGAAAAAGCACGAAAAAGCACCCGTAACTGAAGCTGCGCCTTATAATCCGGTGCGCCTTATAGCCGTGAAATTACGGTACATGTATTACCAGTTAGAATAGATTGAATCACAAGTAAGAACTGAGCAGTGGGTGGAGATGGGGGGTAAGTGGAAGTAGAATTTTTTTATTTTATTTTTTCGAGCACTCAAGCCTCAAATACAGGTCAATGCAGGATTACTCAAACATGCATGAATCAATCAAAAATATAACTCTGAGTAAACTAATGATGAGGGACCACCATTAGAACATGACAGCAGAGGTGCGTAGCAGCATACTTTTACTTCTACTTGAGTAATATTTTATTGGAGTAACAGTACTCTTACTTGTGTAAAAGATTTGGTTACTCTTCCCAACGTGAGTTAAGTCTACAAGTGACAAAAGCCATGTTTCTTGCTTCGCTCCTTCAGACACGATTTAGTTTATCTAATTTTTGTGTCTCTGAAAATACCAGATTTTGTTCATTATTTAATGTTTGTCCATCCAATTACTTCAAATTATAACTTCAAATTATAAATCAGATGCTACCTACCAATAGTTACACTTACTTGAGTTGTAGTTTTCCTAAATACTTTTTTACTGTTACTTGAGTAATTTCTTGGACCACCACTTTATACTTCTACTTGAGTAATATTATTTTGAAGAAGTGTTACTTTTACTTGAGTAAAATATTTGGCTACTCTACCCACCTCATAAGGTCAAGCTCAAAGCTCATAATAGTCTCTTTTATATTTGTCCCCTTTAATATGCCTTTCCTTGGGACGACCCTGTCTCCTGCGCACCAGACTTCTTGGGGCCAGCTGAACGGCAGGATTTATGGCGAGAGTGTGGAGACCTTGTGTATCGCATTCTTCACTCTGGAGTATGTGCTGCGCCTGGTTTCTACTCCGAACCTGAGGCAGTTTGGGCAGAGCATGCTCAACACGGTGGACCTGATTGCCATCCTGCCACACTACCTGCAGATTGTGCTAGAGCGCTTTGAATACGAGGACATCCACCTGGACTCGGAAGACATCGAGACGGTGGGACGTGTGGGCAAGGTGAGAGGACAGACTCAGAACACACGGTCTAACTGAGTTAATCTCTGCATTAACGTAGCTTAAAGCATAATAAATAAATAATAAATAAGGCAGATCTACTTTGCAAAATCTACTTTTCAAAGCTTTTGACCATGTTGTAGTTGTTCCCTCTTACCATTTACTCACCTGAAGTTGTATTTGGAGTGACTGGTGCATGTTTGATGACCTCTGTGCATATTGGGTCTCAGAGCTACATTCTCCTTGTGGATTTTGGGTTGCCCATAGATCCCGGGTATGGTCTATAGTAAAGTTGGCTATCTATAACCTTTTAAGCTTCTGCAGACAGTCTATAAACTGTCTTTTTGTATCCACTGGATGGGTCCCTCTTTAGATGTTCATAAGTGGCACTGAGGAGGCTGTTGACGTTTTGACATGTTCATGATCACAGTGCTGCACCTTTTGCCATCTTTTTGTAATACTGAGAGTATTCCTCTCTTCAAATGTGATGTTTGAAGGAGGTTGGGCGCTGTTCAGAGTGGCAGTGATTCCTTAGAGTTTTGATGACTAGTCATGATTTTTCTTTCCAATGAACTTATGAATTTATTCACACAATTGTATTTGTTTAATTGACGTTTTTTCCTGCACATATTTTATTGTCACTAGCAGTGCACATATTTTATAGATACTGGCAGTGTTTTGAAGGGAATACATGTGTGGAAATACATGCTAAGAAATATTAGACATTCAACATTAGATGTAATCAGTTTCATTGTGAGGCGTAGAGTCGTCATACCTCTTGTTTAGAACTTGATGTCCTGCAGTTATAACGCAGGACACAGGGTAAAAATATACAAACAATATAAACATAAGGACATATTGTGACATGGCCATCACCTGCTGTGCACTGGAACCACTGGCCTAAGGTCTGCAGCCTCTGCCTCAGACATCCTGTTGTGCTTAATGTGCTTCTGTGGCTGTGATGTAATCCACTGTGAGAATGTGGTCTGATAAGTCCTTATCCAAGTAGTCTTGTTTGTCTCTGTATTACTTTGTATTACTTTGTTTTGTCCCTATGTTCCTGTTGTGCTGGTATTTTTATTTTGTGGGGTGAACCCAAATGATTTTCTGCTCCCTGTGTGCACCCCCTGCAGGTGGGCCAGGTGCTGAGGATCATGCGGCTCATGAGAATCTTCAGGATTCTCAAGTTGGCGCGACACTCAACGGGACTGAGGGCGTTTGGCTTCACCCTGCGTCAGTGCTATCAGCAGGTCTGTAACAGGGCTACCAGGAGGTCTGTACAAGGTCTGTACCAGGGCTACTAGCACATCTGTACCAGGTCTGCACCAGTGCTGCCAGCAGATCTGTACCAGGTCCGTATCAGGTCTGTACCAGGTCTACACCGTTGCTACCAGCAGGTCTGTAAGGGACATATCGCAAGTTTGTGTTTTAGATGCACTTATGTCCTTTTGTCACTTGTTTTATCAATTACCCTTAAAAAAGGTGCAGATATATTTGATAACTATTTATTTTTTGCATTGAGTGATACAAATAAATACACTGATACAATTAATTAGGTCCCATCAAAAACACTTCAAACTTGGCCAAAGGACACAAAATTAGTGATGGGTAAATGATACCTCAGTGTGTGTATCACACTTTTCCCCTTGTGTGTCGAGACTGTATCACGCTGTGTTGGTAAATGTATGGGCTCCATCTAGTGGTTTAAAAAATGTACTGCAGCTACACTACAAAAGAAACGTATTGTAATGAGTTTGCATAACTAAGTGCAAGATATTACTTTTTCCATGTGAATATAACACTCTATGTTCAATAATCTCTATATGAAATTAGAGTGAATATTCCTGTGATGATTAATTGTGTGTGTCATATGAGTGGTTGAGGATTTTTACGACGGCGTTCTACTGACGGCTAAAAAATTTAAATTCTGCGGGCGCTACGAGAATAAAGTCGTAGCATTTCGACATTAAAGTTGTAATTTTACGAGAATAAAGTCGTAGTCAGAAAACGTTGTAATTTTACGAAAATAAATTCATAGTACAACGAGAATAATGTTGTAAAATTACGAGAATAAAGTCGTAATATTACGAGAATAAAGTCGTAATTTTATGAGAATATAGGCTCCTGTGCGTGAACGAGACTAGTGAGTGATGCGTTATGGAGAGGAGGAGGTCGGCTGCAGGAGGATATCCAGAGAGGATTTGTTGTTGTTTGTTCTTTAAGAGTTTGAAAGATGTCCATCCAAAACTGAATGCATTGTTTATGCAGGACTCCCCACCAAGACTCTATTCATTGATTGGCGGTGCTGCATCCATAGATGAAGCTTTGATCTCTGCGCAAGAACCGCTGCATGTCGCGGGCTTGTGAATTTTCTGTACCTGTGTTACGTGCTGACGCCCCTTTGCCCCATTATCTTATGTGTATTCTGTATTTATGCTTGTTTTGGGACGTGGCTGGTCGCTGTATAAATAGGTTGTCTATCCATGGCGCTTTCGTGCGTAGCTTGCTCGTGCTTGCGCTCACTGCACCGCTTCGTCTGCCTCACCTGAGGCGCACTCCTCGGCTCTGAGCTGCTCGGTGCGGGCTGCACCAGGCCTGTGAGCTGCAGTTAGGTTTGACCTGGTGGGACTCTCTTGTTTTCGCCTTTTGTTTGATCAGGTTGGTTTGGGGATGGTTTTGGTTTCAGTGATGTCAGCACAGGCCCTGTACGGGGATGGCCCAGTGCTGGGTGGGCCCTCCACGCGGTTGTCCCGGTGCCGCATCCTTTTGTAATGTTTGGCTCATCAGGTCCTCCTTTCTGTTGTTAGTTTGTTTTGGGGCACGGGAGGGTTTTTTTTTTAAAGTAAATACAAATTAATTAAAAATAAACTATTTAACTTTTCATATCCCATTTGACTCCTGTGTCTCTTTAATATGTTTATCCACCCAGGTCGTAAAGACCTGGATCCGCCCGGAGTCTTTGCGGACACCCTCCAACATGCGTCACTGTGGATATAGTAATCCACATTTACTGTGGGATCACTGTTTGTAACGTGCCTCGTGTGTGGTGACAGTCCAGCGTAAGGATCAAACGCGTTTGGAGTCATGTGATAAACTGAAGCCGTGTGGTGTTTGCATAAATGTCTGTATTGATGCTTCAGTCTCACATTCTGTGGATGGAGGCACATTACCAACAGTGATCCCACAGTAAATGTGGATTACTGTATCCACATAGTGACGCGCGTTGGAGGGAGTCCGCAAAGACTCCGGGCGGATCCAGGTCTTTACGACCTGGGTGGATCAAACGGGATATGAAAAGTTAAATAGTTTATTTTTAATTATTTAAAAAAAAAAAATCAAGACAGTCCCACCAGGTCAAATCTAACTGCAGCTCACAGACCTGGTGCAGCCCGCTCCGAGCAGCTCAGAGCCGAGGAGCGCGCCTCAGGTGAGGCAGACGAGGCGGTGCAGTGAGCGCGAGCACGAGCAAGCACGCACGAGAGCGCGCCATGGATAGACAACCTATTTATACAGCGACCAGCCACGTCCCAAAACAAGCATAAATACAGAATACACATAAGATAATGGGGCAAAGGGGCGCAGCGCGTAACACAGGTACAGAAAATTCACACGCCCGCGACATGCAGCGGTTCTTGCGCAAAGATCAAAGCTTCATCTGTGGATGCACCACCGCCAGTCAATGAATAGAGTCTTGGTGGGGAGTCCTGCATAAACAATGTATTCAGTTTTGGATGGACATCTTTCAAACTCTTAAGGAACAAACAACAACAAATCCTCTCTGGATATCCTCCTCTTCCTCCTCCATAACGCATCACGCACTAGTCTCATTCACGCACAGGAGCCTTTATTCTCATAATATTATGACTTTATTCTCGTAATTTTACGACTTTATTCTCGTTGTACTACGACTTTATTCTCGTAAAATTACGACTTTAATGTCGAAATGCTACGACTTTATTCTCGTAGCGCCCGCAGAATTTATATTTTTTAGCTGTCAGTAGAACGCCGTCGTAATTTTTTAACAAAATGTAAATTTTTGGAGAAAAAAAAATCTATATTTCATAAACATTATCGGATTTGAATGGACCAAATGGCTTCACCCTGCGCCATTTCTGAGCTTGACATAATGACATGCAAATTACGGCTCTACCTTTCAAAGCGCTTTGAGTGCCTTGAAAGGTAGAAAAGCGCTATAAAAATGTGACCATTTACCATTTAAGATGGCTCTATAGCACCCCCTTCAAATTTCATTTTTAAAAATTCATAAAAGCCAATCTATTTCTTGTGGACATGTGAAAAAAATTACAGAGGCTCTTCATAATGCAGAAAAATGTGACAAAGTCCCATCATTGTAACTAGAAAAATGAAAGAAAAAAAAGATCTTCTCTGCCAACTAAGTCGCTTCTGAGAGACAGAAAAAATGCTCAAGAACTTTTGAAAACTGGCACAAAAATTAGAGATTGACTCAAATTTAAGTTGCATAATGTCGCCAAGAATGTATGTTGCAGGATGGCTCAGTGGTGCTCTGTGGAAAATTCAAATACATTACAAAATAGGAGGGGCCAGAGCCTATTATTTCATTGTGGGCACATAAAACTTGGCAGGTACATAGAGCATCTCGAGATAGACAAAAAAGTATATTGTGGCCCCACCCTAAACCACACAGGGCGTCGGCCATCTTGAGTCAATCTTGAGATGTCCAAAATCTAGACCCCGTACATACTGAACAAAAAAAGCAATGAGGACATACCTCTATCTGCAACCATGTTACCATGGTAACATAAAAAATGTGTCATTGAAATCCATGGTGTTCAGACTACTGGACTTTGTTGCTGACTAAATAGATGACCTATATTAATCCAACTATGGAGTAAAATTTCCCAAAATAAGGAGTAATCTAAAACCACAATTGAAAAAAATGAAAAATGTCTCTGTGGAACCTCCTTAAAAAGTCACAATACATTACAGCAATGGAAGAAAACTCCAAACCTTTTAAAACATAGAAAGATGAAACTTGGCATGAACATAGCCCATGTCATGAGAAGTAAAAGACTCTATTATAACCACATCCTAAACGCAACAGGAAGACGATCATATTGGGCGGAACCACATTTCGCTAAATTGCACTTCTTACTTTTAATATCTTCACCATGGAATTTCTTTCAAAATGCTTGAAACTTTGTTAAAATCATTTAGACCCATGTGTTATTACATTACATTACATTACATTCTAAAATGTGGCTGTGGCTTATTATTTCTTACACGGGATGTCGAATTGAGTTTTACATCGTTGCGTTCAGCTTCTCAATGCACACACGTTTCATGGGGTCCAAGATTTACAGCTTTGATATAAAACTGCTCTACAGTGCCCCCCTTGAAAAATGGAATGGGGCCTCAAAATTTTGTTTGTCGAAGACATTTGAAAGTTAGCAGTTGCCATACTGAACAAAAAAGCCAATGAGGACTTATCTCTATTTTCAACCATGCTGCCATGGCAACGCCCAAAATTTTCTCTCCTAGAAAAACTCCTAGAAATACATGGGTTTTGGTTAACTGGGATGAAAAAAAATTGTTTGCCACCACTGAAATGTGGTGCACATAATCCACCCATGAAACTGAACAAAAAAGCCAATGAAGACATACCTACATTGAGGCAAATAAGTATTTAAACACCCTGTGATTTTGCAAGTTCTCCCTCTTAGAAATCATAGAGGGGTCTGAAATTTTCATCTTTGGTGCATGTCCACTGTGGAAAATTAAAATACATTATGAGATAGGAGGGGTCTGAGCCCTTTTTATTTTATTTTATTTTTTTAAACTTGGCAGGTACACAGAGCATCTTGAGATTGACAAAAAAGTATATTATGGCCCTGCCCTAAACAACATTAGGGGTTGAGACATCCAAAATCTACACCTCGTACTTTAACAAACTTGTCCTAGGGTTTTGATCTGATGGACTCCAAACTGAGGCAGCATCATCAGGACCTATCTGAGGTCAAAAGTTGTTAAAATAATTTACATAAGTCTTAGGGTGTGGTCATGACGAGCTCTAAGCTAAGTGGCCATTTTGAAAGCTTAAAAACCCTTGTAATTCTTGCAAAAAATTTAGATTGGATGAACCCAATGTAGCGTTTGTGTATTTTGATGATCTGTACATAATGATGTGTGAATTAAACTTGTATCTTAAAAAATGTCCCTTCAGCGCCCCCTGCAAAGTTAAAATGGGGCCAAAAAATGTTTTTCTTTTCATTTCATTTATTTATTTATTTGGTAGGACAATGTACAATAACATTAGGCTCAATGGCAGAGATGCTTGTACCAGATTCTAGCTTAGAGCTACCTACAGTTAATTTCCATCTGTAG
This sequence comes from Periophthalmus modestus, assembly GCA_019594935.1. Classification (NCBI taxonomy): domain Eukaryota; kingdom Metazoa; phylum Chordata; class Actinopteri; order Gobiiformes; family Gobiidae; genus Periophthalmus; species Periophthalmus modestus. The sequence goes on along the minus strand of JAIEZT010000054.1, from coordinate 22,392,035 downwards.
TCCTCGGGCGGGGTCACCATTAATATATATATAAACGTACACACACACACACACACACACACACACACACACACACACACACACACACACACACACACACACACACACACACACACACACACACACACACACACACACACCACACATGACACACACACACATACAGAGCAAAATTCAAGCCAAAAGAATGACCACACACTGTCTACATCCACATTTGCATGGCCACACCTCAAAAAAGTAAATAAAGTGGAAAAAAAAAAAAAAAAAATCAAGCATAACAAGCTTTCAAAATGAAGTGGTCATTTTGAAAGCTTAAAAATCCCTGTAACTCTTGCAAAAATGGTCAGATCTGGATGGACTCGATGTAGTGTGTGTGTTTTGATAATCTGGACACAATGATGTGTGAACTAAACTTGTATCTGTAAAAGAGACTCTCCAGCTTGCCTTGCAAAGCTAAAATGGAAAGGAAGAAATTAGTTTGTCGTAGACAAATACAATTTGGTACACAGACCCTTTATATCATTTCAAACGAAAAAGCCAATGAAGACGCACACCCTTCATTTGACGGACTCCAAACCCCAGATATGTAAATTCTTTTAACAACCTGATGCTGCATCAGAACATAAGTCTCAGGGTGTGGTCATAATGACCTTTTAATGAAGTAGCCATTTTGAAAGCATAAAAAATCCTGTAACTTTTGCAAATGTCGTTGGATTCAGACAAACCTGACATAGCCTCTGTGTATTTTGTTGATCAGGACAAAATTATGTGTGGATTAAAATTCTATCTTTAAAAATGGCCCTCCAAAGCCCCCTTCAAAGTTACAATGGGCAATAAACATTTATCTCCAAATGCCACCTAAAATTGATATGCAGCTCTCCCACTGTGGCATGTCTTTCTGCAGTTGCAAGGGTTGTGAGGGCCCTTTATCACTGCTTGCAGTTTTATTTAATGTTAATTACATTTTTAAATCATAAAGTGCCAGGTGGTGTACACATCATAACCATAGCTGTCTCCAGATACAAGATAGATATCAAATCAAATAGCTTTTACTGAAAACAATTGTAATGCTGATTTATTCTTTATTACAAAAAAACCCCAAAACATTGGACAGGATGGCCAAGTTATTTGTTATACTTTTATCCAATCAGAAAGCAGAATGAGCCTCACATGAGTCTCTCATTTGGGTTGCCAGTTTTTAATGCTAAAATTCAGTTGGTTTAAACCTAAAAGGACTATCTCTGATCTGAATTGTCGCTACGTAAACCCAGCACCTGCAGCCAATCATTAACCAGTGCTAGAGCAGCCTCTGTATCTCAGTGAGAGAATTCTGGAGGTTCTGAGCTTTCACATAAACTGAGAATCAGAACAATGTGTATGTGTCTATCCGCATGTTAAGACACTGCCAAACCAGGTTCAGTTGTGATTGTAGTAGCTATTTTAAAACTGTTGGAGCGCAGGCAACCTTTGAACAATACGCCTCAGGAATCTTTGTCTCTATGGAGCAGCTCTATCACTTTAGGTTCACTTGCCTCCTCAAATCTTCATCTATATCATACCTGCAGAGAGAGTGGTCCATTGGCCCAGAGCCCATAATAAAGCCAGGACCCTCAAACCCGCTCACGGCTCTTGTGTGCAGGTGGGCTGTCTGCTGCTGTTTATCGCCATGGGGATCTTCATGTTCTCAGCCATGGTCTACACGGTGGAGCATGACGTCTCCAACACCAACTTCACATCTATTCCCCACGCCTGGTGGTGGGCCGCAGTGAGTCTGCCCCCGTGCACATACACCATCAGGAGGGACGCTGGAGGTGTCTGAGGGTCAGGGGGACAATGGGAATTTAAGGTTTGAAAGAAAATGCTTCTTTCTTCGTTCCATTGTCTGCTTTGGTATTATTTAGTGGAGTTTAGTCTAGTCCTATGTTTAATAGATGTTGTCATATGCATGGTGAAGCCACTTTAAGGTTAGGCCTAATTTAAGTCAGTCTGGGTTTAGATGTGGTGGTACTCAGAAAGTAGAAACAAGACACATTTGCCGAGATCAGATACAAATTCAGGTCAGTGAGGACAAGACAAGATTTTAACACAATTCCTAATGTATAAATTGTACAATTCAGTTTTCTATTTTGCCGTCTTTTTATTTCATTTCATATTTTGGTTCCCATTATAGCACTGCTTTTTTGGAACTAACACAACAATTTTTTTGTCGAAATTAAAAAATCTCACAAGGTAATTTTTGTAATTTGTGCTAAATTTTGTGTCAATTTTGTCTCTGGGGATCTCGTGGCACGAGACCTTGCCTCTATATAGACCAGGGGTCACCAACACTGTGCCCGCGGGCACCAGGTCGCCCCCAACGCCTACATGAGGCGCCCACAGGCCGCTTCTACAAAATAGCACAACTCACTAATGAATTGCATCTAAAATTACATTTTATTCTGTTGCTATTTTTTTTTATTTCCCTTACATTTATATAGATTTAAAAAGGACAATATCTTAAAAATATATTCATTATACATGAAGTTTAGAAAAGTTAAGGTGAACTCTGCGTGTGACAAAAACCAGTGCTCCGCTCGTGAGCGCTGTGAAGACGCTGAATGCAGTTTCACGACTGTAAAAGAAACCTGCGTGTGTCTCATCTGCGGCGACTGTGACGACGGCAAAGTGGCACAATGTGGAGGGACATTTCAGTACGTGTCACAGAAGCTCCATGCCAACTACCCACCAGGGGGCGCACTGCGGGCAGAAAAGGCATGTGAGCTAAAGGCAGCTTTGGGTAAACAAGTCTTTTTTCAAGAGACCAGAGAAAAAAATCACAAAAAGCAACCAAGATTTTTTTTCAAATATGTAAGTTGATTTTTCTTTAACTGATAACTTTTTGAAATATGGTGCAAAATAGGTTTGTCAGTGCCTTGTGAAAATGAGACACTGTGAGATGAAGTGATCATCTGAAAATTTAACAATTACTGAGATTAATAAAGGTAAAGTGCTGAATATTGATATGTTTCCCACCTTGCTGTCATTGTTGATTGTGAGAAATCATGAACATGATCAGTGTCTTCAGAGATGATTATCATTAATTATTATTAATAATGTATAACTAAAGGCAAACTGAGCATATTTGTTATTTCAGAAGAGCGAATCAAACTGGTAGCCCTTCCTCTGACTCAGTACCCATGAAGTAGCTCTCAGTTGCAAAAAGGTTGGTGACCCCTGATATAGACTATTTACAACTAAATGACGACACTTTATTTTGCAAAATCAATGCTTAAAATGTCCTTCCTGTATTTTACCATTTTTGTTTTATTTTTACTTTTCTTCACAAACGCACTGGACTCAATATATATTACCAAAGTTACTATCCCACCAAACTTGGTAATATAAAAAAAATACATGAATCGATCAAATAGCAGAAGAAAAATACAAAATCTGTCAACTGGACAAAACGTAGGAGTGAAGACGTTTTGCTGCTCATCCAAGCTACTTCTTCAGTTCAGGTCAGATTACTGGTGGCCACTGCCTTAAATCTATCTGAAGGGAGGACCTAACTACACTGAAGCTCAAAACACCTATTGTTTACAGTTTAGTGTTTGTAGGCTAGGTCTACTGTGTGACCCTAAGTCACACAATAGACTGATTTGGGTCTGAGGATGGAGTTATAGATGGGGGATAGATGATGTCTGAGGCTCCCGTTCCTGTTCAAGGATGTATTCTTTCCTAACAAAAATAACTTCTTTAACTCCCCTCTCAAACAATTTTTATTTGGCTAAGATGTGAACCTCACTATCTTCAAAGGAGTGGTTAGTGGCTTTGAGATGGAGATGTATGGCGGACTGGGACTGGAATCCTGGGGAGCTCTCGTGCCGTGTTGGTACATTCTCTTTTGGAGTGCCTGTTTAGTTCCTCCAATATAACACTCACTGCACTCTTCACTACACTGAATGGAGTAGACCACATTACTTTGTTTGTGGCTCGGGGTTTTGTCCTTCGGGTGAACCAGTTTCTGTCTTAAAGTGTTTGTAAGTTTGAAATGGACTGGAATTTCATACCGTCTGAAAATTGAAGCTTTTTAGACACACCAGCTGTGTACGGAATAGTTATACCTTTCTTTCTAGGTTCAGATTGCCTGTTGTCCAGTTTTTTAGCTCTCTTAGATCTATTGAAGGCCCACTTTGGATATCCACAAGCAGAGAAGGCTTTCTCCACATGTTGATTGTTCTTTCACCACCTCTGTTTTTGTAGGAACCATTTGAGCTCTGTGTTGTAGAGTATGGATGTGCTGCAGTGGATGGTGTGAATCAAACGGCAGGTATTGGTCAGTGTGTGTGGGCTTCCTGAAGACTTCTACCTGGAGTCACCAGTCAAGACATTTAGGCCCCCGTCTCTCATCCTACTTACTGAGAGAGTGTCCTACTTTGCACTGACGCTGCATTAATTATAAAAAGTGAGCTTTATATGATTTTTTTCCCTCACATCTCAATCCTATTGAACATTTATGGGCAGACCTGAAAAGGCATATGTGAGCAAGGCGGCTTAGAAACTTGGCAAGAGCTTTGGCCCATACCTCCTGACAGAACTGGTGTGACTAAGCCACTATTGTGAGAAGCTTGTGGAAGGATATAATGAAAAATTGTCTAAAAAATCATCATGTCATTTAGCAAATATAAATAATTCTGGTAATCCTAATAGAACTAAAACATTAAAAGTTTAGTCTGATTTCATGTCCGTGAAAAAACAAGCGTGTCTTTTTAAATAGTGTATGTAAACTTTGAGACAGTTCCACAGTTCAGTTCAACGTGAATGATTGTACACAGTTGTCACATTTAAAATCACAGATGTATATATGAAACATAAAATGAAGGTTACGTATGTAACTGCTTTTCTGTGAATCCTGGATGACCTCCAGAGGTGGTGTATCAAGCACTGATTGATCACTCTTGCGCACGCGGAAGTCAAGAATTAATAACACATTCACAAGTGATCTTTCAGTGACCCACGTGAGGCTATATAGCCACACGACTCCGGAAGCACAGTCCCTTAACCTTCTTGTGAAGGCACAAGGATTCAGAGATCTCTGGTGGTCATCGGAGATTCATAGAACCGCAGTTACATACGTAACTTTTGTTCTATTTCATCCCTGCTGACCTCCAGAGGTGGTGCTTCAAGCACTGGATGACTTGTAGCAGCACGTTACAAGGAATCCACAAACCACGTAAAGCAAACCCCACCTCATCGTGACAAAGAATGACGCTGGTGTAACACTCCAAGAGGACAGGAGACTGCGACATTCACCTGGTAGAATCTGGCAAATGTGGAGGGTGAGATCCAAGAGGCCGCAGCACAAATCACATTTAGAACCCCATGCATAGCAGCCAAGGAGGTAAAGGCCCCTAGTTGAATGGCATCTCACACGCATCAGCTGCCCCAGCAAGGCATAAGCATGTTTAATGGTCTCTACAACTCACTGAGAAAGGCGCTGTGTAGAGAGAGTCTGACCCGTGGGCCGGCATAAAGACATTTTCAGATTGTCGCACACCTGCAGCAAACTGTATATAAGCTTCCAAAGCACAGACAGGTTCTGTAGTAGATTCTGTACCAAACCTCGCCAACTGGAGTGGTTGGGCATTGCCTGCAGATAACACCTTAGGGAGGAAAGAGACATTGGCCCAGAGAGTTGCGCCTGGACCATCAGCATGCCATCTACAGCAGAACTCATTAACAGATGGTCTGCAATTCACCCACGCGCTTACCTGAAGCCATTGTGAGGAGAAATGCAGTCTTAAATGACAGCCACTTAATGTCTGCCAGAGTATAGGCTTAAATGGATGAGCCTGCCGAGTCTCCAGAACCAACGAAAGATCCCGTGGAGCCACTTGCCGTGTAGGTGAGTGAAGCCATTTGGCAGTGTTAAAAAAAAGGGAAACGTCCTTATTGCCCACAATGTTGCCATTCATGGCACAGCCATGTTTACCTTTAATGTCGGTGGCTCTACAGAACAGGGCCTTTATGACGATACACACAAAACAAGCAAAAAAAACTGAAAGCCGATGGTAGATCATGTAGAGCAGAAAACGCCACTTTTGAATCCACTAATACCAAAAGAAAAAAACACCACTGATGGTACACCAACAACTAAAAATATATTATCCCCCCAAAAACTCAAAGCAAACAGTAATCACTGTTATTATTACTTAATACTAGAACATGCCACTGAAGAAACGAAATATCATGCTTAAGAACCGAACACGGTTCTAAAATAAGTATGATAGATTAGCTGAATGCAGCAATAGTAGCTCCACCAAACCCTGTATCACTTCCAATTAAATAATGCAGAAAACTCCCATTGTAAAATGTACACTTCCCCAGCATCAGGGAGCAGGAGTAGCCGCTTCAGGTGAGGCATCCAGTCAATCCATGAGCAGCTTACACGGCCCCTGAGGGACGACTTGCACTCGCTACTCCAACTGTGATATACTTCAATTACAGGCCACAAGACTGTAAGTAATAAGCTGCTACAAAAAGGGGAAAAAATGTGGAACAAAGCAGTATCCACAAGGAGCCACAACGCACTCAACCTAAGCGCAAAAAGTGCGTCCGGAGCCACGTGGCTATATAGCCTCACGTGGGTCACCGGAAGATTTATTTATTTAATTAATTTATTTGACAGGGACAGTGTACATTAATGAACATTCCTGTAAATGTACCAGATTTAGCCACAAGGCTAATTTTCATCCGTAGTCCCTGGACAGATTTCATGGTGTCACCCTAAAAAAAGGAGGTTAAGAACAAAATATTTACACTACTATTTACAACATTAATCATGCACATCCTTGCACACACGTTCAATATTTACATGCACATTAATTTATACAAAACGAGACAACAAACTTTTAGACATGATTAAAGACAGACGTGAAGCACACAGATAAAATCAATGTGAGCAAATTAGATTTTGAAGTAGCCACTTTTTTAAATGAGTTTTAAAATTACCATAAGATGTGACTTCTCTAATTGCAATGGGTATGGAGTTCCACTGATGTGCTGCTGTGACTGAGAAAGATGACTGTCCAAAAGAGCTTTTCCGGAATGGGATTATGCAGTCCCCTCTAACTGCCCCCCGAGTAACCCGGTTTGAGGATGATCTTATGGAAACAAACTGAGCCAGTGGAGGTGAAGACAGACCATTAATAATTTTAAACAGCACAGATTTGTAGATTTGAGCATGTTGTTCCAGTTCAGAAGATTAAGTTTTAGTATTGCACAGTGGTGATATTGGATTAGTTTCTTGTCCAATGTTTTTATGGTTCTTTTGTATAGAGATTCAAGCGGTTTGAGGGTAGTGCTGTTTGTTTGTGACCAAGTAGTTAAACAGTATTTAATATGGGAGAGGATCATGGCGTGCATGTAAACTGTGGCTGCATTATGTGACAGTTGAGGTCTGATGAAACGATAATTGGAAAGATGAAATTTGACTTTATTGCAGACTTTCTGTACTTGTTATTTAAATGTTAGTTTAGCGTCCATTTGTACTCCAAGGTACTTGTCTTGGTCTCTGGAAAAAGGCTTCAGGTTGTATCGGAATACATCAGGTTGTACATAGGGGGTGCTGGATTTGGTGAAAAACATTGCTACTGTTTTTTCAACATTGAGCTGTAAACAAGACTGATTTAACCAGTTTGAGACGTGAACCATAGACTGGGAGAGAACTTCTGCTACTTGTGAGATGCTGCTGCCATGTGTGTAGATTACAGTGTCATCTGCATAAAATTGAATCTGTAGGTTTGGACAAACTGCTGGGAGGTTGTTGATGTACAAAGAGAAGAGTAATGGGCCTAGAATGGATCCTTGTGGGACACCAGTAGACAACAGGAGAGACGGCGACGTATGGTTTTGTATTCTGACCAACTGTGAACGATTTAGGAGATAGGAAGAAATCCATTGTAGGGTTAATGCTGAGAAGTTGAACTTTGTGAGTTTTGTGATTAACTTTGTGTGATTAACTTTTGTGAGATCACATGTGAATTTGTTAATTCTCGGCCTGTGCATGCGCAAGAGTGATCATTCAGTGCTTGAAGCATCGCCTTTGGCGGTCAGATGGATATGGTTTTCCTGTGGTGAAGATCTCCGGCTTGTCAGTGGGGCAAGATGTCACTTCGACAGCAAAATTGTGACATGAACAATCATCATTTTTGGGGCAAGTCAGGTAGTACCACTACACTATTAAATACTAAAAAAACATTTGGTGTTATTATTGCTGTTATTTATGACCTTAAAGTGCACCTGACAGACTTTCATGTTTATGAAAAATTGTGACTTGGTTTGGTGGGATAGTATTTGCGCTAAATGTGTGTCAGCTTTACATCAGTTAAGTGGCAGTTTGTGGGGAAAAGTGGAGAAAACATAGGAAGTGGCACTATGTTCTAAAACAGAATCCCTCTACCTATATCATCAACAGACAATTTATGCACAAGGAAGTGTTTTTCTGACAGTTTAAACTTAAATTACACCTTTATTTTGTTAAATAGATTTTATTTAATCATAACTATTGTGTAATTTAGTTCAGTTCTGGCCCTTGTTAACATTATGGTTGCAAGGTAACAGAACTGGAATTACCTCTACATATGACATACACTGCTGTAAAAAAAAAAAACAAACTTGTGATGTCTAGAGCCATGTTTGAGCAGCATGTTGTTCCAGGCCAGCATCTCCACGGTGGGTTACGGAGACATGTTCCCAGAGACCAACCTGGGGCGGATCTTTGCGTTCGGCTGCATTTCCTTTGGGATCATCCTGAACGGCATGCCCATCTCTGTCCTCTACAACAAGTTCTCCGACTACTACGCCAAACTCAAGTCCAACGAGTACACAGCCATCACCAAGGCCCGTGGCAAAGTACACTTCACCCGCAGGGCAGTGAGGAGGCTGGCACACAACCGCAAAACCTAATGCAACCACCAGAGGGCATATAGAAACATCAAACCAGCTATGCAGATGTGCTACTGCTCTACCACGCAGTTGAAGAGTGGTAGAGCTACTAAACTGTGTACATAGTGTTTTAATAGCATTATCTACGGTTCCTGGTCATTTTTTTGGTAACTTTAGTGCAAGCTTAACAGGTCTAGTTAAAAAAAAAATTAAATGTCCTGCTTTCAGTGGCCTCTGCAATTTTCAGTAGTTGGTGACATGAAAGACTGCTCTGCTTACAAACACTTGGCTGCAGGGCCAGTTTTAAGTGTGGATGCCTGTTTGAGTAAGCACACTGTTCCTCATATGTCCCCGCCCCTCCAACCCTCTCACTCTCCCGTTTAGTCCTCCAGGTACTGCACAGTTTAGTAGTTCTATTTGAAATGTGATTGTGGGCAGAGTTTAGGTGTTTAGTCTCACTTTAACATACTGAGAATACATGTTTTATATTTAATTGGCTTATTTGAAAATGTAACTGTATTTACAGTGAATGTAGAATAAGATGAATATATATTTTAATGTTTATTATAAGTAGCATAGGGTGTGCAACATAGTATTAAAATATAACAAATAGCCATTGTATTTCACATATTGTCTGTGGTAACATTATTAAACATGCTTGTTAAAGTATTTTCAATGATATTGTATCTGGCACACATTTTCACAGGTCCTGTCACTTTACATTGGAATTTGGTGCCTAAAGCAGAGGTGGGCAGATTACCAAAATCTATAATATTAATGTTTTTTAAGATGTACTATATATTAAAATTTTCCACAATGTTCAATAAAAATGCTGCAAAAAGATCTGATTTATATGAAGCTATAAAGTGAGATTTGAGCACCTTTTTGGGCAATAGTCATTTCACATGATGTCTGATAAAATGAACATTAACTGAAACATGCAAAGTTGTCTTTTAATGCTATGTCAATCTAACAAAAAACAAGAACCCAAATACTTATTTACCCATATTGCCCAGCCTTACTGACCATCTGGCAAAAGTGGGGGGTAAATCATTTTTATGACAAACTGCATGTGTGTAGCTATTGTCAAAATAAAAAAGGTGGTTTCATAATAGTGAACTGAACACTATTTACTCAACTGCCTCATTTAGTTGGCTGCCGTGCGCATCAGTCTTGTCCTTGGCGTTGAGTAAAATCCATAAGAGTCCATTGGAAGGACAGAGTTTGCACCCAACAGAATATGCACAAACAATATTTTCATACAGTTCAATGGCAGCCTACACGAAGAGCCTCCTGACTGGGCAAGGGCCTCCAGGTGTGGGGAGTCCGGTCAGCAGAGTCTGGGCTAAGACCCTCAGCTCTGGGTGAGTTTCTGCAGCAGGATGTGGGCTCCCTGGTTGCTGCTGCCACTCTGCTCCAGCTCTGGGATGAGGGGCTTCAGGGTGGCCTTCATCTCCTTCACTACCGAGGAATCACAGCTGCTCAGCAGGCTGCATGCACAAGACAACATTCAAATATTATATTTACCAACAATATTGTTTTGCACAGCCTGGCTCACTTACACTCTACTACTTTTCCTTGTCATGGCCCTGATATCGCTATTAGAATGTGCTTTGAACAGAACAGGCAGTGAAAGGTAAGACAGACTACTAAAGGCATGAAGCCAAGAGGGGCTGAGAGTATACATGTGAAAAAGGCTAACAGAGAATGTGGCTTCTTCAAAAGTCTAGAGTAGACTGATTAGCTTCAAAAATCAAATGCATCTTTATTTACAACTGAAATGATGAGAATGCCCCCTTTTTGTTAAAGACCATAACACAGTCAACGTGATGTAGGCTGACCATTTGACATACGGAGGGTTCGCATAGGGCCTGCGCCAAATTACATCTCCAACATGTTAGTGCCGTATAAACCATCTCTCTGAGAAGTTCAGGAACCAGCCTCCACATGAACATGGGAAATCAGCGTTTCAGTGTTTTTATGCAGCTAAAAAAGGTGTGAGACAGGCACAAAACGGTTCTGTTTAGCTGTGCATATGACTGAAAGGTTTTTATTCTGCACTCTTCTCTTTTAATGTTAATTTTATTATGATCATTAGTGATTATGTTTTGATTTGTTGTATTGTGATGTTAATGTCTTTCTTATTCTGTAAAGCATTTTGAATTACTTTGTGTAAGAATTGTGTTTATATAAATAAACTTGCCTTGTCTGGGAGACATTGTTAAAACATGCATGGATGACATCTAAAACCTCTTAAGGCATATTTTTGGTGACAAAACAGAATATAGCAGAACACACAAAAATTTTTTTGATTTTACATAATACTCATTATTTCATGTGTATGGCCTTTTTCGATACTGAGGCCAGCCTACCACCACAGACAATGGCCATGTATGTGTGCAGGAGGGTCCTGCTGTGCCCTGGTGTGTTATGTGCAGTCTCACCAGCTCAGCACCATGGCTCCACGGTTCACTCGAGCCCACGTCTGCAGTTTGTCCGTCTCCACAGTGTCCACCAAAATCCGACCGAACCGCTCTAGGCACAGACAAGATGCAAACACGCAATCACTGCTTCTATTCCTCTGCTGTAGATTTACAATAGAGCTGCATACTGAGAGACAACGTGATATGTCAACATGCATGTACCTGGTTTCCCAGCCTCCGCCAGCACCAGGTCCTGCTCCAGCAGCCACTTGAGCAGCAGATGTCCAGCCGGGTGCTCCGCCAGGTGCAGCTGTGGCCCAACAACAAGGTCACGTATACTGCGGTCCATTAGGAAATCACTAGCTCTTCAATTTAACCCAGAGGACTGAACTACTGATAGCAATATCCCAATAGAAACAAATAAAATCAATAATAATAACAAATAAAATAAACATATCCAGAACCTTATTTGAGAGGTTTGTCCTCAAAACCAAACAACCACTTGAGAGCCACTAGTCTGAACTACAGAAACAGAGTTGTACTTTTACTCTTAATGGGGTGCATATTCCTTCACTATACTTCGTTAAGTACACCGAATTAAGGGTAATGTAAAATAAAGTGCTAAAAGTTTCAGTAGTTCTGTATCTTTAAATGGCTCCTGTTTGTTACACAACAGATTGGAAAACTTTTGTGCAGTTAAAATTTGAAATATTTTTTATACAAGTTTAGAGTTAAAAAATGCTAAGTGAGCAGCAAATTCATGATGGCCCCGAGACTTTTAAACCATAGGCGTGTTAGAATGTTGTCATGTCACATGAATTTAAACTATTGACAGCTTCAAGCATTTATCCCTTTCCTCACTTGTCCCTATTCTTTTCCTCTTGAGGCCTCATATCTAGCCTCAACTCCACCTCACACCTACCTCAACTCATCTCTCCATATGCCCCACTGGTTGCCTCACCAGCCCCTCTGCTCCGCCCTCACTTGACCATATGCCAAACCCTTGCCTCACCTCGCCCTTGACTCCACCCGGCTGCAGCTCCTGGTTGGCGAGCTGGGCCACGGCGCTCATAGCCGGTCTGAGGTCTCCACAGGCAGAGGCCAGGATGTCGCTGACAGTTACACAACTGGCCTTGTCTGTGGCCATGTTCGCCGCATTCTCACACAGGTACTGGAGCAGAGCAGGGGACACAGCCTCCAGCAGCTCCCTCCTCCGGATATTCACGTCCTTTTTACTGAAAACAGACAACTAGTTAATGCCAGCTTTGAGCCAAGACCACCCCGGTCTATACATCACACAAGTAACACATAGTGCACATCACTTTGAAATGCTGCTCCTAAGATAGCATCATTTAGGAGGGTTATTGATGTCACTATGACTAAAAGAAGTTCTCTTTTCCCTCATTTCTCGCTCTCTGTCAAAGCTCACCATAGGTACAGATTTGATTGGCCAATTCTCATTACAAACAGGGTACACTGTGCATACAAGTAAAGGTGCAAACATGCAAAAAGAAGCTTTGGCCAGCGTGCATTGGGAAAAGTATCAGGGAACCTAATTCTCTGCATCAACAACTAGACTATATGCAGCCAGTCTCCTCTCTGCCCATGGAGCAACCGGGAGAGGAGGGAGGAGTGAACAGGAGAAACGGGAATGATTGTATTTTTCATCTCGCTCTTTGGATCAAAATGAGCGGAAAAGTTCCATGTCCCAAATTAAACTATTGCTTGTGCGTGCTCTGGCTCCACTCTCATTCAGTCAGTAAAAAAACATCACACTTGGAACCCATTTTCAATTATGTCATTGCTCCCATGATCTGGCCTTCTCGGAGTAAGCAGGAGTGCATGCAAAGTACAGCTTAAACTTCAGGCCTGAATTAGCTTTGGTCTAGAGATGGAGCTAATTTCAGCTCACGATTTTAGTATAAGCCTAAACTTGGTAAGTGACTTTGATGGAATACTCCCTCTATCATGACCCTCCTGGTGTTGTCTGTATGTGTTTGATACAGTTGGATGGGTTTTGCCTCACCTGTGCTGGTTGCCGTCCCCCATCTGCAGTAGCTGGATGGTTTCTGGCAGCAGGTGGGCGGGGTCACGTCTGTTCAAGAGATAGGCCATCACCTTCTTGCCATATTTGTTCCCAAGGACCTCGTTCAGAGAGGACAGCAGCTCCTGTACACAGCACACACTACTGTTACAGCACTGTCAAAGACTTCAACTCAGTACAGGGCTTCTTCTGCATTACCTTGCAGCTAAAGTATTGATATGCAAAGTTTTGGATCCAAAGAGACAGCGCTTCCTAAAAGTGAAGCCTTATAAAAAGGTGGGAGATGTATCATTTAACAGTAAACAAAAAAACTTCCAGCCAGTTAGGTGGCTGATAGTTTAAGTTTAGTTATTGAAAGCCAAAATATTGATTGGTTTAATAATAGAAACAACTGACTTGTGTCTTTTTCTTACTTATATAAAGCCTCTTTGGGATTCTTTTGAAAAGCGCTATGAAAACCATTATAACATGGTTAAAAGCCCATAACAATTTTACATAATAAAAAACCCAAAGCAAAGTCTAGTAACTCACCGACAGCACGGTCTGTTTGACCAGTTTGGTGTCGTCCACACAGTCAAAGATGGCCAGCAGGACCAGGTGAGCAAACTCCCCCTGGATAAGCACACACACTTTAGAACACAGGAGGGGAGGGAGGCCAAAGGTAGTGAAAAATAACCAGGGCCTGGACTCACCGTGGCAAACTTCACCATGTATGTCTTCATAGTTTTGATGATGACCTTTCTGTCCTGAAACAAAACACACAGAGCGTGTTAGCTTGTCAGGGTGAAAGGATATGCAGGATTATAATACCATAATAGCCAGTGTCCTAAAATATTGGGCAGATATACTAATGATTGTAGTGTTGATTTATTCATAATTACAAAAAACATTTTATTTTTTAGCATATTTTTTATTAAGCATATTTATATATATATATATATATATATATATATATATAAATATAATATAAAGCTCCTGTATGGGTAAGAATGGGCTCCTATATTTGCCAGAACCAAAAACTAAAACCCACAAATAGGAGACGTGTTTTCAAAATATGATCACTGATGGCATCTCAGGTTCAGTTTTTAAACAACAGCAGTGCATATTCCTGTCAGTACCTTTGAGATAAAAGCTTTGATAGTTTGCATAATGGCATTTTGGAACCTAGGGTAGCAGGAAGGTTCTCACCTTTGCTGTGCCATGCCATACACAGCTCATGGCAACCCGCGCTCCGTCGTGAGTGTGAGCCATGTAGACCACAGCCTCCCGGATGGATTCAATCATCTCCTGAACAGACAGACCTTCAGTTACATCCTTTACCAGGACTTACCATCAATTGTGCTATCCTCATGTACCAGCATGCACATAATATGCTTCGTACCATGGTATGTACCATCATGTACAGTCATGTACCGCTACATATCATATACCATCACGTAGGCCAACTCACCGTCCTTTGCTTTTCAGGAGCAAACTGGAAAAAGTCCAGGAACACCTTGTGGACCAGCGAATGTCTGATGACCTGCTCTCTGAAAGGACAAAAAACATTCACTTCAAGAATAAATCACTACAAATCTGATTTGATAGCCAATAACATGAAATCAAGCTAATTAATCTAGATTTTTAGGCCACAAGTAACATTAAAGCAGTGAAAAATTCTACCACTGTATCAATAGCTGTAGCCAATTCATAAACAGGTTCTACATTTTAAAAAGTAAACTAAATACAAATAAAACACGCTCAACATTGCTTCAAGCCTTGTAAAAACATTACATACTATTTTTTAAAACAATTATTAAAACACATTTTACCTGTAATTAAGCAGTTTACAATTCAATTTAAGAATGCAACATTTAACAGTACTTTGGTCAAGGTCTGCCTGAAAACTATGACATTACTAGAAATCCAAATATTTCCATTCATTGTTTATCCAACATATGGGAGAGAGAACATATTTTATTATTTTAAAAGGTGCCCCGTGTAACTTGTCTGGTAGAGGGTCTGTCTCCATGCAGAGACTTGCAAGCCAAATTACAGGTTAGATTTGTGGAGAGGCGACCCCACTCACAGTAAGAATGTATGTTTTTTTTTTTATATTTTTGAGACAAATTTGATTTAAATTGCCCAAATTATGGTATTAAACTAAACATTAATATCTCCATAGAGACAAGCAGGTTGTGGATCCCTCCAGAATAGTTACACAGTACACCTTTAAAGAGGTAGTAGTCCTACAGTGGTGAAAAAAAGTATTTAGTCAGCCACCAATTGCACAAGTTCTCCCACTTAAAAAGATGAGGATAGGTACACTTCAACTATAAGAGATAAAATGAGAAAAAGAAAAAATCCAGAAAAATCAAATAGATTTTTAAAGAATTTATTTGCAAATTATGGTGAAAATTCCTCCATGCAGATCTACTCTAGAGCAGTGATGCGTTGGGGCTGTCGCTGGGTAACACAGACTTTTAACTCCCGCCAAAGATTTTCTATAGGGTTGAGATCTGGAGACTCCAGGACCTTGAAATGCTTCTTACAAAGCCACTCCTTCGTTACCCAGAGAGTGTGTATGGGATCATCGTCATACTGAAAGACCCAGCCACGTTTACTCTTCAATGCCCTTGCTGACGGAAGTAGGTTTTCACTCAAAAACTCTCGATACATGGCCCCATTCATTTTTTCTTTTACACGGATCAGTCGTCCTGGTCTCTTTGCAAAAAAAAACAGCCAAAGCATGATGTTTCCACCTCCATGCTTCACACTAGGTATGGTGTTCTTTGGATGGATGTCACCATTCTTTATCCTCCAAACACGACAAGTTGAGTTTTTACCAAAAAGTTCTATTTTGGTTTAATCTGACCATATGACATTCTCCCAATCCTCTTCTGGATCATCCAAATGCTCTCTAGCAAACTTTAGACAGACCTGGACATGTACTGACTTAAGCAGGGGGACACGTCTGGCACTGCAGGATTTGAGTCCCTGGCATAGTGCGTTACTGATGGTGCCTTTGTTACTTTGGTCCCAGCTCTCTGCAGGTCCCCCTGTGTGGTTTTGGGATTTTTGCTCACCGTTCTTATGATCACTTTGACCCCATGGGGTGAGATCTTGCATGCATCCCCAGATCGAGGGAGATTATCAGTGGTCTTGTATGTCTTCCATTTTCTAATAATTGAGTCCACAGTTGATTTCTTCACACCAAGCTGCTTACCTATTGCAGATTTGGTCTTCCCAGCCTGGTGCAGGTCTACAATTTTGTTTCTGGTGTCCTTTGACAGCTCTTTGGTCTTGGCCATAGTGGAGTTTGGAGTCTGAGAGTTTGAGGTTGTGGACAGGTGTCTTTTATACTAATAACGAGTTCAAACAGGTGCCATTAATACAGGTAATGAGTCGAGGACAGAGGAGCCTCTTAAAGAAGAAGTTACAGGTCTGTGAGAGCCAGAAATCTTGCTTGTTTGTAGGTAACCAAACATTTAATTTACCAAGGAATTTACCAATTAATTCATAAAAAAATTCTACAATGTGATTTCCTGGATTCTTTCCCCCCATTCTGTCTCTTATAGTTGTTGTGTGTGTACCTATGATGAAAATTACAGGCTCTCACATCTTTTTAAGTGGGAGAACTTGCACAATTGGTGGCTGACTAAATACTTTTTTGCCCCACTGTATGTGCAGCTGCAGGGACACATACTTCTGGGCCATGGGAGTCAGGATTTGCTTCATCTCGTCCAGGATGGTGTCCGCTTTATCCGGAGTAGCTTCCAGCACTTTGTCAATGGTGTTGCACACTGAGGACTGAAGAAGAGACATTTGTTTCTCATCTCGAATATTTTGAATGTAAGCATGTAAGTCTGATACGCTGCTTCAAAAAAATCTCAGTAACAATAATATTGTACCTACTCTACGTCTGCTACCTCACTATTAAAAAAAAACTAAAACTAAAAACACAGCCCCCCCCAAAATATTTAGATAGTTCCATCTATCAAACATTTTGTGAAAAATAATATGATACAATAATTATCCTGACGGGCCAATAAAAAGCACATATTCTGTCCATTTTACTGATAATTCAATTGCTCTGATGTTGGAGGGGGCATAGGATGAAAGAAGCCCACCAACATTTTTCTGTAGGTAATGTGTAGCCATTTTGTTTGTAATAAAATAAAATAGAAATGTCCTAGTACAGACATGTTAAAGCAGCTCAAAATAAACCCATTATGTGCATCTATAGCAAACTTGGAAGTAGAGCTGGGCGATATCCATTTTTTATATCGTCACACTGTCCTCGAATTATACCGCAATAGACAGCATTCTCGCCTGTCACAACTAATTAAGCCATTTTAAACTTCTGGCTTCTTAAAGTTGTAGAAAGTGCCTATATATTCATTGTGGTAAATAATTAGGATGATAGGAATGTGTTAAAGGAACTGTACCCAGTGCTTTTATCATTATATAAAAAAAAAAAAGTACTACTGGATAATCTGTACAATGCAATGTGGGCTAAAAGGACTCAATGTGTTGAAAGTGATATTTCTTTTTAAATGTGCCTCACCCTGCAGACCGTGAAGGTGTTCCCATACAGCTCCTCTGTTAGCATTAGCCTCTGGGACAGCACAGCCTTGTCATTGTAGGCGTACTCCATGATGGAGGAAGCCATGGCGTGCCGTAGCATGGCCTTCACGTGACCTTTAAACGTCTGCATCACCGATGCAACCACCTCTTTGTTCCTGTAACACATAACACAAGAGATCTGGGAGTTAGAGTCAGAAAAGCTGGCAGGAGTGAACCATTTCTGATCCTGATATAGTGTGATATTACTTATTGTTGTTTTTCCACTATGTGTTATTATCCATTCAAGTCAGTAAATATTTACAAATGCTCACTTATGAAAATATAATCAGATCATCATCTAGATCAGTGGTCCCCAACCTTTTTCTCACCGCAGACCGCGCCACATGCACCCGCACGTCACCTGTCACTCATGCTCCACACTGAACTAAAGCACAGAGGAGCTGTCAAAAGATTCAGCTACGCCACAAATACATTTATAAAGTGTTATTTTCATGAACATTTCAAACATTTCAGAATATGGAGTCAATGTCAAGAAACCTTAATATTTCACATAGAGCTGTTTTTCCTTTAGCTTCTGCTGTTTGTGCTAAGACTCACAAGCTCTCCCCCTCTCCTCGACCTCTGCCCTGACACGCTCTGACTGTTGTGCGGTGGACACACATCTAGCACAGATATAATAAAATCGCCGTTATATCAAATGGATTTATGTGGCGATTTCCTATCAGGATTTTCATTATACATCTACGGACGAGCTTATTAGCATGTCATGAGGAGCGGGCAAAAGTCACTTGGGAGAAAATGCAGTCGTTGATAAATTATTTACTTTTTTTGTGCGGCGGCCCGGTAGCAAATGTGTCACGGACCGGTAC
This sequence comes from Periophthalmus modestus, assembly GCA_019594935.1. NCBI lineage: Eukaryota > Metazoa > Chordata > Actinopteri > Gobiiformes > Gobiidae > Periophthalmus > Periophthalmus modestus. The sequence continues at coordinate 22,373,208 of JAIEZT010000054.1, read as the reverse complement.
CGGTCCCCGGCCCGGTGGTTGGGGACCACTGATCTAGATGATATCCCCCAAAATCTTGGTGATGTTGTCTGTTATAGCAGATCCAAACAGCACCACACCACCATTGAACATGCAGACCTGTAGATGAGAGTGCTCCAGACACTTACCCGTACATGAGTAGCTTCTTCACCACGTGCCGACCATACTGCGACTTGCACAAAGCCACCATGTCGTCTGTGGGCACAAGTCAGACAGTTACAGACTACCTGTCACCAACAGTGTTTTGAAAACACTTCTAAAATGCTAGATATTACTAGATTTGAAGACAAGATAAATTTGGCGACCACAAGAAATAATTGTAAACAAAAAGTCTCGGAAGAGACTTCTATGACCCTGTTAGCCACAAGAAATGAATTGCCGGCATCAGTAGGGACCAGTGGATTGCCGCCATCAGTAGAGACCAGTGGACTCCAACAAACCACTCCAGACTATGCAGTAAGCACCTTGTTTCAAGTAATGCTAACTTGTATGCAAATTGGACTTTGCCAACAGCTGCAGTTAGATGAGACATTAGACTTACCCTTTGTGTGACCAAGAACATGTTCGTACTGATGAGGTCGGGTGGTACGTTTTAGGAGTCACCGACCCCGACACAAATGCAATATGCATTGGTCCTCTTGAATGTCTTGTCCGGTAGACGGATTGGGGTTGTGAACAAGGTAGATGTACAATTTGTTCAAGTTTGTAGGCTGTCTTGCTTGCACATAAATTATCAATAGGGCTGAGACCAGGGCTTTGTGATAGCTACTCCATCTAACATTGATTTTGTCATCCTTGAGTCATTTTGACCCAAAACATACTACCAGGCAGATTACATTGTCCATTTAGAAGACCCATTTCTGCCCAGGTTTTAACTTTCGGGCTGAGGTCTTGAGATGTCTCTTGAGACCCTCAGTCATCCATAGCAAAAGACGAAGTTTAAATCGGTCAAATGGACAAATCATTGTAAGAGTGAAGACCTTTTGCTGCTCATCCAAGCCGCTTCTTCAGTTCTGGTCAGATTACTGGTGGCCACTGCCTTATAGCTATTTGAAGGGACGAGACAACTACACTGGAACTGTAAACATCTACAACTTATACATGGAACAATTTGAACAGGACTCATTGGCCTTATTTCCAGGCACTCCACCCACACATTGGTATCGATATATGGATGATAACTGGACTAAAATCAAAATTCAAGATCTGGAGCCCTTCACTGCACATACTAATGCGGCAGATCCAAACATCAAATTCACATGGGAAGAGGCCAAGGAGAACAAACTGGCCTTCTTAGATTGTGCAGTAACAATAGCAGAGGACTGACGACTCCAGGTAGAAGTCTTCAGGAAACACACACACACTGACCAATACCTGCTGTTTGATTCACACTATCCACTGCAGCACAAACTCAGTAATCCGTACTCTACAACACAGAGCTGAAGTGGTGCCCACAAACAAAGGGAAAAGTTAAGGAGGAAGAACACGTGGATAAAGCCCTCTTTGCTTCTGGATATCTAAAATGGGCTTTCAATAGATCCAAGAGAGCTAAAAAACAGGACAACAGGGAATCTGAACTCAGAAGGAAGGGTGTTACCATTCCTTACACGGCGGGTGTGTCTGAAAAACGTCAGAGAATTTTCAAACAGTAAGAGATTCTTGTCTTTTTCAAACCCACAAAAAGTCCCTTCAGATAGATATAAGGCAGTGGCCACCACCAATCTGACCAGAACTGAAGAAGCAGCTTGGATAAGCAGTGAAATGTCTTCACTGTTGCAACAATTTGTCCAGTTGACAGATTTAAAGTTTGTCTTTTGCTATGATGTCTTGAGATGTTGCTTCAGTATTTCCACATAATGTTCTTTCCTCATGATGCCATCTATTTAATGAAGTGCACCAGTCCCTCCTGCAGCAAAACAACCCCACATCATGATACTACGACTCCCATATTTCACAGTTGAGATGGTGTTCTCACACTTGCAAGCTTCCTCTTTTTTCCTCCAAACGTAACGATACTCATGGCCCTTTCGCTTATGGCCAAACAGTTCAATTTACTGTAATTTGGCTTTTATTACTCTTTTGGAGTAATGTTTCTTCCTGGCAGTGTGGCCTTTCAGCCCATGTGAACACAATTCCTAAGTACTCAGTTTTAACATTACATAAAATACTCGACCGATAGGACTTATATAATACACATAGCACTTTAGGTTATGTGCAATACACATAGCACTTTAGGACTTGTGCAATATTCACAGCACTGTAAAACTCGTGCAATACACACTGCACTTTAGAACTTGTGCAATACACATAGCACTTTAGTACTTATGCAATACACATAGCACTTTAGTACTTATGCAATACACATAGCACTTTAGAACTCATGCAATACACTTAGCACTTTAGTACTTATGCAATACACATAGCACTTTAGAACTCATGCAATACACTTAGCACTTTAGTACTTATGCAATGCACTTAGCACTTTAGAACTTGTGCAATACACATAGCACTTTAGTACTTATGCAATACACTTAGCACTTTAGAACCCGTGCAATACACTTAGCACTTTAGAACCCGTGCAATACACTTAGCACTTTAGAACGCGTGCAATACACACAGCACTTTAAAAGTAGTAGTAACCCTCCTGAGTTTGTTTTTGACTTGGCTTCTGTCCTGCCCTGTTTGTATTTGACTGTTTTTTGTATTTTAAGTGTGACCATCAACCTGTCCAGGGACAACAGATGGAAATTAGCCTGTGGCTAAAATCTGGCATATTTACATATGTATCTTATGTTCATCAATATGCACTGTCCCTTTAGAAAAAAAAAAATTAAAAATGTCGGTATAGTATTCAGGATCTTCACTCAAAGTCTTTGCTTTTGTTCTTGGGTTATGCACATTTCGGACTAAAGCACGTTCATCTCTGGGACATTGCACCCAAGGATCCACAAATCTCTTCCTGTTATCTTAGCTGTTTTTTTTTTTTTTTTTTTTTTACTTTCCCATAATGTTACACAAAGAAACAGGTGTGCCTTGAAATACATACACAGTCTCTAACTCAAATGTTGTCAACAAACCTTCCAAACTAGAAGCTTCCAAAGACATGACATAATCTGTGTTTTCAATTTTTTTACATACTGCAAGATTACTGTGTATTTAAACTTCTTTGAAGAAAGTAATGAAAAATTGTCTAAAAGTCCTTCTCTCATTATTCTGGCATTTAGCAAATATAAATAATTTTGGTAATCCCAACTGATCTAAACAAGCTAAAGTTTCATCAGATTTCATGTCAGACAGTGAGAAAAAAGTGTATATCTCTTTCTATAAAGTATATGTAAACTTCTGGTTTCAACTATAAATGTCAACAAAGGTTTTGGCATTTGCTGCTTTTAAGCAATGTCAGCGAGTTGCCAGGCAACAGATGAGGATAAAATCCCCAGACTTCGGTCCTCACAGTACTCACAGAAGTAGTATCCCTTTTCCTCTTTAGAGCTACATTTTGATGTAGCTTTATGACTTTCAGATAGTGGAGATAGATTACGTTGTATAGTGAGGTCCTCAAAATGGCCCAAAACAACAAAAAAGTCATGTGACTAAGACATGGAAAAATAGCAATTACTCCACATTCATGGGAGGGACCAGGTGAATTGTAGTTCTGACCTTTGAGCTCGTTGAACACTTCCTGGCGTTGCTCATGGCTCCCAAACTGAATGAAGCACTGCAGGATGCGGACCGAGTCATGAGCGAACGCCATCTGCCACAAACACTTCAGTCAGATTCATGTATATCAACATTTGAAATCCCAGGAGACTTAAACTCAACCCCCGTAATATAACGCATGCAGCAAAACAAATTTAAAGAACACATTTCACAAAATTTACTTTCTTGAGCTTTTAACCATGTTATATTGCTGTCCCCTTGTCAAAAACATACATGGAGTTTTATTTTTTGCTTCCTTCACTCAAAACTTCTGTTTGTTCTCATTTTGCCCCTTCAGTTGCATCATAGATAAAACTCTGGACTTCACTTAGCTGTTTTTAACTCTATACACTATCACCAGATTTATTCTGTGGTCAAATTGTGTTCACAACAAATGCATGGCTATGTTAGCATAGTTTGCCAAGTGCTTTAGTCCATTGTTCATTCTTTTTGCCAACAGCAGAGGGAGCTCCAACATCTAAATGCACTGAAGGGGAAGTTTAAAATTATGTCTGCATTTGGTAAATATATTTTCTAATTTAGAAAATGTGAAGTACTTTTGCCAAGGTGTGCAAAAGCGTTTTTAAAAGGGAATTAATGCCACAAAAATGCATATTGTGTTCTTTAAAAGGCCTATATTGCACCATTTTTGGTTCTAGGGTTAGGGTTATAATGTTGTTTCCTCATCACAAATATACCTGGAGTTGTTTTATTCACACATGCTAAACACACAAATCCTGCACAAATCCTGCATGTTCTTTTCTCAGACTGAAAAAAAACCCTCCTTATGATGTCATTAAGTGATAATACAGGAAATACTGAAATAATGTTTTAGCCTTATTGAAACTGCTTCACTCCTCTGCGCAACAGCAGATATTAGAGTTACTTTCTATTGAAAATCTCAACTCTACAAAAGGTAAAATAAATATTATATAAGTAGGTAATATGTAATTATAGAGTATTGAAGAGTCAGGTAGCTCAACTGAGGCTAAAAATAGCTGTTAACTTTAAAACTACCACTAAATGTCATCACAAGAGTATTTTGAGCTTTGGGGATGTAGGTTTACTCAAACATCAGGCAAAGAGCAGTGTGGGAATGTTGAATTGAAAATCACCTTTGCATTTAAAATCCCTCCCATTATATTGAGTGCATGGGGCTTCACTGACCTGTTTGCATTTCCCCCTGATCAGATCATGGAGCTGCTTCATCAGTTTCTTCTTCATCTGGTCATCACATTTTTTCCTGTCCAAGCACAGAGCATGTTAACTGTTAAGGAGGGGTTTGTTTTAGAAGAAGGGAAATTTACATATCAGCTAAAAGAGGCAAAACCCATGTATTATTTCTAACAGTACCAATAACAAATGTTCAAAGGCAGAATAATTGAGGTAAAACCATGCAATGTGCTCTCTGACCTCCCAAAGACGCTGCAATACCATTCACATCCAGTAAAGTATTTATAAGCACATTTACCATAATCTTTAGTTGTTGATGATTACCATATCTGATTCTTTTTAAAGGGGCTTTACTCAATTTCCTTTATGTAATAAAGTAAATAGTTCTACTAACTCTTGGACTAGTACAGATATAAAAGCAAAGTAATTCTGACGTGATGGCAAAATAATGCCCTGGCCTCTTAAACAGCTTGCAGTGGTTCTTTCTAAGTGGTTTTCACAACTTTCAAACTAGTTTGACTCGTTAGTTCGACTCGTACACCTAGAGGCCCATTGTATTTGTACAATTTTGAGGAAAATGGCGAAAATCAAGCAGTAAAAAATTATGTATATACAGTTAAGTGGTATCGAAAATTAGTTCAGTGAGCTCTAATTTTGAGTGAAGACCCCCAGAAAAAAGACATAGCCCCTCCAGTGTGTCCTGGGTCTTCCCCAGGGCCTCCTCCTGGTGGGACATGCTTGGAACACCTCCCTAGGGAGGCATCCAGGAGGCATCCTGAAAAGGTACCCAAGCCACCTCAGCTGGTTCCTCTCAACGTGTAGGAGCAGCAACTCTACTCTGAGCTCCTCCCGTGTGACAGAGTTCCACACCCAATCCCTAAGGATGCGCCCAGCCACCCTACGGAGGAAACCCATTTCGGCCACTTGTATCCGCGATCTTGTCCTTTTGGTCATTACCCAGAGTTCATAACCATAGCTGAGGGTAAGAACGTAGATTGAGGAGCTTTGCATTTCAGCTCAGCTTACCACCAGCTTACCATCTATTTTTCATAAACATTTTCAGATTTGAATGGACCCAAGTGCTTTAAAGAGGGCTCTATAGCACCCCCTTCAAATTTCATTTTTAAAAATTCATAAAAGCTAATCTATTTGTTGTGGACTTGGCCATGGACTGCATGTGCAGTATCACCAGGACATATCTGGGATCAAGATTTGTTAAAAGAATTTACATAAGTCCGAGGATGTGGTCTTTCAATGAAGTGACCATTTTGAAAGTATAAAAATCCCTGTAACTTTTGTAAAAATGGTCAGATCTGGATGGTCTTGTGTAGCATTTGTTTTGATAATCTGGACATAATGATACGTGAATTAAAGTTATATCTTTAAAAGTGGCTCTTCACCATCCCCTGCAAAGTTAAAATGGGAAGACATTTGTATCACTACTTGCAGTTTTAAATAAGTTCCGTTTTTCATGTTTTTGAAGAAAAACATGAAAAAGCTCATTTAATATTTAGGAAAAAGGAAAAACATAAAATGCAAGGTACTGCAAAAAAACAAACAGAAAAAAAAAAAACAACATAAAATGACAGATTAATCAATTATCAAGTTATTATTAAGTGTAGAAGTGTAGCATTCTAGTATGCAGTATGAGTACCTGCGCAGCTGGCCCCAGATCTGCTTGCTCTGACAGATGATGTCAAACATGTCCTTCCTCTCAGCCTGCTGTCTGTTCCTCTTCAGGTCCCTCTTTCTCTGCTGCCGTGTGGCCTTCAGCTCCTCTTTGGACAGCATCTTTTTGGGCTCAGATTTTCCACTCTTCCACTTTTTAGATATGGGACCTAACACACAGACATAGTATCTAAATTGTCTAAATTAGCTGAAATTAGCTGTCACAAGAACACTCCAAGTATTGACATAATGCATAATGTCCTAAGCAAAATCTACTTTTCAGAGATTTTAACCATGGTATCATTGTTTCCCTTCAAATTTATGCTCTGAAGTTGTATTTTGTGTTATTCAGGCATGTTTGAGTAATGTATATTTTCCTGTCTTCGTGACATAATTTCTCAGACCTACCTCCATTTTCAGTGCCACCGGTGAACAACAAGTGCTCTGTAGTCACTCCATTCTCTGATCTGACTTTCTAGGATACATCTAACGTAGTCACTTATAAAATTAAAAATCTGCTATTGCCTTGCATGACGTGCGGTTATTGATAGCAGTCAAGAGCCGTGTGGTTCCTTGTTGTGATGACAAGTACAGCGGCGTCAGCTAGCATTGGTCATGTCAGCAGACTTGTTTCTTTTATCAAGTTGTTTTGGATTAATATTGCGATTTAAAATGTCCAAATCATAATAATGATCCACATGTATCATAAATTATAACTTTATAGCAGACACAAACACAATATGTCTTCTTTAAGGCCATCTGATTTTAAAACATAAATCTAACTAATCTAATTACAATCCCATTGCCTCTTGAAAAATTATCTCTATATTGTTGGCTATGTTATGAACCTAATTTAGCAAGTACCGGCACCAGTTTGTTCCCTTGTCCAACTCTGAGGATGTCAAAATCAAAGCCAAAATGAACACTACAGTGTTGAAGAAAAGTAGGTTTATGAAAAGTCATTTTAAAAATGGTGATCCGCTTAAGCATAGTTCCATTACAACTACCATATTTTCCGGACTACAAGTCGCTACTTTTTTCTACACTTTAACCGCTGCGGCTTATGGTGCAGTGCGGCTTCTACATTTTTTTTTTCCGTGGTGCCAAAAACATTTTGCCCAGCAACAGTAGACATAAAAGTGAAAAGAGTGGATGTTGCTCCTTGCCTGTCTGTCACCCGCTGTCAGTGACTCATTTCTTACAGTGATAAGAAGACAGTGGTCAGGTTTATCGCGGGGGTTACGTTCCATAAATAACCCGTGATAAACGAAATCCATGAGGTAGAAAACTACATTTTTTTACAATTATTCTATATGTTTTGCGGCTGCAAGTGTATTTCTCAGTTCCTCTGTCCCCGCCTCTTCGTCCTGTCGCCACTCCGCTGTAATGTCTCGTAATGTTCTTTTTCCTGCAGTCACTGATCTACAAACTAAAGCAGATTCCATCCCAGAATCAGAATCAGAATCACTTTTATTGATCCCCGAAGGGAAATTCTCTTAGTTATCAGATGCCACGACCACAGGATAGAAATTTAAGAATAAGAATAAAATGTAATTTAAATAAGAATAAAATCAGGACGCAAAACACGCGCTTGCATACAGTGTAAAAAACAAAAAAAAAAAAAAAAAAAAACAAGCAAAACGGCACTAGTGGTCCCTCGCAAATTAATGTTTTTCAGCTAATTTTTCATATTACTGCGTGAGATACTTGCGGCTTAAAACCCGGTGAGGCTTGTACAAGTTTTTCTTTCTAAAATTAAAGCATGCGGCTTTTAATCAGGTGCGCTCTGTAGTCCAGAAAATACAAAATCTGCTTCAGCTAGGGATATGTTGAAATTACTGTAAAACTCAATAGCTGTACTCCTTACCTCCTTTACCTCCTTCAGTATCCTTCCCGTGTGTCCACTTCCTCTTCCTCACTCCTTTGTCGTTTTTGGAGAACTTTGGTGCAGCCTGGTTCTCTCCTTTTTTCCCACTGAGCTCTGTGTTTTTATAAGGCTTCTTAAAAGGCTTCTTAGCACCAGGCTTTCCTCCCATCTTAGTGCTGATGGAATCTAACAGAAAAACACCGTGTTGAAATAAAAATTTGTGTTACATTGCAGACCTTGTGTTTCATCTAGGGCTGTCAAAAAACATATACTAATCAATACTAAAATTGTATCAAAACTAGATACTCATTTAAGCAGGTATCAATACTAAAAAGTTACATTCACAGGACAGAAATGAACTTTTCCTGAATAGCTTTAGAATGATCTTGAGCTGTATAAGAACAAATATAAAACCACATAGGCCGTGTCCCATTTCGTCACATGCACCGTTCGATGTACTGTTCGAAGTGCAGGTCGAAGTACCCGCCCGACTTAAATGCGTCGTTCAAACGACGCATTTAAGGGCACTTTGGTGAATTTTTGGTGAGTTGAGACACGGCCATAGACTAGTATATGCCCATGGACCACTACCACTACCACCAATACCACCACTACCTGGACAACTGCGCAGATATAAGGCCACATGGTAAAATATGATACTATGATTTAATGTTGCAAATTACATTCTATTGTCTACAGAAAGAATCATGGTATCAGAATCAGTATTGAGTACAGTATATGCCTTAGTATCAAAAGTGAGTTTGAAATTTTAGTGTCATGACAACACTAGTTTTATCAACATTCTGTCCATATCCTGCATTTTTTCTATTTAACAATTACATATCCAGGTAATCAGGTATCTCACCTTTTCCTTTTAGAGCAGAGATTTTAACACTCTTGGCCTTGGAAGAAAATGCTTTTTTAGATTTGGCTTCCATTCTAGAGAAGAAGACAAGCGAAAATGACAAAATATCCAAATATAAATGTATGCTTATCAAATAATTAAATTGTTACAGGAGAAAATATTATTTAAATCTGCAGTGTCAGCTACAGAATAAGCAAACACTAGAATAAGGCAATGTGGGTAAAAGTAGCCTTTACTACAGCAAAGAGAGTGATCCTTAAGTACTGGAAGGCACCTGAGATTCTTGCGTACACAGAATGGTTTACAACTCTACCAGAGAGACCTATGAGTGCCTTATCTATAAGATTAATGGAAAACTACAATTATTTCATTATTATTTCACATTTCATTTAAGAGTTTGAATAAAAGATTTTCATGTGTGGCGGGGGTACTAAAAGGGGTTCTGTGTGGCAGGGTGCACACAGTAGGGGTTCAAGGGTGAAAGGGTGCACACAGGGTTATTTATTTATTTATTTATTTTTTAATCAGACAGCTGCTTGCTTGCATTTTGGAGTCTCAATTATTCTAAGATGAGTTTAGGAGGTGAGTATTGAGTATTGTTCCACGCTGTTTGTTCTTCTTAGATTGACCCACTTTTCTCACATTTTCCCATCTTGGAAAAATACATTTTGTAGTTTGGATTTTAAAACGCTTGGGCACGTGCATATATGCGGTTGTAGTTATACAGATATGCATATCCGGTATGGAAATATGGACTCCTGTGTATGTGTATATACGCATGGCTCTGTGTGTGATAAGTATGTGTATGAATATTTATGTCGATGGATCCATTTGTACGCATGGGTTTAACTTCCTGTTGTATGCACTTTTTGATTACCTTTCTGTTATGTCTAATGTGTATATGTTGTATAACAATAACTGTCTTGAAGGAGTACATACAAAATTGAAATAAATAAATGACAGAAAGATATCCTACAGTCTGTGGATATGGAAACACGGTGGAGTAGTTGTATTCATTGCGATTTATTGGATCGTCTTCAACTGGTTAGATTACTCTACTCAGCCGTGTTCCGGTTACGTGGACCAAATCCATATAGTGACATTGTATTTCCCAGTAATTATAATAAATACTTACTTTACGTCGTATTCGAAGCTACTGCCTGACTCCTGTGTGCTCTGTGGTTTGTTTTATACAATTAGTTTCCCGGCACGCTGCTGCTCTGCTCCTTCCACATGTGTTGTGGACGAAACGCTTTACGTGTCGCAAAATAGTGCTGGTCACGACAGTTCTCTTCCAGCTACGATCGTTCGCCTGGACCGTTGAGAACCATCCTGAGAACCATCGTGAGAACGCGGTACTGTTTTCCCGCTGCACTGGTGGGCTCACATGGTTTTACACACGGGCTTAACGTGTAACTAGTTGTGTATTAAGACTTCACTACCAGCATCATCTTTTTACCCCTCTTTCTCAGACCAGCACATTGGCCGTTTCGCTACAACCGTGATTGTACTACATTACCCATCAGGCATTACAATAAGAAGCAACCGTCGCCTAGCAACGCATCGCGAATCGCCCAACTCAAAAGTGCAGTTTATCGTAGCCACTTTAGAATGTCGAATGCTTTTACTGCGCTTGTACTAATTAAATAGTTTGTTAGGAGACCTGCTGCCATTTTGGTAACAGAAGATTAGAAGATAGAAGAGAGCGGATAGAAGATTGAAACATGGACGAAAACGACGCTGTTAGTGGGAACGGCGAAACTCACAGAGATGAAGCAGTACAGGGTAAGATCACTGGAATCTACTGCGGTCAAGTGGGGACACAGGTGGGCAGAATACAAAAAATGTACTCAAGTATGAGAATAGATATTTCTTTTTACAATATGGTATAAATTAATCAAATATGTATTAACTTTAGACACTTAAATAGAGATAAACAACAAATGACCTGTTTAAACTGTCTGAAATGACATCACTCCATCTATAGAAATACATGGTATCGTCACCACCACGCTGCTACAATCTGCTTATCTCTGCCTTTGATGTGGTTATCTGACTAACTACTAAGTCACTAACTACTAAGTAACAGTTAGTTAGTAAGCACTAGCAACGCATTTTCTTAGTAACCGTAATTTACTTGTAAGTATTTTAACAGTATTACAGGAAGGACTAAAGGGGAGAGTGACTAGGAGGAAGGGTGGGATCAGGAGGGCTCTCCCCTTTAGTCCTCCTGACCCCACCCCTCTTTTTATCAAATGCTCTGTTCAATGTATGCCAAATGTAAATGGCTGCACTCTTTCCAAAAAGTAAAAGTTTTTTGGCCAAAATTAGGCAAGCCTTAATGTTTTTTCAGCACTGGCTTTTGCCTTGGAACTCTGCCATGCATGCCATTTTTGTGTAGTCTCTTTTTTATGGGTGAGTCATGAACACTGATCTTTACTGAGGAAAGTGAGACCTGCAGTTGTTTAGATGTTGTTCTGGGTTCCTTTGTGACCTGGATCAGTCGTTGCTGTGCTCTTGAGGTATTTTTTGTAGGCGAGCCACTCCTGGGAAGGTTCACCACTGTATGAAATGATGGTTCACTGGAGTCCTAAAGATTAAGAAATTACTTTGTAACCTTTTCCAGACTGAGACATGTTAATTACTTTTCTTCTTATTTGTTTGGATCACGGCATGATGTTTTGGGTTCAATATGGCCTACTTCACCATGTCAGACAGGTTCTATTTGATTTGAAAGGTGGCAGCAATCAGGCCTGGGTGTGGCTATGAAATTGAACTCAGCTTTCCACAATAATATGATTAATAACAGTTACCTAACAAGGGGGACAATTACTTTTTTACGCAGAATCATGTAGGCGTTGTGGAAAAATTACAATTCTAGATGAAAAATAATCCATTTGCGAAGAATGAGTTTTGAAATTCCAAAAAAGGTTTATTCTTTATTACAGCAGATACAGACAGGACAGGGCCCAGGTTATTATTACACTCACAGACATTGCTGTTAAATTAATTAGTCTGTGTTGGTAACCTTCAGAAGACCAGCAAACCCAGCAGGCTGTGGAGATGGAGGAAGCCATGGTGAAGGAGATTCCAGTGGACATGTTCTATGACTACGATAAGCTGGAGTCCAAAGCCTCCATCAGCCCAGAGTCTGAGATCCCAGTCAACCTGCTGTACCTGTCGTATCCTTCAACATCTTCAAGATTCTCTCCTCCTCCTCTCTTTGCTTCTCTCCTCCTTCTCTGCTCCATCTCCTCCTCTCTCTTCCTCTCTCCTCCTCCTCTACTGCTTCTCCTCCTCTGCTAATTATCTTTCCTCCTCCTTTGCACCACCTTCTCCTCTCTCCTGCACTCTCTACTTCTCTTCTCCTCCTCTCTCCTTTTCTCTCCCCCTCCTCCGCTCCTTCTCCTCTCTCTTCCTCTCTCCTCCTCCTCTCTTTGCTTCTCTCCTCCTTCTCTGCTCCTTCTATCTTCTCCTCCCTCCTGCACTCTCTTCCTCTCTCCTCCACTCTTCCTCACCTCCACCTCCTCTCTCCTCCTCTGCCCCCCCTCCTCTCCTTCTCCTTCTTCTCTGCTCCACCTCCTTTTCTTGTTGCAGTGTTCCATATTGTCATGTATCTGGGTCCTTGACGTAGCTGGCAGTCACTCGTTTGGCTATGATTGTAAGCGGAGAGCTAACCTGCAGCTGTTGGATGAGCAGACTGTGGTGTATGTGGCAGGGAACATCTTGGTTCTTCTGGACCTGATCTCCAGGCAGCAGAGGTACCTGCGCTCCCTGTGGGGGAGGAGGCATTGGAGCCATCACTGTAAGGACCACTCACCTCCCAACACTCATATATATATATATATATATATATATATATATATATATATATATATATATATATATATATATATATATATATATATATATATATATATATATATATATATATATATATATATATAATATATATATATATATATATATATATATATATATATATACATATTATGGAGAGAGAGAGAGAGAGAGAGAGAGATACAGATATATAATTTGAGCAGGTATCGATACTAAAAGTCACATTCAAAGGATAGAAATGAACCTTTCCTGAATAGCTTTAGAGTGATCTTAAGTGGTATCAGAGCAAGTATAAGACCACATAAACCAGCATAAGCGCATGGACCACCAACTGAGGGATTAGACTTAGAGAAACGTTATCGATATACAAGGGAAATTATTTGGAGACAGTAAATTCACACAACACAATATAATATAATAACAAAGAGCAAAAAATATAAATGGTAATAATAATGAAGTTCAAAGTAAGTAGCAAAAATAGCAAGAGAGTGGTGTCAAATAAGGCATAATTATACAATTGTATATGTACAAGTAAAAATACCACTCCACAAAATTTCCAATCAATGTCCTGTATTTCAGCCCCTGTCTATCTTTGATACACACCACCACAGAGCCACTTTTTGATCAAAGTTCAATGCAATTTATTTTTGGATAGCCCAAAATCACAACTGCAATTGCCTTGCTGGACATCACAAAATGGTTCATTGAACCAAAAGGAAGTTAGAAAATCAAACAGTGAATCAGTCATTGGTCAATAATGAATGAACTAACATTCACAGGAAACAAGTAAATGGAGATCTGTCCCAAAGTGCCCCCTGTCTTCATTTTATTTCATTTTATTCAATACTGAATCAGGACTGAACCAGGATTGAATCAGCACTAAATCAGGACTGAACCAGGACCGAACCAACAGGTTTGCAATTTTCTTACTCTATCATGTCTCTATTTTAGACTCATCCAAACAAGCAGTACTTTGCAGTGGGAGAGAAAGGAAGCCACCCAAACATTATCATTTATGAATATCCTTCCTTAAGGCCATATCGCATCCTGAGAGGTAAACTTCTGCATTTTTGGTGTTATCACATTACAATCAGTGTGTGTCCCACTAATGAAACTATTATACGTTATATTAGGTTTGTAAAGTTGTACTGTACAGTGGACATTACACCAAACCTGTCCATGTGGTGTGCAGGTGGGACTGAGCGGGCCTACTGCCACTTGGACTTCAGTACAGACGGAGAACTGCTGGCCAGTGTGGGCGCGTCCCCGGACTACATGCTGACGCTGTGGGACTGGAGACAGGAGGAGGTGATGCTGAGCTGTAAGGCCGTGTCCCAGGACGTGTACCGGGTCAGCTTCTCCCCACACATGCCAGAACAGCTCACCTCCTGCGGCTCAGGACACATCAAGTTAGTCCCTCTCTTCTAGTGTTGCACCATGACAGAAACCACCACACTGGCCCTGTCTCAGGCAGAAATAAATGAGTTTGAATTTGTCATTTTAGTTACAAGAGTTTCTCACATCTTAAAGGTCCTGTATGACTCTTTTAGCCATGTTAGAATGCTGTTTCCTTCTCAAAAACATACCCACAACATAGTTGTGTCTTGTTTCATTCACACATGTTTGAGTAATCCTGCATTATTGGGCTGTCTACATCTGCAAAACTCAAAATGCTCTGTTTCACCTTGTAAAATTAGTAATTGCCAAGTGAACAGCTATTTTTAACCTTTAGTTCAGCAAAGATTGGCAATTCCAGGGCTAAAATAATCCAAATTATTCTAATGAAGGAGTTTGGAGTTTCAAAAACATAGTGGAGCAGAACCTGTATCACCACATGACATCATAAGGCTGAACAGAGTGTTTTCATTTTGAGAAAATAACTATGGACCTAAATATACAGGGTTTGCGTGTTAAACATGTGTGAACGAAACAAAACACAACTCTAGGTGGGGTTTTAATGAGGAAAGGAAACAACATGATAAATTATATCATAAAATAGCAGAATATGGGCCTTTTAAACAGGGACTATTACACCTCTTTGAAGTATGAATTTCTCACACAGAATATATTTAGATCTCCATGTTACCTTTTGATTTGAAAATGTTATATGTGCTGAAAACAACATATTAAGAACTTTTATTTGTTTCTGTGAGGGGAGGGCTGAGCAGGGAGGGGTTAAAAAGAGGGTTCAAATACACCTGGGAGAGAGTGCTAAATTACTCAGACAAACACTGGATGACATATAAAAACACTTCAGGCATGTTTTTGGTGAGGGAACAACGTTATAACATACTAGATAGAAAGCTCCAAAAAGTTGAGTTGGCATAATTACCCTCTCTTTAAGTAGTAAAAGCAAAGTGTAAAATTTGTCAACTGGATAAAAAGTTGTATAAGTGAAGGCGTTTCACTGCTCATCCAAGCCACTTTTATTCTGGTCAGATCACAGGTGGATACTGCCTTATATCAATTTGAAGGGAAGGAGCTAACTACACTGAAACTAAAAACACCTGTTGTTTACAGTTTCTGTTTGTATGCTAGGTCTATTGAGCTACACTGAGTGTGCATTAGGTCTGAGTCACACTTAGCATAATCATTCAGCCCCCTAATGGGCCCCTAATTAGCACCTATTAGCATCCTGGCTAGCCGTATTATTTTCTTTATTTTGATTTCGGTCTGAGGATGGAGTTATAGATAGGAGATAGATGATGTCTAAGACCCCCATTCCTCTTTAAGGAAGAGGAATGGGGGCCTTTAACTCCCCTCTCAAACCATTTCTTTTCTTTGGCCAAGATCTGCACCTCACTATCTTCAAAGTTGTGGTTAGTGGCTTTGAGATGGAGATGTTTGGCAGACTGTGGTCCCGAGTATCTCTCGCGACAGTGTTGGTACATTCTTCTATGGAATAGCCACTCCACAGTCAGAAGAAAAGAACTGATTTCAAAGGGGAGTTCAAGAAGCAATTTTTGTTTGGAAAGACAATCCTTTCTTGACCAGGAATGGGGGCCTTAGGCATCATCTATCTCCTGTCTATAATTCTATCCTCAGACCCAAAACAAAGAAAACAATAGAGCGAGCCAGGATGTTAATAGGTGTGAAAGCACCCATTAGGGGCCCAACAAAAGGTGTTTTTAGTTTCAATGTAGTTAGGTCCTCTTGAAATATATATAAGGCAGTGTGCATCAGTGATCAAAACTGAAGAAGCGGCTTGGATGAGCAGTGAAACATCTTCACTGCTACAACTTTTTGTCCAGTTAACAGATTTTACAGTTTGCTTTTACTATGGATCATACCTAGACGACTGAGGGATTACACAAACACTCTCTTTAAGTATTTGCAGACTATAAGTCACACTTTTTTCCATAGTTTGGCCGGGGGTCCGACTTATATGTGAAATTATTCAAATATATAATTTCACATCTTTGTTATTGTCACACTGACGCATGACGCATGCATGAGGGCACTCTGTGCTTGTGTACCAGTATGACAGCCACGCGGGAAGCAAGGCTTCATCTACTTCCAGAGGAAGCGGAGTTGTACCGAGAAACGATACCGAGGATGAAGAATTCAATGGATTTAGTGATTTGGAGTGATATCGAGTGTAAACTCGTTGTTTTTTCTGCTTTAGTTATCTGATTAACTGTTAATATTTTAGGATAACATACCAGACAGTTATTCAGTTTGTTGTCTATGCTTCATGTAGTTGAATAAGTATGTGTTATTTAACGGTTGATTATACATGTTACAGTTCACTTGTTTGACCACTAGATGGTAATACCTGTAAGAACATTTACTTGATTTGTTTTCTTTTATACATGTATATATTCAGCTTCCTCTTATTTATTTCTCCTTCTTTTATAAGAACATAAAGGTTATCATTTTTCATTGGGAGCAATCTTGTAAATGTTCATTTTATTATAAGTCTTAAGTTTAGTTAAGTTAAGTTTAGTTTATTATAAGTATTATAAGGCTCTTGGTCTCGGATTTTGTAAAAGAAATTTCCACAAAAAATCCAACTTACGATAATGCGCTTTATCAAAGCACTACACTGAAGTCATTATTCATTCACTCCATACTTGGTTTGCACTATCGGCCCCTCCGACCATTCACACACACACACCACTTTCATACTAGGCAATGTGGGTGAAGTGTCTTGCCTAAGGACACAACGACAGAACTTGGTCCGAGTAAGACTCGATCCTCCGACCTTTGGGTTGTGGGACCAACGCTCTAACCACTGAGCCACTGTCGCCCCATATTATAGTCCAGTGCGACTTATAGATGTGTTTTTTCTTCATTATTACGCTTTTTTCCTTTGGTGCGACTTGTAAGATAAGATAAGATAAGATAAGATAAGCCTTTATTATCCCCACAGTGGGGAAATTCCAGCATTGCACCGCACACATAGAACAGAAGGAAATATCTGATAATAGATAAATAACAAGATAATAGATAAATAGAAATAATTTAAGAAATAGATTCCAGAATAACTCTAATATACACACACACACACACATATATATACATATAAATATACATCTCCTTAGTAAAGTGACTTGTGAAGTGGGTATTGCACATAGTGGAATGACACATGTTCAGTGCTAACAGTGTTCATTGTATAGCCTGACAGCAGCAGGAAGGAAAGACCTGCGGAACCTCTCCTTCACACAGCGAGGGTGAATCAGTCTGTCACTGAAGCTGCTCTCCAGGGCAGACAGAGCGTCCTGCAGGGGGTGAGACTCATGGTCCAGCATTGAGATGACCTTAGCCAGGACCCTCCTGTCCCCCACCTCCTGCACTGAGTCCAGAGGACAGCCCAGGACAGAGCTGGACTTCTTGATGATCTTGTCCAGCTTCTTCCTCTCCCTCTCTGTGATGCTGCTGTTCCAGCAGACTACACCGTACAGGATGGCTGATGCCACCACAGAGTCATAGAAGGTCTTCAGGAGTGGCCCTCTCACTCCAAAAGACCTGAGTCTCCTCAGGAGATAGAGCCTGCTCTGGCCCTTCCTGTACAGTGCGTCTGTGTTGTGAGTCCAGTCCAGTTTGTTGTTCAGATGAACACCCAGGTACTTGTATGAGTCCACTCTCTCAATGTCCCTTCCCTGGATGTTCACTGAGGGGGGCAGTAGAGTGGCGTCTGCGGAAGTCCACCACCATCTCCTTGGTCTTCCCTGCGTTGATGATGAGGTGGTTCTGCTGACACCAGTCCACAAAGTCCTGCATTAGTCCTCTGTGCTCCACATCGTCGTCATCCTTGATGAGGCCAATGATGGCAGAGTCATCAGAGAACTTCTGCAGGACGCAGCTGTCCGTGTTGTGTCTGAAGTCTGCAGTGTAAAGGTGTGAAAAGAAAGGGCGCGAGACAGTGCCCTGGGGCCCCCACACACTGCAGGTCATGATGTCAGACACGCAGTTCTTGGCTCTCACAAACTGGGGCCGGTTTGTGAGATAGTCCAGGATCCAGTCCAGTCTGCCAGGTCACAGTCCACCCCGGCGGTCTCCAGCTTGTCCCTCAGGAGCAGAGGCTGGATGGTGTTGAAAGCACTGGAGAAGTCGAAGAAGAGAATCCTCACACAGTGCTGCCGGGGTTCTCCAGGTGAGACAGTGAGCGGTGCAACAGGTAGGTGACGGCGTCCTCCACTCCGATGCCAGGCCGGTACGCAAACTGCAGCGGATCCATCGCTGAGCTCTCACGGAGGAGCGGAGGTGGCCAAGGACCAGTCTCTCCAGTGTCTTCATGAGATGAGATGTTAGAGCCACTGGGCCTGAAGCTGCTGAGCTCCTTGGCCTGTGGCGTCTTGGGCACCGGTACCCACGCAGGAGGTCTTCCAGAGTTGTGGTACCACCCTCAGCTTTAGGCTCATGTTGAAGACATGCCATAAACTCCACACAGTTCGTCTGCACAGGACTTAAGGAGCCTGGAGCTGATGCCGTCTGGTCCTGCTGCCTTCCTGGGTCTGGCGACTTGTCTTTTGACCAATGTACTTTTACCTCCTCTTGGTTATGTTGATAAAGGTCAAGCTAGGTCAACAGAACATATTCTGATGTGACTGGTGTTGACACAGTTGATTATCAGTGATATCTTTGTACATGTTCTTTGGACTTTTTCGGACTGGAGCTGATTCCACTCTGATCCGTTTCAACCAAAGCATCTTTCAGGTGTCGTTTCTGTGTTTGTTAGTTCGGGTTGGCTGTTGGAACACATTTGAAAGCTACTTTTGCCTTACCTTAGGTTTGTTTAAAAATGTAGTGAAATATAAAGCACAGGTAAATGCTGGAAAAAATATATATATAGTCGTATATGTAAAGTTGAAACAGAAATGAAAATCCATGTCCCCTCTGACTCCCTGTCTGCTCCTGTCTGTCTCAGGTTTTGGAAGATGGCCAGCACATTCACAGGCCTCAAACTGCAAGGCCTCATGGGACATTTTGGGAAAACCGCAACCACTGATATTGAGAGCTATGTGGTTCTACCTGATGGGAAGGTATAGCTGTCTAAAGAAAATGTACTGTACTGAAATGTATGTGAATCTTTTTACACAACACATATGCACAGACATATGCGCTCTTGCATGACCAGCCAGTCCCTCCTACTTTCTGTTTGAATGCAGAAGGGTCTAGACCCGGATCCTAAAGTGCGTCAAACCACTGTCCTAACTTCACGTGGTCAAAATACAGCAGCTAATTTGTATCACGTATCTCTCAAATGCGAAAGACATCTCCTCTGAATATTACACATATAATTACATACATATAACTTTTACCTGAGATAAATAAGAGTATGGAGCTTTGACTGTTGATTCTGCAGAAATTCATGCTCTTTCTCAGTCCCCTATGTTATCATTAACCTGTAAACTGCCATATTTGCTTTGACACGAACAACCAACTCTGAGTTGTTAATCTGTCTGTCAGTAGCATCCTCTGGAATCGGGGAGACAGGATATGGTCCCAGATCCACTCGTCTTTGTAAAATTTTGTCAGATCATGTGGGTCTGGCTGACCATTTTGAATTGTTAAAGGTTCATTATGTAATTTTTATGCGTCTATGTCTCTTGCCTGTCTCCATGGAGATTGAACATCTAGGCAAAACAACAACATCTCCACTGAGAATAGAAGGTTTTGGTCCTTCTGTCAGAAAACACAGTACCCCTTTAACACATATTTTACAGATTAAAGTTATTGTAACCAATACAATGTGTGCCTTATTTCTTTATCTCAACTGAGCATTCCATATGAAATGGCACTCTTTCCAAAATCGGTTGTGTTCATCACATTATAGTGTACATCTGAGGTGGCAGGGACTTAATTCTATGGCAGAATTTGCTGTCTTAATGCAGATATTTTGTCCTGGTTAATGGTTTATAATAATCATATTTCTGTAACTACTGGGTTAATCCACATAAAACAAAAAGTGGTACAAACTTGACTGTTTATCAAATGACTGAAAATGACTGAAAATTGTGTGGACTTCCTCTGCAGGTGGTATCAGGCTCAGACTGGGGGAACCTACTGCTGTGGGATGGTAACTCCATAAAGGTGGAGATTTGCCGTAAAGAGGGCCGCACCTGCCACGCTGGCATTGCCCTGCCCTTTGCCATGGAGGAGGGCCAGCTGCTGACCATGGGAGCCGATGGGGCTGTGCGGGTAACTAGGCCTCAAAAGGTCTCAATAACACATTTTGAAGCATGATATATTGCTTCAGAGGAATATTACAATAAACAATAATATTACTACTTTATACACAACTTAGTGCCACTGACACAAAGTAAGATAGTCCCAGTAAACCTATTTTAATATATCATTAAAAGGAGTGAACTGCACCAAATAAATGAATGAACTAATAATTTGTGATAGAAGTTATGTCTTCAACCCTCTGCAGGTCATATCTTATTACAGAAAAAAATACCTAAAATCCCCCCACTATTGCAAAGAAATTGTACACACAATAAATATTTAGCCCCAAAATATATTTTTTCCAGCTTTCCTATATTGAACGTTAAGTCGATCTAGTAATTATCGTGACCAGCCTAGGTGTCTGTGTTCTGTGCGTGGACTTGGTTAGACTCAGAAGAAGTCCTTGTTTAGACCAGTTTAGTCCAGATTTCATTCCGTGGTACTGGGAAAGCTGGAAAATATATTGACTGTGTCATGTGCACATGTATGATGCGTGAGTGTGTGATGTATTTATGTGTGATGCCTGATGTGAGTAATGTGTGTGATTCGTGCATGTGCGATGTGTGATGTCTGATGAGTGTGTGATGTGTGTATGTGATGCGTGTGTGTGTGCGACAGGTGATGTGTGTGTGTGATCTGTGTGTGTGCGTGTGTGGTTGTGTGATGTGTGCACGTGTAATGTGTGGGTATGTGATGTGTGCCTGTTATGTGCGTGTGTGATGTGTGGGTACGTGATGTGTGCGCATGTGTGTGTTGTGTGTGTGCTGTGCCTGTGTGGGGATCTAATGTGTGCGTGATGTGTGCATGTGTGATGTGTGAGTATGTGATGTGTATGCATGTGATGTGTGTGTGTTGTGTTTGTGTTATGTGTGTGTGATTTGTGTTATGTTTATTTATTAATTTATTTGAAAAGGGACAATGCACATTAATAAACACCAGTAAAAACTACATGTGTAAATGTGCAGAAGTTAGCTGCACAGCTAATTTTCATTCTCAGTCCCTCACATCTAAAACAGGACAAGAGACAGGACAACACAAACGACAAACAAACAAACAAAAATCAAACACCCCCCCCCACACACACACACACACACACACACAATCACAATCATACGGTCTAAAGTGCCTATTTGAAAAGTGCATATGTGGCTAAAGTGCTTCCAGTAATTTTAAAGTGCTGTGGTCTTTCTAATAAATAAGTTAATTTAGTTTAAAACCAGTTCAGTCACATGTGTTAGTCGTCTCCTGCCGCTCAGAGACGACCAAGACACTGGAGTTTACAGAGTGTCCTAAAACATTCATACTTATATACATATTTACATATTAATGACATCAAAAAACAGTGACCGCATAGATTACAGGGTAACAGTGACAGCATGGATTGCAAGGTACATGTATGCAGTGCATGCCTACATACATATATGTATGCATGCACTGCACAACAACAACAGTACAATATGAGTCTGTTCAGACAGTCATGGCAATGTCACATACGTATATGTATCATGTGCCATGAGTCTAAACAGCTCTAATGGGAGCAGTGTTGATTGGATTTGAGCCATTTTTTAAGGTGAGTTTTAAAGGTGTTATATGTGGAGGATTCTCTTATTGTGTGAGGGATGTTATTCCACATGTTACAGCCTCTGACTGAGAGGACTGACTGAGAGGACTGACTGTGCGAAGGTGGTACGTCGGTAAGGAACCTCACAGTCACCTCTTGTAGTCGCCCTGGTCCTGCCAGTGGTAGCTTTTTGTTTAATAAATTCTTGTAGTGGTGGTGGTGCGAGTCCATGGAGGATGTGTGTGTGATTTGTGCATGTCTGATGTGTGCGTTGATGTGTGATGTGTTATGTGTTCATATGTGATGTGTGTAGGTATGTGTTTGTGTGTGATGTGTGTGAGTGTGATGTGTGATGTGTGATATGTGCATGTGTGATGTGTTAGTGTGTCATGTGTGTGTGTTGCGTGCGTGTGTCATGGGTGATGTTTGATGTGTGCATGTTTGATGTATGCGTGTGTGATGGGTGCATGGTGTGTTGGTATGTGATGTGTGCGTGTGGAATGTTTGTGTGTTGTGTGTGTGCTGTGTGAGTGTGTGATGTGCGTGGTTGTGATGTGTGCATGTGTCATGTGTGTGTTTGTGATGTGTGGGTGTGTGATGTATGTGTGATGTGAGCATGTGTAATGTGTGTGCTGTGCTCAGGGCTGGGACCTGGAGAGCATTGACGGGGCAGACAGCCAGGGCGAGGGCAGCTGCTTCGAGCTAGAGCCCATGAACGAGCTGGTGATGGGGCCCAGTGTCAGTCTGAGATCTGTGGTCCGCAGTGGGCACCACGACTCCTTCATCTGGTACGCCCAGGTCTGTCCACCAGTACACACTCACTGGAGCACCCTGCTGCCTCATACACACATGTGGCATTCACATTCAAGTTGTTTGTGCAAACAATAACACTATAAAGTAGTAACACTATAATAACACTTTATAACACATTAACACTATGTAAGGAGTTGGTGAAGCAAGGTCTCTTAAAAACCCCTGCACAAAAACAGGAGCTCATGTGAGTAAAATTAACACAGAAGTTATAATCACATTAGAATACTACACAGAAATCAGCATGAGTTCAGACTTTGTTCACTGATTGGGTTTAAACTCACGAGAATCCATTTGTTCCTCCAATCAGGCTCAAGCCACCAGTGGGTTGGAGCAATTGACCAATCACAGGGCAGCATTATGGTTTGGGTCAAAGCCAAATGTGAAGCACTGAAGCAAATAAACAAAAAATAACATGGCTATGCCAACAGATGTAAAGCAGAGCAGAAATACAGACAGTTCTGTTTATGAAACACGTAGATATGAAAGCACTTTATTGTACATGTGTGGAAGGGAAAGACTTCAAAGCTTTTTTCTCAAGTAGATGCTGCGCTGCCCAATCAGCTTGAAGTATTCAATTGATTCATAATTGTATTCCATTTATCCTATTGTCATTGCTGAAAGAAACAGATGTAATTATTCTCAATGCAGGATGCCATGGGAGCCATTTGGAAACTGGATCTGTCCTTCACCCACACGGTATGTGCAGCCACTCCTCCTCTCACCCTCTTGCTTCTCTAGACTCAAACAAATCCAGGGCTCAGAAGCTACAGCACAGTAATATACATGGCATACTATCATTGTACTAGTCATGTCAGACAGTATAATTCAGCCAAATGTTACTGCTTCTTAGATTCTTAGCCCTTAGATCTGTTGGCCCAGTCCTCAATTCCAGATGTGTGGCTGTGTGCAGACCCCAGACCCAGAGTGCCTGTTCCAGTTCCACTGTGGAGCCATCCAGGGTATGGATGTGTCCCGGAGCAGCCACCTGATGGCCACCACTGCGCTCGGACGTGAGTCTGTGTTAGAATAAATATTTTAATAATATACCTAATACACAGCAGATCGTTCTCCACTAGAGCTGAATACATATGATGGATGTAAGGAAATAGGTTATCTACATAAAGTAGGGCAAGCTTTCATTTATTTATGTGGCACATACAAGACACACTGTCCTTTTATAAACCTGGATGTAAGCACAATGAAATAAACTAAATAAACAGTTTGATTCTAAAACAATTAGCAGCAGCAATATAAAAGGCATCAACAGTAACATGCATCACAGGGACATACAGTCAAATATGTGGGGTTTTTATGTCATTATGCAACAATGCAAGTTCAGTTCAATGTTATTGTATGGGAGGATGTAGTTATTGTCCATGAGAGGGGGACAGAGAGGGGAGGGGTTAACTGTTCAGCAACCTCACAGCAGGATATAGGATGTTGGACAGCCTGGTTGTTCTGGCCTGTATGGACAAGTACCTTCTACCTGAGGGTAGCAGGTGGATAAGGTGCCGGTCGCACAGGATGCTGGGCACTCTCCTCAGACAGCCTGTGGTGTAGATGGTGCTAATCTCTGGAAGAGTCATCCCACTGAGTGAAGGAAGTGTAAAGCATCCTGGAGTGCAGTGCTCTGACAGAGCTTGTGTTTACTCCACAGGTTCAGTCAGAGTGTTTGACTTCCTATCCAAGAAGGAGCTGACGTTCGGCCGCTTTAACCAGGGAGGGACAGCTCTGTGCTGGGCCCCACCGCAGGTCAGTCCCCTCTGCTCAGCCACCCTCACTGAGGCTGCTCTGATCCACACTTTGTCTTTGTGTACATATTACATAAACCACTTACTGAGATGTTAACACTAGTGCATGTGAACCAAGTTATATTGTGGTTGGATGTAGTGTAAGTAGAATTTGAATTAGTGCTGATATGAAGGACTGAATTTAGGAAAAATCCATGTAAAAAATTTGCTTCCAGGTGTATAACGCATGGATGTAGAGTCAAGAAGACACCAAGACATGGTGCTGATACATGAAAATGCTATGAAAAGCCATAATCCCACTCAAACAAGTAACAATAAACCAGATCTAAATTAAAGGATTACACCATATAAGCATGTCTAATCTAGGATGAAATATGGGATTTTTAGATTTTCTAACCAACATAAGAGTGCTTTTTTTTATTTTGTAGTTGTGTATATTTGTTTAGCAAGCTGACATAATGTTGAGCTCAGAGTGAACCAGTTCATTGTTAACTTTAACTAGAGTCTTTAATCCCGTTTCTTTCTAGTTTTATTCCATGAAAGTGTTGTGCTAATTTATCCGTAATGGTTTTTAGTCAACCACATTTTTATTTTATTTTAGCTCTTATACACCATATTGGGTTTTGCTATATTGTAGTTTCTGTCATTCATTCAGTTTAGTTTATTTATTATTATTCAACAAAATCTGTGTATCTACTTTTGGTCATAGTTTAGTCTGCCAAAAATGCTTGTATATTTAGCCATATTTTTAGTCGTAATCATTTACTTTAACGTTTTACTCAGAAAACAATCACATTGCAGAAAACTATGACAACATATTTTAATGGCCTGATTCCCGGTGTGCCTGTCCAGGTGCGGGGCGGGGGGCTACTCACTGTGGGTTTTGAGGACGGAATGGTGCGTCTCCTGGATGTCTTTAACCCCCAGAAGCTACAGACGCTCCCCGGACGAAGCCATAGAGGAGAGGCCGAGCTGCGCCTCCGACAGGCCTTCAAACCTCACAGCACAAGTGTGAGCGCTGTAGCCTATGACCACAACGCTGACATGCTCGCCACCGCAGTGAGTCAAGCACACAGCAGCTCAACAAACAGCTAAATGTACGACTATTTATAGGTAATGTAATACCATTTGCATTAACTAAATGGGTTTATTATTTCAAATGGTGTATTAGCATTGCCATTCTGTCTGTATCTGGATGTCCAACAGGATCTTGGCTCAGTCATTCTTTACTACCTTTGAAGGTGTTTCCCACTTTGACCTTGGAGTCTCACATCTGTCCTCTGCATAGGCCTGTCAAGATAACAAATTTTGAATTTCACATCGCTGAAGTAAATATAGCCAATAAACGATAATATTACTACTATACTATACTATACTACTACTACTACTATACTATAAACTTCTTTTTGCCACTAATACAATAACCCAAGAGCAGATTTAATCCACAAAAACTATTCTAAATGTACAATGTAAAAAATTATGAGCTGAAATAAATAAACTCTTTAGCACTTAGTTTGCATCTAATGATTCATAGAAGTTATTAATTCAAACTTTTATAGCTTAAATTGTATCATATAGCCAAAAAATAGTACTGCAAAGAAAATGTACACCTGATAAATATTGACTTAAAAAAAAATTGTTCCTGCTTTCATATATTGAATGATAAGTTACACCCCGGCGCGCGCTCTGAGGTCTGAGGGCCAGCTCCAGCTCGTGGTCCCTAAGACCAGACTTAAAACCAGAGGGGACAGGGCCTTTTCTATGGTTGGACATAAACTGTGGAACGCCCTGCCCCCCCACGTTCAAACAGCTCCCACTGTAGAGTGTTTTAAGTCTCGTCTTAAGACCCACTTTTATTCTCTGGCTTTTAACACCGCGTGAGTTGTGTGGTCCTCTGTGTTTTTTATTTATTTTTATGTGTTTTATTGCTTTTATGTACAGTTATTTATTTTTTTGCACTTTTATAGAGTTCTTATTTGATTTTACTGGTTTTACTTTTGTAAAATTAGTCAAATTAAATGAGCACCTATTTATTTTGATTGTTGTTCCTTTTTATTGTATGTCACTTTGTCTCTGTGCAGCACTTTGGAAACAATTTGTTTATGAAATGTGCTATATAAATAAAGTGGATTGGATTGGATAAGTTGATATGGTAATTATTGTGACATGCCGAACTCTCGTGATGATACAAAATAATAAATAAAAAAGTATAAGGTGATATTTCTTCACTTTTATGTTCACTCTTATATTAGATATGCTTTCTGTCTTAAACTGTATTTGAGTGACTCCTTCTTGTCCCCAGAGCTCAGACTGCACAGTATTCTTCTTCAGTGTGGGGGAGAAGTATCAGCCCCTGGGTTTTGTGCCAGTGCCCAGCCCAGTGCAGGCTCTGGAGTGGTCTCCACGCTCCCACGTGAGTATTCCACAAGCACAACATCTTGCAATAAGCACTCTGCGCTAGGGAATATGTTTACATGAGGAAACATTTCCTGAATGAGATTTATAAGTAGAACAACATAAACATATGATAAAATATATTAAATGAGATACAAATTCTGTAGCTTGTAATATCCAAGGTAGTCAAAACCACTCTACTAAAGATTATTGCTAATTTAAATACTTTTAACTTAGCAACTGGAAAATTAGGAACTCAATTTTGCAGTAAAAGGCCCTTAAAAACCATTTAAAAGGCATTAAGTTTAAAACAGTCTCATTTTACAGCAGAAAAAAGGACAAAAACATCTTCAACTTTGATCATACTGTCATTTTCATTAAAGTGCATGATTTCATGGAAATAGAAAGTTAAAACCATATGTTGTACCCAGTGACGTGCGGTGAGGTTCGTGGCTGGTGAGGCACTGATGTCGTCACAAACACAAGTACATTTGGCCCCAGGTCAATTTCTCTCCCAGTGACTTGGGGCCAGAATAAAAAAGAATTTCAAAATAAAAGTCCTGAAGTGCGTATGAAATAGCTCTAATAGTATGAAATAAAAAGCAAGCTGGTTTTGTATTGTTTTTTATCCTTATTCTGGTTCCCCAATTTTCAATGGATTGAAGTCATTAAATTTTTTACCATTTTGTACCACTCTGTTTGAAAAGAGCAGGTTTTTCGTCTCGTCATCTGGCGCAAACCATTTAGCTCCTTTAGCGTTGGTCTCGGTCCTTTAATTATAACCTCCTGCTTCAACCGAAAGTCCAGTTTAGAAAACTGCTTGAGCTTTAATATATAATCTTTCTCCATTTAAAAAGTAGGGCCAGAGAGAAATTGCTAAAGTTAACTTGCTAACTCTAAATTGTAGTTTGTGGCCCCTATTCTGCGGGAGTTACAAGAATCCCTGGGCTCACGAGTGCCCCCTAACATGAGGCAGGGTAAATGCGTGCCTCACCCGGTGCCTTTTCACAACTGCTTAAAGCAGCAGCTTAGCACACAGCACAGTCAGTCCGCGGTGAGGCACGAACGGCCGGTGCCGCGTGTCTCTTCTAAGGATTTCAACAGTAAACGTAAAAAATCAGCGATGTTGAGTAAAAAAAATAATTAAATAGCTAAATTAAATAGAAAATAACTTTATAGAGCAAATCATTGGATAAATATAACCATTTAATTTATTTTTTCTCTGTGATGACAGGTGAGGCACTGACTCACCTGCCTCACTTGACCGCACTTCACTGGTTGTACCATTCTCCAGGAAAAATGATTAAAATGTTAAAATGCTTTTTTGAATGTTTTCTCATGTTTTCTTTTCTGTGAATATTGTTACAACATGTTGAAAGTGGAATAGATGGCCCATAGCTGTCATGAAGGTGACAAAAAGGTGATACAAAAGGTGATTAGTACCCTCAGATTGTCACGCTGTAAATGAGCTGTTGTGTTTCTGCCTCAGAGTGAGAGCCGACTCCTTGTGCTGTGTCGCACGGGCCATGTGGTGGAGGTGCAGAGTCCAGGGCTGGAGCTGCCTGTGCACAGACAGACCTATCAGCTGACCACACTGTCCACCAGAGCCTTCTGCTTCAAGAGCATCAAGTCACGCTTCCTGGTATGGCCGTACATTGCACTTGGGCGACTTCTACTTTAGGGACACCTGGAGACACCTGAAGTACACAGGGGAATTGTAGAGAGCTCTTTTCAGTTTAGTGCAAACTGGTTTTAGTCATAAGATCTGGCAATCTAAGGTAAGTTAATGCTGCTTTGTGATTAAAGCAACATTAACTTACCAAAATGAAATAGTATACACATTTTTTACACCATGTAAAATGTTATTAGTATCATAAAAGTCTGTTTGAACTAAAAAAAAAAAAAAATGCTTACTCTAAATTTGGGGAAACTGATAAGTCAAGTGATATAAAAATACTACATATATTACCCTAAAAACTATCCTCTCCTTTAAAGTGCTGTGCTTCAAAGTGCATATGACAGTTTAGACTTATTTCACTAAAATATAGTTAATATTTAGCTAAAAAGCTAAAGCTAGTTGTTGTTTTTTTGTGTTTGGTTTTTGGTGAAGTTTATCATTTTACTAGGTAATTCCATAACTGTTACCTAGCAAATATAATGTTAACAAAGGACTGAAATGTTTTTAAATTACACAAAAGTTATGATTTAACGAATAAAAATCAATTACATCTATTTTTTAATCAGTGTTTAAACTGTCAGACAAAATCCCTTCCTTGTGCATAAATTGTCTCTGCATTTTGGTTGGAATTTTAGCACTCTGGACTACTTATATGTTTAATGTTTTATTAAAATAGTTCACTCTCCAAAAAGGTCACTTGTGGGTGCAGACACAAATCCAAGCATTCTCTGTACACAGGAAAGCCATTCATAACACTGTGTTCTCACCCAATCATTATTCTGTATACCATATTTCCAGACTATAAGTCGCACTTTTTTCATAGTTTGGCCGGGGGTGCGACTTATATGTGAAATTGTTAAAATATATTTTATTTATTTATTTGTTTGTTTGTTTGTTTGTTTTGTTTGTTTGTTTGTTTGACAGGGACAATGTGTAAAAACATTAAAGATGTATTACACCAGAATATAGCCAAAGCTAGTTTCCATCTGTAGTCCCTGAGTAGGTGAGAAATACAATATAAAATGTAAGCACTATAATCAATACACTCACACACTACAGATGACCAATTATTACACAATAAAATTTTGTTCTTTGATTCTTTGATGGCTTTGAAAGAAAAAGTTGTCTGTGCGAAGGCCAAGCTCCATTTAGGTAATCTGCAGTCATTGTGACTTGTCGGCCTGGACGTCCTGGCTGTTTGTTCAGAGCAGAGCTGCATAAATTATATATTATTATTTATAATATCATAATTTAATCATAATTTATAATATTATGATTTCTTCGTTATTGTCACACTGACAACTGTGTGAGGGTACTCTAGGCTTGGGTACTGGTATGACAGCCACATGGAAGCGGAACTTCATCTAATTCCAGAGCTGGCAGAGTTGTTCAGAAGTGACACCAAGGATGAAGAATTCAATGGATTCAATGATTTGGAGTGAGATCGAGAGTAAACTTGTTAGCTTGTTTTTAACTGATTAACTGTTAATATCTTATGTTAACAGACCAGACACATATTCAGTTCATTGTCTATGCTTGATTTAGCTGAATAATTATAAATATGTTACGTTAGTGTAGCTATCCGGAGCGGCATATAGTCCGGAAAATAAGTTAATAAACTAAAATATTAATGGAAAGATGTACAAAAGTTTGAATTGCCTGAATGAATATGAATCACATTACACTAATTAGACACGTAGATCATTGATTTTCAACATTAAATTGTAGTACTTTCTTTTATATTACCACTTTATATGTGTGTCATCAAAAATCATCCAGGTAGGTTCAATAGTGGTCCATGGGTATATACTAGTCTATGTGGTCTTATACTTGTTCTGATATGGCTCAAGATCACTCTATTTGCTATTCAGGAAGGGTTCGTTTCTGTCCTGAGGACTTTTTTTAGTATTGATACATGTTCAAATGAGTATGAGTAGTTTTGATACTAGTTTTAGTATTGATTAGTGTCTGATTTTTGATACTTTTAACAACTGTACTAGTCCATAGTTTGCCTTTTTGACAGAGAGAGGAGGAGGTGGCCCGTCGACAGGCCCTGAAGGAGAAGAAACACAGAGAGCGAGAGGAACGGCACAGACAGACCCAAAACTATGAGCTGGAGCCAGAGGAAGAACCAGAGGAGGAGAAACTGCCCCCCATCCACCTGCCTGAACCCCCCAGCCCTCTCTGCTGTGGCTTCTACTCAGAGCCAGGACGCTTTTGGCTTTCCATGGTAATGCATGGTCACACAGCATTACTATTCACTATTAGTGAAAGTATTTGTTTATTTAGTCAGGAGGGTGCATGTTGTGAGACGCACGCATAAACCAGCTCATACTCGTTTTCCACTGAGCTGGTGCCCATTCTGTGCCAGTGCCCAATTCACAACCAGTTCTGCCGTTTTCCTCTTAAAAAAGGCTGCTTCTGGTGCTGAAAACTGGAGTCAGCACCAGTTAAGAGCGGGGCCGGAAATGAGATACAAACATACAAAAATACACTTACCAACAGTTGGTAATGTAGAAGGCAACAAAGAGTGTCCTTACAACAGGTAATTCTTAATATGACAAATCTGGCAATAAACAACTGAGGAATGAATGTCTTATTTAATATCAGCTAAAATCTCTTGCACTTTGGGGAATCAATATGTGTAACAGGCTGGGAAAATAAACTCAGGACTCTTCTGAAAGGTCAGAATCACTCTCCAGATAAACAGAACGAGAGCCACTGCCAGCCACAAATTCTTCATCCATCGATGGATCACCCAGGATTGCAGGAGAAAAAACATGAGAATTTGCAGAGCCCTTCAAAGATTGTTCTGGATGTTGCTCATGGAAGGCTGTAATGAAAATTAGGTCCAAGATATAGCTAGCGGGCACCCACGAACCCTCTTCTGGACCATAGCCTTCCCAATCAACCAGGTATTGGATGTTTCAACCATGACATCTGGAATGTAGGAAGCGCCGCTCTGTAAATGCAGGCTTTCCATTAATCAGACGAGTTGGTGGCGGTGGAGGCAAAAACGGAGCAAGAGGGCTTTCACAGACAGGCTTCAATTTAGAGACATGCAATGTCTTGATAGGCATGGCTCAGGGTAACTTGAGGTGTATGGCCACTGGGGTAACCTTCTTTATGTGTACCTCAAAGGGCCCAATGAATTTTGGTGCTAGCTTCTTACAATCAACCCACAATGGAAGATCCTTGGCAGTTTGCTGAAGCAGAGTAGTGCTGTGCTGTGCAGAGAAGGGCAGTCCGAGCCTGTCTGCAGGTCCTGTAGCAGCGCTTGATGAAGGCCTTAACAGAAGGACATGACGCTTCCTTCTCCTGCGCCTGAAACAAGAGTGGCTGACACCCATGAGCACACTGAAATGGGAAAAAACAGTGGCAGAACTTTTCAGAATGTTGTGCGAGTACTCGACCCACAATATCTTTTGGGACCAGGAGGAAAGGTTCCTCGAGGCCATACAACGCAACACAGTCTCTATCTGCTGATTGATTCTTTTGGTTTGGCCATGGACAGTTGACAGATGACAGGCCAACCGTGGCCCCTAGAATTCAGAAACAATGCCCACCTGGCCTGTTGGGACTTGAGGCATTTTGCGGATTTTGCAGATTCTTGTGATCTGTCCAGACCAGGAACAGAATCCTGCAACCATAAAGCTAACTTCAGAGCCAGTAACTCTCTGTTACAGATGTCATATGTCGTGATGTGGTAGAATCGGACCAACTATGCAGACCAGGAGCGGTTTAACAGTGTTTATTTACAGAAGTGACAATAATTAACGATCAATAGTGCTGGGACTAGGGCGACGGGGAGCGGGACGAGGAGCGGGAGCCGGGAGCGAGGAGCAGGTGAGTCGGGAGACCGGGACGTGGAACCAGGAACGAGGAGCAGGTAGGGCCGGAGAGCAGGACGAGGAGCCAGGAGCGGAGAGCAGGTGAGAGTGTTTCCGTGAGCCGAGTGCAGGTGGGTGCGTAGACAAGACAAGCAGGTTACCAGGAGGACGAGGCGGGAGGCGGGAGCTGGACGAGAGGCACAGGAACTGGGAGAATCCGGGAGCAGGAGTCTGGGTATACAGCAAAGATTCAGTGAGCGAACAAGAAGGCAAACACGTAGCAAACAGAGAACAAGACAGGATATCTACGTAGGTACGCAGACGGACTCGCGTCGAGTCACTGGAGCTGGCCCTCTTTATCCCCGCAGGTGGTGCTGATCAGGGTCGATGAGCAGCAGGTGCGTGTGGGAGGAGCCAGAGCTCCGCCCAGCTCTGGAGTCAGACAGGTGAGGAAGGGGGAGAGGAGGACACAGGAGGCAAAAACAGGAACAGGAATATGTGGATCATGACATCATAGTTCCCTTCTGCTTGTGCCAGATTTCGGGAGAAGAATGCGTAGGGATGTAGCTTAAGACCATCAAGTGTTTCTGCGACAACACAGCACCCACACCCAGATTTTAGGCGTCTATATCAATCACAAACTATTCTTCAGGATCTGGAACACGAAGGATAGGAGCTGTGGTGAAGATGGTCTTCAGAATCTTGAAGGCTGCATCTGCTTCTGGTGACCACTTGTAGGGCACCAGAGGTGAGAGCTGTAAGGGGAACAGCAATAGAACTATAGCCACAGAAGAACCATTGGTAGAAGTTTGCAAATCCCAGGAAGTGCTGCAACATCTTGCGGGACTCAGGAATAGGCCAAGATGTGACATCCTCTACTTTAGAAGGATCCATGGATACACTTACCTGACCAATGATATATCCCAGAAATGCAACTGATGGGAAATGCCCTGGACTTAGAGAAGATCAAAATGTCGTCAAGTTAAACAAAAACATACTTGAGAGCTTGTAACACAGTGACCCCGTTGGTGAGACCAAATGGCATAACCAGATACTCATAGTGTCCTGTGGGTGTGTTAAAGGTGGTCTTCCACTCGTCCCCTTCATGGGTCCAGACGAGATGGTAAGCATTGCCTAGGTCTAGTTTAGTGAAAATAACAGCTTCCTGCAGGAGTTCAAAAGCTGATGAGATGAGTGACAGAGGGTATCAATTCTTGACTGTAATATTGTTTAGCCCCCGTAGTCTATACAAGGCCTAAGGACCTTTCTTGTCAACAAAGAAGAAATCCGTATTGACATACCTCTCCATAGTTTCTCAGAAGGAGGAGAAATTCCATGCAGAAGGTCAATGGCGCAGTCACACAGACAAGGAAGAAGTGAGCAGTGTGCAGGAAGTGCTGTTGCCTTGGTCTTGCTAAAAACCTTTTGGAGTTCGGGATACTCCTCAGGAACACCCGTTAGGACGGGTTGAGGACCAGAGTTGTCAGCTGGTAGCGCTGCTAGAATGGCTTGGTTGAGGCAGATCTGGTGATAGTATTTAGTAATGGAACCGGTAGACCAATCAATAGGGCTTTGGATTACAGAGTGCTGAGGAGTTTTCAAAATGTGAAACTGGATGGTCACCAGTAATTGGTGAACAGGGACAGTGCGACATCTACTGTCCAGAGCATTAGCAAGTACAGGTGCTGGAAGAGGAACAATTTATCCTTAACTACCGGGCCAGGTTCTCATCAATAAGACTGGGTCTTATTGGGTCCAGAGGATGTGGCTCTGAACACCTTGCAGTGTTCTCTTGCAAATGCATTGAAAGAAGCACATGCAGCTGTCTGGCACTCCCACTCAGCAGTTCCCCACAACTGAGCCCTTTCAGTAAGATGATTAATGGCAAATCCCACTTTGGCTCTCCCGGTGGTGAATGTGTGAGATTGTAGGACAAAGGGAATTGGTCAAGAATGAATTACGTCCTTCGGGGTCTCCCACATAGGATTTAAGTGCACCTATTTGAGGTTCTGAAACAGGTCCAGGCACAATCACCTCAATAGAAGGTTATAGTGCAGAATTAGTTGGAGCGGGAGTGACAGCAGGGACTAGCTAGGTAACAGTGACTGCTAGTTGCTAGACCTGAGCTGTCAAATTAGCTATATTATCTTGACTAGCTGTTGTAGACTGACAAGCTGCAATAGCAGCAGATGCTAGCTTGGCCTGGTGTTGCTGCATGCTAGCTTCAAGTCTGGTAAGCCACTCCATTGGGCTCTCATTGTGTGCTGAATCTATACTGGCTAGATTGGTCTATCACGCAAGTAGACTGAACTCAAACGCAATACAAAGAGTACAGTCAAACGTAAGTCTTAGTAAATTCAACAGACAGTATCCTTCAAACAGGTCATTTTTAATATGACAAATCAGGCAATAAACAATTGAGGAATGAATGTCTTATTTAATATCAGCTAAAATCTCTTCCACTTTGGGAATCAATATGGCTAACAGGCTGGGAAATTAACTCAGGAACAGGTCCCTCAAACAGGGATTAATACAGGTTCAGAATGCAGAATAGCAGAAATGCAAATGACAGAGTAGCTCAAATACAGATGATTGATTGTGTCTCTCTTGATTGGTCAATAATCTAGCAAGGACTGAATGAACAGAGGTTGTATATATAGGATACCCTACCATTCATTTCCTGATTAGGAAATGAATGGTAGC
This sequence comes from Periophthalmus modestus, assembly GCA_019594935.1. Classification (NCBI taxonomy): domain Eukaryota; kingdom Metazoa; phylum Chordata; class Actinopteri; order Gobiiformes; family Gobiidae; genus Periophthalmus; species Periophthalmus modestus. Next base: position 22,337,674 of record JAIEZT010000054.1, on the reverse strand, counting down.
TGCAGGGAAAAACAGGAAGGTAGCAAAAGAAGGACTGAAACAGGCTGGGAAATGGAGCTGGAATGGGGTTAAACATGAAAACAGGCAGAACTGTGACAGAACCAGCATCAGCCTAGAACTGGTTCTGAACCAGCCCAGAACCAGAAGCAGCTTGGTGGAAAGGTGGTATTATACAGATGTAATTCAAGAACTTTTTTAACTCTAGCATGCACTCTTCACAAACTATATTTTATAATGTGCATGTAGGGAATTTATAATATAAATTGGGACTGCTGATAAACTCTCTCCTCGGTATAAGGTATCATTGTACAAAGTCATAGAACTCTGAGTAGTTTGTGCAGTCTGCTGCATGTAACCTCTCCATGACAGGGCGGGTATGATGCAGGCTTCTTGTACCACTGTGAGTTCTCAGAAGATCAGGGGCTGGATCCTGCTCAGCGCCAGGATGAGCCCTTTAAGGCCCTGCCCCTCCACAATGCAGAGCAAGACCCCATAGTCTCTCTGACATTCAGGTACAGTCCCTCTCTCTCACCCTTTTCTCCTCTCTCACCCTCTTTTTTTAAAAAAAAAAAAAAAAACTTTCTGTTTTAATGCAGGAGGGTCTGGACATATAATCTGTTCAGTTTTTGTCAGTTCAATCACAGCCACAGCCTGTGTCTCTTCTCTCCTCTCTCCTCACTGTGTCTCCTCTTTCCTTGCTGTGTCTCTTCTCTCCTCTCTCTTCACTTTGTCTCTCTCTTCGCTGTGTCTCCCCCTGTGTCTCCCTGCTGCGTCTTCTCTCTCCTTGCTATGTCTCATCTCTTCTCTCCTTGCTGTGTCTTCTCTCTCCTTGCTGTCTCCTCGCTCCTTGCTCCTTGCTGTGTCTCCTTGCTCCTTGGTGTGTCTCCTCCTCTCTTCATGTCCTCTCTCCCTGTTGTGGCCGGTACTTCCTCCCTGAGACCTCCTGCTAAAGCTCAGTTCACTTTGTCTGTTGTGTGTGTTCTGTTCCTGCACCAGTTCCGAGCAGCGCCTCTTGCTGTGTGGGATGACCTCTGGCTCTCTCAGAGTGTATCCCCTGAGCCCAGGTGACTACAACCTGGAGTCCATGCACCACTACTGGACCCTGAGTATTCATGACAACAGCTATGGTGCTCTGCGACACCTACGCACCAGTCACGATGACCAGTTTGTCCTGACGGCTGGAGATGATGGGAACATTTTCAGCTTCAGTCTGCTGTCTCCTGAGGAGCTGCCTCAGCACAGCTCTCGTGCCAAAGTGCCCTCCCCCCGGGTCAGATGTCTCTAAAACCAATATCGCAATTTTTTTTTAAAATGTTTGTATTTGTTTCTAAAATCTGCACATCTTATTTTAACAGACTGGTCTTGAGCGCGAGGAAGTGGCTCAGGACATTGAGGACCCCTCTGCTTACAGGTGTGTGTTCAGTTTGTATTGTGTATCATGCCATTCTATACTTGTTCTAAACTACAGGGTTTTATGCACAAGTGGTTAGTTCCTGCATAAAGGGGCCTTGATGGGCACCTTTTAAAATAGTAGGGCCTTCAATGCAGCAATGCACCAAAGCCCCAGAAAGCAACCGTGTGAGCCTGGGACAGTGGGACAGACACTGATGGCTGTTAGGTGTTGTGCAGCATTGAGATGGGCAAGCAGAAGCTGGAGAGTGACCGTTTGCGGCGTGAAGCAGAGCAGAAGATCCTGAGGAAACGCCGGACTCTGGAGGATCTCCAGAAGAGCTACAGACTGCTGCTGTCCGAGAACCAGGCCCTACCCCCACATGTGCGTCTGCAGCCTGAGGTATGGATCAGAGCTTACAGGCCTGCAGCCTCAGGTATGGACTAGAATTTACAGGCCTGCAGTCTCAAGTAAGGACGAGAGCCTACAGGCCTGCAGCTTCAGGTATGGATCAGAGCATACAGGCCTGCAGCTTCAGGTATGGATCAGAGCATACAGGCCTGCAGCCTCAGGTATGGACACAGGCACTGCCCCCACATGTGCACCTGCAGCCTCGGGTATGGACCAGAGTGGCTACAGAACTATAGCCAAACCTACACACAGGACAGTGAAAACCCTTCCTTTACAGTAGTATGGGTCTGTTGGTCACAGTGGTACATGTTTTGCAGGAGCTGCGGTTGGACATTCGTTTCATGGAGCAGGCAGCGCGTGTGAAGGCACAGAGGCTCAAAGAGGTGCAGTGGCAGCAGGGCTGGGAGGAGGAGCACAGCCGCCGTGCTCTGGACAAATTGCACAACTGGTACTCACAGGATATGCTCGAAAAAGTGTCGGCTCACTCTGCTGGCAACATATTGAGTTGTGCGAAAGAAAACATCAGAAGAATCAGAAAACTCTTTAGTGCTTTAAAGCGGAACTATTATGTAAAAAGGGTCGACTTTAAAGCAAGTCTTTTAACAGATCATGTTATAGCTGTTTCCCCTTACCATTTACTCACCTGAAGTTGTATTTGGAGTGATTTCTGCATGTTTGAACAATCTTTTCAAGTCGATCAACTTCGGTTTTTACCGCCACCAGTACACTACCACTGCTCTGTAACAAAAACAGCTTCTTTAACTCCCCTCTCAAACCATTTCTTTTCTCTGGCTAAGATCTGTACCTCACTATCTTCAAAGGAGTGGTTAGTGGCTTTGAGATGGAGATGTATGACAGAGAAAAGAAATGGTTTGAGAAGGGAGTTAAAGAAGCTATTTTTGTTAAGAAAGATAATCCTTCCTTAAACAAGAATGGGGGCGTGAGACATAATCTCTCCCTCATCTATAATTGCATCATCAGACCCAAGGCAAATAAGGGAAACAATGAGAACAATAGGGCAAGGGAGTAGGGTTATTAAAGGTTGAATAGGGCCATTAAGGCTTAAACTGGAGACAATAGCTGTTTACTGTATCAGTGTAGCTCCTCCCTTCAGACAGATATAAGGCAGTGTCCACCAGCAATCTGATTAGAACTGAAGAAGCGGCTTGGATGAGCAGTGAAACGTCTTTACTCCTACAATGCTTTGTGCAGTTGAAAGATTTAACTTCGGCTTTTGCTGTGTGCCTTTGTTAGTTTCTTGTTATCTCGCTTCTGTTATCCCACTTTGAATTCTTCTAAACCTGTTTCAAGTAGCCCGTAGTCTGTCCTGGACACTTGTTTGCCTACTGTTGAAACTTTAACTCAAGTTTCGCCGCATGTCTCTCATGTTCGTGTGCTTTGCTGGCACAAAGCGATTTGGCATGGGATGATGCTGTTTGTGTGGGCATTATTAGATGTAGGCTATACCTAGGGCCTACACATTCACAATCAGTGCTGTGTAAACGGATGATGAAAAATGTCCATAATTGGGGGAAATTGCAGCTGGTTTCATGATAGGTCTGTTGAATAAAAAAAAATGCAGCACACCTCAGTTAAACCTCCATATAATGTCTGGAGAGGACACGATTGGTGCACGCATTCACACAAATGGGCCATCAAGATAATGTATGGAGAAGAACCGTGTGGCATTTTGTGTGTTAAAATGGCTAAAGTCTGCAGAATATAGGGCCTTTAATGAAGACACTTTAAGGGCTCTCAGAGACAAAACAGATGTTTGTGATGAAGAAACGTGTTGAGTTTGCATTATGTGTTCAAAAACAGGAAAACATGATGCACACATTGTACCCTCTGACTGGTCCTTCCAAAGCTGTGGTTGTTTGCAGGTTTAAAGACTCTCTGAGCTCCAGTGTGGTGACAGTGGTGGCCATAGCATCTGACCACAGGGTGTCCACATACCGGCTGCCTTCTGTGCCCGAGCATGGCCAGCATCCAGTCAGGAGAGCCAGCCAGAGCAGCTCCAGCAGCTCCACCAGTGCTGAGGCCCGCAAAGGGAGGGCCGAGCTTGGCAGAGGGGCCACTACCATCATAGGTCACACCCGCCTCTTTCTATATGTCTCCCACTCCTTTCCTCTCAGATACATTCTCAAGGACTTATGGGACTGTGAAGTGATGATGCCAATGATTCTACTTATGAGTTCAATAGAAATCCTATTGCTGGGTTTCAGATCATCATCACATTTACTGTAATATTCTATTGCCCAATAACATTTAATACAGGTGACGGCAGCAAAAAAAATAGTGTTAAAATGCAGATTTTTTACTGTAATATGGTGAGTTTTAGGTTTTAGTCATTAATAGAAATGAACAGGTTCAACACTTTTGTATTGACGTTTTGGATATTTCATGGCAAAGTACAAGTACGGTACAGTCAATAGAGAAATCTGTCTCTTGCCCTCCATCATCACATTCTAGAATCTGAAAAAACCCAATTTGATATCAGGGCACAATGACAGATTTTAACCTGCTACATGGCTTTGAGCAACACTGTTTGAAATTGTGTGTTCTCTGGTTTTCCTCCAGAGATTATCTTATTATTATTTCAAATATTTATAATATTAAAACATATTTTTCTTGGAAAAATAGGTACAGTGACTCATATTGTTTAGAATACAAACATTGCAGTCTCCTGACATGTGTGTAATATGAGGAAGTTCCAGACAAATAGATGTTATGAATCAACTTGAAAGAAGACGTCTCCACCACACTCCCAGGAACATGGCTGTACTGCACAATGTAGTCGTGTCCTGTGGTGAGAGTCTCCAACTCTACACAACTGTGTTACTTATATCTCCATAAGTAACACTGGAATTCTGAATCACTAACAACCAGTTATTAAGTTCAGCATAAATTTGCTAAAATACTGAAGGGGTCATGAATTTCTATTGGCCCTTCCATTTGAGACTTTGATTGTGACAATGTCTTCTTTCCTCTGATGTCTGCTTGTCCTTCAGAGGAGGAAGTAGTCCACACTGCAACTCTTGTGCCTCGGCCCCCTGCTGTCAAACTGGCTGATCGCCAGGTGGAAAGGCTGAGGAAAGCTGCAGAGAAGGCAGAGCAAGCACGAGCTAAGATCCAAAAGAGGAAGGAGGAGTGGGCACAGCTGTAAGTTCTCCACATGCTGTGGGCAGTAGCACAATGGGCACAATGAACTTCAAGAGCATATGTTACACTAATGTAATTGCTCATCAAAAACATGCCTGGAGATGTGTTTTGTTTCCTTCACAGCGCCCTAGTGTGTTTTAAACTATATACAATCTCACTAGAATCATTTGAATAATTTGTAGCCTTGGCATTGTCTAACTTTGAAGCTATAGCTATTGTTTGAGCACCGTTGAAAGTGCTTCTCAGTGCACTAAAGGATATTGGCAACTCTCTGGCAATTTCAACTGAACAAAACAATCCTGACTATGTTTTTGATGAGGTAACAACATTTTAACATGGCTACAAGCTCACAGGAGTAAATTTTGCATAATATAGGATCTTTAAAATATAAAAGTTCTCAATGGCCAAAATCCATTTCTTAAGACCAGACACAGCAGTCATACGTTTCAATGATACAAATGACGTGAATGCGTAACTGTAGTGTTGTGTTAGTTATGCGGAGAAGCCTGATGAAAACTATGAGGACCCTCGGGACATCCAGGCCATCCAGACTGCTCGAGAGACTGTGGGTGACCGGAAGCATAAGTCCTTTTCTGACTTCACTGTCCCCAAACAGCCGCAAGTGAACACCGAGAGGAAAAGAGAGGAGCTGACTGCACTGCAGGAGGCGGTAACTATGTACACATCAGCTAAAATAAATTAGTTTTTTGAATTTGGCACAACTGGATAATACAGTACAGTGTACTAACTACACCACATCTGCAAACGTCCATAAACAGAAATCACACAGATGTTGTGTGGGGGTTACCCTCATAGCTCAGCAAATGTGCATTTAAAGTAAAAGTAAAAGAGAAAAGAGATTTGATGTATGTGATAGACAATTTGTGAGTTTTGCAGGTGGCATGTCACTTTGATGATTTCATGGAAATATAAAGTTAAAACCATACTTCCAAACATTCTCCATGGAGATGGATACGTTTCATGTCATACTGGCAATTTGGCATCCTGCATGGCAACTGCTGTAGTGATTTTGAGCTATACAAAATTAAATTAAATTGAAATACTGTGGAAGATTATAGCCTTTTCCAGATCAAATTTGAGTCAGGTTTGTGAAGATACAAGCCCACTCAGAGTAATGATGTAATTTTTTTGTGCAATGAAAGAAAAGCAAAATGACAAAAAAACATCATTGTCTTAAAATTCAGGAGTATTTTTAAGTGAAGTCATTTACAGGAATGGAATATGCTGAACAATCAGACTAAACCCTGACTGAAAGGACATGTTTCGTCACATCCACAGATGCGGCGCAAACAGACAGAGATGAACACTCGGATCATAGCCTTACGAGACTCCAAGCTTGAGCTGGTGGCTCGTCTCCACACTTTGAGCACAGAGTTGCAGAGGGTCCAGTGGAGGCTCCCAGCAGAGTCCCACTTGCCCTGTCCCGCCCTGCCCCATGTGCTGCCTGAGGAGACCCCCGAGAGGAGGCTGCAGTACACCCGCGCCACACTACAAACATACAAGCAGCTGAGGGACGACTGGTACGGACACTCCAAGTACAATTTTATTCAAATATTGCTTTCCTTTGGGTCAGTCCTATTTTAGAACTATTCAGGTCATGATGTAGTACATGCTGGAGAACTATGCTTCTCAGCTGACCTGGGAACGCCTAGGGATCCCCCGGAAGAGCTGGACAAAGTGTGTGTGGAAAGGGATGTCTGGGCATCCCTGCTTCGACTGCTGTGTGTGCGACCCAGCCACGTTAAAATGTCAGGTGGAGGGAAGGAGCAAATATTACTGAAAAGTTATTTCTATATTTGAATTAAATATTCAAAAAATGTAGGATTTAGGGTGCAGTCTTGTGGCTCTCTAATGATTCTAGAGTAGACAATGAGGTTTTTGAGATGGTTTCACCTTTGGCAGTTTGTCCCTACAGGAAAACATTCTGTTGTCTCTCACTGTCTCTGACCCTCTGAGTGTGATAGCTCTTGGTGAGACTAATCAGAAACACCTGTTCCATATGATGACAGCTTTTAAATTAAAGTAATTCAACCTTTACTTATCCAGGTCTGTTAAAGAAGACGCAATATGTTTTAGTATTAAATTATAACATACATAGATCATTATTTTACAGTTTGTTCATTGCAGCTGCAAGCAGATTGTCGTTTCCTTGTTTTTATTGTTGAAAAATGCCCATATGAAATTTTTGATCCAGGTCTGGAGTGAAGGAGCAGGACCAGGATGAAGTCGCTGACATTCTGCAGCAGCTGGAGAAAAAGATGGAGGAGGGACAACACACTAGCAGCCAACCAGACACCACAGAGAAGACTGCCAGCCAGCCATCAGATGCAGACCTGGAGCAAGAAGGGAAAGGGCTGGTGGAAAATACAGATCTGGAGAAGGAGCTCCAAATGGAGAAGCAGATTAGGCTATTGTATCAACAGGACTGTATAATAGAACAGGTTTGTAAACGCTGCCACTGTCACACACCCAAAGCTGTCTGTGCCTCAGTGGAGGATGTGACTCCTGGTGTGTGTTTGAGCCTCCAGTGTGGGAGTGAGATGTGACTCCTGGTGTGTGCCTGTGCCTCAGAGTGTGGAATGTGAATGTTTGTGTGTCTGTCTCAGATGCAGAGCGAGATTTGCGAGTGGGATGCAGTCCTGCGGATGATCCTCCATGAGAAGCTTTCTCTGGACCAGAAGCTGAAGCTGGCAGACCTCCGACAGCTCACTCTGCTGCAGGAGCTTCTGCTGCTCGAGCAATTTGAGAGGAGAGAGGAGAGTCTACAGAGTAAGCTGAGCATCAAGGCAGAGGAGGAGGACGCCATCACGGTACACCAGCTTCACTGTTAGCACCACATCATTCTGTAAGCCCACCATAATTAACACGGTTCTTTAAATGAGACATGTTCAAGGACTTAGTTACTAAAAGAAGTGGCCAGGTTCAACATTCCTTTCCTTTTATATTTGCCTAGCTTAATTTCTTTCTGCTGTTAGTCTGTAGAGACAATTTAATAGTTTTAATTGTAAAATAAATAAATTAATAAAACTGACAGAAACAAGGTTACTAAATTGCACCACCAGGTGGGAGAAGTGTCTTGCTGAAGGACACAACAATGGTATGCACTAGAGCCACTGTAGCTCCACTGTGACTGCATCCTGATATTACCTGCAGTCTGCCATCCAAGTAATGTTTTGTCTAAGCAGGAAGTTGGATAGTTAAAACAAACCACGACACCCCTTCACCTGATTTACTCCCCACATAGGTTTTCCTTTTCTGCATTGTAATGATATCATTATACTCCGAGAAAGTAGGAGGTGCCATTTATTTTATTATAAATGTAGAGCCAATAGATTTGACATTTCATTCTCCTGTTCTCATTGCCAATAATAATGATAAACTGGACACGTTTTGATGTGCTTTAGTTGAGAGTGGAAGAGTTGAATGAGCAGCTGGAGTCAAAGCTCCAGGACATCTCTAAACTTCAGGAGCGAGAGAAGGCCCTGACCACTGCCTTCATCGCCTCACTGGGAGACAACAACAAGTTTGAAGAGTTCCTCACCAGAGTTTTCAAGAAGAGCATCAAAAGACCCAAGAAGAAGGAGAAGGCTGTAGAGGAAGGTAAGGCTCTTAAACTAATAGAATAGAAACCAGTTTTGCCAATATCATTATTTTAGTTTTAGTATGTTTAGTATGTTTTATTTCAAATTATGATAGTATAGTATAGTATAGTATAGTATAGTATAGTATAGTATAGTATAGTATAGTATAGTATAGTATAGTATAGTATAGTATAGTATAGTATATTGTAATGTGTCAAGATTTTTTTTGATTCAACATTGATTTTTGTATATGGTCTGCAATGGGGCTGTTTGATTTCAAAGGAATTCATTCATTTATTTTTATTGGCAGCTTACATCTATTCTCCACTATTGCCTTCTGATAGGTTGTGTTTATTTTTTATTAGCAACAAAAATATATACTTTTTTCTCATTAGTGACTACTGAATACTTTGTATTTAGTTATGATTTAGTTCATGTCCATAACAACACAGCAATCAACAAAGTCCCTTTTCATGTGGGCAGCAGAGCAGGGGACAGACAGCGAGGAGGACGAAGATGAGGAATGGGATAAAGATGTGGATGAAGATAATGCAGACATGGACGAGGGAGGTGCTCCATTAGATGACAGCATATGTCCTACTAGTGAGTACTCTCACATCCGTCCTGCACCCTGTATACACCCGGTACACTCTGCACCGCTTCACTGTGTTCCAGCAGACAGACAGTAACATGTAGCTCTACCGTCTGAAGGGAATTAAACAATTAAACTTCATTTTTTATAGCGTTTATTTATTTATATTGCCTGTTTACTTAATTACTTTCTTAGTGGGTTGTTGCATCAACCCTCCATTCTGTTACATACAAACTGTGAGAGTGTAGCAAATTGTAGTTGAAGTGTCTTACCCACAGACACATCTGTACTGAACCAGAGGTAAACTTTTGATCCTCTGGTTGTGGGGCACGGCACATGTGTCTTTGCATGTGAATGATGTGATATTTTGGTGTGAGAGCACACAGAGCACATAGAGCACAGCACATAGAGCACAACACACAGAGCATATTGTGCAGAACACAGAGGAGAGCATGCAGAGCAGACTCTGGCTACAGTGTGCTTCTCCTCTGTCAGACTGTGAGCTGGCACTGTTCGAAAACGTGCTGCAGCTGAGAGAGCGCAGACTGGACCTGCAGGAGCAGCTACAGGAAGAAAGGAGGAGCATCGAGGCTCTAAAGAAGGACTGTGAGACCCTCGCCAAGAAAGTAACTCTCTCTCTTCCATTCTGCTGTTCACTTTATCTACAAGTGGAAAAATCAACTGTGTTACTATGTCACTGTGTTTCCAGGGGAAGAGTATAAGGAGCAGCTGCAAGGCAGTGGAGGACGACCTAGAGCTGATGGACCGAGAGAAGCAACAGAAGATGAACGAGCTGGACGTGGTGGTGCCTCTGTGTCTGCACCAGGTCAGACACACCACAGTACATGGGACTCTTCATAAGGGCTTTTCACATGGAACAGTACTCCCCATAAGGGCTTTTCACATGGAACAATACTACCCTTTTCACATAGTACTCCTCGTAAAGGCTTTCACCCAGCTGTACTCCTCATAAGGGCTTTTACATAGCACTACTCCTCGTAAGGGCTTTCATACAGCAGTACTCCTTGTAAAGGGCTTTCACACAGCAGTACTCCTCATAAGGGCTTTCGCATAGTGCTCTTCATAAGAGCTTTCACACAGCAGTACTCCTCATAAGAGCTTTCACACAGCAGTACTCCTCTTAAGAGCAATACTCCTCGTAAGAGCTTTCACACAGCAGTACACCTCATAAGGGCTTTCACACAGCAGTACTCCTCATAAGTGCTTTCACATAGTAGTCCTTGTAAGGATTTTTCACATGGAAGAGCAAAAAAAAAAGAATGAAGTCCGTGTAACCTCTCGGCCCTTATTCAGTCAGGAACCACCATGTTCACAAGTAATGGTGGGTCCCACTAATTTGATATTAACAAATATATTGTGTGGTTCACTGAAATATGTAATAAACTTGAATGCACAAAAAAAGCTCAAATCAACAAAATTAATGAACAATTCAACTGTCAACATTATTAATATATTTAATTTCTATTCTGAAAATGAAAAAAAAACACCAACTCACTGCAAAGGTATTGGTGCATGTACCTGTGTTACCAAAAGGTTCCTGGCCTGAAAATACCTATCTCACAACAGGAGGACCCAGTTCCTCCTTTGTGTGAAAACATGTCAGTAAGGACAGGTAAAAATAGCTCATGTGGTATTAATCTATTGTACATCCTTAAGGTTGGCTACATTTTAACTGTTAAATATTTGGCTAGCGTTTTAACGATGTACAAACAGACCAGAGACCACATGAGCCAGATACATTTTTCTGAATTTGTATTAATATTTATTTGACTATTGACTACTATGAGTCATGTGTGTGGAGCCTGCTGCGAAAGGTCATATGGGTTGAGTCTGCAGCATAGGATCATTTAGGTGGAGCCTGCAACATAGGGTCAAGTGGGTGGAGCCTGCATCTTTGGGCCATGTGGGTGGAGGTCTCTCTGACTCTCAGCTCGTGTGTTCCAGGGCCTGGACAGTGCTGATGTGCTCTGACTATGGGTTGTGTTCTTCAGATGGAGTTTGTGTCAGGCACAGAGCTGCTTGCTGACCTAAGCCAGGTACTGGTGCTGGACTGCAGTGAGCTCCAGCGTCTACAGGACAGAATCCCAGAGCTGCAGCGCGAGAAGGGTCAGCAGAGGGAGCTGTTTCACCAGGCTCGCCAGCAGTATGCCCGGCTGCTGCAGGAGAACACAGACATGAAGGCCAGGATCCAGGGTCAGGCTCCTCACACTCACACTGTCCCTACTGCCCCTACTAACCCTACTAACCCTACTAACCCTACCAATATTCACTACGTAATCATTGTCCTGTAGTTACTGGACATTTTTGTCAATAACCTCTGCAGTTAATGCCCTGTTTTTAAAGGGATGTGTCACACTGGCAAATGTACAGAGATATATTAGTAGTAACAAGTACAAAAAAAAGCTGTCGAACAATCTGATAAGCTGCTGGATCACCACAGGTAAATACTACATTATACCACATCATTTGAATGAATGTTGTTTAGTATTAGCATCTTCAAATTTTCAGTGGTTGAACATTTGACTAACTGAAAACATGACAAGTCTAGCTCAAGAACTGGGATGGGTCCCGTGACACACCACTGCAGTCACCCATTGCTCTTGACAGGAGGACCCAGTGGCATTGAAGGATGAGTCAAATGCAGAGGGCAAGTTTACCTATGGTGACATTAAAGTACAGTGTGACCTATACTTTGTTACCTCATTATTGTATCTAAGCAACAATGAAGAACATTGAGTAATTTCTATGTAAAATATTTCACAGCTTTATGACATTTTGCAGCATCTCTGAATGAGTAGCCTATATGAAATACTGTATGAATTATATTATGAAGTAATGTAGGGTATTATGATATGAAATACTTGAAGTTAATTGAATACTTCTGGCAGCTGTTATGATTGTTAGTGTGGGGATTCATGTTGGCCAGGCCTAGTGTCTAGTAGCTGGCTGCTTGTGTAGCCCTGCTCCTGTCTACTGTTACAGTGCTGAAGAAGAGGTGTGATGACCTGATGATAAACAAGTTTGGGCGGATCGTGGACGTGGAGGCCCTGCAGATGCTTTCGGGGAACAGGGCCCTGGAGGAGCTTAAACAGGACAAACTACTGCGGGACGCAAAGTACGCCCATGAGATCCACCAGTGGGACGTACGTATGTCCAAAATGTTAATGTGCCTTTGGGCAAAACACTTCACACTAACCCTCTCACACCTCCCCCCACCCTGGGTAGCAGACAGTACAGCTCTTCATAGCTTACAAACAAAGCTGGCTACTGTATGGTGCAAAGATCTAGTAGCAGAGCTTGAGAGCCCATGTTAACTAGCCCTGATGTCTTCCACAGCTGAAGGTTCTGGAGGCTCGTGAGGCTCTGATGAAGGCCACAAAGATCAATACAGAGATCATGGTCAGCATGAATCAATTTCTCAACGAAAAGAAAGATCTGGAGCAAAAGATCAATGCCCGGCAGAAGAGGATGGTAAGACTTTATGTGTGGTACACACAGTGAGTACGGCCTCAGACTTGGCACACACAGTGAGTGTACAGCCTTAGACCTGGCACACACAGTGAGTGTACAGCCTCAGACCTGGCACACACAGTGAGTGTACAGCCTCAGACCTGGCACACACAGTGAGTGTACAGCCTCAGATCTGGCACACACAGTGAGTGTACAGCCTCAGATCTGGCACACACAGTGAGTGTACAGCCTCAGATCTGGCACACACAGTGAGTGTACAGCCTCAGACCTGGCACACACAGTGAGTGTACAGCCTCAGACCTGGCACACACAGTGAGTGTACAACCTCAGACCTGGCACACACAGTGAGTGTACAGCCTCAGACCTGGCACACACAGTTAGTGTACCTCGTCAGACCTGGCACACACAGTTAGTGTACAGCGTCAGACCTGGCACACACAGTTAGTGTACAGCGTCAGACCTGGTACACATAGTTAGTGTACAGCCTCAGATCTGGCACACACAGTGAGTGTACAGCCTCAGACCTGGCACCACAGTGAGTGTACAGCCTCAGACCTGGCACACACAGTGAGTGTACAGCCTCAGACCTGGCACACACAGTGAGTGTACAGCCTCAGACCTGGCACACACAGTTAGTGTACAGCGTCAGACCTGGCACACACAGTTAGTGTACAGCGTCAGACCTGGCACACACAGTTAGTGTACAGCGTCAGACCTGGCACACACAGTTAGTGTACAGCGTCAGACCTGGCACACACAGTTAGTGTACAGCGTCAGACCTGGCACACACAGTTAGTGTACAGCGTCAGACCTGGTACACATAGTTAGTGTACAGCCTCAGACCGGGTACACACAGTGAGTGTACAGCCTCAGATCTGGCACACACAGTGAGTCTACAGCCTCAGACTTGGCACACACAATTAGTGTACAGACTCAGACCTGGCACACACAGTTAGTGTACAGCGTCAGACCTGGTACACACAGTTAGTGTACAACCTCAGACCTGGTACACAGTTAGTGTACAACCTCAGACCTGGCACACACAGTGAGTGTACAGCCTCAGACCTGGTACACACAGTGAGTGTTTAGCCACTTGTAGTTTTGTCTATTTTAAATTAACTTGATAAACTATTGTATACGTGGTGCTGCCACGTATAATAATATTAATAGGCCTACAAAAGCAATCTAAAATTACTACAGTAGAAAATGGCTTATGCAATAATAAATTGGTCAATTTCCCTTGTCCAGACTGGATGTAGGTTCAAACCTGTTTCTCACTGTGAGTGGATGTAGGTAGTTAGGTAGGTGTGTTTTTTGTTTCAGGGTAAACAGCTGGAGAACAGCCAGAGCCGTAGTGACAGGCATGACATAGTGCATCTACAGGAGGTGGTGAGGGCTCAGAAGGTGCAGGCTGCTGCCCTGACCAGGGAAATCCAGCTGCTGTCCTACAAAGGAGGACACATCCTGCCCCCAGGCCTCGCCCCCCAGCCCTCGGGCTCCGCTCCTCACCCACAGAGCAGCATATAAGACAGTGTGACAGGTCTAACAGTACTCCCACTATTCCTCCTCATCTGGCCACTGCACTGTACTGTCAAAATGTTAGTGATTGTATTTAAATGTCTGCACTCTATGGATCCTTTTTATTTGAGGGAGCCCTTTACTCCACCCAGAGCCCTGAGGTCAGCTGACCAGCTACTGCTGGCTGTCCCCAGGGCCAGGCTAAAAGCAGACAGAGCCTTTTCTGTGGCAGAATCCACACTATGGAACACACTTCCTCTGCCTGTCAGATCCTCTGTTTGTAGCGCAGTTTAGGACCAGACTAAAAACTAACATCCCTGGCATTTGGTTCTAGCTAGGCAGGATATCTTGGTGTTATATCGTTTTATTATTTTTTGCCCATGTGTCATATTCTATGTATATCTGTTTTTGTCTGTTGTTTATGTGAAGCAGTTTGGGCAGCTTAAGTTGTATTTTAAATTTGCTATATAAATAAAATTGAACTGAATTAAATGCCCTGCTGGGTGATGATTGGACAATCCATGAAATCTAAAACAATTTTTCAGATGCATTTTGAGGCATGTATGAGGTACATTTTTAACCCGGTGGCACCCATGATTATTAGTAAAAAAAACAAAAACTTTAATATGGATCAGACCTGGATAACTGAGGGATTACACAGATACATGATTATTATTTATTTTGACCTGTAGCTTAAACCTTAAACCCCAGAGCCTGGTGCTAAATGTTGGATAAGCTGCTTCTAGCTTTTAACCATTTGTGTAACCATTTGGAATACAACATTAAACTCCTTATATCTTTTTTAGATTTAAAGTAGGGATAACATAATGTAAAGATGCTTCTCTTTGTTAACAATCTCTGACACGAGAGAACTTTTAAGTAGTAGTCATATGGGAGGACAGTTTACTCTTTTTCGTTAAAATGCAAATTTGACGCAAGTTTATTCTATAACTATAATCGTTTATTGAAGACATTTTTTGCACAGTTGAGTTGAATTTTATAAGAAGAAAACCTTAATTTAGAAAGTAATATAAAGTGATAATGTCAAAAATGGACATCACAGTATTACAGTATTTACAATAAAAGGATGCCATAGCACAGCATCACTACAGTTACTGACGCTTTGACCTGGGCTCCTCCTGTAGCTCTGATGAGACAGGGAGCGACAGGAAGGGTGAACCTGCTGTACTCCTTTATCCTCACACAGCGTATCAAACACCATAAAGACATACACAGGAAAAAGTGGCACATTGTTTGGAAAAAAGAAGAACCTCCAACCTAAAAACCCAGAAGAACACATACACATAAGACCAACAGGAAGGAGCCAAGCGTGAAACAGGAACACAAATACTAGGGGTTAATATAGGAGTATGTTAATATCAACTAATATGTCACTGATGAAGATTAGAATTTGAAGTGTTCCCTGCACTGAAACAGAGCAAAGCTCTTCGGGAGTTTTAACACTGCACCACTGAAGCTGGAAATTAATGTGTGATACAACTATGACACATTGGATGACTTGTGATATCTCATATTATAATTACCATTACATCAGTGCTCCTGTCTGATAAACACTGTTGTGTTTACAAACAACAGTGTGAATCCAAAATGAAAGTGCACGGTCAACATCTGTGAAGGGCTTTTATTGTAAAATGGTAGCAGATATGTAATAGTGTCCAGTGTCACGCTGCTCACAGCTTGTCCAGCTCCTCTCTGAGCTGCTGCCTCTCTCTCTGGAGCTCACTGATGCAATGCTGGTTGTGGCTGAGCCTGTGCTCGAGCCACTGCAACAGGGGCCCACTCACTGCTGACATCTGGCTGCACAGGTTCTTGGTGAAGACAGAGCCATTGTGGATGCGGGTAACTGGGTCCAGGTGGCTCAGGGCATGGATCTTCCTGTAGGTGTCCTGCTCCTCCTGACACAGAATCCTGGGCAGCTCCACGGCAGACTCCAGACAGGCCTGAGAGGGGAGAGGAGGAGGAGATACACCCTCAGAACAAGGCAATATAAATGCCTTATTTTTAAATTTCACTTGAAAAGCCTTTATAAAGAAGTAGTTCATTATACATTCATTCACCACAAGTGATAGAGGTAAGCTTACCATTGTAACCATAGCTGTTCTGGGACAGACTAACAGAAACTTGTCTGCCAACAGCCTTTCCAACTATCACAGATTCATTCGGACCATATTCAGTCAGGCAGACTTTTTCCCACACTACACTGCCCCTGCTTGACTTGCTTTGGCCAGAGCAGGGTGTGCAGGGTGCCTGAGACTGGGGGGGCATACCTTGCCGATGGCCTCCCTTGGCAGCACGTGGATGGGGATCTCCAGCCGTTCATACTCAGAGCCTTTGGCTGTGGATTGGAAGCAGGTATACAACACACGCCCTGTGCGCGTGTTTTTGTCCTCGATAAAGCACGAGAAGATGAGCCCCACAAAGCCCTGGTCCAGCATCTGGTACATGGCCTGCAGAGAAACACTGTCAGCGAGTGCATCCATTTTGTGTGAGGACACTTCACACTGCTATACTGTCTCCAGTACAAATATAGGAGTACATTAATGTACGGCAGTACCTGTGTGCGCACGTCCACATGAGAGGGCCACACGGTGATGTGGGGGTGGGAGTGGTACCAGCCCACCACCCTCATGGGCCGCCCTGTGCTGTCTGCCAGCCGCTCAGCCTCTGTGCTGGCTGCAGACAGCTGCTCCGGAGAGATCTCCACACGATCCTTCCTTTTGTCCGAACGCCTCAGGATGATCACAGAATGTACGTGGACCACCCGGCTGGGCTCCAGCTCTCCAATACACAACCCCATCACCTGCACTCAAAGGGGCAAACGTCTGAGCAGATGCACCAGTCAAAAAAGTACACCTATCAAAACAGTGTACCAGTCACAACAGTGCACCAGTCTGAGGCAGGACAAGTAAATCTTTTACATCTCCTTAACTCAGACTTCTCCTGTTGTTTACCCAGCTCCTGTCCACGCCTTCACTGTCATAAACTGTAGTATGTAAGTTTACTGGAGCTCAGCTAAACATCCACCAAGTCTCACACAAACATTACAAATCACGATACAGGCTGAAGAAGCAGGATAAACCCGGGGACTAAGAGGAACTTCAGAGTAGGCACATAGCAGATGGGACCTACGCCGAATAAAATATTACAGATCCTGACAAGTCTATGTAACGTTGCTGTTACACCGGCTCTTTCCTCCATCACACACTGACAGTGCGTGTGTGGTGTCTGTGCAGTACCTCCTCTTTCTCGGTGCTCAGTGCGTGGCTCATACACACGAGGAAAGCGTCGGACTCCAGGTGACAGGCGCTCACTGCCATCCCGCCGCGGCTCTGTTCACAGCCTCACAGCAGACAGACAAGCGGGTCGGGATCACGCACCGAAATTAACCTGAATCCGGAGCTAACGAGGCTAACGAGGCGAACGAAGCTAACAACAAGCGTCCACTTCCGGGTTCTCACAGACGTCAGTAGTGCGTCAGCGCCATTTGCTGGAGCCACTTGAGTCACTGGGCTCAGCTCTTCCCACATATGACCACACTGACCGTCTGCCTCTGGCTGTAGTTTGTGGACAATATACAAATGCAATGTTTTCTTATAAAGGTTCTGCTTCCCCTGCAGCAGTGGCCATGTATCACACTTTGACCAGAACGTAGCTGTTATCTTCCCCTTTTGGTCAAAGCCATATTCCTTATCTGTAGCCCCGCTCATGTCAGGAAAGTGTGACACCCCCCCACTGCGGAAGGGTTAGAAAACACTCACCTTGATCGTCTTCGTGTAGTGGGGTTGTCTGTTTTCCCGTGCTGCCCTTGAAAGCATCCCAGTGAGCTCCACCCTTGATCCCGCCCTCCTCGTTAGAGACTATTTAAGTCAGAGGTGCCCATTTTTTTTTTATTTTTTATTTTTTTTTTTTATCGTGGACCACATCTCAAAACATATTTGAAGCGGAGGACCACAGACCAGTGGTCAGTGCAGTGTCTTTAAACTAGTGATGGACAAGTGAAGCTTCATGAAGCACTGAGGTTTTCCTGACATTGTGCCGAAAAAAGATTCGAAGCTTCAAGGCTTTAGTGACAGTGACATCTGGTGGAAAATGAAGCCATAGCAACCTCTAAAGAGAATGACTGAAGCGCTGGCACTGTTTCCATCTCATGACAGCAATAAAAGTTCAGAAAAATCTGTGTGGTCATTCAAGTGTCTTGTTCATTCATACCAAATAATGTTTATATCGTCATTACAATAAAATATGCAGATGCTCTCCCCCGTACTCTAAAACACATTCCAGATTAACCCAAAGAATAAATGCAAATTATATTAATGGTTAAATGTTGGTTAAGGGTTTATTTAAAGTTTTGAGCTTATTTAAAAACTGTACTAAAAGTCCCTAACAGGATAAGAGATCCTTCCTACTTTGCAAATGATCATGGTGTTTGAATTAAAAAAAACATTGGGTTTTTTTGTGTGTGCGAAGTGTTTTTAAGGAAAACCTGTAAAGATAATGGTTTCTCATTTGGGGACATGTATGGTTGATTTAACATGATTCTTCACAGGAGCAGACAAGTTATTTGTCTTCACAAGTTTTTATTGAGAAAAATTATTTATTCTACTGTCGCAGGCTTCAGTCGGCTCCTCTTCTGGCAGACCAGCTCCCCAGCTTTAGAAAATATCCTTTCACAGGGAACAGATGATGCTGGGGTGCACAGATACTTGCGTGAAAGTTTCCACAGTGTAGGATATAAAGTTTTTCGTGCCACCCAGTGCTTCAGGGGATCCTCTGCTGTTGTCAGAATTTGTTCTTTCAAATATCTATGGCACAGACAGCAAGACAATGAATGACAGTAACAATCATTTAGTAATTCACATGCATACCTCTGGATCTCCACTATAGCCGCTGGCAGATGCACTGCTGGTGCGGTGCTGAGACTCTACATAGTTGTCCAGTAAAGCCCACAAGTTGTCAGTCTCTTCACCTGCACTGAAAGATGTTGTTGCAGTCTCCAGTGGCACATCTTCTGCTGGCCCATCAATAAGACTGGCACACTCTCATGTCAGCCTTTCAACAGCAGCCTGAGCATTGCTTTGATTAGTGAAGCCTGTTTAAACCGTGGATCCAAGATGGTGGCCACAGACAGGGAGTTCACCTTTTCCAAGCCACTGAATTTTTCATTCAAATTATTTTTTAAATGATTGGCAACCAATACAAGGAGCCATTTGGGCACATTCAGCAGAAATGACATGTCTGAGCATTTTAGCCATAGGAATTGCCTTTGACCTAGACACTCTCCTTTCCTCAGAAAGCTCAACAGTCACCTGATAAAATGGCCTTAAAACTGTCAGGCACTGGTTGATTACTGTATAGTCAACCGCAGTGAAAGGCACTATTTCAGTGCTGAGTGATGCCAGGGCTGCCCCTAGAGGTTCTCTCTGTTCATAAATCCTATGGAGCATGCTGTTCCATCTGGTTTCGACCTCTTGAGCTATTTCTACCAAGCCCTTCTCTTTGGTCGTAGTGTGCCTTGCTTCCACCATTACCTTTACAGTTTTGCAGCTTGGAATGGAGTGTGATGGATCCAGGATTTCAATAAAATTTTGGAATCCTTCATCCTCAACGATAGAAAGAGGCTGACCATCTTTAACTTTCATGTTCACCAAGGCCTCATCCAACATCTGTTTTCTGGACACTGTGGGAGAAAGGTTGCTATATGAATATGACACACACATACAGTAGGATATTTTTTTTTATACAAATGGTGAAATTGTAACAGTTCATTTAAATAGCAGATTTCCATTAGTGGTCCTGTCCTGTGCTGCTGTTGGTCTGTGGGAGTCAGACCTCGGTTAGATCTGCTGCAGAGGGCTGGTTTAGTTCGTGGTTGTCATTAAAGGGTGGTAAGTTTGATTGCCATTATAAAAAAGTTAAAGATAAAGGTGATCCATTTTAACACCGATTCTGTTCTTGTAGGCTAAACCTGCTGCTGTTTTGTGGTGTTATTTTGTTTTGCTTCGGTTGTGTTTTGCTTTTGTTGTTTGATATTTTATTTTGTTTTGTTTGTAAGCAAACCAAACTGGGTCATACAATTTAACCTTCTTGTTTCAGCAATAATGGGTGTCTCCTGGCGGTTGGGCTAGACACGTTGGTGAGGTTCACCCACTTTTTGCATGTGATGTACTTGTGCTCACAAGTTTAGTTTTTGCACTTTCTGCTGTGTCCACTGAGGTGAGTATGTGGTAGCACCTCTAGCCACACCCTTGATGGTCTGCTCACCACAGCTGGGCCCAAATAGCTTATTTTCTTTGTCTGGTAATTTTAAACTACAAAATTTTAATTCTTAGGCCTATTTTAGATAGTAATTCAACTTAGCTGGTTTTGCTTCTTTTTTTTTTTTCCTTGAATGTAATATTCAAATTTCCTACCTTTAAATTTTGTTATAATATACTTTTCTAAATTTTGTTGTCATTGTCTAACTTTATTTCATTTCAGGCACATACAAGGATTTTAATTTTGACTTTAAAACTTTTTAAATTCATTTTAATTGTTTTTCCACATCCATCGTCATTTTAATTCAGACTCTTACCTCTGTGTCTTGATTGTGACCCCTTGGTCTTAAACCCTGAAAATTATTCTTGGTGATACCACAAATAGGATTGAGATTAGGGCTTTGTGATGGCCACTCCAACAAACTTTGTTATCCTTAAGTCACTTTGTAACCAGTTTGGCAGTATGCTTCGAGTCATTGTTAATTTGGAAGATCAATTTGTGCCCAAGCTTTAGCTTCCTGGCTGATGTCTTGAGACATTGCTTCAGTATTTCCACATAATGTTCTTTCCTCATGATGCCATCTATTTTGTGAAGTCCTCCTTGTGACAGTACAACCCCACAACATGATGCTCCCACCCTCGTATTTCAACCTTCTCAACCTTGCAAGTGGTACAGCACTTGTTTCACTGTGGATAATGACACATTCTTACCAGCTTCAGTCACCATCTTCACAAGATCTTTTGCTTTTGTTCTTGGTTTGACACTAGATTTCAGACAGTAATTGGTGCCATGTCTTCATCCTTCAAAACTGACTGGCATATGTGAAAGGATGCACAGTAATTGGTGCCATGTTCATCTGTTCAAACTTCAGGTCTAGAAAATTTTCTTCCAAGGAATTGACTTGTGTGTCTTTTTTTTTTGTCTTTTTTTTTTTTTTTTTTTTAACTTTCCCATGATGTCTGATGTAGACACATCAGATATTAAATGTCCATCAAATGTTTATGTATTCCATGATTCTATCTCATATCACATACTGTCTAACTGTCTGGTCTCACACTACTACCACAGTCCTCAAACCTATTCACACTCTGTACAAACGCACCTTAAAGACTCTGGCCTATAAACCCACTCTTACCACTACTGTCCAACACTACAAAAACACAACCTACTCAGCTGGGAAAACATGAAAATATAAATATATATAAAATGCTCATCTATGTCTGTTGTATAAAGTCATCCATGGTTTGTCTTCTCCTCCACTCAAACAGTTTATTAACACTCGGACCTCTGAACACAGCAGAACCAGAGGAGCAGCGAGAGGGGACTGTATTATCCCCCTCCGGAAAAGTCTGTTTGGTCAAAGTACCTTTTCTGTTAGAGCTGCTCAATACTGGACTCCCACAACCATCAGAAACCTCAACACATACACTTCATTTAAAGTACAGTTAAAACAATGGCTCATTGACAATCAAAGCTGTCAACATTAAGACATCCACCTCTCGCTGCCCCCTGCTGGACACTGGTCTATTGACTAAGCTGTTGTTAATGTTATTATTATTGTTTTTAAGTTATTGAGTGAGAGTGAATATCTGTAATTGACTGGTTATTGATGCGGGTGAATGTTTGTATTTGAGTTTGTCTGAAGTAATGTACTTTTTAGAATGATGAATTTTAACTTTGTAATGTGATTTTCTTTTATGTGGAAGTGACACTTAACATCTGTCGAGGGACTCCAGATGAAAAATAGCTGCCTGGCTAATTCTGGCATATTTACATGCAAATGTTGATTAATATGCACTGTCCCTGAAATAAATGAATGAATGAATAAATAAATACATGTTTTAGGTGGACCTTCAAATACATTCAGAGGTGTGTCTCTTATGAACTCAAATATTGTCAATAAGCTTCCAAAGATGTATTATCTGGGTTTTAAATGGGTATTAAATGGGTATTTTTTATAGTGTATGTAAACAGTGATAAAGGGCCCTTGCGACCATGGAAGGGCACGCCACAGTGGGAGAGCTGCATATCAACCTTAGCTTGACATGCAATTTAATATTTCTATTGTCATGTTGGAGATAAATGTTTACCGCCCATTGTAACTTTGCAGGGGGTGCTGGAGAGCCATTTTTAAACATAGAATTTTAATCAAGGTAACATTTTGCCCAGCTCGTGAAACTACAGACGACAATGACAATGTTTGCAAAAGTGACAGGACTTTTTTTTCTCATTTATTTATTTATTTTTTTATGCTATGCCCATTACAACTATGCACAGGGCACTGGAGAGCTATTTGTAAAGATAGAACTTCAAGTAGCATATCATTATGTCCAGGTCATTAAAACACCACATTGGGAAGTTTGAATCTGAAAACATGTGCAAAGTTTCAAACTTTTTTTTTTTTACTTGAAAGTTTAAAAAAATTTTTTTGAAAACTTGCACATGGCCACTTTGTTAAGAGACCACACCCTGAAACCTATACACTCGCTTTTAACAGCTTTTGATCCCAAATATGTCCCAATAATGCTGCCTCAGTTTGGAGTCCATCGGCTCAAAACCCTCGGTTTGTTAAAGTACAAGGTCTAGATTTGGGCCATCTGCGTATTTTGATTCAAAATGGCTTCATGTTAGAGATAGGTTGTGGTTACCTTTGAATTTTTTGTTCAGGGTTGCAAAAAGAATGATTGTACCACGTTTCAGTTGATTACGACAATTTGTTTTTTTCACTTCCCATTGACTTTTTTGAGGTGTAGAAATGCTAATTTGTATGTAGGTAGGGGGTGGTCTTCATTGGCATTTTTGTTCAGAATCATATCATACCAAACTGTATTTGTCTACGACAAAGGAATTTCTTCCATCCCATTTTAACTTTGCAGGGGCGCTGGAGAGCCACTATTAAAGATACAACTTTAATTCACATATTATGTCAGATCATCAAAACAGACAAATTCTACATTAAATCCATCCAGATGCGACCATTTTTGTAAGAGTTCGATTTTTATACTTTCAAAATGACTGCTTTGTTAAGAGGTCATTATGACCACACCCTGGGTCTTATGTAAATTATTTTAACAACTTTTGATGTCAGATGCCCTGATGATGCTGCACCAGTTTGGAATCTGTCAGATAAAAATCCAAGGGCAAGTTCATTAAAGTAAGGCTCAAGTCTCAATTTTGGAAATCTACCTATTTTGATTCAAAATGACCACCGGCATGTAATAGAGAGGGTGTGGTCCCCATAGAATTTTTTGATCAAGGTCACATAAAGAATGAGTGTACCAAATGTCACTGGATTATGACAAACTTTTTTTTCACTTCTCATTGACTGTTTTGAGGCGTGGCCAGGCTAAAGTGGATGTAAACAGGGTGTGGTCTTCATTGGCTGTTTTATGCAGAATCATGAGGGCTGTCTGTACCAAATTTTATCTCTCTACGACATATTACATTTTTTGGCCCTATTTTAACTTTACAGGGGGCGCTAGAGAGACATTTTTTAAGATACAAGTTTAATTCACACATCATTATGTCCAGTTCATCAGAATACACAAAAGGTACATTGGGTCTGTCTAGATCCGACAATTTTTGCAGAAGTTACAGGGATTTTTAAGGTCTCAAAATAGCTCTCAAGTTTGACCAAAAATGGATGACGTCCTGTGTGGTTTAAGGCGGAGACATAATATACTTTTTTTGTCCATCTTGAGATGCTCTATGTACCAGTCAAATTTATGAGCCCACAATGAAAGCATAGGCACCACCCCTTCCTATTTTGAAATGTATTTTCATTTTCCAGAGTGTGTCTCTGAGCCATCCTGCAACGTAAATTCTTAGACTCAAATTTAAGTTACATAATGTAGTCTTTGAGTATATTTTCTTTTTCTCAGGAGTGATTTACTTGGCGGCAAGGAATAATAATTAAAGCCGCACGTGGCGATCAAAGCCATTGCCACCTCTTTTTTAAGTGTCCACCATTTTTGGCTTGAATAGACCGATCCAACACACTTTGCATAATATTTGAAAGTATTTCTGGGCTTATGGCTCTTATTTGATCCTTGGCATTACATTTTAAGTTGTTTATTGTCTGAGGTTTACTCATAAACACCTTTTCTTTAAGATAGACCCATAGGAAGAAATCGGGACTAGTTAGGTCTGTGGAGATCACATACTGCCCACAGTCTTTGAAAAACACTTATTATTCCTTTAATGCCATTTACACTTCGGGCATCTTTGGTATTAAAATGTCGACGGTAACAACGCTGGGTTTCTGAATTTGACCCATGTGACTCAAAGTACCACTGTACAATGAGGTGCTATATTTGCTCATATTGGTGCTATATTTGCTCATATTAATGTCGGAAGGGTCGTTCTAAATGCTCTGAAAAAATAAAAGTATTTAGAAACAAAAGAGTTATGCATTTTTTTCAACTGCCAGTGACCCTATATGTCTTCATTAGCTTTTCTGTTTAGTATGATGAGTGGAATATGTGTACAAAATGTCAATGGTCTACGACAAACACATTTTTTTCATCCCAGTTAACCAAAACCAGTGTATTTCTATGAGAAATGTTAGATGTTGCCATGACAACACAGTTGAAAATAGAGGCAAGTCATCACTGGCTTTTTTGTTCAGTATGGCAAGCCTGATGTCCATGCCGAATTTCAAATGTTTGTGGCAAACACATTTTTTTTTTAACCCATTAAAAAGTTCAAAGGGGCGCTGTGGATGAATGTAATGTCTCAGCTATGTAAATTGTCACAGCATTCAGATCATCATTTTGCACAAAATGTATATTAATGCCGGGCAATAGGACACTGCATGTTTGAGTTACGTGTGATTTCATACTTTAAAAAATGGCTTTTTTTCTATGCAGGCTGGCCACACCCACATTTTATGACTTTTATCATTAGCAAGTTTCTTGAATGAAAATCCATGATGTAAAAAATTCAAATGCAACAGGAAAAATTTGGCAAAAATTGTGTTCCGCCCACAATGGCTGACTTCCTGTAGGTTTAGGGTAGGGTCATAATATAATTGTTTACTTGTTATGACATGTATTAAATTTCATTTATCTATGATGAAAACGGTCTCTTATTGCTGTAGTATATTTAAACTTAAATTGTGGGTCCAATAAAATTTGCTTTCCGTTAACGTTCAGGAGGTCAAAAATTGCCTCAATACAGCCATAAAATAATTAGAACTGCAAGCAGTTCTAATTGCCACCCCTTGCAACCGCAGGGTACAGGGTTCGCCATTCATTGTGTTCATTCATTGAGACCATTTATGACATTTTCACGCCTGCATGGTTGGAAATACAGGTTCCTTTTTGTTCAGTATGATGAGTGGAACATGTGTACCAAGTTTCAGTGATCTATGATAAACAACATTTTTTCACCTCACTTAACCAAAACTCATGTATTTCTATGACAAATGTTGGACGTTGCCATAGCAACACGATTGCAAATACAGGCATATTCTGATAGGCTTTTCTGTTCAGTATCGCGTTTATGTATGTCCATGCCAAATTTCAAATGTTTGTGACAAAGTAATTGTTTTTGCTTGTTTTGTTTTTTTCCCATTCAAAATTTAAAGGGTTCACTGTGGAGCAATATCACGTCTCATCTATGTAAATTATATATCAATGCATTCACTCCTGATCAAAAGTTGAAAAATTGCAAGAATTCTTATTTTGCACTGTTGGATCTAAGGTTCTAAGGTTCTAAGTGGTGCTTCAAATGGAAAAAGAAGAAATGGGAGTGAGACAAAAAAAAATGAGTAAGCAATTTATTGCAAACAACCAGTAAACTGAAATAGGCTGTTCATCAGCTGATCAAATGTTTAAGACTACAGCCTTTAAAACCACAAATCTTAGCAAAAATGTGGTTCAGTGTGATTTTCCATCAGGTATCCACACGGTCACGACCTCCTGAGGGCAAAAGCAAAAAAAGCTTTCTTTCTTTCTTTGGTCGGATTGTTGAGCTGCACCAGCAAGGCCTCTCACAGCTGAGGTTGGACGCAGTAAAACAGTCATTTTAAACTTCTTAAAAGTCAAGTGGTAGACCCAAAAAAATGTCACTGGCCCTGAGACGGAGGATCCGATTAGCTGTCTGTCAAGACACGGAATGATCCTCGGCCCAAATTAGGCTTGTCACTGTCACCATTAGACGGCATATGGGAGAGAAGGCTTTTAAGAACAAAAAACGTCTCCCTCAAAGGCGCAAAACTGCCCGTTCGGACTTTGCACGAGAGCACCAAACATGGGACATTGAAAGGTGGAAGAAAGTTTTATTTTCTGATGAGAAACAATTTAACCTTGACGGTCCTGATGGCTTCCAACGTTACTGGCATGACAAGGAGATTCCACCTGAGATGTTTTCTACACAATGGAGGGGACGCCATCATGATCTGGGGGGCTTTTTACTTCAATGGAACAATAAAGCTTCAAGTGGAGATGTTGCAGGGGGCATCCCTCATGACTGAAGGCCATCATCTGTGTGGTAGTGACTGGGTTTTTCAACAGAACTATGCTGCACTTCACAGTGCCCGTCTGACAAAGGAAGAGAAATAACATCACTCTTTTGAACCATCCTGTGTGTTCTCCTGATCTAAATCCAACTGAGAACATTTGAGGTTGGATAGAAAGGGAAATTTACAAAAATGGACACCAGTTCCAGATAGTAGATGCCCTCCGTGGCACCATCTTCACCACTTGGAGCAACATCCCCACTAGCTTCCAGGAAACACTAGCATCAAGCATGCCAAAACAAATTTTTGAGGTGATTAACAAGAATGGCACAGCTACTCATTACTGAGTTGAGATGTGAGATTACTCAAATTCACTCATTTTTTTTGGTCTTACTCCCATTTCTTCTTTTTGCATTTGAAGCACTACTTAGAACCTTCTTAAGATCCAACAGTGCAAAGTGTAAATTCTTAACATTTTTCAACTGGTTTTAAAATTTTGATCAGGAGTGTATATTAATGCTGAGTTACACACAATTTGTCTGAGTTACACATAATTTAGCGCAAAGTGCATTTATTTATTTTTTTTACATGTTGGCTACACTCACAATTTATGTCTTAGCAAATTTCAAAAGAGTAACCTATAATCCCACATGAGTCTAGTTCATTTTGACCAATTTTCAGTTTCTTGAATGAAAATCAACGGCATAAAAAATTTACATGAGAGTGAAAGATAGTAAAAGATACATTTTTTTTGAACATCAAAATAATACATTTTTTGCCCACCTTGAATTTTGGGTCCAATAAAATTGACTTTTCATTAATGTTCAGGGGGTCAAAAGTGGCCTCAATCCGGCACGTATAATAATCAAAAAAATGTGTCCATCTATTATTTTTCTCTTAAACCATAGGGGCTACAGTCATGTGACTTTCTCACATTGTGCCCCATCACAAATGAGGCCCCTGTGAATTTTTTCACCAGTCCACGACTAATCGATTGTCTTATATGAATTTCAAAACATTTCAAGAAGGTGCTATAGAGTCATTTTGCTGGATAGCACCCTGATTTGCATATCACTGCGGTGAGATTGCAAATCCGCATTAATGCTGTATTGCGCATATGTCAAACTCAGGCCTGTGGGCCAAATTTGACCCTCGATATAAATATATTTGGCCCACGAGATCATATCAAATATGTATTAGAGCTGGCCCACCGGCCATCGTGCCAGTATAGCGCATGCACCTCTAACACTATGAGTCCCAGAATGCTTTGCATATGTGTCGGCGCCAGCCCCCACCACTTGACACTTATTAGCATCTGCTATTTGTCTCCTCACTCAGATTTAATCCACCCCTTATGAAAAACATGCAGATGTTGCTGAAATTTTTCAATAAATATTTAGTTTGGCTGCGACTTAGTCACAGTTTTTAATTTTGGCCCTTGGCCCTTGCCCTTGTGAATTTGAGTTTGACCTCTGCTGTATTGGCTTTTTACAAACAAAAAAATGCGTGAAAGAGAAATATTTTTTTGAAATGTTCCAAAAATTGCTATTTGTTGAAAATTCACCATGACCATGTAAATGTAATTGATAGTCTTTAATGGATTTAGTTAGTTTTGGGCAAATTTGAAGTGTTTGCAGTGACAAGTGTGCAAGCAGATGTCCTGAATGTGAGGGTCTGTGGTTTTGTCATTCCCGGGTTTGATCCAATATGGCCGACTTACTGTATGTTTTAGCACGAGGCCATAATATAATTTTTTTCATGTCCTGACATGTTTTATTTTTTTAAGTGAGTTTCAGATTTTTACATTAACTTTTTTCTGAGTCGGGCTCCCATTGGCCCCATGACAATCAAAGTTTTGAGGTGGCGCTATTGAGTCATCTTTTGTTATTTTTTCTCTGGGTTTTCTGTGACAATTAGAGGTCATCAAGTTCTAATTTTTGATACTAGTCACTGGCATCTCGAGTCGTGTTCACTACTTGATTTTTGCCATTTTCCGGCCTCCGGACACGGTTTTAATTAGTCCCTTGCAGGGACTTTGTCCCAGGCTTGGGCCTAATAATAATCTTTAATCTTCAATAATCACTACTTACTCTCACCACCATTTTTTTCCAAAGTTATTTCAGCTCATGCTAATTCACAGGACAGTAACCCTTCTATAGAAGCATTGTAATTACTTAAACTCAGTCTGTACTGAGTTATGTGAGAGCCTATAATCTCTCATCTTCCCTCTGGTCCTGTATGTGCCATTTTCACAATAGGCTTCAATTCAGTGAAAATTTTATTCTACATCTCTCCCTACATACCTTAAACCTTTTCTATAAAACCATGCAACATCTCGCTTCTTTTATGTCTTTAGGTCTGGCCAACCAAACATGTGGCTCAACTTATCTAAAAGTCATTATAACGATATCAGCCTTTCTCTTACCAAAGCAATCTTGGCTCCCCAGTGTTTGTTGGTGGTGGGTAAGTGATGGTTGGAGGACAATTTTATCCATAGGGCTCAATATATATCAAAGATCAGATTGAAATTGTTTAGAAATGTGTAAGTTGGAGGACAGCCAAAGTGAAGATTTATGGACAAGTACACACCAACCATGCTATTGTTTTACATTTGTAGTATTTAATTGTATCGCACAGATAAGCTGGGTCGTTTTGCTCAGTGTAAGGCAGTGAAGGAATATGTAGCTACGATGAATGAGCCACATAGTAAAAAGGACACATGATAGGTTTGGACATAGCTATAGATATTAAAATATAACTTCTGGACAACAATTGATATGCATGCATATATGTAAATGACAGCATAGATAAGTGACAGAAAATGGGCTTCACAATTCCAGAACCCACCCTGAACTGGCTGAAAGAGAAAACAGCGACACTTATGCGAGACAACAGAGACTTATGCCTGCCCAAATATTAGCATCAGTATGTGCTTGTATTCATTTGTGTTGGATGGCTACATACTACATTTCTTATGAAAAAAATAAAATAAAATAACACTGTTATGGCTTTCTTTAGATTTTTGTTTTGTTTAAGTTAAAAAAAAAATCAAATGGGCTTTTCTTGAGCAGAAGGTTCCACTAAACACTGGAACTCATGAAATACTAGATATAGGCTGGTTTCTATGGGAGATGCACTTCAGTGAGAATCATTTTTTGTACTTTGTGGTGGACTGTCAGGCCATACTTGGAATATCACAAATGTCTATCATGTTCCTAGAAGTTTCAGAGTAAAATGCAGTAAAACAGCTACGGTCACGATGATAATTGTCAGAAAGTTTACATGCTTACATGAAAGACAAGACTGTTTCCTTATAATGATACCAAACACAATAGTTTAAATCTTGATATGAGTTTTGTCCCATGGCCTAAACCAAAATTTAGACCTGTGTCAGTAGTACATTTTTCAACACATGGTTTGTTCACCAAAATATAAATCTTAGATATGAAACTTTTCAAAATTCAGTGATAGCCATTGCCAACTTGATTCATACCAATATGCCATATTTTGAGGTCTGGTCCATGGACTAAGGGCTGTGGGAATATAGAGCCGTTTAAAAAAAAAAAAACAAAACTTGTGGGAATATAAGGTTGGTGAAGCATACTGTAGGTAGCTATACCTATGAATTATTACGGTAAAAGAAAAAGCTTGATATAAACTGCTTCCTTGCTCAATGAGCCAACTGATGTGGTCATGGCAAGTCATGGGGAGCAGCCTTGAAGCCAATGTAATAGCAACTATAGGCCTTGAGGTATTTTCAGACACAGTTTTGAATATTATAGGATAAAATGTAAGTGAATACAGAAATCTAAAAACAACCATATTTGAGCCTTTTAATCCCCAGAATGAGGTGCATTCATGTGTAAATGCATTTTTGCATTTACACATATAGTTCTATTCCATTTAATTTAATATGTTATTGCTTATTTATTTATTTGAATGATATCATTTTTGGTGCCATAACACATGCATAGGCATTTAAACAACTACTAATTTATGTGCTAAATTGAATCAATAGAGACCCTATAGTGTGTTTGAAGAGTCCCCTGCATCACAATTTGAAGTTACTGTGTTGCTGTTGGCACTAGGACCTTGAAACGAATTCTTTCAAGAGATACAAAGTGGAACTTCACCGATGCTGCTTTCACGGGCAAACCATGTAACAACTTTGCAACCTACGTATATCTTGTTGGGTCAGAACTAGTAGGCCTTCTAGGCTACATTATTTGAATTTTTCAACCTAGACTATGTTCATAAAAATGCGCGGATGTGACCTACAGGGTCTTTAATCCTAGCTTAATAGGCCTATGAGGTTTTAAGTAAATCAACCAATAGCTGTGACTGCTGTCTGTGCTGTTCAGATGAGGAAACCACCTGTTAAGTCTTACAAATTCCGAGTGTCAGTAAATGCGCCAGCATCGTCACCTTCCTTCCCTCCTCCGCATCCATCTCCGTTTCGTGCAGTGGGAGGTTTCCCAGAGTTCCCCAGCTCCGCGCTCCGTCAGCGGGCCTCAGCACGCAGCCCTGCCGCCTTCAGGCTCCCGAGGGCCGCCTGCTTTGCTCTCCTCTTCCGTGGGACCCTGGGAGAGATGCGACGCCCCAGAACCACACTCGGACACGCAGCGAGCACTCTACGGAAGCAGATCACACCAGGCATCCGCAGCATCTAAGTTTGTGTCGTCTAAGGAAGGTGAGTTCTGTAGAGGGTCTGAACTGGAGATGGGGGAGGCACGACGTGAATCCTCCAGCGTCAGTGCGAGCTCGGAGGCGGTGATATGAGTCATACACCGCTGTTTGTCTCGGAGACTATAGCATCAATAGTATCCTGTAGCATCAATGCAGGATTTAGTCTCTTTTCTCAGGATTCCTCAGACTGATTGAGGCTGAAGAGATGGAGCAGGGGAGGGAATGAGAGCATGAAAAGATGTGTGAAAGCAGCTTCATCTCACATTCGAGATCATGTTGCCCATATTTGGGTTGCCTTGTGCATAAAGTTAGGTGTGGGTGGGTTTCTGTAAAATAACTAGGAATGTTGTTACTCCAGCTGCACCTAGATAATGGCACGGCTGATGTACTGGATTAGACTTTTGCCTCACCACAAGAAGGTTTCATGCTTCTGATTGGCCCTATAGTTGTGGCATGTACAGTTGCTTTGGCTCAGGTTAACACTCCACTGAAAGTTTGCTGTCCAACTTGTTTGTGAAATGCTTATGTCACTGATGCAAAACAAAAAACAAAAAAACAAACAAAATATGCCTGTGCTCCTGCATGAGTTTACCTTTTTCACAGGAATGATATGCTTTTGTCTAATTAGGTGAGTGTATTTTGGCAGGTGAGCTTCTATGATGAACTATGATGACTGAAAAATGTATTACATTGCAGTTGTTATTTTGGAGATCTGTAAAATTATAATTTTATTATAATTGTCAATGAGATTTTGTTTTTCAATAAGGGCAACCCTGAACCTCCCTGTAACATCATTTAGCACGAGCTAAAGCTTTGAGGTGGTGGGAGAGTGATGTTCTGGAGAGGCACATCACCACAGTGATCACCATGCTCAGACTTCTGTCCCTTTGTTAAACTTGGCAGTAAGGCATGGTCAGATGGCCAGGGTGCTTAGCGGTGAGGAGTGGTCAGGTGCTTGGTGGTGAGGAGAGGGTGCTTAGCGGTGAGGAGTGGTCAGGGTGCTTGGTAGTGAGGAGTGGTAGGAGTGGTAGGAGTGGTCGCTCTATAGTGTTAAGCCGGTTCTGTGCAGTGTCTTTGTGCATTGGCAGTTTCCATGGAGACGTGTGATATGTGTGTTCTGAGAAGAACAAGTGGGGGACATTATCTAAAGGTTAATCTGTGTTTTCAGATGAGAGTGATGAAGACTAGAAGGCATCAAGCTTAATCAAATCAACTAGTACTACTACTACTTACTAGTACTAGTACCATTGATAGTCCAGCTTCTCTGCCTACAGAGGACAGAGCAGACCTGCACATTGCATGATGGATCCTGGGGTCCTACCACAAGACCCTGGGCACGACCAGCTGCAGGTCAGCGCAGTCAGACCATTCACTGCAGAGACAGCAGGTGCATGATTTGCATTAGATTTGGATGACAAATACGTACATAATAGAACATTGTTCAACACCAAACGTAATATGTGAAGTGAACCAGGAGCAGGCAAGAGCGCAAGAGCACATTTGGCACATTTGGCCTACTACTACTCGGCACAGAGAGTACCAAAGTTACAGGAACAATTCCTTCCTGGATATTCACAAGGTTCAGTATGAAGCATGTCCCCTGGAGCTGAAAATCATATACTAACTGACAGTGTTGGGCATCTTACTTAAAAAATTTAATTGGTTATAGTTACAAGTTATTTCTCCCAAAAATTGAGAGTTAGCACCTCACTTACTTTTTGGGAGAAGTAACTAGTTACTAGGCAAAGTAACTATGCCGTTACTTACTTTGTTAAAACAATAAAAACACAACAGATGTGAACCTTTAACATTTATTTTACTTTAACAGATTGCAATTATATTGCATTTGTTTAAAGTGATTCATATCTGACAACAGCCTGGACACTTTTAGTCACATTTAAGACATATGTGAATATCGAAGTACCGCCCAACTTAAATGCGCCGTTCAAACGGCGCATTTAAGGGACTTTAAGGGACTTTGGTGAACTGAGACACGGCCTGCGCCCGCCTTGCTCTCACGAGATTCCCGTTACCGGCACACAGGTTACGTCAGAGCAAGTTGGTGGCATCTTGGACACAAAACTAACCGGCTTGCACCGCGAGCGTATCTGGGCCCGACTTGCTCATCTCAAAACTACGCCGTTAGTAACGCCGTTATAGTTAAACTCCGTTATTCCCAACACTGCTAACTGATACTAAAACTAGTATCTAAACTAGATACTCATTTGAGCAGGTATAGATACTAAAGTCACTTTCACAGGACGGAAATGAACTGTTCCTGAATAGCTTTAGACTGCTGCCCCCGCCACCCGGGCCTGGATAAGCAGAAGAAAATGGATTGAGGATCCTGAACTGTTCTACAACAAGTATAAGACCACATTGGCTGTGTCTCAATTCTCAAAATGCACCGTTCAAAGTGTGCATTGAAGGGCACTTACGTAAATTACTTAAGGCCTTTCCCATTTCATGCACCCTACGAATGCAGCCGAAAATGTGCCCTGTGTTTCCAGGGAGATCGGCCGTAGCTGAAGTGTGCGTCCGAGCATACTTTGCACACTGCTATATCCCATCATGCACCGCGCCTACGCAAAAATGGAGTGCGCTACGCAATACACGTTCAAATGTAAGTGCGTATTATGTCACCTACAACAGTGCGACATGACACTGTTAAAATTTGAATAAAGACATTTTCAGGTCATGTGTTTGATGAATAAAAAAACAGCTCTGGCACATTCAGGTGTATTTTGCAGTACATTCTTCTGGACTGGTTTGGGAAACAAAAAAGTGCATTGAATACAGGAATTTGCAGTTATTCCAGGCCAATAGGAAGATGAATAATACATTATTATCATTAGAAATAATTATGGCAATAATAAGAATAATAAGATGAAATGAACTGGCACGGCATAGAAGGTAAACAGCGCCCTCTACTGGTATTAAAGTGGTTTAGCCACAGATAAAATTAAACCTGCCCAAATACAGAATCGTTAAACTGTAATATCCCACTTTATGTACAACTAATAAGTGTGCTCTGGTTTATGGACTATGAATGTAAAAATGATATTGGTTACCTCTGTGTCTGTTATAACATTTTAACGAGGTATATTTAATTAAGGTTATGTAGAAGCTACAATTGGGAGAAAAAAATCACTCGAATCTTATTTTGCCTATTGATATTCAAAGGGAAAGATGAATTATTTACTTCATTCAATCTAAACAGAAATAAACGGCTGTGACGATGACACATTGACTCTTCTTGTATTAAATAATAAAGAATTAAAAATAAGACAAATTATTTCAGTGTCCATTTACACCTTATTAGTCAGCAGCCGTCACGGTTGCTAGGCGATGTAATGTAAGCTACATAACATAAGTGCACAGGCAGCGGTGGAAGTACGCTCCATGGTGTAGGCCTGTCCCATTTCAGCAAGATGGCGGATACACTGAGGAGTACCCTTTATCGGCCAGGTACTTTGAAGGGTACGTCGAACTGTGCATTTGTCGAATTGAGACGCGGTCCACAGACTAGAATACGCCCATGGTACACTATAGCCTCATTTCCACTGGCACCATTCACTTGTTGCCATCTTGGCTCAGAACAGTTGGGGAGCATTTTGATTACAGACGGCCCAGGCCACTTTTGGGCGTGACACAGGTCTAGACACATCCAAAGGTGTGACGTAATGGACAGCTATAAAAACACCACCACAATGAGGTCGCGGAGGTCATGACATTTCTTGGAAAAAGGATCATCATTAAGACGGCAAAAAACGGATAGATGGATCATGCACAGCTGAGCTACCCCCCATGAAACTTTACGCGACAAGAGAGAGAGTGGAGGGAGCAATCCCCTGTCAAGGTTATTTCAATAAATCCATGGGTCCCAAGCATTCCAGACCCTTTTGGACGGTAGTACCTCCAGCGGTCCGCTTTGGACCCCTAAAAAGGGGTTACAGATCGCTTTATGCAGTGGAAACACTCGGGGTCTGCATCAAACTGGCCGAACCTACCTGGACAGATGTACACGTAGGCATCACAATAATGTGCTGAAATTTGTATTTTAAGTAATAACCGTACAGCAGAATAACCTGAGTTATTTACACTTTTCTAAATGTTTGATATTTTTAAAAACATGAGCTCCAAGTATCTATAGGTATATTTTTTTCCCATGTATTTGAGCTAAACTTATCTTGCCCCAGTACAGTTATATAGTATACGGTCAAAATAATTCACTCTGTGCTGTCTGTATCTAATTGTAAAGTGTTTTATTGCCAGAGAATTAGTAAGCACACTGTTTGCATGCTAGTTGTCATTAGTTTTACCATCAAGACTACCCTCTGGTAAAACTACGCTCTGGTCTCTGAGAGCTGTTAAAAGCTTATAGACTCATCACATTGAATAATTAGGATGCTCTAAATGCACAAATTAAGTGAAGAATATCTTCACTGTTTAAAATGAACTAGTTTGAAATGTTTATATTTTTAACTGAACTGAGTTCTGTTTTTCACATAATCATAGCGACAGGTCTACATGCAGTGCCCTCTTAAGCCTCCTGTAGAAGACATGCTTTATTGTGTCCTGTGATGAGTGTTACTGAAGATGCAGCACAGATATTACCATTAGTCTGTCTCTCTCATGAACTAGTCACATGACCACAGCCCACAGTCACATGACCACAGCCTCCGGTCACATGACCACAGCCTCCGGTCACATGACCACAGCCTCCGGTCACATGACCACAGCCTCCGATCACATGACCACAGCCTCCGGTCATATGACATAGCTTGTTTCAGAGTAGGGTTGTCAAAGGTATTGAAAATCACATACAAAACAATACTAAAACTAGTATTGAAACTAGATACTCATTTGAGCAGGTATCACTACTAAAAAAGTCTCATTCAGATGATAGAAATTAACTGAATTCCTGAATAGCTTTCGACTGATCATGAGCTGTATCAGAACTAGTAAGACCGCATAGACTAGTATACGTCCCCTTGGACCACTATAGAACGTACCTGGACGACTGAGGGATTACACAGGCCACAAGGTAATATAAAAGAAAGTACTATGATTTAATGTTGAAAATCACATTCTATTACAGAGTGTTTTTTTATTATCATTGTGGTATAGGAATCTGTTTTGAGTATCAAGTATATTCCTTTAGTATCAAAGGTAATTTTGAAATTTTTACATGAAAGGTTTTCAGTGTATGTTAGCTCTGAGCCCGTGAGGAGAGGGATGCAGACAGTTACACACAGGGGAAGCACTGAAGCATTGTGCTGTGTTGTAAGGCTGCTCCTCTACTGCACGTGCCTCCAGGGACAGGGGCATTTTTATGGATCACTGGAAATGTGTGAGATTGGACTTTGTGTCAGCCGATTCCTCGACTTGACTGTGATATATGATGTCTTTCATAGAGGATCAGCAGAGTCACAGAAAACAGTGCAAGCCTGTAAGGCGTAGTGTAAGCCCTGTGTAAGCTAGAGTTTTGTCATTTAGTTGATTAATCGGCTGATAGTGTCCTAGTTTATTGAAATTTGTATTGTTCAACTAAATATTTTATTTAGATTCTAAGAATTTATAAGGGACAACAGCAGAAAATGTGTTGGCAAAAGATTTAGTATTTGTATGAAAAAGGTACATTGATCTCATGACTACTCACAAGTTGAATCTGTCTTTATATAAATACATTGTTTCTTAGTACTTTTTCTGCATAAACAGTAGTTTTTGCATGAACTCCCATGCAGTGAGTGGAGTTTGGGTCAGATACTTAGAGATGCGTAATAAC
The DNA here is from genome assembly GCA_019594935.1 of Periophthalmus modestus. Classification (NCBI taxonomy): domain Eukaryota; kingdom Metazoa; phylum Chordata; class Actinopteri; order Gobiiformes; family Gobiidae; genus Periophthalmus; species Periophthalmus modestus. Next base: position 22,300,297 of record JAIEZT010000054.1, on the reverse strand, counting down.
TTCGAGAGCTTTTACCACACCCCCCTTTTTAGTTGACTAATTGATCAGCAGGACATGTCTTTAGTCTACCGCAGCTCTAATCTCCAATTGGGGAAGATGTCTCGTCCTCCTCTCCGTTTTCACACAGGCTTGTCCTAGTGGTATTGTGATGGCTCCTGTGCTGATGGCTCTGGTATGTGTTCTTGCTGCTGCTGTTATTGCTGTTGCCTGAGGACCTTGTGACTGCCACTTGTGACTTGTTTGTCGAGTGTTCTGGAGATGTTTGCTGTAGCTGCTGTGGCTCTCATCCCTAGAGCCAAACTCTAAACGGCGACAGTGGATTGGCTGAGCCCGGAAGACAGACTCTGAGCCGAGGCTGCTAACTGGTGCTGCCCCTGCTGTGGGTGTGGCTTAGCGCAGACCTCTCCCTTCACTACCACTTCCTCTGCTCTGAGGCCACTTCATCTCGGCTCCCTCTTTTAGGTAATTTATTATTAGTTTTTGATATTTCTGTCTGTCTTTTGCGGAGTTTTATGTCGGATGTGTGGTTTGGTTTTCACAATTGTTAGTATTATCAAGCATTTAGGTTGTTTGTGATTAACTTCACAAGCAACTTCTCCGACTCTATTCTTAGTCTTCAATCTTTACCCTTGAAATCTAATTAAAATGTATCCAATTCAAAGTAGGACATGGGCTGTACCTCAGTGGAGCTTAGCTGATGGGTGTGGGTGTGTTTTAGCCATGGGGGTATTCTTGGGGCGGGGATTCAGTTCACAATAATGTTGTTACGATACCAAAATTCCAAACTCTATTTGGACACTAAGGAATAGACTCCATACTCAATGCAGATTCCGATACCACGATGATAACGAAAAACACTTTTAGAATAGAACAGAATGTGATTTTCAACATTAAATAGTTGTTTTTATATTACTATGAGGCCTTATATCTGTGTAATCCCTCAGTCGTCCAGCTAGGTTCCCATAGTGGTCCATAGGCGTATACTAGCCTATTTGGTCTTTCTAATTCAGAAAAGGTTCATTTCTGTTCTGTGGAGTAGCTACTTCTGTACTAGCTTATCGATTAGGATCTGGTTTTCGAGACTTTTGACAATCCTAGTCCACAGCCAAAGAGTAGGTCATGCAGGTCTACAATATACTGAACAACACTCAACTACTCTAGTAGATGTATTCACACTTGTCCTAGTTTGATACTGGTTTAGTTCCTGATTCTGTTCTAGTCCTGGTTTAGTTCTAGTCTAGCTAAGGTTTATTTTTAGCACCAGTTATGAAGTGAAATGTTGGAGTGATGTTGAAATGGGCGTGTGAGCTCCAAAGTGATCCCTCAGGATTACTGCATGAAATCCTGCTCCAAAAATAAGTATTTCAAAAACAAGTTTCATCCAGTGTTGTTACTCATAAAATTTTGTTTGGGTCTTTTGTGTCTCCCAATAGAGAATACTTACAACATTAGGAAACTCTGGAAGTCAACCCTTTGGCTAATGTCACTAAGGTCTGGTTGTGGCTGGTTTTAGTCATGTACCGATATTTTTAGACACTATGCTTTTTCAAATGGTTAATGATCAGTTTGATCCTCTGTCAGTAAAAGTGTGTGATTTGGAGCATGTGTTAAATGGCACTATTTAAAAGTCAGCATTGTTTATCTTGAAATAAAGCCTCGGTATCTATTTTTTTTTAGCCAAAAATAGTTGAGTGAGGTCAGTGGTGAGAGGAAAAAAAAAAAAAGAGTTAATTAAGAGATTGTTCTGTCCAGAGGAGTTGACAGGGGAGACAAAGCGGTCTGTTGTCCTGGGCCTCAGAGTGCTGGGGGCCCAAAATTGGAACCTTATTAGCCCCAAATTTCTGTCTGTTGTATCACTGACTGGAAGTGAGCATCAATAGTATCGGTTATTGTATTATTTTTCTGTAGTACTTCACACTTCAAAATGTGTTATTGTGATAGGCGTATTAATATGTGGACCGGTCCAGGCAAAGTTTTTGCTGCTCTATGACTGTATAACCACATAATATTAATGATCACATGGTACTCCTTTGAGTGTTACTGACACTGGGATACACTCATTCACTAATTTGAATCTGAAATGAAGATCTTAACCTGATTGTGTAAGTAATTATCATTTTTCTGTACTCCAATTTCTTGTTTAGAACTACAGTGAAAATGATGTAGTCCCATCTTTTAGATGTAGTCCATAACAGGACTTATAGTCCTGTTATGGACCTGGTTTAGGTCTGGTGGTACTTGGGAAGCCAAATCTTTTCTTTTGTGTTTCTTGGTGTGAAACATTTGCATTAAGCAGCTTCAGAGAACGGGCTTAGAAGAGGAAGCTCTATACTGTTAAGTAGTAGTGAATAACAACATTCCTATTTGAAACATGCGTATGCTAAAAAACTGTGCTGGGAACAGGGTCGTTCTGTGAGGTTGACAGCAGCAGAAACAACGTATTCCTGTGAAAAGAAAGTTTTGTGCATCATTACAGCCTCATTTCAAATATCCTGAGTGCCTGAGGGAGCTGAGCATATCACATGACCTGAATAGACTCACTACTCAATACTGATTCTGATACCACAATAATAATAAAAAAAACCACCTCTTATTTAGACAATACAATAGCAGTACTTTCTTATATATTACCATGTGGCCTTATATCTGTGTAATTCCTCAGTCGTCCAGATAGGTTTCATAATTGTCCATGGGTGCATACTAGTCTATGTGTCTTATACTTGTTCTGATACCTCAAAATCATTCTAAAGATATTCAGGAAAGGTTCATTTCTGTCCTGTGAATGTGACTTTTTTTATGATCTGCCTGCTCAAATGAGTATCTAGTTTGGGTACTAGTTTTAGTATCGATTAAGTATCTGATTTTCCATACTTTTGACAATCCTATTAAGGAGTCAAACTAAGCCAGCACTTGAGACCCCTTTCCTGAACTATTCTTATAGAAGATCAGATCACTGATGTATTCGTCCTGTATTTTGTGGCAAAGACTAAATTGCAACACATGTAAAAAAATGATCTAGTGAAAAATATCTATATTTTTTTCCATGTTCGTCAGAGGTGCGTAGTATTGGTTACATACTTTTACTCCTACATGATTAATATTTTTATTAACGAAAGTCCACAAGTGACAAAAGCTTTATGTTGACAATATGAAATTATGTGAACATTTGTGTTTAGTACAATACGCCTTCAGATATGATTCAGTTTGTCTCAATTCTGTGCATTTAATGTTTTTTCTTCAAATTACATAAACTTCAAATTGTAAAAATAATGTTACATCCTGACAGTTAATTTATTCTTACTTGAGTTGTAGTTTTTCCAAATACTTTTTTTACTCTTACTACTGAGTCATTACTTGGATCATTACTTTGTACTTCTGCTTGAATAATATTATGTTGAAGTTAGATAATTTTTGTCTACTCTATCCACCTCTTGTATTGGGTTAAGTGCTAGTGTGTTACACCTTCTTGAGAAGCTCTAGTCCAAAAAAGTGGTAAAATAGTAAAAAATATTAAATAAATAGTTAGGACAAAAATGTGTACTTCCACAATTTATTTGTTACAGATTATATCAAAATCTACCCTTGTGTCGTTCCTGTGGACCCAATCTCGTCCAGCCGGGCTGGCCGACAACACATTTTCCTACACCAAGACCATAGTCTGGGACCAGATCTAATCTCTCCGAGTTCAGCGACTGACTGGCAGAAAATGCATGGTGGGTTTGTATCAAATCAATGTCATCTTGAGTAAAACAGGAGACTGAAAAATATTTGGCTTTTGCAGAATCAGTGAGTGAAGGTGTGCTAAATGCTGTCATATTGCTCTGAATGACACAAAGACATTAGAAAGCAAATGTCTCTCATATTTGTGAGATGTGCGCTTTAAACAACAGCAGTGATAGGACAATGGAGAGTCACAGGACCACTGTGAGGAGCTTTCATGTGGCTCGTCTAATCACATTTGTGTCCACAAAAGACACTATTGTGAGCACCGCGTCAACAATAGTACCACTAAGCTATACCAAATGTGTCTAGTCTAGTACTGTGTAGATATGAGACAAAGCTTTATTTGTCCCATAATGTAAAGGTAACACTTATTTAAGGTCCTGTACTACACAAAATGCATTCTTGTGAACATTTTGAGCTTTGGAGATGTAGATGGACTAATAAACCAGAATTACTCAAACATGTGTGAATGAAACAAAACACAACTCCAGGTGTGTTTTTGATGAGGGAACAACATTATAACATGGCTAAAAGCTCACAAGAAGGCATTTGGTGTAATATAGGACCTTTCAATGAAGATAATATTCACCTTATTGAGCAAATAAATGTTTATCTCATATCCACACAGTACTAGATTAAGTCTAGACACATCACAAAATATTATATATAATATGGGTCCTTTTTTGTCCCACAATAGGGAAAGTGCGGCTAAAGGCTTTCTCACCAGAGCCAAACATATTTTCAGAAGACAAGAGCTTCAAGTGTTTGTTTGTTTTCCTAGTAAAGCCCTTGAGGTTTAATCCTTCTGACGATACACCACTTACACTTACACCTCACAACAAGAGGTTCCAAGGTCCTGATTGGTGTGAGGCTTTGCTACATTTGTACTGGACAAGAAAGGGTTACGGTTAAGCTAGTGAGTTACACCATCTTGAGTAGCTATAGTTACAAAATTAAGCGGTAACATGACAACAAAAATATAAAAAATAATTTAATTTATTAAAAATAAATAAAACTGTCAAAATGTATTTATTACAAATTATCTCAAAATCTCATCTTCACCCAAAGCATAAAATTGCATACTCCTGGCTATAGGATTTGTCAGAGGTCGGTAGTACTAAGTTACATTTACTCTACTATTCTGAGTAAGTCTGCATGCGACAAAAGCTTTATGTTGACAATATGAAATTATTTGAACATTTGTGTTCCTTGGACAGCTCTTTGAGATAGGATTTTGGTTTTTAAACGTTTGTGATTACTCCTTTTGAAAACACCAGATTTTGTGCATTATTTAATATTTTGTCAAATTATAAATGTTGCTAACTATAATGTTAATTACTCTTTAAATTACTCTTAACTAGTAGTTTTCCCAAATTATTTTTCACTCTTACTTGAGTTATTTCTTGGACCACTACTTTGTACTTCTACTTGAGTAATATTATTTCAAGTAACATTATGCTTACTTGAGTACAATTTTTGGCTACTCTGCACTGATGCCCCTGTAAGTGAATCAACAGTACCTAAACCGTATGATTTGTATTTTGTACAACACCAAACATCCGAGTAAAGGTGTCCCAGAGTAAGCATCCAGCTTAGAGCAGTCTTCTTTAATAATGGAGGACATTGATCCAGACTGGTCCACTGAGCAGCTTTTCCAGTGCCAGTGGTTTGTTCACAGTCGCAGCTCCTAGTCCTCGCAACACACAGCTCTTAATATTTAATAAACTATTTTTTCACTGTGGACTCCACCCAGCTCTCCTCCTCTCAGAACAGGCATCAGGCATAAAGATCTGGAACAGAAGCTCAGAAAAGATTGCTTTAAATCAACAATTACAAACCCACAGCCCAGACTCATGGATTCTACAGTGTGATGATGTTATACTCCCAGATGAGGTGCAAGAGGCAGTTTTTCTTATGGATTTACCCTGTCACTGTAAATTATACCCAGTTTAATTTTAAAACGGGAGTAAAAGGACAAAACTAGAACTAAACCAGGACTAAACCAGATCAATAACAGGGCTATAAAAGGACTAAGTCCGGCCTGGCCCTGGTTAAAACTGAACCAAGTCCAAGACTGAAACCCAGTTTAAGCCAGCACCAAGCCAGACTAAGCCAGGACTAAATCTGGTTTTGGGCCCAAACAAGGATTTGAACTAAGCCAGGTTTAAACCTAAACCTGGTCTAAAGCAGGACTAATAGTTCTCTGTAGTCACTGTGGAGCTGCACCTGCTCCCCCTTCTCTCATTCACACTGACCTTTGGCTGCTGGGGGATTACCCCAGGGGTTGGTGCACCCCATACTGCAGCAGGCTCAAGAGCACAGCGGCAGTCTCAGCTCCATCCCATCCCCGGTCTCCCATCCCGGTCTCCCATCCCGGTCTCCATCATCCCGGTCTCCCATCCCGTCTCCCATCCCGGTCTCCCATCCCGGTCTCCCATCCCGGTCTCCATCCGTCCTCCCATCCCGGTCCCCATCCCGGTCTCCCATCCCGTCTCCCATCCCGGTCTCCCATCCGGTCTCCCATCCCGGTCTCCCATCCCGGTCTCCCATCCCGGTCTCTCCCATCCCGGTCCTCCCATCCGGTCTCCCGCTCCCTTCCTCTCTGCCTTGCCCTGCTCCTGTGTGAAGTTCTTGGTTCCAGTGTTTGTGATATTGTTTTTGTGTTTAATGTTAAATGTGATTTTAAATGTTGCTGTGGCTATAATCTGACATATTTACATATGATACATATGTTCATTAATATGTACTGTGCCTTTAATAAAACATACATTTAGCTGAAGAAGCACAAACAGAACTTAACTGGCCCTTCCTGCTGTGTGCAGAAGAAGTGAGTCCCTTTCTTAGACGCGTGTCTGTCTCTCTGACGGATAATCCTGTGTGAGGTTGTATGTGTATTTGACATATGAGACCAGAGGCCTGGTTATGGGGCAGGCTCCATCGACTAGGCTAACTGGATTTGTGTCCGAACCAAAAGTCAAACGAATCAGGTTTAAGATGAGAGCACAGAGGGGCTACTGACCTTATGTGTGCAGCCGGACAGCAAAACTCATTGGTGCTAAGCTGGATAGAGTTAATGGGAAATGTCACACATGTCCAGTCGGAGTCTGACTGAATAAGACAGGTTTTGGTGAAGCTGTAAGATGTGGCCTGCCAGATGAACTGTTTGCTCTGAAAGCACAGTGATGGAATTATGTTGTAATCACTGCACATTCTGGAGATGTTGATCATGCTACTTACTGCTATGAAATCAATATCCAATCTCTGTCTTGCAGTTGTGCCCACAAAAAAAACTTGAGGTACCAGATTTTCAAACTGCAAAGCAGGAAGTAGGAGGGTATGTTTTGAAAGAGTGTTCACACTTTTAAGTAGTTAATAAGCTTGAATCATTCTTAATAATTACATCTCAATTAATACAGAATGAAAAAATACTTCATTATGTTGTACCAAATAAGTAAATGTGTTTAAGATCTATTTCAGATATAATATAATTTGCCATATTTTTATGTTTATTGTTACCAATTGTTTTGCACCCAGAGATGCTGATATTTTGGGACGATATTCATGGCTGACTTTGGTAGTTTTACCTAAATTATGTAATTTAAATGTACTAGTTTTACCACAAACTGGATAAGAGAGCAGGGTACTGATATTTTGCGCAGTGTCCTCTTCGTAGTGTTCAAATAAAGCATTATGCATCTGTTTTAGGCATCTGGTTGGCCACACAAAATAATAATTTAGCTAATACACTAAAAAGTGCAAATATCAGCCTGTCTATCTCTATATATATATTGCCACTTCTTTTCTTCACTATTCTTCTATTTCCATTTAAACTTGTCTATTTAAAAGTACTCCCTGTGTACTGTATTATTCACTGTACAGTACTGTGATGATGATGAGGTTGCTGTGATGTGGTTGTGAGGAAGTTTTTTGTTTCAACGGTGCAGTTGTGGGGATGAATGGTAGTAGTGATAATAGTGGTAGTGGGGATTTTAGTTGTTGTGAAGGTTGTCCTCATCTTGCTGTGATGAGGGATGTGGTGAGATTGTTGTTTTGTTGTTGTGGTGGTAGCATGCACTGTGTGAGTGGTGTGCAGACTTCCTTGGCTCATTAATTTTTAATTTTATCTGCTGTGCTTTGTATTTCTTTCAGAGCACTACACCAACAGAGCCCAGTCTGCATAATAGAGTGAAAATATAAAAAGACCAGGACTAAACTATTTCTGATCTAAGATTATCCCTAACCTTAACATTAACCAGTACTAGATATGTAACATTGCACTTTTAAGTTAGTATATCTATACATGGGTCACCATACAGATTACATATCAAATTTTGATCAAGTTTTTTGTTTTTTTTTTGTTTTTTTTTTATAATAACTGCTTCTTTTTATAATAATTTTTTCTAATTATCAGCATCTCAAGGTGTTGTATTTTTTTGTGTTCCAGGAGTTATACTCTGGATGGGAAATTCTACAGCGCTATACATGTTTATTATGATGTATATGATGATGATGAAATTGAACAATTCAGTATTAGTATTGTTATTATTATTGTATTCCTAACCAGTACTAGCTTAAAACTGGGATCAATAACCTTAGCCTTAATTTAGTATTAACAAATATGATGAAAGAAGGTGAAAGATTCCTGTTTTTGCGATGTGTGGAGCTTCCTCGTAGTGGGCATTGCTGTGGAGATGCTGTCAGCTGGTTGTTTCCATGGAAATACTGTTATTGTAAGCTGTTGTGGCCTTTTGTGAGGTTCAGAGCAGTTGTTTTCATCTTGACTGGCCTACAAACCAACTCTTTCCTTTTTGAATACACTATAAGCATGTCCCTGACCATCTTCCTGAAGCATGTCTAAGTGTGCTGTGTTGGGTGTGTGCAGGGCTTCTCCCAGTCCTCACTATGACCGATGGGGATTATGACTACCTGATCAAGCTCTTGGCGCTGGGTGACTCCGGCGTGGGCAAGACCACCTTCCTGTACAGATACACAGACAACAAGTTCAACCCCAAATTCATCACCACAGTGGGCATCGACTTCAGGGAAAAGAGAGTGGTGAGTGCACTCTAGTGGTACTGCAATGATTCTGAGTATGAGTACAGTAGTTCTGCAGTCGACGTGTCCTGGAATGAATTAGCTCTAAAATCTTTTCAGTATGTATGATTTAGTACAGGGCTCCACTAACAATTTGAGTGGGGTGCTCCAGCACGCCCATGATTTTTATTTGGGTGCACCAGAACATGATTTGGATGTACCAAAACCTCATTTAAGCCAGCATAATACATTGTCCTTAAATAGTTTCAACAATACTTGGTTAATTACATTTATTCAGATATACAATTCATATTCTACACATGTATTAAATTCTATACTGCGCACTTATTATAGAAAAAAATAAAGGAAATAATGTCAATTGTGACTAGTGTTGTCTATTAAATGTTGTTTATTTTATCAAACAACTCAAAGAAAAAGTTAATTCTTAATGTTAAAACAATGAGTTAGAAGCCTATAAGTTTAATTAATTAAAAGCTATTATATAAATATTGGCTTCAAAAAATTTGTCAGAGTGAGAGGTCTGTGCTTTTAAGGATCAGTTCACTATAATAAATTGGAGTCACTCTTCAATTTAAATAGTTAAATTTTCTTTTCAACCCCTCGCACCAACAGCGTCATTTAAGTAACTAAATACAGTGTGAAGGATCTACAAGTTTGATGTAGCTCTGAAAGTGTAAAACAGTGTTTAATTCACAATAGAGGAACTTGTGAACCTGAGCTCTGCAGTGCATTTAGCTCTGTGCACTAGCGTGTGACCAGAGCACATTAGCCTCAGCTTAGCTCCGACTGGCTTTAGTCTGGTCAGAGGCAGGCAGAGTGAGTGAATTAACACTTTTTTTTGTTTAGTTGTCAATTAAAACAATCATTTAAATGTATTCTATACTATGTCATCTGCATTTATAATGAGGAGCGAGGACACAAGAGAAGGGATGTGATGAGGATGAGTGACGAGTCAGGGACACCGGTGCACTGAGGATATTTCTTTGTTGCACCAGTCAAACTTTTTGGCACATGTGCGCTCAAAATGGTCATACTCTGTAGCCCTGATCTTATATCTGTTTCATTAAATCTGCACTCACAGACTACATGTGCACAGGAGTTCATACATAAACAACTATTTAAACTGAAAAGTACTAGGAAACAAGTAGGGATAGGCCGACATGATTTTTTGAGCCAGTGCTGATACTAGGCTTTTAAAATCCATAGCAAGGCTTACAAATTTGGAGGGGCCGATGGCGCAAACTGGCAACCTCGCTTCCGTCAGTCTACCCCCCAGGGCAGCTGTGGCTACAATAGTAGCTACCATCACCAAGTGTGGAGTGAACGAATAATGACTTCAGTGTAGCGCTTTGAGAGGCTTTGATAAAGCGCATTACAAGTGTAAGGCATTATTAGCAAGGCTTACAAATTTATCTTCTATTAATTTGTGATTGTTACTTTATTTATTGATTTTATTTCTTTATTTATTTGATTGGGACAATGCATGTTAATGAACAGACATGATTCAACGTGAATGTGAACATACCAGATTATAGCCAAAGGCTAATTTCCATCTGTTGTGTCTCACTTTGCAGTGAAATGGAGATGTCGTAAATGTGAGGGTGTGCGCTTTTGTCATTCCCGGGGTTGATCCAATATGGACGCTTTAGGGCGGGGCCATAATATAATTTTGTCATGTCCTGATATGTTCTATTTTTTGGTGCAAGTTTCAGATTTTTACGTCGACTTTTTTCCAGGTCGGGTTCCCATTGGCCTCATGAAAATGAAAGTTTGAGGTGACGCTACCAAGTCGTCTTTCAATATTTTTTTTCTTGAGGTCTTCGGTCCCAATTAGAGCTCATAGAGTTCTAATTTTTGATACACGGCATGTTGGATCATGTTTGTTACTTGATTTTTGCCATTTTCTTTGGCTCCAGATGCAGTTTTAATTAGTCCCTCACCAGAACGTTGTCCCAGGCTTGGCCCTAGCAATAATAATCATTTTTTTTCTTTTTTGCGTCTAAACGATAAAAGTTAAAATAATGGGACTTTCTTGCATTGTTCCTCTCTATACATTTTTTCACATGTCCATGACAAATAGATTGGCTTTTATGAATTTTTTTTAAATGAAATTTGAAGGGGGCTATAGAGACATCATAAATGGTAGGGTCGTATTTTCATGTCATTACGTCCAGCTCAGAAAATGTGCTCACATGTTTCATTGGGTCCATTCTGGTCAAATCCGACAATATTTATGAAAGTTATCATTTTTAAATTTTTCCAAAAATTTACATTTTGTTGAAAAATCACCATGACTATGTCCAACATTTTATTTAGAATGTAAATGATAACAATTCAATTCATCTTTATTCCAGAATAAAGATGAATTGAATTTAACTTTTCACTTTTGTAAAAATACTAACAAAATGTATTTTACTGGGATAAAAAATCACACAACACTCTTCTGTTTCAATTTTGACCCATTAGGCTGTTAAAAAGGGCACAGCACAAAATATATCAGTATTGAATATTGTCCGATAATGAATAATCTATGCCAAGAATGATACCAGAACTAATATCTTGCCCGTCCTTAGGAACAAGTGTATTTAAAAGAAAGATTAAACTAATTATTCATTTCAATCTTCAGCTAACTCATTCCATGCATTCTCCTTTCAAAAGCTCTCAAAACTATTAACTCTAAGGAGTATTTTCTGTTTGCCTTGCAGCTAACTGTAAGGAGGATTCAAATAGGACGCAGGAGAGATCTCTAAAACACTCAAACATGTACGGATAACATCTAAGGGTATGCCTATGATGAGGGAACAACATTATAACGTGGTACAAAGCTCTAAAAAGTCAATTTTGCACAATACCCCCTCTTTAAATTCAAAAACTATGTTCTGAAATGTGAAGTATTTTGAAACTACAGTTTAACGTTTCAGATATACTACAACAGGGCACAATAGCAATTAGCCTGTGACTTGTTTAACTACACAAATCTGCTCACTTATAGTTACAACTAAGGCAGCAGCTCTTTCTGGTCAGATTGTTTAAGATAAAGCTCAGATTAAAGTCTAACTTCAGTAGGCTTAGCAGAGCTTCAGAAAGAGCAGAGCCTTCAGTTAGCACACCCTCAGGGAATGTTGATGATATCAGCTGCAAAGTATCAGTAAATCTCAGAATGTTTTGTCTGACTCTCAAGTGTCATTGATCAATATATCACATTTGAAAATGTGTTATTGGGGACAGGTCTACAGTTATGGACCTTGATATGCTGATATTACACAGCACACATAAGTACACATAAAGCTTTATTTGAACACTTGCAAAGAGATAACCACACAAAATGTGATTACACTGCTCTCATAGGTTTATTGTAACAAAAAGGCCTGTGGCTGAGTTTTGTAGTAAATTTAAATTACAGAATTTAGGGAAAATAATCAAATTGGTCTATATCTCTGTTCCAAAATATCGGCAGATCTTGCCGGCTAACAATCCGCATTGGCCATTAAAAAAACAAACATCTATCCCCTATTTTAGGGGAAAAAAGGTTTGCCTTTAATGAAAATCCCTGTACTGTCTTCAGGTCTACACCGCATCCAACCCCAACGGGACCACCGCAGGGAAAACTTTAAAGTGCACCTCCAGCTCTGGGACACGGCGGGACAGGAGAGGTGAGACAGACACACACTGCAACCATCTGTGGAGCAAAAGTCTGTTCACCACACGCAACACACACACACAATCACAAACACAATCACATGCACAGTGTTTTTGGAACCATCTGCTGTAATGTTGTCACCACTACCAACATTTCAAACCATTTCCTGTATTAATAATAGTTGACTTGATACTCAATACCGATTTCAATTCCCCATGATAATGAAAAAAAATACTACTTTATCAGAAACGTACAAGACAACATGGCAGCATAAACTTCAAGATCATTCTTAACTATTCAGGGAGGTCAAATTTTGGGCCTGCTTGTCATTTATTGAATATCAGTTCTTATTTGAAGAAGTATCTGGTTCAACACCAGTTCTAGTATCGATTTAACATCTGATTTTCAAATACGTCTGACATCCCTAGTCCGTTGAGGTCATGTTGAGGCCATTCGTGAGCACTGTGGGTGTATTGAAAGTGACACTTGTGGTAAAGAACAGGATTTGTGCATGTGTAATCATGCATGACTAGAACCAGTTGTGCCTTTCAGGTTCAGAGTTTCAACACACTTTATATCGATGAGGGTGACACATGTATTGGAGATGTTCGGTTGAATTTGATCTTTGGTCTCATACAGACGTGTTGTAAAAGCCAGTGTGGCCTGAAGGAAGCCACCCCCCTGCAGGTGTCGAGTGAGCAGAGCAGGTGAAACAGCAGTTCAGAGTGTGTGTGTGTGTGTGTGTGTGTGTGTGTGAGAATTCATTAGGGGTGTACACAAAATATCGATACAGCAATATATCATTAAGGACACGCATTAATACAGAGATGTGTATTGTTCGTACTTTTGATGTTTGATATCCATGTACATGTATCATATCAAGGTACAATATTGGGATAACATATCATTTCCTAAAACCCTATAAGTGGATATGTATTGTATCGTGAGGTACTAGGTAATGCAGTATTCATCAATTTGTAGGGACTGAAAATCTGTATACACACCCTCTTCATGAAGACCTTTTGACCTCCCTATGAGGTCATTTCTTCAAAGTAGGCCAATAGCATAGTTTAAAGTTAGGATATGGGTTAATTTAGGTTAAATTAGAGTTTAGGTTAAAGGGGCACTATGTATGTCTTTTCTGGTGGGGTGGGGGCGACACCATCTGCTCGTAGAGGAGATGTTACTACTTTTGCCTGGAATGTTCCATAGTGTGGCATTAGTCCCCATCTATCATGCATTTATTCAGTAACACATTGCTCAAAAATACCTTGACAGAGCACACATCCTCGTAAAGAGTGGGCTGTCCTCCACAGAACTGATACACTGTGGCACATTCTAGGCAAAATCAGTAACATGGAGACAAGCATGGCAGAGCTCAAACCAGAAACAGTGGCATTGTGCACTGTCATTTTAGACAAGAAATCTTCAGGATCATATTGAGGAAATATGTATAATCATATAGTGTGTGTTTGGACCACATCACAAACAGAGTATCCATGTGGCCAGTGAGCTTGTATCTCTTGTGCAGGTTCCGAAGCCTGACCTGCTGCTGCCTTCTTCAGAGACGCCATGGGCTTCCTGCTCATGTTTGGACCTCACCAGCCAGCAGAGCTTCCTCAATGTCCGCAACTGGATGAGTATGTTCCCCGCAACCTTACCTCATGCAACCGCAGAATAAAACAAAAATATCCTCTTGCCTCGCTACTGTGAACCCCAGCTATTCATATGTGGGGCACTTTTGCTTTGATGATGTGTCATGACATACATAAATGGGCAGAACCAGACACTGCCCTAATCAGCTGGAAGTTAGTAGACCTGCATTTATGAATCTATTCTATGGAGGGTTCACCACTTGCTTGTCTCCATTGAGATGCTATCACTTTGTTAGAATTTCTGCCAAAAAGTGACAGAGCGTTAACCTTTGTTAAAAGTGCAGCCATATCACTTCATGCTTATATGGAAGATTCTACTGTTTCTTTTTATTTAATTTTTTTATATTTTAATGCTGTACTACATAGCTTTTCTGGTGGTGGGTCTGCTATTTGCTTGCCTCCAAGGACATGTTTGCCTAGAATGACCCACACATGATGGCATTAAACTTCTGGCAGGCTCACAGGAGGACTTGTGTGATGTGTGGCTCGTTGTGTGTGTTGAGTACTGTGACTGGACAGACTATGACTGACGGTTATGTGACTGTGCTCCTGTTTGCTGTTCCAGGTCAGCTGCAGGCCAACGCCTACTGTGAAAACCCGGACATGTGTTGATAGGAAACAAAGCAGACCTGGCAGATCAGAGGGAGGTCCAGGAGAAACAGGGCTAGGAGCTGGCTGATAAGTATGGGTAGGTCATCTGCTCAAACTGCTCACTCTGCTGTGTTCACTCTGCTGTGTTCACTCTGCTGTGTTCACTCTGCTGTGCTCACTCTGCTGTGCTCACTCTGCTGTGCCCTCTCTGCTGTGCCCTCTCTGCTGTGCTCACTCTGCTGTGCTCACTCTGCTGTGCTCACTCTGCTGTGCTCACTCTGCTGTGCTCACTCTGCTGTGCTCACTCTGCTGTGCTCACTCTGCTGTGCTCACTCTCCTCTGCTCAATACTCAAGACCAATTCCAATACCACAAATGAAAAACCCTTTCTTTAGACAATAGAATGTGATTTTCACATTAAATGGTAGTACTTTGTTATATTACCCAACCTGTGTTGTGAGCATCCTTATGATGACATGACATTTTAAAGGTTCTGTTGCACAAAGTAAACTTTGTCCCTTCCAGGATCCCATACTTTGAGACGAGTGCTGCCACCGGGGGGTGGAGGTTGACAAGGCGGTCATTACGCTGTTGGACCTGGTCATGAAGAGAATGGAGCATTGCGTGGACAAACCTCCGGCCGAACCAGCCAATGGTATGGGAGCGGCCAAGCTCGGTGCCCCACAGACCAATGAGAAGAAGTGTGCATGTTAGACAGCGTCAGGAAGCGACCAGTCAGCTGCTCCTCACCCCCACCCTAGCCGCCAACTTTTCGTTTAGCCTTGGTGCATGTTTGTTTGTCTTTTGTCATAAGGCAGCCCCCGACATGATTTCATTTTTACACCTAGTGCATTAAAGGTCCAAATATGCACTATTGGGTGTCATCACAACTTTCTAATAAGCCAATTGTTTAGACAAGATCAAATCAACTATTCAATTTATATCTGTCTTGTTAAAGTGTAAAAATGCAGATTGACCTGGTTTATGATTAATCTTTCTTTTATCCCGTTTTTATGGGGTCAACCTACATGACACAAACCCAAACCTCACACTCATATTAAAACTGGTAGCATTATTTTTCACACCACATATTTTGTCTGCTGTTTATTTTTAATATGCCAAAGTATGTTCCTCTTTAACAAAATAGGGTTCAACATTTGAGCATTTTAAGTTTGGACATTTCTTTTAAAAACGGTGAGTCTCCCATACAGCTTATATCGTCCCCTGCTTTCCACCTGAAATTATGATATCCAATTGTGCTTACAACCTTAGACTTTTAAACACAATTTTGGACTGAATGAATTTAAAAGCACTTCCTGGATTAACACCAGCCTGAATATGCAAGATTACTCAAAACATAAACAATACTAAAGTAAAAGTATCACAAAAAAAATAATTCAGTATTAAAGTACCACAGTTTTGAGAACTACTTCAGAGTCAAATGTAGTGAACAGAATTGTGCTAATGCTGGGGGGTCAAAAGATTTAGGCAGGAGCTTACCATAAACATGCTAAAAAATAAGAAAAATAACATCTCGGCTAAAAACGTCTTGGCTACACTGCAAATTACAGTCCCTCAAGCAGGGCTAAATCAGAGATGCATGTTTCAAATCTCATTTAAGAAATCCATTGTTTCTTAAGCGTCAGTGCCCTGTTGCCTGTGCTTTAGAAACCTGTTTTGTTGAGTGGCATGACCCCCTTTATGGACACGCTGGAGCAGACGGTAGTATTCAAAGGCTCTTTACTCATAATGTATCTTTTTCCCATAGGGACATAAGGACCATCCCATAAAGCAGCACCTACATACACCAAACTTTACAATCTGTATAAATGTTGGCATACGTATATTCCCTATCCCTTAACAGTTATATATGTACTACAGAATAAGTATCTTTTTCCCTATTTCACTGACAGTGTCTCTATATATTTGTATTGTTACATGAAAGACTCTACGTTCTTGATGCATTTTGTGGAGGTGCCAAAGTTTCCAAAATCTGCTTCCATGAACAGGTCTGCATCTAAAGAGTGGGTATTATGCAAAACATCTTTTTTTTTAAGCTTTCTACCATGTTAAACATTGTTTCCCTCATCAAAACATGTCTGAAGAGGTTATAGATGTCATCCATGCATGTTTCAGTAATTTTGGCGACCCCCCCCCCCCCCCCCCCCCCCCCCCCCCCCCCCCCCCCCCCCCCCCCCCCCCCCCCCCCCCCCCCCCCCCCCCCCCCCCCCCCCCCCCCCCCCCCCCCCCCCCCCCCCCCCCCCCCCCCCCCCCCCCCCCCCCCCCCCCCCCCCCCCCCCCCCCCCCCCCCCACCCCCCCCCCCCCCCCCCCCCCCCCCCCCCCTCTCTCTTGGACCCTAGTTATGGTTAGTAGGTGATATTCTGTGCAATGCTCAGCCTGTGTCACCCATTCTCCCACATGACAATCTTCCATAAATATACAATGCATGATACAAAACTATACACAGCAACTTGCACAAACCTATGTGATGTGCAGTAGTTTCATTAGTTGAATGTTGTCGTCATTTGACAAGAGCAATGAGAGGAGGGGATCTGAGCATTCAAAAATGAAAGCAAACTCTATAAAACATGTTAATATGTTTGTTTTGTTTTGTTTTTTTTTAAAAATATAGCATTTGTCAAAACAAAAGTAACATGGTGATGTAAATATGTTATGTGTTAGCAGTTAATACCGCCAAAGTGTAATACCCCCCTCTTTAAGCTTAATTTTCAAACATTTTCAGAGGGATAGAGGGTCATACATACATCTCTAGGCAATTAATGCTCACTATGAATATTTTTTCCCAACTGCTCTAGGCATAAAGTTTACAAAATTCCCTTCCAGGAGGTTGGGAACGGCCAAATCTTTGTTGAACAGTTTTTTTCTGTTTCGTCTTCATTTCTGTGTACTCCCTCAGGCTACGTCCAGGTATGACCTCTAGTAAAAGAAAAATTCAAAGCTGTTAACGTGGACAAAAAGTTGTAGGAGCAAAAGGGTTCACTGCTCATCTAAGCCTTATTCTTTCTCATGTTCGGCCAGATTATTGGTGGGACACTGCAAACACTAGATGTGTGAGTTCAGTGTAGTTAGCCTCCTACCCTTCAGATATAAGGCATTTCTGTTTGTTGGTGTGTAAGCTCATGAGACATAGGCAAGAGTGAACTGTGCCTGAGTTATACTTTAGCATAATTCAGGCCCCTAATGAGTGCTCTCACGACCTATTAGCATATTGGCCTAGCCCTATTGCTTTCTATGTTTAATGAAGTAAAAAATAGGCTGATAGACGAGTGTCTAAGGCCCCCATTCCTCTTCAAAGAAGATTGTCTTAAAAAAATAGCTTCTTTAACTCCCTCTCAAACCCATTTCTTTTCTTGGTTAAGATCTGTATCTCACTATCTTCAAAGGAGTGTTTGTTGCTTTTCACGATGGAGATGTATGGCAGACTGGGGATCTTGAGTGCTCTCGTGGCGGTGTTACATTCTCTTCAAGAGATTTTTGTTAGAAAAGACATCCATCTTTGAACAGGTATGGAGGCCTTCGACCTCATCTATGTCCTATTGATAACTCCACCTTAGACCTGTATCTAAACAAAAAAACAAAAAAAAAAAAAAAAGCCCTAAATGAGTATTGCTAAGTATTACAGAACCAGTTCACGCTTATTGGTAGCTCATTAGACCTAAGCCTACCTACAAAAATGGCAAAACAACGGTTGTGTTAGTTGACAGTGTAGCTAGCTCCCCTCCCTTCAGATTGCTGGAAAGACGGGCAGCAAAATGTCTTCACTCCTACAACCCTTTTGTCCAGTTGACCGATTTGAAGTTTTCTTTACTATTTTATGTCTAGGAGGGATGACCTCATATATGTATTCATAACGCTGTATTATCTTATTTTTGGAAAAGAGTGGTTTGATGCCATGTCCTTAAAGTGCTTTCAATGTTTTACACTGTGGCTGCAGCATGGTGTGTGTGTGTTTTGTGTGTGTAATGTGTGTGTGTGTTCCATGGAGGAGGTACATAATAAATTTTTTCTTGAACTGCCTCAAATTTTGTGGCATTTCTGTTGTTTTTTCTTGCAATTGTATCCATATCCGCTGTGATAACACAAGCTTTATGTTGACAACAAGAAATGGTTTAGTGCAGTTTTAGCCAGAGTTTTATAGCCATAGAACGGAGCACATACAGTAGGATTGGGACTTATACAGTACTCTATACTGTCTATGAATTAATATTTTGTGACATTAAAGATTACCACGGCTAACATTATATTAACTACAAGTACAATGTTCAAAATATACTTTAACAAAAAGTGTAATTTATACCTCAAATCTACTACTTCAGTTACATCAACATGAGGATTTGTAGGTATTTCCATCCACCCTTTGAAAGGAGTTCCCGCTCTACCATTGGTGCCACCGTTTGAAAAACCACTGCTCTAGCAGCTAAACACCGCAGACTGAACCATGGTCAGGGGAACATGTTCTTTCTGACCTCTGAAACGACACCATGACACAGAAGACACCACTGTCCTGGATAGTTTCAGTTCAGTTGTTTTTACATGGTCTCACTCTGTACCACTTAGGCCCTTAGCTTCACTCTTGAGTGATGATGCAGTACAACGGTTTCCAATGATTTGGCCAAACGGTTGTTGTACTTGTTGAATGAAAACGGGTGTCCCGTCAGTAATAGCATATCCATTAATTATTAGACAATAAAATTCTGTTAAAATTCTGAAGCATCCAAAATGGAAGTAAGAAAAATGCAGCTTTAATTTCACCAGAATAGATTGAGTTAATTTGCTAATATATCCTTTAAGACATACTATAAGTAGTCTGTATCGAAAAGAAGACATAAGAATTGTCCATAATCTCACTAGCCTATTGCGGGGCGGCCAAGGAGCATTCTTCCCATAATCAACCTTACGAGAAGTATTTACTGCCTCAAAATCAGCTCTGATAAGAGGGACGCCAGCAAACCCCCCCAATAATTGTGGCTTTAAAACAATAATTAACAAAAATAAAGGTGTTGGCTTTTTATTTTTGGTCATTTTTATTTTATCATATTATGGGTAATTTAGACAGGTGTTGGCCTTTTGTGTTGACAGTAACAGCCATAGAAATTACCTTGTCATTGACGTTTTGGCCACCCCTGTCTGATTTGGCACCATTTCAATTAACTCATTTAGCTTTTTAAGCACGTTTATTCTGCGTTCTGTCTGCTGTAGCCAGAAATTTTTTGT